>VZRJ01013831.1:1242725-1842725 GCA_013397565.1 Ptilonorhynchus violaceus
CGGGGCGGCCTCCTGCGCGTCCCCGACGGGCTCAGCGCTCGCCTCCGGGCCGGCTGAATGTCACGAGCTCGGGGCAACCCGGCACGGCGGGCCCGGCGCCGGCAGCGCCCCGGTGCCGGCTCTGCGGGGGCTTGTGCGCCCTTCAGTTCGGGGTGCGGGGAGGCGCTCCTGCCGGTGCGTTGGGAGCAGCTGCTGCCAGCCCCGGTCGCCAAGGTCTCGTAGCGTGAGGTTTCGTATCTCGAGGGTTTGTATCTCCGGAAAGGGAAAGAAGCAAAAGCACCGAGTGTGTGGTTGTTTAAAGATAGCAGTTTAAAAAAATAAAATAGTTACGGTGGAAAAAAATAATAATGGTGGAATTTCTACTTTAGCAGTGATTTGTTCAGATTTGTACCGAGGGGATGTTCTGTACGTTGTGGTGATTTCACTTTAATGATACTGAGACTTTGCTTTCGTCACCCAGAGCCTGCTGTTCACATCGCGTTCTGTCAAATGTACTTTGGCACACAATGAAACGTAGGCTGCCTCAGCCTTTAACTTTGAGCTGGAGGAGGTCGAGCTGTTTATCTTCAGTTTAAGAAAGCAAAACTGCATGGGAACTTTATGCTGTAGCAGAGCGTTAGTGTCCAGGCCAGACAACAAATTAAGGTAAGGATCTGGTACTCCATCTGGTATGTTGTGTAAAGATGTAAAGCACGTTCCAGGGGAATTGGTGCAACTTTGCAGGATCAGTATTTCATGTTTGTAGGAGGTTTGTTCTTGGTGTCTCTGGGCTTTGAGCCTCGATTTGGTGGAGAACAGAATTTTTTGTTACGAAGGTATTAAAAGTGAAATGAAGTTGGATCTAAGTTTTCATTTTGTTACATTTTTATAATTGACAGAGCCACTTCACGTATTTACTGAGACTTTAGTAAATTTCTCTCTTCTGGAGAAATGTGCAAAACTCTTCTGTTAGTGGGAGGCCGTAAATATTTACATTGTTTGGCAACACTGAATGAAATTGGCTGGATTTTTTCTCACGTATGTAATGATCACAAAACTCTAAATTCTGTGGGGCAATTTTGAATAACATGCCTCTAAACTGAAGAGGTGATGGCCTTGCAAATGGAATATGAGTAATAACCAGCTACCTAAATGTCAGCCAAGGATCTCTGTGAATATACAACTTAGAGTAGAAAAGTTGTTTTTACAGTCAACATTTAATTTCTGCTCATGGACAGCACTTTTCATTACAGAAATATCGATGTTTGGACTCCAAAAGCTGCCCAGTATTGTCTTTTAACTGTAAAGCTGCTGAAACTGTAGAAATAGTCTCAATTAACATAATTATCTCATTTAATGTATTGTTATACTAATGAGTAATCCTGTTTAATGGAACTGTTCGTGTAAGAGCTCATTGGAGTAAAATCCATTACTTTTGGACCTGATCATCCTTTAAGAGGGATTGGTTATTTGGAGTAAACCAGTTAGTAAGAAATGTTGGCACGGGCTCTCTGGATAAAAAGCCCTCATGCCATCAATCTTCAGATGAACATTGCTTGTCTGAAATTGTTGGAAATTGTGGGTGTCTCAAAATGGAGAAGAGATGAAAGAATATAAGGTTACAGAAAGTAATATAATAAAATGGATGTTATAGCAGTGGTTGTGGTGTTCTCTTTTAGCCACTATTTGCTGTAAACAGCAGCACCATCTTCTTAATGAGCAGCTTTCAGGCAGGGTTAAGTTCCCTGCCAACAGGGATGCTAAGGAGATCAAAATGCTAGTGGTGCTTTTGATAATTAGGTTTAAAATCCTGTATTGTGTTTCAATTGGAGCAATAAAAACAGATTATGTAAATCTCTGGATACCTGCACACACATGTGTTACAGTAAAATCCCAACAGCATTAAATAATTATCCCAAGTTGAAGTTTGGCTAGTCAGGATAGGCCTTTGCATCACTTCATAGCTCTGGGACACGTTCAGCTCGCTCTTAAACTGCTATTGAGTAGGTGCATTTTGGAAGATGTTCTGGGAATGTTGTTTTCTCCTTAATCAAAAGTAGCTGGATTTGCAAAGATCTGGACTTTGCTCAGTAGCTGTTCTCTGCTTTAAAAGGAGGATTCAGCAGTAGCAGTTTTGCTGACAGTATCCAATAGTAATTGAAGGAAGAAAGTCTCCTCAGGCTGGGAGATGCTTATCCCTGGTCACATGGGGAACTGGTGTCACACGTTCTCGCTAAAATGCCTTTTTCACTGCAGATTATTGGGTTCTTCACGAGCACTTAGCCTCTGCTCAGTTGAGGTCCTGCTCTGCAGATTGCATTTTAATGGCCTTGACTGAAGAAGGACTGGCAATGTTCTCACTGCAAGGAGGCTTGGCTTCTTAGCCAGAGGAAATGGATGATAAGGATTTATTCTGATGAGGTGGTTGAGCAATTTATGGATGAGGAATAACCGTTAAATTGAAATAATTTCTGCATTTATTCCCTGAAGCCAAAGAAATTCTGTGCTTTTAGGCTAATCAGCCCAGATGGCTTGTGACACACACAGCACAAGGGAAGCACCCAGGGAGAACTGCATGTCCCAGCTTCTCTTGACTCAATAATACCATGTCTGCTTTAAGCTGGAGATTCAAAAATCTCTTCTAGATAGGTGCAGAGATTCTCACTACAGTGTGAGCTTGGATGATTCTTCAATTCACATTATCTTTGTAAATTGTGGTAAAGATAGGCTTTACTTAAATGCAATTTTTTTCTGCTCTTATGTGTTAAAATTATTACTTAGCCGTGTTGATACATATTTTTGATGAGTTGAGGAATGTTATGGCTTTTAAATAACCTTTATTTCAGTAGAGCAGATTTACATGGGTATCAACTTGGCAAGGCCCAGGCTGCTGCTGTTAGTAGCAGGAGAGGAGCACAATCTTTCAACCTGCAATGCCCTGTGCATCAGTAAACAGAGTTAAAGAGAGAAAGAAAATCTCTGTGTAAATCTTTTAATCATGAAAGCTTTCTGAAATGGTGATTTGTAAAAGTATAGCTTTACTATGACTACATTGAGATCTTGATTAAAGAAAACAAATGATATGTGTCACCTTCCTGTAAATTCAAGTAAAATACAACATAGATGACTAACTCTGAAACTGATCCTGTGACAAACTGTCACTGGTAACTGAAGTTATGTGTCAGTCTCTTGGAGAATCTTTCTTTTTTCCCCTTTCAGTTGCAAACCTCTGGGGATATAACAAATATCTCTGTCTGCTGCATTGTAGGAAACTGACCTTGATTACATTCTGATATAGCTGTTGGCGTATCAGAAAAGTGGTAGGAAAACACAAAACGCGTTAAAGTACTGAAGGCTGCCAGTCTGTTGTTAAAAACATGTTGGTATCTGTTATGCTGTGGCAAACTTGCAAAGTTGTTTGGTACTCAAACATTTTTAGAGAGTTTGGTTTTGAGATTGGGAACTGATTTATAGCAGTAGAATTGTGGACAGAAGCTGTATGCGTCCAGCACTAATGAAATGAAATTCAATAGCAAGAAAGGAGTGCTTCGAAGATGTGGTTTTGAAATAAAGAAGTTTCAGCTGAAAGCTGTAATACAATAGTGTATGGCTACAGTAATTTTGATTAAGGGTGGATGTTAAAAAGAAGTCAGACTTCACCTTCAGATTATCCAGTGTCGTCTTGAAAGCGCATAGATGTGAAACAAACTGGTTTGTTTGGCAGCAAGGAGAACAGAAATCAGTGGACCCTTCTGGCAGTGTAGGGAGTTTACAAGTAGTGGTGGTAGTTTTCCTTGGGAATCTGTGCAAGACAATGAAATAACCTTGAAAGAGTTATTATTGGGTCTCTGGAACTCATTGCTTATGGCAGTCATGGATGCAAAAGGTTTGGGGGCTGAAGGACAGGTTACACAAAATAGTGGACAACGGATCTGTGAAGGGTTCCTAAACAAACTGCATCAGTTTTAGGAAATCCTGTGAATTGAAAGCAGTTGAAAGCTGAGAAAGTCATGTTCTGTGTTTTCCCTGATCATCCCCTCCCTGGTGTGGTTTTTTTTTTTTAGGAAACCACAGGAGAGAATGGGATTTTTGTATTCCTCACCTTTAAAATAAAATTGACTGGTGGAACTGTATGGAGAATTGAACTGGATATTGAAGTGCCATGATCCACACAGAGTAAAATACCATGATTTATATAATATTTCTAGCTTATCTAGGATACACTATCTGTCTTTCATGATAGTAGTGTTCAAGATTTTGTCAGTCCTTTTTCTAGTATTTTTTTTCTAATCCAGCAGTGGCTGACTTAAGAATATGACTGGTTTTTAGATGTGTAGCAATGTGCTGACATATTCTTGTCTCAAGACCATGATCTTCTGTGAAAAACTGAACTATGTTGAAATAGCATTGGCAATATGTAGAAAAGAAAATTTCAAAACTAATTTTTTTTATCTCTCTGCTTCATCTTGTCTAAGCTTGCTGTGTTATCAATTGCGAACGTCCTCAGGCCTATTGAAGATACTCCAGTAACAGTGAGCCTATGAATTACATGCAGACTCCTCCAATTATCTCTGCTTGTCAATCAGCTTAACCTATAACTAAAATTCTTACTTAGGCAGCAGGAGAAAGAAAGAATGTGTGTGTGGCTGGAGGGGGGGAAAAAACCCCCATACATATTGGTGGAAAGCACAGCCTCATTGCGGATCTAAACCCATGGAAATTCTTCATCTTAAGATACCTACATAGATAAAACTGTTCAGCAGCAATTCAGACAGGAAGTATTGTTTCTGTTATTAGTCATCAATCCTTACAAAACATATATTGAAAAATACCTGTTTGTACCACTGTAAGAGGGCTCTAGCTCAAGACAGCTCAGTGTTTTTACATGGAGAATATGCAGCAGTTGAATAAACAAACTAGAAGAGTGGGATGGACAACATGGCAGTCTAACAAGGGATATGTCTAGTTATAATTAGTTGTATACCAAGTTTCACTTGGCTTTCAGCCTGCCTGTTCTTATCAGCAAGAAAATCCTGCTCCAGTAACTGGAAGCCAACTCTTTGAGTTTGTTACTGAATCAATGGTGAAGTAAGTCTTTCCTATGAGAGTTAGGGATGGGAATGGTGTGTTTGAATCACTTGGTGACAGTGGATAGTGTTGAGGAAAAAGGGTAGCTCCTCTGCTTTGAAGTGAAATATTTGCCAGAGAATGGCAGGTAATTCCTACTGGTTTGCAGTATGACATTACTTTTGGTACAGATGCAATCTTTCTGGATTTATTCTTACAAAACAGATTAAATTACCAATGTGAAATGCTGTTGCTGAAGGACTAATACCGTCAGCAAAAGCAGTGGCCTGTTTCTGCTGTCACTTGCTTTGATGCTGACATAATCACAAAATTTTTTAAGGAGAGATCGAGATCTGACATTTCACTGGTAGAAAGCTTTAATTCTGGACTGCAATTGATGTTTGGGATTTTTCAGTCAATCTTAACCTCAGCATAAGTTTTAATTTGTCTTTGTGATGTAAACAGTGAAGCCACCTTTAAAACTGTTTTGAAAGGCATGTTTCTGATTACCTGCTGCCTTAAATTTACCTCTTTGAGAAACCTTGGAAAAAAGACTCTGATGGGAAAGATGAAAATCTTTCCAAAATCTCTGTACTCACGCACCAGCATATACACAATTACGGATTATCTTCCAGGACAGAAATCTTGCTAAATACAAAGAAGTGTTAAGACAGCATAGGAACCTAGATGTACATGTGCTTTATAGTCACAGTATATTTGTTCCGGGTCGTTTTGGGAGGACTTGCGAGGTGGTGCTGGTGAATGATTAACAGGTTTTGGCTTTTTTGTAGCTGTGTGACTTTGGGTTGCAGGGCATTAGATCAGGCAGGCAGACAGTGTCTGTCTGTCTTACTTCGCTTTTTCCTCTTTCTGTTTGTAATCCCTGCAAATTTGGTAACCATTTAAAGTATCATCAAAGAGAGAAGCAAGTAAAGGCTCTCTGTGTCTCTCCAGCAAAGATGTTGAAAACAATGCATCTTTTGCAGTTTAAGAGCTGTTAAGCAACCCTACTGAAGAAGCTTGACTTGGTCACTGAAGCTGAATCTCTGGGATTGGTTCAGTTCACAGAAGGCTGTTCCTCGTGTAACATAACGAGTGAAGTAATCCACATAATTTAGTTCCTTCTAGCAGGGGCGTTTCTGTATTGGAGCTAGATGTATTGGTCATGATTATGTTAATTGTTTCTGATATATTGCAGTGTATCCCTCCCACCTCCTGCAGTGTTCTTGGGGTCAGCACACTTAATGTACAGCTTTTGTCATCCGGTGCATATCCAGTGAAAGCCGCTGTGTTCTGTGTTTTGGAGTTGGTTATGGAGGGACTGCCTGGTGTTTGTGTCTGCAGGTACAGACTTGACGTTGCTAGTCCAGATTTAACAAGCAGCTTCAGAGAGGAGCTGTGCCTCTCCAAAGCTTTATTCCAATTGCCAGCTGACCTCTGTCCCTGACAACGGTCAGGCTGTCAGCACTAATGCAGGAAAGAGTAACTGTCATTGCATGTCTCATTTAGGAACAAACCATAATAACCTGCATTAACAGTTGGAGGAAAATGAAATTGCACTGTTAAGTCTTTCTTCCTTTTCATAGATCCTGATATTCGCTTTTACTGGGAGTAGTATATCCATACCCCCAAGGATCCTCTTCCATCTTCTTTTCATTGTGCTGAAGCTGCTCCTTGCTGCAGCTGGCTAAACATTTGGACCTTGACTGCCTTCTGCCTTATAAGTTGTGTAAGAATGCCAAAAGGGCAACTTTGCGTTTTTGAGAAACAGATCTTTAGCAAAGGTCTTCCTTGTAGGTAGAATTTACATGGTGTTTTTTCAATAAAATCTAAAAGGGCTTATGACAACTCATATCCTATTTTGTTTCAATATTTTGGTAAGGTTTGATGTAAGAGTTTGGGGGTTAAAATTATAGTCTCTGTTTTACTAATATGCAAAGCTCAAGTGGGCAAACAATTACAAAGCATCCATGTGTGGGCAGATAGCACTTAGCCCTTTTTTGCTTCCTTAGGCTGCCTGATACTCGTTGTAAATAGCATTAATGGCAGAGTGAGTTGAGAGTGTGGCCCTGAGGGATGTGAAGGGAGTTTTTGATTCTAGAAGTATTGTGGTAGCTTTCTTCTACAAATAGACCTGCATTTTCCTATTTCATTTCCCCAGTAAGTGCTTGTGTCCTCTTGCCTTACCAAACATTAAGAAACTGTATTCTGATGAATAACAACAATGCTTTTAGAGATGGCAAGGGATGTCATATTTTTTTCTGTATTGACTAAAGATATTATTCAGTGTTAGAAATACAGAAACTCCAATCTCTTTATGACATATTTCTTGCTTTCTTCTCCTTTTATCTACTATCATGTTCTGCTCATGTTCTTTGACCTAGTGTGTTTTGACAGTGAATACAATTCAGCAGAAGAGCAGGTTGGATAAGTTGTTTGCATGGCGTTTGATAGACGAACCTGTACAAGTGGGCACAACCTTGTAAGCATGAGGGAGGAAGAACAGCAAGGGACTTAGCTTTAAGCTGTCTTGAGAGCTGAAAACAGAATCTCCCAACCTGGGACATGGAAGAGTAAGATGATTTCAGAGGAAGGGAACAATAAGAACTTACTGTCTTGGAATTTCTTGCTGTACTTTGTGACTATGGTACCTTCAGAAAGCAGACTGTCAAGCTAGTGTTGATCACTGCGGTTTGGACATAGGAAAGGGAGAGAGGCTAAAATTCATGGTTGCTGATAAAGCATTGGGCACATGGGTGTTTTGGAGAAACTGAAGACTGGAGAAGGAAGGCAAGCTTGGAGGATTTTACTGCAGAGCTGATAAATCTTACTGGATCTTGGAGTTGAGAGCAGGAGGTTTTTTTGACTGAACTGAAACCAGTCTGTGCAGGGTAAACAACATAAAATACGTAACACTTGTAAATACTTAAAGTTCAATCTTGGAGCCATCAGAATTTCTAGTAGCATTCCGATTCATTTTAATGAATTTTAATTTTCAGTGGGCACAATTTCCTCAGGATTCATGATCTTGAATTCCCCAGGGCTTGTCCTGCTCAGAGCAGGTGTTTGCCAACCAGATCTCTTGCCAGTTTCTGCCATTCTGTTAAGCTCCCATGGTCCTCTTAAAGCTGAAAATTGACTTGCAGCCATGCTACCCATCTTGCAGTGTTCTTAAGTATGTGCTAAGGAAGCCTTTTGCTGCATCTGTTGCAGGGACCGCCCAGATTTTTCCCTGATGACATTCAATACCCCCCTACCCTGATGGACCTGATGGAAATTAGATATTTTCACATAACTGCTCCTAATGCATTTTTAATTACATCTTTAGGAAAAACAGTTCTTAAGTTATGCTTGTTTCATCACAAATCAGTGGTGAAAAGATCTGCATACTGTTTGTCCTGAATAGAAAAACAAATAAATAAACAGAAGCTGTGGTGTTAAAACCCAGAGGTGTAGAGAGGTGTTTTTATAAGCTGTGCACAGGACAGAGTTGAAATCCACGTGCGCTTAAATTCCTGTGAATGAAACACAGATCTGGAAGTGCTGGCACAGCAATAGATCTGCAGAGGGGAATTGCTCTGGCCTGTCACCGGTCTGTCAGATGTGTTTCATCCAGCAGCTGTGTGTTCCACACTGCCGTGGAGGGGAATTTGGTCCCACTCAGTGATCTGGAACTGGAAAATGCTGTTGTCTTCCTGATGGCAGGGATCATAGGGATTGCAATATTTTAAAGTGCCCAGGCTTTGGAATGTATGAATATTTAAGCTGTCTTCTTCTGCAGAGCGGAGTCTCAGGTGCAAAGCTGGACTTTGCTGAGAAGCTAAGAATGTATAGGAAGCTGCCTTCCTGGTGGTGGTGAAACTGGGAATGAAGTAAGAGTGAATGTTGTGCTTGCCAGTTGAAACTGACAGTGCAGGATTTTGTTGAGGTGTAAATAATCCTGTAGAGAAAGTACCCAGAAGAGTGAGACTGAGTATCCTTTTGCTTATCACCAGGATCTTGAATATCCTTGAAGGTAAGGATGTAGCAGCTTTTCAGTTAATTCAGATTATACTTCTGGTCTGTGGATTTTAACTCCTTTTCCCTGGATCATTATGTAAGGCTAGGCTCTTTATAATTAGCTTAATTCCTGATTAGACTTGTGTGCACTAGATAATATATTTCCCAAGGCAAAGAATATAAAACTTGTTTGCCCAAATGTCAGTTTTAAAAAATCCATAGATTGCTTAAGTCTAAAAATACTTTGATTTTCTTTATAGTACAGCAGGCTACAATTTAAATGGTATTGAACCTGAATCTTCTGGAATGCAGAAATCATACTCTAACTTGTAGGTATGATGCTGCTTGATAAGGGAGTTTCATTGTTAGGCTAGTGTAATCTTTACTAGTAAACATATGTAAAGATTTAAGGGTATTGTAGAGAACTTGATAAGAAAATTACGCATTTTCTAGGAAACGTGTCAGACCTGATGGTAAGTTTTACTGGTTTTTTTGATGATGTATTTCAACAAACAAATATAATCTGGACTTGAGAAGGTGGCACAGTAGTTACAGTTAAGTAGCTAGTAAAATACAGACAAGTATTGTTTGTCTTTTAATTTAATTATCTGAAGTGTTCTAAGCAATCAGTATAGTTTTCTTGAAGGTGATGTGTTGTCTTGGCCTACTCAAGGATAAATGAGCAAGAGCCCTTCCTAGAGAACTGAAAGGTCTCCTTTTCAAGTTTAATTTGCAGCACTTGATGGAGGATTAAAGTAATCTAATTAAATGGCCTCATTTAAATTTTGCAGTCACCTAAGAGATGGCAGACAGATGTGAAAAGGGAATTATCCATAAAGCATGAAAGTTAAGTTAGCAGCTTTTTCATTTAACTTTTTCAATTTGGAAGATTTTTTCACAAGACTTGCCTTTTCTTTAGAGTTGTTATCTTCTGAGGCATCTGAGTATGATGCTTGCTGGGAATGAATTCATCAGGATGGGAAAGGCCATTTTTTATTCATGGAGTTATTAAAAAAAAAAGGTGTACTTTATTGTAGGTAGTAGACATGAAGTAAATATCTTTGTTGCCATTTGCTATTAAAGCCTGATGGTATTTTTCTTTGCAAGGTATGCATGTAGGCAAGAAGTCTAACATTAGACACTTAAATCCACATACATGATAAATTAAATGTTCCCTGCTGTTTTCAGGGGGAAATACTTGTGTCCTTTTTTGTAGGCCTGGGTGAGGGTTGTGTCTGGTGTGCAAGAATTCACTGAGTATTTGCCAGGTCGGGATGTGTGTACTTTGAAATGGAAATGCACACACCAGCTGTACAATGTGGATTCTGATGTTTTCACAAGTTAGGAGCCCCTAAATGCTCTGTCTCCAGTACCTTTCTCTTTCTGTCTTTGTAATGTAGATCTACTTCCAGAAGTACTGCTCTGGGGCATCCCATTCACTGACAAAATCCTAAGGGTATTTCAGTTTGCATGAATTTAATGCCACTTCGATTTTATCTAAAGTGTTTCTTAGTGAGGTCTTGCAACTTGGGGAGTGACTCACTTTAAGGTAATGATTGCTGTGGTTACACAAGATACTTTCTGTACTTTGAATAAGTAAAACTTTTGAATTCGCTTAGTAACACTGACCTTATGCAACTGTTGCCTGTACTTCGGGTCTTGTACATGAATAAAATGATTTCCAAAATAGGCTACAGTTTTCATACAAAGAGGAAAAAATGACTAGGAATGTTAATCTTGAGTTGGGGATGTCAGTAAGGTCTGGGAAAAAAATGTTGTGGTGAGATGTATGATGAGTGGTTATTTCCTGTATTTTAGATATTGGGAAAACTGAAAAACATCTCAAAAATTAGCTGTTAGTCAGATTTTACATTATCGTTTTTGAAGGTTTACATTGCTGACCACTGGTTTGTTATATTTGTGGCTTTTTTTTAATTCTAATTTTGAAGTTTGTAACTTAATTGTAACACGGTTGAAAAGTTCAGTTTGCTGCTCAAAATGGGTAGATAAAACAAAAAACCGACAAAAAATCCAACCCCTTTTCAAGTTTATTTTATAGATTTCAAGAGAAAACAAAGAGTTTATGTAGAGAAGGAAAGTTAGGGGAGGGAGCTGTGATCTGAAGAACATATTACTTCCAAATACCACTGGACCAGTGGAGTTCACGAAATGTGTTTGGGTTACTTTTTATCAGCGTGGTGTAGTTAGGCACAGGAATATAGAAAGCATATAAATGCAAATGTATATAAAACTGTCTTGTTTAATGTGAGGTTGATTCAGTTTCATGTTTGTTGTTTGTTTTTTTTTTCCTTAGATTCAAGCACCCTTTAAGGACCAATGTACCCAATAGCTCATGGAAGAAAAAAGTCAAACCAGGACATCCTTGGTTTCCAGGCTACCGAAATATGGAACGAAAACTTTAGGGAGTGTTTTGCAACCTATGCCCAACGGGACGGCTGTTAACTTAGCAGGGAGTCATGGTGGCAAAAATTTCGGCAAGCACAATGGCACTGTTGGCATGTCTTCCTTTTCTTTCAACTGGAAAAAATCAAATAAATATCAGCTTAACGAGCAGAATGGGAGAGAGGCCAACTCTAAACGCAACTCTAATGAAAAATTAATTGATTCTGAGAAGTATCCTCAGTCTCAAGGAGCATTGGGCGATGATGAGCTCAGGGTGGGTTTGAACAGTACTGCTTCGGTTGTGTCAAAAGCAGCAAAGCAAACCAATATGTTTGTGTCTTCTACTGAGGAATTAAACCCAAAGTCTATACCTGGACTCTCTAGTTCAGCTAAGTTCACCAAAGGTACCTTGTCAGGAAGGACATACTCTGGACTCACTGCTCCAAGATCAAACTTAAATGGATTTTATGGAAATAGGCCGATGGTAGGTTTGCAGAGACCTAGAGCTAATTCCAATGCCACAAGGACAAGTTCAGGAGAAAGCCTAGCGCAATCTACAGACAATAGCAAGGCTTTTTCCTCTGACAAAATGGTAAGATCACAAAGTTTTTCACATTCCATTCAGAATTCTTTCCTTCCCACTGCATCTCTAACCAGGTCACATTCCTTTAATAAAGCTGTGGATCTTACAAGGCCTTATCATAGTCAAAATCTCGCTGCCAGGACGTCTCAGAGGTCTGCTCTGCTGTCAAGAAATGCGTGTCAGTTGGATGTACCCAATGGAAATGAACCGATGAAGTATGGATTTACCAGACCGTACTCGGGTATGTCAGCTCCTTGTTCCAAGAAACCCCCACTGTCAAATGGATCTGGGTCAGCACCTTCCTATGGATACAGATTAAGTCGGCCTTCTCTGCTGAAGCCTACCAGGCAGCGATTTGCCGGGAATACCGTTGTGGATGGCAGCAAGAGTACAACTCCTGACGCGCACATCGTGGAGAACGCTGACATTTCAGCAAACATTAATAGAGCGGTTGATAAAAACAGTATTATAGGGAGCAGTGCTCAAAGAACAGGATCTGATGAGGGCCTGCACGAAAGTCTGGGAAAACATGGGTCAAAAGTCATGTGTATGAGCGATGATGGAGATGAAATATCTATATCTTCTTTGTCATCCTCTGAAAAAAATGATTTGAGTGAAGATTTCAGTGATGATTTCATAGATATTGAAGACGCAAACAGAACTATCCAAATCCAGCAGAAGGAGAGCTGCCTTCAGGAATTGGAGCGCGGGAGTGTAACGTCCATCGAGCCGTTCACGTCGCTCAAGGGAGGTGGAGGATCTTGCTGTAATGCTGATGACTGGCTTGATATAAATGTGTCTGGTAAATACCTTTATGTTCTGTTTGAAATTTTAGGAACTAAATCAAAATTCTGTAACAGTGATTAAGTTATTTAATGTAATTGCTCATTGCTTGTGAATTTTTGCAGAATGGAACTTGGCTCTATGCTGGTATATTTGTTTGCTTATGCCTTTTCTGCATGATAGTTTTTTCCCAAGCAGTACTTTGAAGAGCTCTTTGTGATGAAAATGAAGGTTACCTCCTTTAAACACATTTGTGGTATGGTTGTGGAATTCCTCATATCCTTGCTTTGCCATTCATTTTTCTGAGTTGGTGATATTTTAAGAAAATTTTACCTCCTTCTCCCTCCACCTCTGTAGGCAGAGAACAGCTGTAACTGCTTCTAAGTACTGGAAATAAGTGTAGAATGTCTAATTAAATGAGTTCAGTTATAAATAGGATTGTTACTGGTTTTTTGGGGTTTTTTTCTGATGCATATTAGTTCTTTAAATATTAGTTGAAGACAAAAGAAGGTACTTTTGAAAGCCACATTTTCAAGTCTTTGATGGGCTTCTCATGATAAAAACCTGTTTTGAGAGATGTTGCAGTTGAAAGACAACATTCACAGGATATATTTTTGGACCCACCTTCTAATATGTTAAAGACATGCAGATTTCTAGAAAGCAGCTTCCATGGTGGGTGAATTAGGGCAGTGTAAAAGCTTAGCAAAGAGGTAGGTTGGGAGATTCCTTAGTTGTAGCTGCCAAACCAGGTTGAGCTTTTTCCCCTTCTAGGATGAGGGAATAATACTGTAGAATGCTTTCAGATATTTCTGGTACAGCACAGCTCCAGAAAAGTTAGCACACCAGTAATAGGCATTTTAACATTTATGTTTGGAATATTGGATTGTTTTTGGAATCTTAACTGTTGCTGTTTTCTTTAAGCAGTGGATGACAACAGTGAAAGCACAAAACACACTACTGAGAATGTCATCTCTTCAGAGATGAACTACAGAGCTGGGTCCTCTTTTGAGCTTTCTCCATCTGACAGCTCTGACGGCACATACATGTGGGATGAAGAAGGGTTGGAGCCTATAGGAAGCGTCCATCCGTGTGGAAGTTACGACTCTTCAGAAATGAACAGCATAGTACGTATTTATGTGCATAACTTGCATAATTATGGTGTTGTGTATAGTTGAGATTATTGCTTAGTAAGTATATTTTTAAAATATTCATGCTTTTTAAAAATTTGATAATTGTTTCGTCTTTCCTCTGTAGTTGATAGCTTTGGGAAACTTATTTAGGAACTCCTGGTTTTCTGGACAGGTGACCTTGATGAGGCTGTTTGCATACATTTTTTTCTTTCCTTATTCTAAAGTCAGGACAAAACAGGTCCTTACTTATGCTCATAATAGTGCTCACAAAGAATAAAGGAATTTAATTTCTGTGAAGGATAGGTTAAATACCTTCTACTAATCTCTAAACATAGGAGTGAAAAAGCACGAAAATAGGTATTGCCTATGTGACTCCTTGCATTTCTTGTTTCTGTTCCATGTGCTCATAGGGCAATTTTTGAGCTGATTTTTGATTTCTCAGTTTGTTCAAGCACAGAATCTTTCAGGTAGATTCCCAGGTGTAGGTCAGTGTAGCAGGGCTCTTTATACCAGTCCAGTGTGATACACAAGAGGCAGCACAACCTTTTTCTTGTTGCTAAACTTCAAACTGATCTGCAAGAAGCATCATTCAGTCTGAGCAGTGGATGGAGAGTTGTTGCTGAGCTGTCATCCTCCATCTGACATCAGGGAGCCAACCTTGGGATTTTGGTGGGCCTGAGGAAAATTCTGTCTGTCTGTCCTAGTCATATTCCTTTATCTGCACAGACTTTTGATTTAAGCAACTTGGATTTTATCAACATGATACTAACAATCAGAACATCTAACAAAACCAGTTTGGTATAATCGATGTGTCATGCTTCTTGTGGTTTAGGCATGTTAGATACTGTGTCACCACAGCCAATTTAGTAATGTAGATACCACTTTCAGACTTGGGCACAGATATGTAATTATATTCTTTATGTGTAACTAAATGTGAATTCCTGATATATTTTCAACTGCTTGTGGTATGGTTTGCTCTCTGTCTTAAATTATGATTTTGGGATATGGGGCTTGAAAGAGCTTAGCAATGGTTATTAACTTTTTTGTGGCAATTGTGGCCAGCTTGGAAAAGCGGTTTGGGACTTTTGTAATATGAGTTTTGTAGCTTTATTGATGTTGATAGGGAAAACCCAAGTTTAATGTAGATCACTGCAAAAACAAACACCCTTGTCCCCAGACACATGCATGCACATGCCAGGAAAAGAGGGAAGCTTTTAAACTCTGTCCTTGGTAAGTTTTAAATATGGATATTTTGGTACATACTGTGGAATTTAACAAAGAAATGCAAGGCACTTCTCTTACCATGCTTTTGGACCATATATCTAGGTTTTAATACATGTGACCTGCATGCATTAATTTGTGCATGTGTATGAATTGATATTGAATCGATGTTCTGATTGACAGAAGCTCTTGTGAGCCATGTGGAGCAGAGGTACATTAGAAGCCTTTGCTATTCTTGTTCTCTGTTTTGGTTTATTTCTTTCTTTATTGAAAGTAAATAGCTTTTAGAGAGGGCTTAAAAAAGGGGGAAGGTATTTACTAGTTTTTGAGGAAGTGGAGAAAGGAAGAGATTGTAAGACTTGATGTTGAATGTAGAAAGTCATGTGTTGTTTCCACCCATTTTGATTTTTTTCCTGCTAGTACTTTTCCAGAATTTCAGTGCTTACGGTACTGTGACTTTTATCTAAATGAGAAAAACATCAATAGCACATTTTATTTTTACGAGGCAGAAATGTATTTTCAGAGCTACATTTTCCCCTTCAAAATTCAAGCTGACTGAAGTGTTGAATTGCCTTTTAGTAGTGGGATTTTTAAAAATTTTTTTCCTGTACTTGTTGGTTTTGATAGAAATCATGATATATTTGATTTCTTTAGCCTAAAGATTAAACAGTGATCTTTTGTAATGTGAAGATGGAGAAGAATTTCTGATGCGGCTTTTCATTATTCCTGAAAAATTATCTTCTCGAGTAGGTAACTGTAAGCTTTTGTTCCATGTTTTTCCTTTTCTCTGCAAGCAAGGAGTATAAAGACAAAAAAGTGAAGGCATTGAGAATAATTATTGTGATTAGTCAACATGTCAGGTGTTTTGATTTCTGGGAGATACGTGATCAAATTATGCTGTTTCTATCCTCTAGTGTGGCGAGTTAAAAGCAGTTCATATCTGTGTGTCAAAATCCAATTGAGGAGAGTCAGATTTAAGAATTTGGAGTGCTTGAGCTAATACCAGCCAGACTGCCATTTGGATTTAGTATTTCCAGGACAGTCACCAAAGCAGATAGTTGGTTCTGGAGTTCCCGTGGCATCAGGCTGGGCTGAATAGAAGCAATGTAACTGAGTAGCAATGCAGGGAACTACGTGGTGAGTAATTGGTCATGTTTAGTGCACAATTTGCCTTTTTCTTCCTCATTTCAATCCTGCTGTTGTATTGTTACTCTTTTAAGCTGTATTCTCCTTAGTATCAACAAATACTAAATGCTTTTCCTAAGCTTTTCCGTAGATGGCAGTGCAGCTCCTATTGGGTGATCTTAGATTAGGAGTGTTTGGCCCATCTTTGAAAGGGCAACTTTTGCAAAGGGGATTTTAACGAGGCTTCTGAAACGAGAACCAGCATGGGAAGGCAGTAGAAGGAACTTGCTGGGCCCTGAAGCTTGTTCATTTTTGGGGAGCAGAAAAGCCAATATCTTTGCTATTCTCAGTACATTTTGGTTTCACAGACACGGGGAGGGGCAGAATAAAATAAATTTTGCCTCTTTTAGGACAGTCCTTCTGTTCTTCACTAACTGAGTGAACAGCTGTGGAGAAAATGTGCAATCCAGTGTTGGAGGTTTTAGAGTCATATCAGTCTAAATAATACCACAAGGCAGTGCCAAGGGGACTTGGTAGGAAATGTGTGGGGGTTTTCTCAGGACAAAAATATTTTTATTGCCTAATTGCATAACGGAAAATACCTTATTCCATTATCCCTACTGTTGTTCCGTTTCCAGTTTTGAAGTCAACAAATCAATTGGTTAACTTTCCAAGTGCTGAAGTCCTTTCAAATTTCTAAGCACTGATTTTTTTGGTGTTCCTTATACTCTTTTCAACAGCTGGTCTTTGCTGCTGAGCACCCAGTCACTGGTGCTATTTCTGCTCAGTTGTGTGAGAAGACTGATGCTTAGCAGAGCAGTTGATGGCTCTGTAAATTAGCAACATTGGCAATATTTATCTCTGTTTGCTCTCACTTGGCGTTGAGCTGTGCTGTTTGCTCCTGTCCTGGGTTTCAGCCACTGACTGTAGTGCCCAGTTCCTTTACTGTTTCGTGGCAGAAAGCTGCTCAGCAGTGTGAGGGACAACTTCTGATTGTAGTTCAGTATATGCACCTTGCTAGACTTTAGTTTTCATTAATTTTTGTCTGGAAATACTGTTCACCATACGTGTAAGCAGTGTAGCCTCAAACACGCATCCTGACTGGAGTCTCTTGGCTCCTTTGCTTGCCCTCTCTTGTTGTAGTGAGGTTTGAGCTGTCCATTGCATTAAGTAGGCACAAGAGAGACAGAAGCTTTAGTATGTGTTTGTTCAGAGTGAAGCTTTGAATATTTTTATAAAGTGCAAGTCCTTATTTATGTTGAAGAGGATAGATAGTACAGCTGTTATTGTTCTGAGGTATCTGCTTGTTTTTACAGATGCTACAGTGTTCTAGTGCTTAAAGTCTGCAAGAAGTAAAACTTAAAACTGAAAATATTCCACTAGTTTTGCCTTCTTTCTGTAATATTCTCTAGAGAACAAGTTGTTGTGGTGTGATTTGTTTTTTTTTCTTTTCTTTTAAAGCAATTTCATTTGGGCAAATAGGTTTAGACAGGAAACTTTCAGAGTGTTCCCTGTACTATCAGATCGAGTCCTCTGCCCTCTTTTTACTGCGGGTTCTAGTAACAATATGAGTGCTTGTGCTATGGTAAATTTTTCCTGAAGTAAATAAAGCCAGTATTTTTGGGTATATGCAGAGTGAGCATCAATGTAATTATAAGGACATAGGATTATGGAATAATAATGGAAATCTGGCTTGAAGAGACAGATGGGTTTTAACTGCTTTGCTGAGAATTTAATTGCTCTTGGGATGAAATCTGGATCTCATTGGAATGAATCAGTTTGACACATGGCCACAATTTTAGCTGGAGTATGAAATAGTAATGTTTTTCCTTTCTTCTACACAATTTTTGAAATCTTGTAACGTTTTGTTGTTGTTTGTTATATTGTTTTCACCTTTGTGATTGCAACTTGGGAAAGGGCAGTTCTGAGTTTGAGACTGTGCAGAATGTTTTGTGGTTCCTGAAGCATTGGTACTCAGTGAAAGATGCTCTACTTCTTAGGGAAAGAGAAAATGAACTTGCTAAAATAGAATTGTTTGGTTCAGTCATTAATTTCTTTCAGTAATTTAGTAATTTACAAGTAATTTAGTATTAATTATCTTAATTTTCTTAATAATTCACTTCTCAAAATGACTTTATAGTAAGCTTTAAATTGCATGTGTGATTTCTCAAATGAGTAATTTATTACATTAATTCAGACTTGTAATGTGTGTAGTTCTAATACATTTATTTCCTTAGAGTGAAGTGTTCTAGGTATTGTCCTGTACCCATCTTCCTTCCTTTGGTTGAACTTTTTCTTCAGGAGGTTGTTGCCAAGGCCCTCGTTCTTGTTCTGTGAGAAGCTGGGCTTTTTAAATTTTGGTTACAGCTGTAATGAAAATAGAAGTGCAAGTAAGCTTAAGATAATGTAAAAGTATGTAATCTTTTCTCAACACAAACTTTCCTTTTTTTGCTTTAACTTTCTAAAAGAGTAGTCGCGAAATGAGTCCTTCAGGTGCCAGCTACTTACCAGAAGCACACATAAAAAGCCTTTCATCTAATGAGCTGGTTGAAATTTGATTCTTTTTTCTGCTTTTCATCTTGCAAAGAACAATGAAGATCTTTCTCAAAGCAGAGAACAGCATTAAAAAGACACATATTTCTTGGCAGGCTGTACTCAGATGAACAGTGTTGACTTAGTGCATTTCCTTCTTTCGTAGAATACAAAAGGTGAATTTAATATGGAGAATTAATTGCCTTTTGTGCTCCTATGATGCTTCCTAAAAGTAATTTGTGTACTTCAGTTGAACACTTTTTTAAGAAGGGTCTGAATTTGTTCTGTGCCTGAAAGCCAAGGATGATTTCGCCTCAGTCAGTGCCATTTTGACTAAAATTCATTATGATATTAATAAATACACACTTTTAATTTTCTTTGTGGTTTGAGATTTTTTAATTTTTTTTTTTTTTTTGCTAGTGACAGTGAGAACTGATGACACTACTAGATGCCCAGTACTTTAGTGAAGGTGAGAGTGAGGTTGAAATGAGAGAGAAGGCATTACTCTTGTGGTATAATTATTTAATAAAGTATAATTATTCTAGTCTTTTGGGATCTTGTTATACCTGTATTGGGGTAATTTGGATTTTGAAGTAGCTGTTGCCTTTTTGGTGCCTGAAGATGCTGCCTACCAAGCCTGTAAGACCTTGGGGATTTTAGTCTTTTCTGGCAGCTGCCAAGTTTATCTGGCCACTGTTGTGACAGGACTGGCTCAAGGAGGAGACTGGGCAATCTCTCCCTGTAGGTGTGTGAATGGATACCAGGATTCATTAGTGTGCCAGAGTCATGAGACTGGCTGTGAGAATGAACATGTGACCGTAGTGCCAGTGTAGGGGGAGGTATTTTTTTTTTTACCTGTTATGTAGAAGGTGTTCAGACAAACCCAGGTAAATGTACTTGAGAAGTCACTGAAGCAGGCATGGAGGTGTGTATGGGCAGTAATGGAAATCCTTAGTGGCAGGTACACCTCACTGGGTGTGGACGCACAGCAGTGTACAAAGCGTCTGTGAACCTCCTGGGAGTGGCTAAGAGCAAACCCAGAGTGTCAGATACTTTGCAATTTGTATTGTCCCTCCTTCAGCGTTTCCCTCCATGCCCAGCATTCTGGAGAACATATTTTATGGATAGAGCTGTATAACACACAGCATCACTAATGTGGAATGGCAGTGTGGAGTTCTGTTCTGCTTCTGCTCAGAGAATTTTCATTATTTGCATTCATGACCAAAGAAATTCTATCCTGTAGGACAAATTGAATAATTCACTGGTCCTTCACACTGCTTTACCTGAAAGCCTGACTTTTGGTTTAGGCCAGTATTTCTCTTGGCAAAAGATATCACAGTAACACAGGAAGTCTTCTGTGAGATTTTGGCTTTTACTGATGCTTTCTAGAAAATGGCAAACAACATGTGTGGATTTTTACTTGGGATACAGAAGGAGTTCTTGTAAACACATTATCTGCTAAGCTGCCATTTCTGTAGTCAAACTTTCTGCTCAGATATATAGTGATTCTGGGATTGGAATATAATACAGGTGTCAACCTTGAAAGCTGTTTTTCTTTGGCATGCTGCTTACTGGAAGCTGCTGTTGGAACCTCTGTTTAAGCTCCTAAATTCATGTCCGAGCTCCAGGCACTTTTGTCCCAACATCTTCATGTCATGTTCCAGAATCTGACAAAAATTATTCTGGCTTACTTAAATTGTACTGTTCTAACTTTGTAGTTTTTATTTTTCCAATAGTACAAGTACAGAAATCTGTGACATTTGTTTTTCATATCTTGGTTTCTAAGAAACTTATGCCTAAAAATTTTTGTTTGGAAAACCATTAGACTGCTTGGTTCTGATTTCAAGGCCTCAAAAGTCAGCGTCACCTTTTTGCCTTTCATGTTCATTATGAACAGGTAATATTTGTGAACATATTAGAGTTATGGGGAAGCGTCCTTGATTGACACATCCACAATTAAGTTTTTAGTAGAAAACTGTAGCTGCTATGAAAAACTCAGTCTGTATTGTTGCTTGTCAATAGGGACGGACCTAAGAGCACAAACTCATGTCATTGTGTTCTGTCAGCTCCTCAGCCATTCCTTTAGTGGAGTTTGCTGGCGGGCAGTTTTCTGCTCATGGCAGAGAAAAGAAATGTCATGAAAGTAGAGACTGTGGTTTTAGAGTGAAAATAGCCACCATCTACTGCCCCACCTCTGCTCTAGCCTTCGACTTCAGAGCTTAACTATTACAGCAAGGGGAGGTAGTGAGAAACTGAATTACTTAATGAGATGGCGCTTCTGTGTCTTGTGTGATGTAGGTGTCCCTGCTGTCAAACATTACTAAGAGGTTATATGACTGCATTACAGTTCACAAAGCTCTTGTGATATTGGTTGGAGAGGCATGACATTTTGTGAACAACCTTTCATGGCAAATTACCTTTTTTCCTTTGGGATGGGAAAGCTTACATGCCTTCGAGAGCTGCTTTATTCACAACAGACACAGTAAATCTTCTCGATGTTTTGGCTGGTAAAACCAAGTAAGGCAACTTCTCTTGTACTCATGTGTTGTGTTCATGGTATCCATTAATTATGCCTTTGGATTTGTATGGTGGAGAGAGGGACAGAGCATGGCAGCTGCTGTGGTGGTGTGTGAAACATAAGAGCAGACACTGGTAGAATTAGCACCTGTTTTATTTCATGGGCTTGTAAGGGATGTTTGCAGTATGAGTTGGTAACTGCATATTCACATATGAGGTAGTTCTGAGGTTCTGTGCTTTTGGTCCACACTGTTGAAATGTATCAGGATAATGTGGCATAAATACACTTTTGCAGCAATGCAGTAAATGAGGGGGTGCTTCCTGTGTTGTTAGCAGTTCATGTGAGATTGGTCAAAATAGAATCAGCCCAAAATAGTTAGGAGCTATTTGAGGATTGTTTTGGTTTAATTAGAAACAAGTATATTGAGCTGTGTAAGAATAGAACACATTAGTGCTGTGTGTACATTCAGGTTACTCCATAAGTCTTGCTAGGGTAGAATTAAAACTTACTGCACAGAGGAAACAACTGAGCTCCTGGTACAGCCATGCCCATCGTGGTTCTCTGAATTTTGAGGTTATTGTTTGGTTCCTTTTTCAGCTGGGAATTATTTGAAGGCTCTGTATTTTCCTTTAAGCTCAGCATTGCATATATATTTGATACATGTGCAAGGCAGTGGAGTGAGAATTATTCACGATTATTTCTGCCAGCTAAGAGTAGCTAGAGTAATTACATATTGCTTTAGAATGTAAAATGCTCCATTGTTGGTTAGGTAAACTGTAAGAGCAATGCTGAAACTCTGTTATTGGTAGCCTTTTCGTGCAAACAGACTGGAAACAGGGAGAAGGAAGGATTGCTTCTCCTCCTTCTCTGCTCCTCCTCTGTCACTGTTTATGCTCACTGCTGACAGCTTTCTATGATTGTGCTTGATAGTAAAGTCTCTATTTCAAAGCACCTGCCTATTAAAAAAGAAGAAAATTAGAAAAAATTCCTAAATTTTGCTGGAATTCTGTAGAAAGTTGGTTTTAATACTTCCCCCTGTTCAGCTTTCCTTGTGGGCTTGCTGCTGGAGGCTAGGTGGCAGTCAAAGAATGCTGCTTGTGACACTCACTGTAGCTTGGGCTGTGTCTCTGAAAGTGCTGTAACTCACAAATCGGTGAAGTCTGAACAGCATGGCTAATATGTCTGGCTTTCTTCTTTCTCTTCCTTCATCGTGCCATTTGATTTCAGATTTTTTATGCAGTCTGCCATCTGATTTTGTATTTAAAAAAAAATTTAAAAACCAGCAAGTATAGATGCTTCAGATACAGCATGTAATAACTTAAGCTAGTAATGAATTCCTCTATACCTTCAGTAAACCTAGGTAGAACATACAATGCATCTATAAAAATGTTTTCAAGAATAGCAAACCTTTATTTAACATGGTTGTATTTAACAGTTAAACAAAAAATGTTTCAGATTTTCAAAACCAAGTTCTTGTTACATTTGATGTCACAGCAACCTTCAGTTACAGAGCATGGATAAAATTACAAAATACTTGTTTGGATGTTTGGCTTAATTATCTTTAATATGACTTGTAATGTACAGTGTTTAAAACAACTCCTTTCCTATCCTGTCTTTGGTAAGCTGCAGAGTTCTGTCCCACCTCTTTCCTGGGTGGTTTTCTCTGTTTTAAGGACTTTGTTTACAGTGGGTTTTTCTCTTCAGCCCTATAGTACAGTACATGCTTCCCCTCTGTGTTTTCTGCCTCGACTTAAGTATTCTGTTCAGTTCTTATATAACGTTGCCTTTTTGGAGACTTGTATCCAATTCCTGTTTCTTTATTTATCTCTATCTCGGATGTTGTCAAATGCTGAAAATAGCACTGAAAGAGACCCTGGAGGTTTCCCTCTTTTCTTCTGTCAGCCTTGAATTGGGTTTGACTTTGGCAGTTATCCTTTAGCTGCCCTTCAGATGACTGATTTACCCAGTCTGTTTTGTGTTTGTTTTTAAAAGCCACTTCCTTTTTTCATTCCTCAAGCACCTGAAATGATGCCTTGTTAGTTTCTGTGCTGCTTTCGAGTGCTTCACTTCACTTGAGTTTTCTGGCCAGATTCTCCTGTAGTTCTCTCCCTTTACTCACACTTACCTTCTGCTCTGGTCTTTTTTTGTCCTCATCAGGAGCAAATCTAAGTCACTAAGTCAGTAATAAAAACAATTAATTATTTTCCTTTAGCTGTCTGCTTCCCAAAAGTGGAACAAATGAGTGAGGTCTGAGATTGTGCGTTGTGGCAACAGGTAAAACGTTGTTCCCAATACTCACCACCAGTTCATGACTACCTCAAAGCAATTGCTTTTCCAGCAAAATATCCTAACTTGGCATTGGTAGTTTGAACTCAGACTCTTCTCAATTCTGGTAACACTCTCTGAAATTAATTGTTTGAGGGCTGTTTATCTGAAATTGCTTTGCATTTCTGCACTAAACTCAATGCCTGACTAATTCATTTTTTTTTTCCTTGATTCCAGTGTAATATATATTGTGTTATAAACTTTCACTGGTCTGCATTTTTATGTTTAGTAGGGAGAAAATGTAGCTATCTATCTGTCTTCTATTTTGGGAACTTTGTGCTTTTTTTTGGTTGCATTATAACCTTACAATACTTAGCTCAAGAAATGGGAAAGCTGAGAATCAGGCCTCTTGCCTGGGTCTAGCTATTAAGCTAAATTGAACTCATGTTGGTTGGAGGACTGAAAAATAGCTCTTTGGTGGAAGAAAAAGCTTATGATGCACTTTGCGTGAGGAATTTTTAGAAATGGAACTTTTTGAAAAGAATATTTTGCACTCCAGTTCATTATGGTGGACATTAGTTTACAGTGACATTTATAATTTTGCTTAAGGAAAAGCACCTCTTCTGCATCGAGTTGCCCAGTCTCCAAAGCATTGGTGTTAATGCCTCTGGAGAAAGGTGCTGAACTCCATGCATCCAACAGATTGGGTTAAATCCCGAGCTGTTGCAGGTGAGCTGTTGCTGTGTGCTTGGTGAACCTGTGTTAAGACCCAGCACCTGAGGACAATCGCTGTAGAAAGAATTTGCAGAACACTGAAGTAAACCTGCTGAAGGCGGTGTAGTGACACACATGTGGTGTGCCTTGCTCTTGCCTCTTTTACTCTTTTCCCTTCTTCTTAGGCAAAATGGGTGTTCCCTGCTGCTGGGGTGCTCAAGCTACTCGGTTCTTGTACCAGTACTCACAGATCATCTGTCTCACCTAATGCTTTCCCTGTTCTATTGCAGGGAGCAGACAAAGCACCACTGCCTGTGTTCAGTGGAAAAACTTTGTGGAGAGAGAGCTTGGGGACAGCATTGTAGTTTGACCTGGGATTTCACAGTCCCAAACTTAATTTCTTCCTAGGTTGTACCAGTTTGAAAATTTAGTGCTGAATCAGCCTTGTGGAAAACATACCTCTTTTAATATACATTATTCTTTGTACCTATACAAATAAAATGGGATTCTTCTTTTTCTGCAGCTTGTAATAGTTGCTGAAACATGTAATATTCTGTAGGTTGGAGCTGATGCACTTTTGAATAATGTTTTCATTTCTTATTCTGTTTGAGCTCATTGCCCAGAATCACTTCATTATGCTAATTGCTGTTGAGCACACATTATTAATTATGTTACTCTGATGTCGGTAACTGCAGTTCCTTATGCAGTAGAAAGAATAACAGTGGAAGTCTCTAAATATTTTTTTTTTTAATGTACTAATGTGCTGATGAAACTTGTACTTTACCTTATGGCTATTTCAGGATACCATTGCTGACATCTACTTGTATATTATGTTTCCCAAGTAGCTCACAGGGGGAAATGCTCAAAGTGGATTCACACATGGCACAGTGATTACAAAGTCTGGGTATTTGCAGTTGTGTTTTTTTTGTAGCATGGAGTTTCCTTTCCTGGAGTTTCCTCAGTGTGGTGAAGAATGTATAATTAGGGAAGCATAATGAAATGTGCTGTTGACAGGAAAGTATGTTTGGAATCTCAAATACTGACCTCCTGTGACACCATTAGAGTTCCAAAGTTCTGATTCAAAGATAGTAAGGTGGCTTATCTAGGTTTATTAGTAAACACTCTGGCATATTGTGTTTTTATATTGTGCATTTTTGACTGCATTTGCACAGCAGTGGCAAGGCTTTTCCACTTTCTTATGTGTTTGTGCCCACGGTTTCCATTTTATTTGTCATGCTCGTTAAAGGTCTTGCAGTAGAAGAAAATAATGCTTGTTCACACTAATTTGGAAGATGAAAGCATGGCATAGAAACGATTTATCAACTAACAAACCAAAACTGCCTGTCACACGCCTGTGTTTTTCAGAATTTTTTTTAAAAATTACACTTTAGTTATGAAACTTCTGATTCCTGCAAAAATGTAAATAACTGGAAGCAAAAGTAGTAAATATATACAGGCAATATGTTCTCCCAAATATTAAATCCATGTTTCCTTTAAATGGCTACCGTTTTTTTGTGAAGCTTTTCATAGTTGCATTTATTATTATTCCCACTGCCTTGTTATGTGGGAATAATAAAGGTTTTTTTGTAAATACATAGAATGCTATTTGTGAACAAAACAATTCAGATAGGACTTTGAAATATGATGAAAACAGGTGGTTTTGTCTCAAGTACTCCATCTTTCCTTTATATCGCTTATGTTATACAAAGGGCATATTAACTATATTCATCTCACACGCTCCCTCTTAAGTCAGTAAATGACTTGCCCTGCAGAAATGCAGAATGTTTAGTGTTCTGTGTCACAAACCCCCCTAAAAACCTTAAAATATACTTAGCTCTTGTCACCATTTATAATAAAATACAGTAGTGCTTTGTGAGCACTGTAGGAAAGCTGCTGAGGAACAGCTGGAGCAACAGTTCAGACAAGTGCCTCTTAATGTTGTTCTTTTTCACCTCTACATCTGTGACAAAGCAAATCTAGCAGATGATGGCCAGCAAAGGGGTGGCTTTCCAAAGGAATATTGTTTTGTAGTGTGTTCATAGCCTGCAGGCAAGTATTCACTTAAGTATTTCATGATCACATTACTATGAGAAATAATTATAAAATCCTTGTTTGACTTAATATTTGGTACATTTTTAATGTCGGTTCCAGGCATCTCCTTTAGGGGTAGATGATAACCCTAAGAAAAATTTGTGTTTCTGCTATTAGAAAAGAGGCCGGTGTGAAATGCCCGAGTCTGATCTCAGGCCTTAAAGGCATGCCTTTTGCTGGATGCTCGAGAGTTAGAGCTGTATATCCATAGCAGTTCCCTCAGACCTACTTTGTGTTCTAATCACTTGGTATTAATAAGTTTAGTTTTCTTTGAATAATGAGGTGAAAGGGAGTCTGCGTTCTCTGACCAAGTGCTGCACTTGGTGGCTTTTCAGTGGTACTGGCAGTGTCTGACTGTGCCGTGAGCTGGGTGTTCCACAGCCTTGACTTCCTGAGTTTTTCCTCCTCTTGATATTCTTAAAGCAAGAGGGTTCAGTATGTCTTTTTAACACTGGCTGGACTTGCCCTCACTGCAGTCTTTAATATACCTCTCTATATTTAATATGTATAATTCCATTTAGCACTAACACTTCCTTGCATTTTTCATGTGCCATTAGCGCACCTGTGCAACAAGATGGTTTGTAAGCCCCTTTAGGAACAGCTTTATATGAACCACAATCTGAAGGACAAAAAGAAGCAGAGTTCAGTGCTTATAATGGCATATTTGAAGTTTTGTTGTCCCAAAAAGTCAAGATGACATAGGTTCCCTCACTTCCTTTCAATGATGTCATGACAATGTGAGAGCTTAAATAAGGGGATTTAACATCTTCTCTTCACAAAGCTGTGTTTGGATTCTAAGTGAGCAAAGTAATTTAGTTTCAAAAAGCTTCCAGCTGGGGAGAAGGCAGGATATTAATGAATAAAAAAATCTTTGCAGTATTCCATAGGCATCAGGCAGAAAAACGTTTTAATCCATCTTTGTTTCATCTAGCACTGTTACTGTGTCGTATTACCAGAGCTGTGATGATTGTTGTTTATGTAGATGGTGTCTAATAAGGCTGATCTTCACCTCTGAGCAGAGTAGGCTGCAGATAACATTGGATGTGTACACAATAAAAATGTAGCAAAACTTTTTATGATCGTAGGGTAAAGGAAATATCGTGGAAGCAGCTGTATCTCACTTTTCCTTTCTTGCAGGATATCTTGAATAATCTTGATTCATGTGATCTTGAAGATGATGATCTTATGCTTGATGTGGACCTGCCTGAGGACCCACCTCGTGACAAAGGTTAGTAAGTCAGCCAAGCAATCTTACTGTGAAACTGCTTCATGGGTTTAAGAGATTTTTGAGTTGCTTTCTTCTGACTCTTGACTTAATAAGTCAATGCACTCTTGAAATTGTGGTGTTTTTTTTGAAGTAATAACTCTTTCTTTTCTGAAATACAGGAAGGGAGATATTTCTGTTTTCCCAAATACAACTCTTACATTTGAAGAATTTCAAAGTTAGAAATATACTGCCTTGAATAAAAGTGCAACTTTGTTTGACACTGTTTTTTTCTTAAAATTATTTCTACAGAATCAATTTCAAAGTTTTAAGTTAGTCTTTAGTCTCATGTTTTAGCTATACTTGAAAATGCTGGGACAGCATTTTTTTTTAGCTTTGGTGAGTGACAGTGTAATTCTTTGAGATAATAGTTTGTTTTCTTCTACAAAATGACAATATCTCCTAATATATATACATACAATTCAGGGTGGCAGAAAACATAAGATTTAAGATGTGTTTTATCAAGATGTCTTTTATGCACTCTTGCTTTCAGTGAATATACTGGCAAACTTTTCACAGAGAGGATTATAGTACCTAGATGCCACTGAAATAATACAAATTCAGAATAGAATGAACTTGGTAAAGGAAATTATAGCTGCACTTTCTCAAATCTAGGACTGGAAAAGTTTGAGGCATTTGCTTTTGTTATTCCTGACCTACTCATAGGAACTATGAGTATTGTTATTATTATGAGTTATTGTTATGTGAATGTGGGTATTACTTTTGCCTCGAAGTTCAATGCAGGCCAATCTGTCTTCACATGAACAGAAACACTGAATTTGGAGCACTGTCGGGCCCTACCCAGTGCAAACAGGCACTGAAAGGAAGAAGGCTTTACTTGCCTTGTGTAATGTTCAGCTGCCTGTTGAAGCTGGGGGAAATTCAGGGTTCTTCGAGGGTGCCTCTGAGTTATTTGGGTGAAGATTCCTGTGTATATGTTAGATACGAAGCCAGATTAACAGTAAATAAATACATAGTTTTCCATCTACCATGATGGTGGCACATCATGTTCTAATGGTGTGCATATATGAAGTGCAGTACTTAATCTTTTCAATCTCAGAATGAGTTTTTCAAAGTACTTGGGTGAAAGGCAGTGATTGACAACATTGCAAGTATGCAGCTTTTCAGTCCTAACAGGTATGAAATTTTAATTTTTTTACGTAGTTAATTTCCAGAGTGGGTAACAGTCCAAGCCTAGGGCATATTCTTTCAACAGGGATAATTTAATTCTCTTGGGAAAAACTTAAGAAACCATTTGAAAGGGTAGATCAATTTCTTATAAGTTTCCTTGTTTATGAAACATGCACTGCATTTGCATCAGTAATTCCATTACAAATTATTAATTTAAAAACTGCTAGAAAGGCATGTTTTTAAAGGTGAACGTTTGCCACAAAAACATTAAAAGCTAATTACAGTTACTTATGGCGTTTTTTAGAGGTTGATTTTCCTTATAAAATTAATCTGGCATAAACTGGGTCTCTCTGCTTCTTATCTTGAAATCACTGTATTTTCAGCAAAAAGGATCTAAAAAGAAGAATTCAAAAGCCACATCCAGTTTTTCTCTTATGTAAGCATGATCACCTGAAAAAGCAATACCCTTTCTTGGTTAATCTTCATGTGTCTTTACTCAGTGTCTCAATTGACTTTTCCAAAGCTGAAAATCATAATTGCTTGTAAACTTACTAAAGGCTTCTTTTGTTGTTAATTTTCATGCGTTATGAGCTGTAGAAAGGTTCTGCTAGGGAATAACTAACAGAATAAATCTTCGGTTAGTTTAGGTGAATAAGTTTATTTTCTTATGTAATTTGTTGGTTATTTGTTAGGTGATAAAAACTGAATTGTAGATATGAGTATTTGTTATAACAGTGTTTAACAGCACTTTTTGCCAACAGTTTTTCCCTAATTATGTGCGGCTTCACTGACGTCAGCCTCTTAAGACTTTCCAGGTCCTCAGAAACTCTCCTGGTTTCACTTTGGAGCCTGGGATGCCTCTTGGCCACTATTTATAGAAACAGTTCTAGCTCAACAAGTATGCAGGGAGTGAGGACGGCGGTTTAAATCACAGGGTAGAACTGGGCTGCCTCCCAAGCACACGCAGGCTGGGAGCTGAGCAGGAAGGAAGGCCTGGCTGTTTATGAGCGTCTTGTGTGCGACCGGGCTGGGGGGGGCGGCCGAATAAACACTGCTCCCTTGTGTAGAGCTGCTCCTAGGAAAGGACTGACAATGTGAGCAAAAGCTCCTGGGGTAAGTGAAGGAGGCAGTGTGGTGGCAGAATAGCAGTTTATGGCTGTTTTTGCTGTGTCTGAGTGCTCGGGTAGAAGTTGTTTTGGCTTTCTCTCGGTGGTTTCCAGGCTGTTGCCAAATTTAGCGTTTGTTCCCTTAAGAAGTTTGTGGAATCTGTGTGGCTTTGCAGAAGTTGGTGTTTTAAACGGATTATTTGGTTTCCTTGTTTAAAGTCACGGTGGTTGTCCAGGTAAATAGAGATTAAATGTTTCTCAATCAGAGCACCAAACAAGACCAATGGGATGAGCTATGTTGTATTTTAAGTAACAAAACTGTTCTCTTTTACTATGCAGTACTGGCCTTTTTTTACAATGTTGTCTTTCTCTGTTTGTGTGTTGTTAGAACTTGGTAAAGGCCTGAAGATACCGTCAGTAAGAAAGGGACATTGTTACTTTTTGATTTCTTTTCTTCCCTATATCTCTACCTCCTCCTCATGATTTTCTGCTTAAACTGGAAATACTGCTAAGGCTGGATTCTTTAGTTTCTGCTACAGGTTGCTCTTACTCTTGTAACAATTTTATCTTTTAATAAAATGTGACATTGTTATAGAAGTCTGCTTGACAGTTCTAAAATACGTACTGTTTTGGATTAGTTTAAAAAAAAAAAACAAAACCCAAACCCATAGACTTTACAGTGCATCTGTTACCAGCACATAGTTAATATTTTATTTGCAAGGTCCTGAGAACAAGTCTCACAGTTTTTTATAACATTATGCTCTCTGTAGAGGAATGTGAAAATATGAGCCGTTATGACAGACAGGACAGAAATGCTAGACAGCATCAGGAGGGATTCTGGAAAAGAGCACCACAACAGCGATGGAATACACAGGATCACTACCATCTTGGCCATACTGACCATTACATCCATGGTAAAAATGATTTGAACAGGTAAAGCACTTCTCTCTGTTCTCACAAACAATTAAAGCACCAAGTGATATCAAGTACAAGATATTTTCAGAATAGTTGTGTGTCTGAGTGGGACCATAATTGAAGACTATAACAATTTCTTTTCAAAACCTATGCATCTGTTTTAATTCCAAATACTTGTTGCTTGTGTTGATACAATATTATACATGCTTGATTAAATTACCTTATGTGTTCCATGGAAAACCATTACAAAGTCTTGCTACTTGCCTTTTGTAAGTTTGGACAGCTTCTTACTTTTTAATTTGTTGGGAAATTAAATGTAATCCTACAGTCCTTAAAGGGTTGAACGACAGTTTATAGAAATCCTGATGAACAGACTGGTTTTGGGGTACTGTAGTTTATAGTCTGTGAGAGGTCTCTGGGAGTGGAAAAGGAAACTCTGTATTTAAGGGAAATAGTATTGACATTTTCTGATTTATGTATTTATTTATTTGTGTGTAAGTAGAGCCCATGTCACATAACACTTTCCTTCTTACCAAATGCTGTCTAGCTCCAATTTGGTCATCAAAAACCGTGGTTTTGTGTTTTGAATTGGTTTTTTAGGGGTTCAAACTACTTAGACTCTGGAGTGGGTCCCTTGGAAAGCTTTGGGGCCGGCAGCAGCTGCCAGGCCCCTCGGCAGCCGGCGGGGCTGGCGGAGAACACGGTGATGCTGGACGAGATGACCCTGCGGCACATGGTCCAGGACTGCACCGCCGTCAAGACCCAGCTGCTCAAACTCAAGAGGCTGCTGCACCAGGTGAGCTGCTCACAGGGAACGAATCGCTAAAGGAACCTGCACAGTGGGCCTGGATGGGATTGTGTTCTGTTTGGCCTTATTAGGTCAAATAACCAAATTTCACATCCAAATCAGTGGATGTGAAAACCAGCTTTTATTCAATGAGACACAAAAAAGCTGGGACTTAAAAAAAAAATTAAAAAATATTAAAATTGATCCCATTGAACAGAGTTGCATTCAGCAAGTCAATGCTAATAGCTTTTTCTTGAGTCTTTGTTTTCCTCGTTCTTTTAGTATTTTCTGTGTATTTTGACAAGAGGCTTGGCAAATCCTGCTCGGTCATCTCTATTGGAAGTGTTCAAATTTAACCTTCCTATTTTATGATATTGTCATAAGCTTTTAAGGAGCTTTTTCATTTCACCTCAAAACTTGACAAATTGTGGGAGTTGGTAAATGCTAAATGACTCAGCAGAAGTATGGCATTTCAGCTACAAAAATTCCTTTGTTACCATAATAAAGAACAGTCCATGAGACTTTCTTTGGAGGCATATACAGATTAGCATTGAAGAGTGTTTGTATGACGTTATCTTTTAATACTAGATTTACTGCTGTTCTTTTCTAATAGGATAATGTAATGAAAACAAGTTTGTGCCTTAAAAGTAAGACACTAAAATAAAACACAGCAAAACAAAAAGCAAATCAACCTTGAGGCTGATTCAAGGGTATGACTATGCCTTTTAGAAATGTGAGCATTTGCTTCCTCTGGTAACTGAGACGTACTTCAGATTTTGTCAGTGGAAAAAAAATTGTAATAAAAATAATGTAGCATCAGAGAGGGAAGGTATGTTCTTAGCACCTCATGTCTGAGGGGTGGGCTCCCAACTATGCCCCCAACAGCCCCAAGCATTAATACAGAGGTAGCAGGGAACTTTTTATCCAGAGCTTTTAATGCTTTTAACACAAGGACAGGTAAGCAGCCTGATAGATGATGGTGTGTGTAAAGGCGTGCACATCATAGCCAAGTAGTGTGTGACCCTGCAGAATATCATGTTTAAAATCTTGATCTAGTTTATAGTAGCCAGGTTGCAGAACAAAAACCTTGCCTCAAGTAGCTCAGATTAAGTTTTTTAAAAGAACTTAAATACACAAAATGAAGCAGTTACTCAATATGTCCATTTTTCAAAATTTGCTCCTTGTCTTGCCAAATGCTTGATCTTCTCTCCCTTCCTGCCTGTAACAGTGAGTTTAGTAATAACAGGTATTATTCTTCCCTTCAAACTTTGTCAGGCGTGGTTGTGTATATTTTCCTGACCTAACCTAACCCTGTTTTGACTCACTGCTTCCAAAACTCATCACTGGACTTTTGAACATTTATTCTACTCTCCTGTATATTGTCCAGCCTTTCAATCAAAGGGTATGAATAATAATGTAAATTAGCCTACTATAGAGGGAGGGACTTTAGACCTTTTCTACCTTCATTTACTAAACAATTAGTGCAAAACTGGTATGAAATAGTTGTTCATTACATTAAAATGTTAATGATTTAAAATGCAATTCTCTTGAGCAGAAATATAGTTTTGAAAACAATTAGTTGAACTTTAGCATTCTGAACTCTGAACTAGGACTTGATCACAGGCCTCTTCTTGCAAAATATAAAAAAAGCAAGGTACAAAGTCAATTGCTTTGAAACTCGAGTAACAGAAGTTACTTTAGTAACAGAAGCAGAAATTTTTCTATTAGCTCCACCAATATTACACATCTAAGTGTATGTGTTGCCTTTCTCCAGTTATGACATTCAGCAATAATATTTAATTTGGATAGGTAGAAATAGAGCTGTAGTCGGGACTTAGGCATGAGTTCTCAGAGGAACAGTTAGAGTAAAATAGGAAGAGTTAGTAATTAACTTCAGTTTTATACAATTATCTAATCAGCTATAGTGTGACTTAGTGTAGAGCACAGCACTTAATGAATGTATACCTAGCAGGTTCCTAGGGAGACTTAATGTGCTGTACTGGATTCATTGCTGTGACTGTAGTCACATAACTGGATATAAATTACCTGGAGCATTGCTAGCAACATAGCTGCAGCAGCATGGGTTTGGTGCTGCATTCTCAGTTCAGCTTGCAAAAATAAATAATTGAGTAATGTAACCTTTCCTGAGCTCCATGTGCCCGGGATGCCAGCGGTACACATGCTGTCTGCTTACTCCTCACACACTGCCAGCTTCCTGTGCCTTCAAACAGTGAAGTCAGGAATAGGAGTCTCTCTCATGCAGAGTTTTTAAAAATCTTCACAGTAGTGAGTATAACCTTCTCTGACTGCTCAGTAATGTTATACTAACCCATATGGAGTGGAGAATGTAGATTGTTCATGAGCTGAATGCAGTTGTAATTACTTACAGGGAGATGTACTGCTGGTGAACACTCTCTGTTTAATGCTTAACTGGAGTGCTAACTTTGTATTGTAAGAAGAAAATGTTTTGGAAGTCTAATTCTAGTAATAATTGACATGTAAATGTTAATGCTTCTTAAACATCGACTCAGGTACTTCATTTGCATGCTTATTAGGAAATAAGTTTTCTTCTGATCTTAAAAATTTGTTCCTCCTCCTCAATTAATTTCACAAACTTGCTGCTCTGGGTTGAGGCTAATGTGTTAATACAATTTTAAATAAGGATGTTCTATTTCTGATGCCCTGGAGCCTTTGATCTTGGCAAGGATTGACCATCCTCTGTAGTAACCCAGCAGTGACTTGCAACCACCCTGTCTTATCTCAGATCAGCACTTGCTGCTCTTTGAAGGAGGACTGAAACATAAAGCAGTTCACAAAACTGTGAGATTTGCAAAGCTCTTTTTTCTGTGGGAGGCAGGTTTTATAAAAAATGTTGCATTTCATCTTATCTTTCATAAATGGAAATGAAATTCTATTTTTCAAGCACAGATCTTCACTGTAACTTATCAAATATGGCCCATTTGTATGAAGAAGTGTGAATGAAAAGCTGAACCATGTAGTCCAGAGTTGTTAAATGCATCAGTACATTTTTCCTCAGGCTTTAGATCAGTAAGTCACTTGTGTGCCTTTGAAATACATATTCATTGTGTTCTTTTCTTTTTGCATCTGGTGAGATCTGTAAGAGAGATTTCTTTATTTATAAAAAGCCTGAAGATGAGGAAGAAACAGACTTATGAAATAAAGACTTCTTTGTGTCATGTATTAAGTTGTATAAATTGCCCCTATAATTACTACTATTTTTTATTAGCCGCAAAATAATTCATGTTAGTGACTTGACTGTACTTGAAAGAAACAGAACCAGAAGAAATGAACAAACAATAGCAAATCAAATTGGCAAATGTTAGGTTTCAGCAGTTGGTTAGCTGATGGACTGTCACTGTGACAGCCTTTGACAGTGGACAGTGAGGTTGACTTGACACTGATTTGTGCTGATACCTGGATAAACTACACTCAGAATGCCAAGCAGTCAGCGGGTGAACAGCACCCTCTGCTTGATGGCCAGTTCACACATATTCTGCTTGCATCTTTATAGACATGCCCTTAGCAAAGGAGACTGTTCAAATGACTTATTTGTACTGAAGAAAACTCTGAATTGGGGGTCAAAGGCTAGACCTTGATAAAAATTTAATAGACCCCAATAAACTGCAGAAACATTTGTTTAGCATTTTTCAACTTCTTCGTGAACTGTAGATGCTGGAATGTTGAAAGAATTCTCAAGATGGAATTATTATTATAACCTTAGTAGCGTATTCTTTTAAAATCCTGTGCATTAAAGAGCAACATATGCTGTTAGGGAACCACAGGATAATTGCTGAAAATGCAAATGGGTTGATTTTTGTAATGGAAGAACTTAGGAAATATTAGTGTAATGAGAACAACTCTTGTCTTTCAGCTTTGAGAAATCTTCCTCTCAGGCAATGTGGGAGATTTCTTCTGAGAGAGAATACCCTTTATCTCATCTATTCTTTCAGAAGTTCTGTAGTTTTTCTTTATTTTACATGTGCTTTTAAGTAAAGCCTGCAAGTAATATCACCCAAAGAAAGCAAGGGGAAAAGGGAAGGTGGAGAGGACAGGCAGTGAGAAAACTGTGCTGTCTGTGTGCTGTATAGAAGGCACGTGTTAAAAATGTTCAATTATGTTCTCAGGACTGTTATGGTGTATTGAGTCACAGAGCTTGACTTTTAGTTGTAACTTTTTCTTTTTGACATAGACAACATAAAGTGAGAACATGTAACTATTGAGAGGATAGAATAAAATACAAAGAAAGGTGTCAATTTTAGCTGCTGAACTGTTTGTCAGCAGAAATACTGCAGTGCTCAAAGCCCCACAATCAAGTCACTACCCTATTACTTGACTCTTAAATGAGCATATTATACTTAAAGGTTAACAGATTATTTTTTGTATATTTATATTGTATTTTATATTTCTCTTACATTCCACAATTAACAAATTTCACCAACATTTTATTTTAAGCAACTATTCAAACAAATACACTCAGGAGTAAAGCTAGAGATGGTCATAGTTACAATTCTGAAGGAGTAATCATGGGAATAGGAAAAAACACAAAACGAGACAAACTGTTTCAAGCAAAAGTATCTTGCATGGTTTTTCAAAGCTCTATACCTCCAGTATACCTCTTACTGTCATTAAAATGCATGGAAGTGGAGCAATAAAACATTGCACAACAGCAGATTAAGACCTAATTGCAAAGAAGGTTAGTATGTCACACAGTCTCTGGTGAGTTAAATCACTACTCCAGCCCTGTGCCACACCTGACTCATTCCCCAGCAAAGCAGGAACAAAGGTCATTTGCAGCAATTCCCTCACCACTGTCTTAGTTATCTCAATACACATGTAAAGAACACAAGACAGCTGGAAAAAAAATCAGTTCTAACACTATCAGTGGGGACTCAAGCCTCTGTTTGAAAACATGCTAGGAGTAATCTGTGAAACCTGTCTTGTGCTTTTTGTTTCCTGCTCATCAAATAGCTAAAATGAAACAGGGGAAATCAGCAAAATAAAGCCATCCTCGTGCACAAAAAAATTAAGGAGGGTGTTGTAAGATACAAGATTATTTTTTTTTTTTACTTTAAGATGGTAGGAGATGGAATAATGCCTATAATGGCTGTGTGTGTTTGTGACAGTGCAAGCATGTCAGGGCATAACTGGGCACTCATCTTTTGGCATCTTGGGTTATTTCTGTTTATACTTGCTGTGCTTCATTTCAGAATCCATGGCTGTCACCGTAGGGAAAGGCATATTTTCATGTGGTTCCAGTTCTTATCTATATAGCTGATATTTAGTTCTCATGGCTGCGAATTAGTTTTGTACTTCTCTGCCTTATAGCAAATACTCCATTTTTCCATAAGAATTTCTAGTTGAAGTAGTTTGGCTGTATGTTTTGATATTGCTCAGACACGTATTTTTGAATGAATATTGAAGGAAATTAAGCTTTTGAAATCAGGTAGCGTCACCATTTATTCCTGATATAACATTTGAACCAAATGGACAGTTTTTACCAGATTTTTGTGCAAAATCAACACACCTTGACATAGCTGTAGCTGTTCCTACAGCTTTGTGAGGAGAGGAAGAGTGTTTATGGCCCTTACTTGGGCACTTCACACAAGGTGCAGCAAGGGAGGCTTTCCTACGGGGGAAAGGAAACTTGCTGTTTCAGCAAGTAATTCAAGCTTGTATTCTTGCTTTTGTCCCCTGATAGAATGATGAAAATGTGTCACTCCAGGACATCACACTCTCAGTTCCGTCGAGTCCAGAACCACAAGAACCTGAGTCAACTTTTAAGGTAAATGACATTAAATATTTCTAAGGAATAAGAGATACAAACCTGTTTGTGTTCAGAAAACACACCAAAAGCTTGTGTGTTCCTGAAGTATTGCTTCTTGCCTCTTTCTTTGTTTAAATGCGAACTTAGCAAATGTTTATACACTTTATTTTTTCAGTTTGGTTTAAATAGAAGGGTTTGTTTGACCTTTTGACCATACTTACGGATACTAGCACAGTTCTATAATTAAAATAACCTTGTAGCAGTCATGTGGGAATTAACTGCTGTAAAGTAACCTTTTTTCAGAAAGTTTGTGCCTGCTTGATTAGTGTTAGAAGTGTAAACATACCATACTTTCTCAATTGCTTCCTCTATTCCATTACATTTGTTGTTAAGTACAAAATATCTTTCACCCAAGTTAAGTTTTCCTTGGGATGATGCAGGTATGGCAGATGAACTCCACAAAGTCAGTGGTGAATTTAGTGTTTTAAAATGGGTATTAAAGGCAGAAGAAACCACAAAGATATTCCAAAGCGGACCATCTTTTATGGTCACAGACTTGTAACGTTGTGCTTTCTACAGTGGTAAGGTTTTGTAGCATTGCTTGGCTCTTATTGTAACATCAGTGTAGGAAGATCACTAATTCTGTATTTATGGGAGGAAAACAGTCCTTGCTGAAGATACAACAAGGTTATAAATACTTCTTGAAGGTGAAGAACACTTAAAATCTAATTCCTATTCCGAGGTCATGTGCTCAGTAATTTTTGTTGTTGGATAAAGAGGACTCTAGATAGTGTTTGATGATCAGGGATGCTCATCTACATAATGTGGGTTCCTTGCACAACAGATGAGTTACTGTTTCAAAAATGCAGCTCATTTACTTATCCAGGAAATTTAGTGGGTCAGTTGAATTTGGCCTGTTACAGAGACTTCTAGTCAGGTTTCTTCACTCTTTAGTCTGTGTGCCTGCAGCACATCTCTCTGTGTGACTAGGAGGAGGAAGGCATGTGCTGTGTCACTGCCAGCCCTCCAGGCACACCTGATGTTGTATCTCCTGTAGAGGTGTTGCTTTAGATCAGTCCTTACAGAAATCCTCACAGTGCCCATTGTTCTGTTGCAGATGGATGATCTGCTGAACGAGATCAGGCAGCTTAAAGATGAACTGAAGAAAAAGGATGAAACAATCAACCAATTAGAGCAGCAGCTTGTGAGTATAATGCTGAATGTTTAGCAAAATCCCAGGTGTGCACTGCAGAATGCAACTTCAGTAGGCACTAATGATGAAGGTTTCAAAGGAGCTGAGAGAGATTTTTTTTTTTTTTTTTTTTTTCCCCTTCTTTTTCACTATAACAAAGGTAGGTTTGGGTTCTGTTTGGTCCCACCTGACTCTTGGCTCTGTAAAGGTTCAGTTAGCAGACTGATTCTAAATATCTCAGTGTGTTTGCAGTTGTGCTCCTGGGATCTTTAATTCCATAATCTGGTCGTGGTTTTATGTGTGACCCTAAGCAAGGATGTTTCAATACCACTCTTGAAAGTATTTTGTTTCCAAAAGTTTTGAACATAAAATTTTAGAAGCTGCTCAAAAGTAACAATGAGCAAAGATAAGGTTACACTTAAAGTATTTGAAAAATTGACAAGTATTGGGCATATCGTTCTGCATGAAGCTTTCATTGGTGTTTTTTTACTCCCTCCCTTTTCCTCCACTGTCAGTTAGCTTAATAAAGAATTACACCATAAAACTTAGAGCCGAGCACGGTAGTATTCTAAGTTGATTATTTTTTTAGGACACATTACAAAGCATGTTGAATAGATGAAATTTGCCAACTGAGAACAAGTTATGGGGGAACTTTCATCATGAGTTAGGTTCAGGCAGACACAAGGCCTCAAGCAAAAGTCACATGTGCCTTTTACCTTTTGCTCTTGTTCTGAATTTGGATTTTGCCAGGTATATCTTTGCATTTGGTTCTGGTAAATTCACCTGCTGTGACAAATCTTTTAAAACAGCCACACATTTTCAAGCCATTTCAAGCCGCAGCAAGATCATCTTATAGGCAGGGTAGATGAGATGCCAAGAGGTGCACACCATATATATTTATCATAGTTGGAGACAGTATTATGTGACCATAATCCCTAATGAAATGTTTAGCATGTGCTTTTGTAGGTATGTGCACTGAAACTGAGCTGTGGTCTTCATCCTCTGCCTGTCTGGCTTCGGAACATTCCCTCTAAAATAAAAATGAAAGATAAAGATTTGGCTTTCTGCTCTGCTATTTAAACAACAGAATCCCAGATCACAACATACCAAACCAAATTATTTTGTTTATTAGCATTGTGCAGAAAGTGTTGATTTTTTTGGTGTGCTTAGTCTCACTCTTAACCATCAGCCTCCCAAGATTTCTTGAAGGAAATTTCTCCTTCCCTGCTCAGTCGTGCACCTGTATGCTGTAGTAACCCATGACTGGTACAGCGAAGGAACTCTGCTATAAAGATGGGTAAAACTTATATTTGTAATTATTGAAAGATGTCCTGATGAATGCAGTGCTTCTGAAATTTAAGTGGAACAAAAACTCTTTCCAAAAGTCAATATTTATTCTGGATTTAGGAAAAGCAGCAGCTGTGCAGCACTGTAAATAGTAGTTTCTACAGTTTAATCCTGTTGTGCTCTGCAGTCAAGTAATGCTTGGTATTTGAACACTGGGCCTCGACTGTACTTTTCAGTTGGCATAGTTGGTTAATTTCTAACTAATTCTTGTTTCTTTTTCTCCTTTTGGGGGTGATGAAGGCCACTAGGTGTAACTGCCAGAAGGACAGTCACAAACCTCCAGGGGCAGCGCGCGCGTGTGCCGATAAATTTACACAAACCTCCTGGAGGAGGAGTTCTGTGAGTAAAGTGTGCCCTCCCTGCCCGGGTACCACCTTCTGCCTTTTGTTCCCCACTTCTGGCTGGCTCTCACACAAGTCAGCCTTGTTTAAGAGATTCTGTGCTGTGTGTGAGTAGTGTCCTTCCTGCTCTGCAACCCTTGCATTCTTTTGCAGCCCTATTATTTACACAAATATTACAGACATTTCTTTTAAAAAAAAAAAATTAAACTTTAGAAGTCTTCTCTTTAAATAATCACCATTCGCACTATTTAAGTTACAATCAGTCTAAGCTGTATCTCTAGTCATACTTAAGATGTCTTCTTATATCCTGATTTTAAAGTCATAGGTATCTCTCTGGTCAAATTTTCATTGTTCATGTTCTCATATTAGTTGAGGAAAAGCAACAGTGTATTCTAACTTTCAGTGCATAAGTGTAAAAGCAAAAGTTAATATTGTTTAATATTTCTTCTTATTATTTTTATAATTTATTTTAATAACTTGAGTCATTAGACAAATTATTGGGTGAAAATCACTTTGACAAAAGACATCTTCATTCCCATATGTTGTTGCATGGATCACATTTACTTCCATTGTATGAAACTTACATTCTTCATGGAATACTAAAAGAATACTTAGGATGGGGGAGGGACAGCATATTTGATATTATATAAGAAGAAATTACCTTTGAATGTTAAGCAAGGCTTTTGTCAGTCACCAGCAAATAGCATTTGGATTTTGAAGCTACTGCTCTAGCTAGAAAACCTAAGAGATGTTATTAAAAGGTGAAAAATCGGTTTGATTTTTTGCTTGTTTGTTTTTACCCTACTTTATTTGATGCAAGATTGTAATAAAGATAAATGACCCCTGTTATCCTTCTAAAATTGCTCTTTTAAATGTACAGCACTAGGGTACAAATACCACCGGACTGTTCACCAGTTACTGGCAAACAGCTTTATCCATGTTTTCCAACCTCCTTCTGTCTGATAAGAACCTAGTGTCAAAAGATCATAACCTTAAGTATCTTTTGATTTGCTTTGACTCCTCTGCTCCACCATGTAATGTCTCTGTTCATCCCATTTGTTTCTTCTCTTTTTACTTTGGAGCTTTTGAGCGCTTGCGTTGTTTCTTTTTCCCAAGTTTTAATTTCATGTGTGTGGTGATGTTCGTTTGATATTTGTGTTCATTGATACTGTTACAGGACTGTAACATGTTGGCTATTGTTTCCATGTTCCTTTTTTTCTAGCTCATTTTTCACATGACTTCAGAAACAGATTGGTAATCGTGGAAAGTTAGTTGCTGACTACACAAGTATTAGTTGAAGCAACTTGTGGTATTACTTGCTGAGACAAAGATATGTGATAAGATGGGGAATTTGAGTTGCTGTCTCAAGCACAGGGAATCACTCAGCAGTATTGTTTGTTTTGCTCAGGTTGGCCAGTATATTTTTTTAAGTTATTTGGTAGTTTTGTTCAGAAAGACATTTTTTGTCAGGAGGAAGTTTGGGTTAAGGGACAGTATCTTTAAAATGAGATAAAGGAACCTCTGCTGTATTCATGGTTGGGTGTCTAAACATCTCAGTATTTTTATCCACATGCAAAATTTTTCATGAAATTGATAAAGGGCTTAGGAGAATTAATGGAGTATGACAAATTTTGAAAATAGACTGCTTTACAGGAGTTTTTGATAGCTGGAAAGTTTTGGGCAGAATGTGTTGGGTGTGTTTTGATTTGGGGTTTTTTTTCAGTGTCTTCATATGAATATTTGTAAGTTACAGGCTTTCTGTAAGCCAACACAAACAGGAGCTCCTTAATGTGGGATTTCTTCAAGGAGGACAATAATCTGGCTGTTGCAGCTGAGTTTCAGTGCTAATGGTCACACCTCAACTTTCTGGTTTAATGCTTCCTCTGCTAATATGCTTTTGGATGCTTCCTTGCATGGCTTAATAGAAGTAGGAATGTAGGAAATAAGTTTTGGTCTGGAACTTAATGACAAAAAATGTCTCTTATGATAGAAAGGAGGCACAATCGGCTCTTATTTTCTTGAGGTCAGAGTACAATAAATAGAAACAGAAGGAGACACCTGAGTAAAATGTATTCTCACTACTAAAAAAAATTCCAAAAACCCTCTTAAAGAAATTGTTTAGCTTTATTAACATTCCTGTTCAGTTTAATTTAATGGTCTTGACCTAAGAGTGCAGACTAGGAGAAATCAGATTTATTGGTCCTAAATGTGGTATAAATCATGAAATGTTGTTAATGTTTATGAAATTACCAAGTTTTTATATTGAACTACCTTTTTTTTAAAAAAACAGATTGTAGTTGAAGTCTTTGGCAGTGACAGAATGTCTCCTTTGGGCAATGACAGAATGGCTCCTTTGAGGCATATAAGCTTTTTGCTTCTTTAGGCTTGGTAATAGTTTTTAATTTTGATGAATATTTAACTATTTCATTTTTTCCTATTAGTGTTGACCTGCCAGTCATTTTAAATGATGGTGGATATTAGGGAGGTACTTCAGGTATCAAAACTTTCAAGATTAATCTGACTGTTCATAAATTCTATATATTCTGAACAAGTCAGAGCTGATACAACGTGTTTATTCCTGAAGAGTAAATAGCAGTGTGGGAACACAGTAATTTAGTGTTCCAAGGAATACTTCAAATGCTTACTGAAACGTGCCTAACAAACATTGTTAATGTAGTGTGTCATAAAGAATAGATGCTAGAATAAACTAGGAAACAGTGAGAGTGGAAATCAGCTGTTACAATATTTCAGTTAGGAATTTAAGACCATATGAATTGCAGCAATTAGCTGCTACTCAGCTGGCCATTTGAAATAGCTGGTATTTGTGATCACTTCATGGTTCTACCAGTAAATAGGCATCTGAATATCAGTAAACATATTCTTTTTAAAAAGTCACGTTCATATGTTTTTTTTTCTTATTCTAGATAAGAATAGATATCTAGAGTCCTGGCAGTATGCTTAAAAATTCTGATGTGATTATAAACTTGTGTGGTGTTGTTCTCTTCAGGGACTGCAGTTTCTCAAAGTACTTTTAAGTTTTCTTCATATATAAAGGTAAATATGTACATAAGTGGAAACTGTGTAACTTTAGGTGAATCCTTTGAACTTAGTACTTATGTAATAAAATCTAGGGGCTGAAAAATGGTTTGGAAATTTGGCTTCTTACAAATTGGTAGGTAACTATCTATTGCGTATCTGCTGTGTCTGTGACATGGTGTTTCTTGTGTCCTGGCAGTATGCTTAAAACTTAGGTAACTTCTTATTATTTGTGTATTATTCTTGGTTAGCCATCTTTGGGATAAAACTTGCACAAGTATTTGCTGGCGGGGTAGACCGTGACATTTCTAAAAGGATCTCTTTCAGATCTCTTATGCAGAATTCATTCCAGTTAGGATGTCTTATCATTTAACTGTCATGGAAGAAAATAGCCCAAAGCTGGAAGAAGATAAAAATTACCTGAAGAAATTAACGTTGATGGGCAGCTTACAAGGAAGAAAAACGTGACCATCCATTGTTACACTTGTCTTACAGGCTTTGCAGCGTTGTTTCTGTAATAGTAAATACTGATATTTTTAAGACTTCGAAGGTAAAGGAATGAGATTTCAAGTTTTTGTTGATAAATTATTTGGTTTCTTGGACTGGAAAGGATGTTTGCAGATGCTGAGAAGTAAACGACAAGCAAACAAACTAAAAAGCCCTGAATTTGGTTGAAGATACTTGCAGAAGATTCTGACCTGTGAGGACCAGTTCTTCCTAGTTCCTGGTTGCTCTTCCATTCCTTGCAAGAGTAGACAGTGTGTGCAGTAAAAGCTGGGTATTTCCCCTTGGTAACAGCTCACAGTGATGAGAATAAGCTTTGCTTCCTAAATATGTGTACAGGTTCATTCTTGTCTCTGGTGAAATGACAACAGAACCCGTCAGTTTGCATGGGAGCGTGCATGGTCTTGTTCTTTGCTGCAGCTTTCCTCTGCTTTTGCATTGAGAGATTCTTTGCCTCCCTTTTGAATTTTGTTCCAGTTTGTCAAAGCCTTTCAATTGTTTTGATGAACCTCTGTAATACTTTGTCTGTCTTTGTGTACTGCTGTCCTTTTGGTTTTTGTATCTCCTTCCACCTTAGCCTTAAACCTCCTATGTGTGTCGGCTCCACAGCTGTTAATTTACACTTGCAGGTTTTGAAGCTTGGTCACTGTATCGGTGTTCACCTCCACATGCAGCCTCGGTGTCTGTCATTGTCCAGTGCTCTGCTGTTTGCCTCATGGCCCGTTCTTGGTGAGACAAAACCATAGCTGGACTAGGTGGTCATGTTGTGCACCTGTCTCTGTGCTGTGACTGTGCATGACATGTGGGCACACACACAGAAGGGAGGTCATTGAACCCTTCACAAGCAATTCTTGTTGGTTTAGTGTAAACCAGCACATAAAATTGGGTTGGTGGTGTTTTCATCTGAATACTTTCACAAACACTATTTCATGTCAGAACTGCTCATTCATGAGCTCTTTCTCGGTGCTAGGCTAGTAAGAGGAGACTGCTGCAAGAAGGTTTTGTTTCCATCACTATTGATGTCATTCTGCGTTTGTTCATGGTGCAGAGCTCTGAGTTTGTATGGGACAACGGGCAGTGCTAGGTCAGATGCAGCAAAAATCATGTCTTCATTGGAGTGCTCAGGGGCTCCAGTGCTATGGATAAAAATGGATCTTTGCTGTATTTTTCTTTCTGCAGCAGAAAAGACTTTTTAAAGCAGTAGCAGTTTTGGATGTTGGTGTATCCTTGGGAAAAGGGCTGGAATATCTGGCTGTTGGGCTAAAATTGCTGTGCAGTTTTAATGAGAAATACTTCTCATTTTCTGGCAGAAGCAATTGCTTTTGTTCCTGTGATTGCTTATTCTAAGGTTGAGTTCTGTTCATAACAATGGAAAACTCTGGCCTTAAAGTCTTCATAGTAGCATTTAAAACAAAAAACAGGCAACAGGTTTTCCCAGCGCTGCTAGAGTCAGAACTTAATAAAGCATGTAGTACAGCATAAAGCAATAGTGCAATTCATCAGGATCTCTGAAGAACATTTGTCTTTTTCTGGTTTGTAGGCTGCTTTATTTCAGCTGCTCTTATTTTTCCAGTTCTGAGTCTCATGTTGTTTTAAAATTCTGATTCACTTCTCTTTGGGGATGCCTTTGCTGTTTCACAAATCCAGTATCTGGAAAATAAGAGGAACGGGATTTAAGAGTGGTGGCTGGATGCACGTAATAGCTGGGGGGAGGAACTGTTCTGGCTGCTGTCTAACATTAAAGTCTAAGTGGAAAAAGTTGCTTCAGAACCCACAAAATCCCATCAGATGTTTTTTGTTTGGTTGATTTTGGTTTTTTATAAAGGTTGAGGTAAGTCATGTTCTCAACTTTCAGTTCAAGCATTGCTTGCTGGTGAGTTTTATAGATATTGTAATAATCAAGTATAAGAAAAATGGTGATTCTTACTTTTAGTAGGAAACTGCCACATTATCTGTGTATTTTGGATATATACCATTACCTGAGGAGGTGTGTTTATTAGTGCGTTTCTTTTTTACTCCTCTTTGGATTTCTTGGGAACCTCAGTACACATTTGACTAATAGGAGATGAATGTGAGTTGTTTAAAGGAAAAAGCTTGGTAAATTTGCTGGAGTTTTGTACAATAAATACTATTAAAAGAAAATTAATCTTTTCGTAAGACAGGCTTATTTGCAGATACTTAAATCTTAATGTGCTGTGTCAATGGGATCAGTACACCCTTTATAATTTGTAAAATCAGTTTAAGTCATAACGCTTATCTTAATAAATTCCCAGTGCTGTATCTCCTGGTCCTTACTTGGTTCAATTGATGTTGATTTTAACTACCTTATTTGATGTAGGATTAAACAATCCTAAACAATCCTTGTTTGGGGTATTTTTAAAATATTTTTTTAGCAAAAAAGAAACCTGGCATTCATTTGACATTTACCTGTATGGAACAATGTGAACTGCAGCATTTGGGAGAAGGGCATTAAACCATGCCTGGAGAGCAGTTCAGTTCAGCAGGCAAAAGAGTCAAGGAAGTTACTTGCACTTTCTTCATTTACTTCAGCAGTCAGAGCAATGATAAAACACCATGAAGAATTATTGAGAAGACTGTACTTAGTGCTGTGCTTTGAAGTGCTAATATGATACTTAAAAATTTCTGGTATGTATCAAGACATGTAAATATTTCACTGCCTTTACATTGGTGTCTTAACTGTTATGTAGCTCAGATGGTGCTTGTCTTAATCTCTCTTTTGAGAGAGTGAAAGGGAGAGGATATAAAATATTCACCTCCCTTCTTAATGTGTTAAAAATTTCAAAGTCTGGAAGAAGCCCATCACCAACTCAGATAAGTCTCTGCAAAATCAGACTTGTGCCTGGTGCTAATGTGCTTTTTACTACGGGGAGATTCAGTAATGTTTAGAGAATGGAAAGAGTTTTTCTTGGTGTTCCACCACCTTGACACAATTTGGATGAAAGGTAAACAAACCTGAAAAATGTAGTGTTCTTTTGTGCAGCACTGTGAGTATCTAAAGCTTTTGATAATTTTCTCATCAGTCATTGATTGATTAACTGTGTTCCCAGGAATATTTTTGTATTTAATACCTATTCAGCTGATACAACACATGACATTATTTTGTCATATTGCTTGACTGAAGCTAGTACTGTTTCAGTACTTTCATGCAGCAGTCTAAAAATTCTAATCTTAATGACCACTGATGGAGGACTGTAAGAACACATTAGGTGATCAATATCTCCATCTAGAGATAATCGGATTGAAGAACGTGTTTCATTTTTTCCTTAGATTTTGCTTCAATAATTGTTTTATCTCAGCTTCTGAAGAAGAATAAAGGAGTCTTGTCAGACTTTTTTCTTTATTTTCTGTTCTAGATTAAGTGTTCTGACTAGCAGATTATAAAACTTGATTAAATGCATGTGTTAAGTTTTATCTTGGCAGTACTGAAACCTGGAATAGTGGTGGATCAAATCTAATTAGATTAGGGTAACTGAAAGATCGGGGAAGTGTTTAAAATTCTCCTAGGATAAATAAAGGCAGAATATTTACTTATAGAAATAATGTGATGTTTAACATTGTTGTAAAAGAAGCACGAGAATAAAATACTTTATTATTTGTCCAGCCCTGGCAGTGTGATCCGCAGCAGGGGATCTGGAGAGGAGGGGCAAACTGGGATCCTGTTTTCTGTCATGCACGTGTTGATCAGATACCTTCAGCCTGCTGGCTGACAGAGTAGCCACAACTAGGGTGCTGTTGGCCAGGAGGCACTGGGGCAGTCATTATTGTAGTACCAGTGGTCCAGACCTTAGAAAAGCAGTTTGCAGCTGCTTAAATGGCAAAGGGGGTGTAAATACTTAAACCTGTCCTGCTGAAATAGGAAGTCAAGATTGTGTTGTTCAAGAGGGAAGTTGCAGCTTGCATTTTGCAAAGGTAAGGGTATGGGAAAAAGGATAAGACTACATAAAATTACTTTTTCTTGGTTTGAGAATGCAGCAGCCACAGTGTGTCACGCTTGTGGTGGTCTGAGACCTCTGGCAGGCAAACCCTGCATGGCATGGATCTGCACAGTTCCCTGATCCTTTCATGGAAGACTCAAGCTCCAGGAGCAAAGTGCAAGGAAAACAATTCTTTGTCACCTCTCCTCTTCCAGGATAAATAATACTGTTGAAATTGGAGTAAAATGGCTTGTAAAGCACCAGGACTTGCTAGAAAATTTGTTTCTATGCATTAGAAATGCATTGTTGTAAACTAAAGTTGGCTGGATTTCCAGTAGATTAGAACTAAGCAAGCTACTACTTGGTGAGGCATTTCTAAAATATTTTTGAAAGCTGTATAAATAAAATTTTATCATGTATTTTTATGATGAAAAGCTCAGCTTCTATACTCTTCCCCTAAAACTATTTTCGACAGAAATGTGTGCTTATATATTGAATAAAAATGGAGGTATTTTGTAAGATTTCTGACTAGTTTAGGACATCGTGATGTCGTTTTTCTTCTGGGTTTTGCTAGCATGTAACATTTGCTTTTACAAAGTAGAACAACTGGGAAATATAATGATACCTTTCTGGGGGAAAAGAAAAAGAATGGTGTGGCTTTTTGGTGTCTTGTTTTTCCCTGTTCTCTTTTTTTATTATACTTCTCCCCCTCTCTCTTTCTGCACAGGGTGGGTATTCTGCTCCCTCCTTCTCTCCCTGGCAGGGCTCATTCCAGGGCATCCCTCGGACTGTTCCACCGCACCGCAGACAGAGTGAGTCTGTACCTCTCACTCATCTCCCTCACCGTGTTCCAGTAGAAGCTTCCCCTTTGCACGCACTGTTCATCTCGTAGTCCCCTCCTTTCTCAGGCACATCTCCAGGCATACACAATAGTCTGTGGCTAACCAAAACGCTTCCTCCGGCCAGCGTATGAGCAGCTACAACTTATAGCTTTGTAACAGTTCTTAAATGCCGATAGACCTCAGCAGTTCTTCAGGCAAACCCGAGTAGGCCCTCGTTTCCAGTCTTGTCTTAACATCAGTCTTGCTTGCTGCATTTCCCCGTTTTCCATGGCTGTAATGCACTCTCCTGTTCGTGTGTGTGTTCCGTCTGCACGCGCGCGTGTGGCTGTATTTGCGTAAATACGTCGTGATTGTCCATAAAAGTCTTGGTGAGAAAGTGTCACTTGCATTGTCTCTCACAAGAAGTTTTAACTTTTCAGAATGGCTTCCCTCAAACTAATTTTTTTTCCCCCTCTTTCGGTATTTGTTGCAAAAAGGCTTCTCTTACACTGAAGTGGCTGTTGCACAGCTTGCATGGTTTATTAATGTTCCTTATGTGCTAGCTACAATGTGGGCTGATATGAGATGCATTTGTTCTCTTGGCTTGGATCTGCAAAACAAAAGACAATTGCTGATTTTAAAACTGTATGCTTACGTAGACATAGAGAAATGGTAAGTCTTATTTTGTGCTTTGGTATTGCATTATGAACAGATAAGTGTTTGAAGAAATATAACTACTTCATAACGCTAAAGTTATATTTTTTAAATGTACTGTAATTTGCGAATTACAGTGTTTGCCTAACAAAGCCCAAGAGTGTATTTGGACAAGAAATAAAAGAAAAAGTAAAATTATGGACACAAAATAAGATTTTCAGGGTCAATGGAGATCTGAAGAGTAAGCTGCACCTTGGAAAACTAAGCTTACGTATATTTCAGATTGCAATAATCCTTATTTATTTCAATTACAAGAAAAAAATCTTATAGTTTGTAAATTATGTTTCAAATACTCTCTTGATGCTTCTGTGACAATGTTCATTTAAACAACTCATCGGGAATGCACAGCCTGTTTCATGGGCTTTCCTCTGTGCAATAAGGGATGTGCTTCATTTTTCTGTGGTGTTTGATGTGGGACTCTGTGTGTGTAATGAATGTAGAACCCCAAAATCTGATGATTGTGCCTTTTGTTGCTGAATGGAGGGCCAGCAGTAGCGCAGCCTGGTTGCTGTCCCATCAACAGAGTCTGAGTTCAAAGAGATCAATTTTAGACCTGAGGATCATATAATGGTTTGGGGGCTTGGTGATTAGAGAGTCAGAATGGGAGGACGGTGTCCCAGCTGCCATGTGCAAGCCTCTGGTGTCACGTCGTTCATGGCAGCTGCTTGACTGAAGAAGAAAACTTTGCTAATCTTGCTGGTTCTCTGAGCTTCCACCTCATTCCTCCACTGATGACAGTGGCCTCTTATTCAGGATTCCACAGCAAACTTTTATTACTCTATTATACTGTGGATTTTCTAGTATGCATCTTATATATTCCATTCTATGAATTACTACTAAAGGAAGTAAAGTAGATGAAAATGGGCCCTTGACTAATTAATGTAAACTATAACTAATGCATTGTTTAGGAAAGTAAGCTTCCTCTAGTGGAATGTTCCTAGCTTTTTCTTTAAGTCTTAGGTTTAATAAAAAGATCAATATTGGGAATAAAAACATAGTATAAATTAGGAGGTTCCTTGGACATTTTAAATTAAATTCTTGAAAAATCAGTGATTTATCACTGTGTGAAGAGTTCTATTATGTAGAACATTACTGGAACAGTCACTAGTATCCTGCTTGCCCAGTTGGTTCAGTGGTTTCAGTCTGCAGGTTTTTGAGCTGGTATGAAATGCCAAATGTGGGGTTTTGAGGCAAGTGGTGAGCTGGGCATCAGCCCCAACAGCTGAAACACAAACAATGTCAGTGGTCTTTTTCAGTAATAGAGAGAAGGTGATGGGAACACAAAGTAGTCTCAGGTTTTGTCTGGTTGTGTTTTCTGTATAGACTTGGAATTCAAGCACTTTTCTAACTTCTGGGTCCTGAACCTAAAATATCCTCTCTGCTTGTGAATACTGCAGGTTTCTTCACTGTGCTGTTGATAGCTGATGGATACATAGATCACTTACAAGCACTGTAGATTATGAGGGTATAAATCTGTAAACTGTTCATATTACAATATATAAACAACTAAAAATAATTTGCCTCCTGCTGTAACAGGACAGGAAATTTATCCCTGCTAGGTAATATTACACTAGCGTAGGTTTATGGTTCTTCTCTCTAAGCACCAGTCACAATGTCAGCACACCTACTGCTGAACATACCTTAGCATATCACTGCACTGCAACACACTTCAGCATTGGATGTATGTTTTTCTCTTTTAATGACAATTAATTTTTAAGTCTTTCACGTTTATTACTTTCATGTTTTTTCACCAGCCTTGGAAACAATTCAGTACTTGGCATTTCATAAACACTTTGATAGTAGTACATGGATTTTGTCATTTTAGGAATAAAAAACATATAATTTTGGTCAGTACAATTAAAAACCTTTTCATTTGTATTCTGGAGCTTTAAAGATGCAGCTCTAGAAACACAACATTTAGAATACACATTGGTAAGAAACCAATTGTGAACTCATGTTGTAATACAAGAATATTACACCGTCTTCTCTAGGCCTCTTACCCAAGTGCTTCTCCACACAGAAACACTGGTCAAAACTGCTTTGTTATACACCATTGCAGTTGTTACATCTCCACTTACTGTGCACTTCCTGGAAAAAGTATTTAGACTTTTGGTATGTAAGCATTACATAAGATAAAGATAATGCAAGCAATTCTAGCAGGGGACACACAGCTTAATATCAGCAGGAAGAAAACTACTGTATGCACATGGACTATCAATCAGACCCAAGCTGTGCTTTTTCATGCATTTTCTTTTAAATAAAGGTATGTTGCTCAGCACTGAAATGTTTCCAAAGCTTTACGGACCAAGGCAAGTTTTTTATAGGGCATACAAAGTGTTTGTGTTAGCAGAACAAAGTTACTCCAGAGCATTAGCTGGGAAGTACTCATGTTAAGAAAGTAACAAATTATTAAAAATGTCCTGGAATCATTACATTACTGACTTTTACATTACATTCAAAAATAATGATTTTTGCTCTGAGAATTGAATGTTCAACTATAGGAAGAAATGTCTTTTAGGAAAAACTCTCTTCTCTCAACTTGGGTAGTTGCTGATTCAACTACAAGAGAAATGTCTCTTGTACCCAAGTAAATATATGTTTGCAAACAAAACTTAATTTTTGCACATGGTCATATTTATCTGCTTGTTGCACATTTATCCATATGGATGAAAACCCTGCCTTGATGTAGTTACATATTACTTCAAGTAACTTTTCTTTGAGAAAGATGGCCATTTTTGTAAGTTTGGTTTCTATACCAACTATGCAGAAAAAAAACAATGTTGTGCCATATTACCGATTATTTTCCTAGCCTCATGCTAGGGTGAGTGGTGGTTTAAAAAATATTAGGGTTGTTTTGTGTCATTATTTGAAGTCATACTCCATACTGCAGAATCCTATTTTTCAGTGTTGAAATATGGCTATAATACAGCTAGATCAAAGGGAAAGAAAAAAAAAAAAGTTTAAAAAGAAGGTATTAGCAAATGCTACAGATTTAAAGTGTGAAATCTCGATGTTTTCCAGAGGTGGAAAATGAGAGCTTTCTGGTGCGGCCTTTCAGCAGGGCTGTGTCTGCACATGCCTTCGTTTGAAATAAGAACTTAACCTGTGCCAAGGCGGTGAGATGAGGGATGTCAGAACTGATGGGGAAATTAAAGCATTATGTAGCAGGGTTTGTGAATCTTCCCTTCCACCCCTTTCCAAGAAGAACCTGTGATAGTTATCTCTTCAACTCATGAGTGAGTTGCTAGGAAGATGAGTTCTGAACAGTGTGGACAACATGATCCTAGGATGGAATGCAGTCCCTTTAATGACATTGTTGTTCATGGTTAGATATCAAACATGTATCTGCATGGAGGCAAGATTTTTGATGTATACAGTTGTAATAATACACACAAATTCAGGCTGCAGTATTTGGAGTGTAAGAGGTTAACTGTGTTAAAAACCTTTAAGTTATAACAGCAAAGGTATTCCATGCAGATCTTGCTATAAATATTTTTCTACTGCATTACTTACATGCTGTTGTTACCTTTGTTTCTTGAAGGAGGATTAAAAACCGATGGGGGACATGGTAATTGCAATTGAAATGGTGAAAAGTTGCGGTTCTGTCATGGCAATTGCTCATTGTTTTGTCTTGGTCCTCTGACATCATTGTCCTTGTCTTTTTCTTGTCTCTGCTTTCCCATTATGCCATTGGCAAGGAGTTGAGAAGTTAGTCCATTACTTCTGTGATAAAGCGTGGTACAGTACAACTTCAGATTTATTCCCGTCTCCCCCTCACGCATTCCCACCGTTGGGATTTTTCTTTGCCCTGTGCATGGTGCATGTCTGTGGGAGATGTGCATGCAGTTCTCGGATTTTTCATTGCATCACTTCCCTCTTTCCTCGAGATACTGTAGGGAGAAAATGCCTTTATTTTGTTCTACAGAGGTATTATATAGGAAATAGAGGTGGGGATCGAGATAACCAAAGCAAAACTGAAAGGAATTTTCAAGTAATGATATTGAATGAACACCAGTGACCACATTTTTAACTTCTTTAACAGTACATGTAATTTCTTTGACAGTACATCATACTGTTTCCAACACAAAGCTAATACAATCTCAGTAGTTTGATAACTGTGCAGTAATGGTAACCCTCGTCGTGAATGTCATTTTTCTCTGGATGATGTAACAGTCAGTTCTAATTGAGAGAAATAATTGAAAAATCTCTTAAGCTAATGAGATTGGGACTGTGATTGAGTAACTTTGATTAGTGCATCAATACTTGCAAAGCTTGGAAGCTCTTGCCAGTACAGAAAAAACTGTTTCTTTGTGCAGAAAGGAGTATTTGCACAAAGCCCAATGTACTTTCAGTTTGGGGGGAACTAATTTCCCTCAGTTACATCGTACTTGAAATGTTTGAATCCAACTTTGCATTTTAGGAGCATCCCAAAGGAATGCAGGTGTTTGTCTACCTGCACGTTTTCCTTATGGGATAAAACCAGAAGTCTGGGTAGCATGGCAGTCTATACTGAGTCATGGTCTGCCCCACCCCAGAAATATTACCAAAAGTGCACTCAAAGCAATGCAGATGACAACCTTTCTTTAAGACTTTGTGACATAAAATACTATCCCTAGAAGGCAGAACGCTTCTTTATCTTTCTTTTGCTCCTCCTTCATGTGATGGAATTCACCAAGAACTTCAGTCCTTCAGCTGGCCCATTGTTTTTATTAGTAATATGGTCATATTTTCTAAGACTTACTTAGTAAAAAGCAAACTTGTATACAAGACAGAGATGTGAGCTGTGGGTGATAATAATGCAGTTGTCAATGTTAGATACCTTCTGAACTGTTACTTGCGTATTTTGCAAGTGGCGTTTTGCTGCTTTCAGTGTCATCTTGAATGTTACTGCATGTAGCAATTTGAAGAGATTAAAATCTGTAGTTGTGATAATTGGACAGATCTTGAGTAGAAATACAGAATTAGAAAGCGGTACAGTATTTAAAACATTTGATTATTTGATATAAAGTTAGGATTTTTATTGATCAGATTAGGTATTTATCTGTGTTTTTGAAGACTCGTATTTATTCCCTTGGTGTATGTTCCCCTTCCTAACTCAGGGGGAAAAAGTTTTCTGACAATTATTTTTCCGTATTTGACATAATATTGTCTTCTCTAAATGTTTAATTTTTTTACTTCAAGTAGAATTAGAAAATATGATTTATTTGTTGTAGTATTTGCATGGGAATCAGGTACATACTGCTTTGGTTTCTGCATTCATTATTAGCAGTTTTGTTTTTATAGGTGAGATCTCAAATGAGTAAATCATTTTGGCTAACATCTGCCTGTCAGCTCCTAGACTGGAAGGATAATCACTTCCATAACTCATTATATAAACACTGGGAAATGACAAAAATATCTGGAGGACTAATTTTATTTAAGCTGTATCTCTCTCAGTGTACTGAATTATGTTTAGCATTTCCTTCCTGTAGGATTGTATGGTTAAAGATTCACAAAGTTAAGCTAGTTTTAGGTCACATAAGTAATAATGTTTTGGTAGCCATTTGACACCATTTTGGAGGCTTCTTTGCCTTTTTTAAAATCTTCTCCTCCTCCTACTTTCTGAAACAAATCATGTTCAGACTGCTCAGGATATTTGCACTTACATGTCTATAACTTGCTGATGTCACTGGTCCAGATTTTGCCTTTCCTTACAGGTAGAACTGATACATTCTAAAGGGAAAAACTGCTAGTAAATAAAAAATAGATTGAGAAACCTTGATTTTCCTCTCACATTAACTATTAAATTTTTTCTTGAAGAGGAACTTTGAGGATTCAGTTTTCAGTGGTAATCCTGCCAGGGAAAAGAAGAAAAGCTGAAAGAATTCTGAGATGTGCTATGGCCCTAGAAGTGTAACAGGAGTCTGGCATGCACAGCTGTCATTGCATTCTTCCTGCTGATTCAAAGAAGAGCTAAAAAATACCAGATAAATAATTAGTTTTCTCATTTAGAACTTGTGAATAATTCAGGAGAGTGACTGAAGTGACACTCGTAGTCAAATCTCCCAAACACAAACATTGCTTTCTCTTTTATTTACTCTATTTCTCTAGTAAACAGACTAAGTCTGTTTACTGTGAATATGCAACCTATCAATTGGTAAGAATTCAGGTAGTTGAGTGATGATAGTCTGTAGTAGTTCTGTTCCTTTCCTTTGTAAAGAAAATGAGAAAATCATCCAAACTTGCTAAAACTATAATTTAAGTTTTCATAGATTTTGGGTGTTGCCATGAATTGCAGAATTTTTAATGCTTCCAAGATCTGTATCCAAGTTGCAGGTCTAGGCTGTATTGTGAAGCTAGTGCACACATTAATCTTTTCAGTCTCTTTACAGGGCAGAGCAAAGAGAATAGAAATACCCAGAAGAGGTACTGGCAATTCTCTTGTCTGATACGTGTCTGATTAGATTGTATCTTCTGATAAAATGTAAAATCTTCCACAGCTATCTTTATCCCATGGTGATCAGTGCAGTAGTATGTGATCTCTAGTTTCACATGTACTCTGTTTCTTTATCAGCCCATTTAAAATCAGCTCAATATAAAACAGTTACCTAAGCCTAGTCAGTAGCCTGGTTACCACATGCTTTCATCAGACTTTCTGGCCTCAGTAAGGCAAGGAAAATGCCCTGAAAATCAAACTCCTTTCATGCCTGTGCAGTAAAATGGTTGGGATAGTTAAGGTCAGTATGCAATGAGTAGAAATTAAAAGCTGGACACAGCCTGAAAGCTGTTGAGTTAGTTTAAGCACTTTGTTGAGAATTGATCTGCACCGACATTAATTCTTGCTCTGTCCTGCAGATTTAGGTGAAACCATCAACCATGCCTTCTTCATGTTCCTTTTTTAAGCTAATCGGTTTCTTTTTTGTCTTTATGTTGTTGATTTCAGCGCTGGTATATTTTTTCCATTTAAGTTCCAAGTTCCATTTGTGCGTGTCCCATGACCCATCCTGTTTGGCCAACGTCAAAGTTTTGATTTAAAAAACCAGATATACAGCCCTTACCAAGCATCCAGCCAGCGCACGTTGGATTCAGAATGTTACCTGGTGTCTCCTCTGCCTAATATATTGTTGTATGATTTTCTCTTCGACAGCCTCAAGTACTACAGCCTTCCAGCAGCCTTCCCAATTCCACAGACCTCGCCCAGGGAAAACTAATAAAAACGCCACATATCGAGGCCCACAGTGAATACCCTAAACAAGATCTGCATGAAAACGGCAATCATCAGAATCCAAATGCTGCAAATGTCTCTCTCCCAAATAGCCTGAATGATGTAAACTCTTTAATGAGCGTACAGTTAAACATAAAAGATGAAAATGCATCGTATTTGGACAATTTGAAAAACAAAACCACTGAAGACCCTGGCGAGGCGGTTAGTAATAAGAAAGGTACATTACCGCCTCGTTCCCACTTTCAGACCTCTACACGAGCTGAAGCTCGAGAGGTGCAGACTGAATCAGCTGTGAAAGGTCAACCCTCATTCACAAACCAGGCTTCTCAGCCAAAGACTTCGAGAATCGCGAAACCCCCAACTGCTTTAGTGCCTCCTACCGTGGCCGTTCTCGTACGATCTGCAAATCATTCCGCTGCTTCCAAGGAACGGGAGCCTCGACCACCGAGTGGTGCGGCTCAGCCACAGCCAACATCTGGGCAGGATAACCTGAAGGGTAAACAGAGTCAGAAAGTGTCTAAACTTCGCCCACCAACCACGTCCTTTGTTAAACCCAAGCAAGTGAGCAGTCAGAAATCCACACCAGTACCTCCAGAGCCTCAGAACACCTCCGTGAAGTCTAACATCCCAAGGCCACCGGTACAGAGAAAGGAAAACACGCAAACACAGCCCACTGGTTTGCATTCCGGGGACAGCGTGCCCTTGGCTCGGCATTCCCGCCTCCCGAAACCAAAGACACACTGAGAGTGTACCCACGTCCCACCGAATGCTGCCACGCCATGAACTACTTCTTGTGTTGTGACTGCCTTGGAGCCTGCTGTACCTGCAGCCTGCAAATCCTGAGTCCATGTTCAAAACAGCATCTTTTCTTAGGGTTTGCATTCTCCATCCTGCCTCGTGTTCTGAGGCTGATGTTACGAGCTGTGCAGTTTCTCTTGAGAGTGCTTTATTTTATCGTTGGTCTGTAATAAAGATGGTATTGCAATCTTAGTAATTAAGCAAATACTGAAGTCTGTGGTGACCACAAATGCCAGAATGCTGCACTATTTATTTCAGGATGGCAGAAATTATTTCTTACCTCTGTTTCTTTGAGTTATTAGACAATGACATTGCTGTTCTGTTTAACTTCTTGGTTCTGAGTACTCGTTAGGTCAGAGAGGTAGAAATTTAGACTGACTAGCAGATGTTTTATTGGCCATAATTCTGACTCTGTATTCCAGAGGCCTATGCAAAAATCCTTGTATTTATCATTATCTCAAGACTGACATATTTAACGTTATTTAATCCGATGGGTTGGGTGGGGTGGGTTGTGTTGTTTTGTTTTGTTGTAACCGGAAGTTGCTCTGTTCTTTCTTTATCCCGTTTTCACTGTTCACAGACATTAGGCAGACGTCACAGGGTGAAACGAATCTTCTCGCTTAGCCATCATCATTTGTTACATGATTGTGGTATGTTTTTATTGTGTTCAATAGACACATTACCGGGTAGATTCTTGAAATCCAGTGCTAAGGATACTTCTCAAAAACTTCCAATGCAGGCTCTTACAAATTGGTAAGTAGGGAGCCTCTGGGATTAAGGGGTCCAGAACACCTATGTTGAGGTTGCACAACATGCATTTTAATTAATATTTTAAACTTTTATTGTTCTACTTGTATTTATTGTTTTCTGTTTAATATTGAAAGGCTCTGAAGTACCTGACTTGAAGTTTTGCACAGACTTTGCCATATGTGTAAGAATTTGAAACTATTTTACAGAATAAAACTTATATTGAAAATGCAACTATTTTTTAAAAAAGTAAAAAAATTAACCCCACTTATTTGCTTTGAGCAATCCTATTATGTCCAGAGCTGGTACTCTTAAGAGTTTTTCAGAGATGTGTTATTTTGGTTTTTGGTTTTTTGTCGTCTTCTTTTTTTTTTTTTTTTTGTAATTTCTGAAGAAGTGCATGATAACTGGGAAGGAGCTTTTTGGGGAAATAAAGCAAAAAAACCAATTCAACATTTTTGTGCTCTCTAGGAGAAGTATTTTTTTCTGAAAGTAGTCTGGAAATACATGCCCATCATGGTGCACTGTGGGACCATGACACAAATGATGTGAGTTAAATGTATGCATATCCAGTGAGGCTTTCCAGAAATGTGATGTTGTGTCCCATCTCCAATTCTTCCCTTCTTTCCCGTGACTCTCTTGGATGTTACTGGTTGGGGGTTTTTTTCCTGTTCTCGAGTTGGTTTTAAAATCAGCAGCAGAAGGCTGCTGCAACAACTTGGCTCAAAATCTGTTCCTGAAGAGCACATAATGTCAGTAAAATGCAAGATAGCGTTAGTTTGTTCTAGGCTTTGGCTGTTGGACATTGACATATTACAGTATTTTCTTTGAGAGAAGTGAATAGGTGTAGACATTTCATAAATAAATTAAATATTCAACTCCTGCAATATAAGCCCTTTAACTGGGGGTATCCTGATGGATACCTCAATTGGGTGAAGGAAAAAACAGTCGTCTCACCTGAGTTTTCAGTACAGAGTTAATATTCAAGTTTTTGGATTTCTCACACTGTAATTTTATTTAAATGACGATGAAGTGGAAAAATTAAAAGCTTGGAAGGGGAAAATGGGTAGGGGGAGATTCTTTTTCAGAACTGCTTGTATCAGTCTGAAATAAGGGACCTGCAGGACTTTCTGTGAACTGAGGCGATGACAATGTAAGCAAGACGTAACGAGGGTAATGTTAATTGTTACAGTCGGTATAGGATCAGAAACTACAACTGGAGATTGCAGGAACACTTATTCTCTGAGAATAATTTATTTCCTTGAAAAACATTGAATTAGATGGCATTTAGTGTACATATTTAATTTCATTAAGAAAATAAAACTGACTTTTTATATTCCCCAAACTAGCTCCTGGCAGCTAACTGTGTTTCTCAGGAGTTTAAAGACTGCTGAGGGAATGATCAGATTCCTGGTTCATTTTCCGGTCCATATAGATTTCTATGGAAGGTGTGGTTTTTAAGTTTACTTTCCTGGAAGAGAAGCTGATTTTATTGTTAGTTGTACATGATTTTGTGTAAAAATATGATTTTCACCTAATGTTATTGACAGAGATATTTCATCATGACTTCTTTTGCTTCTTATTCTGGAGATATCGCCAGCCTGATTTAGTGATGTTAAAATTTTTATGTTTACATTTAAAAATATGGATATCTACTCTATCTGCACCTTTACTGAAAATTAAGGACATGATCAAAGCAAATTAAGCAAAGAAAATTGTGATGGTCAAGATTTTCATAAAAAAGGCAGTTCCTAATTTTTCTTTCCAGAAGAAAAAAAGTTACATTAATATGGGGGTGTATATATGTGTTAAAGGAACATAAGCAGATTATAGTCTCTTTTTATAGCATTTCCCCATTTTGTTCTGACAGATTAGTGAGACATTGAGCTGGAGCCAGCAGGATTTGATCATGGATGAGACAGATGCTAGCCTGGCTTGTATTTGTGCTCAGCTGCTAACCTCGCACCCTCTAAGACAACTGCATGTTTTGGCTCTTCAGACTTTACCAGGGAAGGCTCTGTTGCATGTATAGTAAGTCCAGAGTATGGGCAAAGCCTGTCAGTAGATGGGCAGCTGGAAGAGAAGTGGTGAAGTGAAGCTTGAAGCTTCACTTTGGTGGAGGATGGGGTTTGGGGGGTGATGGATAAGATGGCACTCAGAGTGCTTGTCAAATGGGATTTAGTAGGTCTTTTCAGGTAACATATCTACCTTATGGAAGGTGCCGATATATCATCAGTACTGGTGCAGATTATCCAAAATGCATACATTTAAGTGTTTGATATCTTCAGGGGTTTTTTTAGGTTTATAAAACTGGTTTATTGCCATTTTTTTGTTTTTGATTTCTCATTCTTTTGTGCAATATTCACAAAAGTATTAAACTACTGTTCAGTATGTGTGTACAGAGGCAATTACGCGTTTTAACAAGTGAATAAACACAAAAGAAAAGAACAGAATTGCACTTTAAATGAGCTTTATTGCTTGGAGTTGTGCCTAAAATAATCTAGATGCCTCCTGCTGTGTGTGGCTTTTGTTTGAAACAAATTTCCCTGGTAGTGTTGCTGTTTCCAAGGTATTTTCACATCACTTTCACAGAATCAATATGCACTCTAGCATGTTTAAAAGTATTCATAGAGTGCACTGAGTTTTTGTTGTGCAATGCCTTTAATTTAACCGTGGAATTTTAACACTGATGATGCAGCCAGATTATAATTACCTTCCCCTTCCCTGAAGCTAGCACTTCCTACTGCCAATCAAAGCCAATGGCAAAATTTCCCTAGGACTAGCATAGCTGTTAAAGAATAATGGTCCCAGCATATGTATTTGAGAAAAGAAGTGCAATATTATCTCTTGGACTTTGTCAAAATAATCACGAAGGCCCTGAAAATCCAAAACGACGCTGAATTTTGATCCAGTTCCAAAAAAAAATGGGTTCCTCAACTTTACACCTTGTAGCAGTGAGACTAGACATAGCAACTAGACTGCATCATAGGTCAGTACAATTCATTTCCTCCTTGATCTAAATGCTGATTTGTTGTAATGATGCTAAGAAAACTGAATACCATTTGCGTGGTTTCCTTTGTTTGCATGTCACAACCATGTGCACATTCTAAAGTGTCATACTGGGGTAGGTTGCATGTTGGGGGGGGAGGTATTTCTGGTTTTGCACAGCACATAATCCTCTTAATATGGACATTTTCTTGCCGTACAAATGGAAATCAGTTATTGAATTGGGCTTCCGTAGCTGTTCCTTCTCTCGTTACAGAGGCTTTTTCTGAGCAGAGTGGATTTAATGTGATCCTGGTGGTAGGTCTCAGTATAGTCATCTTACAACTATGCTATCAAGGAAATTCAGTCACTGTTGTGGTAAAGCTGCTCACTGCCTACTTAATTGTAAAAGCACCACCATAAAACCAATATAATTCCTGTGTAACAAAATCTTCAACTCAGTACTAGCTAAAACAAGAGGTACCCTTACTATCTGCTTTGTTGTTTTTGGTTTTTTAACCCAGGCCAGAGTAAATACTGTATATTGGAATTTGCTTGTAAAGTTGATTAAAAAACCTGTATGTAAAAATTCTTTCCTCAATGTTGCTCTAGTGAATAAAAATAAAAGTCATAATTCTAATAAGTATCCCTTTCTCCTGACTGTTCACTTGTATGTTTTTTTCAAGTCATTGTGCAGAATGTAGACAGAACTGTAGACTGAAAATTTGAGAGGAGAGGGAGATTATGTTTAGGCTTACAGAGGTGTTTTCATGGAATTGTCTTTCTCCAACAGATTTTGCAGGCTTTTAGCATGAGACTGTTATTAAAGAAAAAAAGAAAAGGAGGGAAAGAAAGACATACAAAAGCTAAACATTTTAATGTATTGATTGCAGATGAACATGGACTGACATGTCTAGTTCTTAAAGGTATGTTATGGCACCTATAGTGCAGTGGAGAAGAGTATTTAATAGTTCTCTTATATAATTAACTAGTTAAAATCATTATCAGGATTTATTGTTTGAGAAAGTTACTTCCCCACAGAAGTCCAAATGAATACAGCGTGTGCATAGGTGTAAGTCCTAATTGTATGTCAGTATTTTGCCCATGGTTTGAATGGTTTGCTGTTGAGATTAAAGGAAATCTTCTCCATTAATTGTAATCTGACCTGTTTCAGTAGATGGAAGTTCTTGAATTTACGATTGAAATTTGGGGATTGGTAAAGGGAGGAGAATCCTGTAGTTTGAAGTAAGAACATTTTAAATATACATTTAAATATACTACAGACAGGCACTTGTAATCTTTAACATGAGGTTTTGTTTTGAGCTTCAAGATGACCTTTGAAAATTTTCATGGATGTTGAGGTGGAAAGAACTCCTGCATAGGGTTTCCAGCTTCAAACACCTTCCTCAACTGAGGCACAGAAGGGAAGGTAAATAGTGTGGATCCTCCTGCCTGGTAGTGCTCCTGGGTAAGTGTTGCTCTGGTGGACGAGACTGTGTTACAGTGGTGTCTAATCCTATCAGTGTGATCATCAGATGTTAAACAGCTGATGCAATGACTAGGGAAAGAGTGTCCCTAAAAGCTGTAATTGACAGCTTCCCTGTCTTCCTCATCCAGAGGCAAAGGCTTCCTGGCAGTGGTGAGCAATCTGCTGCTGGAACTGAGAGCAGTGCTCTCCTGACCCTGGAGCAGAGCTGCTTCATTGCCGCTGGGCAGAATGTTACACGTGAGGAGAAAGGGAGAGAGAGGGAGAAATTTCAGACCTTTCCCTCCTTTTGCAGCCCAGAATCAACACCTCTGGCACCTTCCCTTGTACAGAAATGTCTGGGTGTTTTATGAGCGCGATTGAACATAGCTGAACCACATGACAGTATCGAAGTATGAGTAACATCCACCAGATGGATGCAGTTGCTGCTTTCCCCGGGTTATGGATATTAGCTGCTGTTTCAAACGAGAACTGGCTTCTAGCAGAGGGCACTAAACATAAATGCTACAGCTCTAAAAATGAGTCACTCAAGTATTGAGTGCTAATCACTCAATCTGAAAGCTAGAAGGGTGGTTTTCTGCTAGGATTTCTAATTGTTTTCTCTGAAACTACAGGCAGTAAGAGCCCTTGGCTCTCATACAATACATGGGATGCTATGCCTGCTTGCTCTAAGTCCTCACTGAAAATGCAGTGGGAGTTCTTAGTAACGTGCTGAAGGCAGGAGTAATTGACCAGAAACTCTGTTTTAAGAATGATTTTGAATTTGGTTATTCCAAAGCAGAGCACAAGCTGAAAACTTCTAAGCTGTTTAAAATGCTTCCCTCCATCACAGCCTCTGAGAACTGCTTCAGTTGTTGAAAGCATTTCATGACAGAGGTTGGCTTTTAAAGCTTATTACAGTGCCAGTCCCTGAAACAGCCCAAGATGACAGGCATTTAAAAGCAGTTGTAGACATGGAACATTCCAACAATTACTTCACTTTTTTTTTTTTTTTTTAGAAAATTCCATGGAAATGCAGAAATTTGGGAGAAACATTTAGATTTCTGTGGAGCTTCACATTCTACAAAATGTGGTTCTCAACACCTCTCCAATCAAAGCAATTATTTAGATTTTATTCTGAAGAGACCTGGTAACATCATTATCTTGGGTGCTACGGTTTGAGGTATCCTTGAAAATCTACCTGTGCCAATTTCCCTCATCTTCTCATGATCATCAGAACACTTTTTGTGTACACAATGGTCAGTCTAGGGTGGTAAATACCACTAATTTAGCTGTATCAGAAGTATATGTATATAAAACCTATGAGCCTTTAAAGACTTGGATCATTTGGTTTGATAGAATTCAATGCTTAGTAATACAAAACTGCAGCTATTCCCACAATTCTTTACTCCATTTTAATTGCTACTCAGTTTGACAAACTGTACTAATTATCCCATACTACCTTTAATCTCTCTGCCTTAGTTTCCTCATAAAAAAAATAAGAATAATACCAGTGTTAGCAAAGCCAAGGCTTGCAAGATTCTATGCTGACAGCATGAAAAAAATTCCCTGAGGAAATGAATCCTCCCTTATTTTCTTGAACGCTATATTAATCTTCCTGCATTTGCTTCCTCAGGAGTCTTAAAATATTTTTTTGAGTAATTCCTTGCATGAAAGTTTCATGGACCTTGTTGAGACACTTTTATTACATCCAGTGAACTTCCATCTTTTAAGGGTTCTGCAGCAGTTATTTGCAGGAATTCATTAAGTGTAAATGAGAGAATGATTTCTCTATGTGAGTTACATGCAGCACAGTGGACAAATTCTCTGAAGCCCTGCAAGGAAGTCCTCATGGAAATCCATATCCCAAACAGTACACTGGCAATCTCGTGGGGTAGTAGGAACCTGAGATGTACATCACATTTATACAAGCACAGTTGTGAGTTTGTGAGATACTTCTCTTTTAATTTCACTCACCTTTGGCCAAGTGATTCTGTGTCACTGGGACTGCTACAGGCAACTCTGAGCTCAGCCCTGGTTTATACCTCTCAAGTTGTGCTCTGTAGTTTCTGTGGGTTGCTGTGTTTTCCTGTGCCCCAGTGAGGAGGGGGGCAGCCCCCAGTCACGGGAGAGAGCCCCTTGTGTGAGATGCTGGATCAGGCAGGAGTAGGGAAGCAATTATTGCTGCAAGACACAGCAGAAGGTTGTCAGGCTGAGCTGATCTGCCAGGATCTGAGCTTATGTTGCTAGAAAGTCTGATGTTCAAACCATATGCTTATAAACTGTTGCAGATTTGGTATTCCCATGCAGGGAAGCCTAATGATACACAAGCTCTCTGCTAATCATACTCCTGTGCGTTTTATCCCAGCATTCAATTCCTGACTTCAAAGGGATTGGTGAAGGTCTGTGTGTGTGCATTATATTAACGGCTGCTAAAAGCTCTGTCTGGCATTTCTGGGACATACAGGGCGCTGAAAAATACTGTGTGTTTGTAGTTTGTATTTATGCATGAAAAATACGTATTTCCTTTAAAATGTGCTTCTAATTACACTTTTTTTGGAGCTGTTTTGAGTGTTCATTTTCTCAGGGGATTATCTTTGCAAGTTATTATTCTGTCGTGTAATATTGTCTGATTTCATAAAAATGTATTTTAAAGGAGAAAAAGGGTCACGGAGGTTATTTCACAGATCTGTATTACACTTACATTGTTGACTCAGAACTCTGCATCACCTGTTTTATACCTTTTCTTGCGTCACATCCTGGAATGTGCTAGTGCAGGAACAAAGTAGCAGATTTGAGGAGGGGTGTTAGAAATACACTTATGGCTACACAATAAATGTTATAGTAGGGCCTTTCAGCTGTTGGTGTGAGTAGGAGCATGAGTCTCTGTGTTGTGCTGAGTGCTCTGAGTACCAGTTGCACAAGCCTTTTCAAATATGTTTTAGTCAGTGTTTGAGGGGTAAAAAACAAAGTCTAATAGTATACATTTTCTTGGTGAAGCACTTGGAGCTCTACCGACAGAAAAAGACAAGAATTAAGGTTATTATTTTAATGGTAAATTCATAGCAGGCAGGTGCATAAGAGGGAGCAAGATGACATGCTTTGTGTAGGAAGAATGCCGTGGAGAAATACCTGTATCTGCTCCGTTCGTGTTTGGGTCGGACGGGAGGCGAATTGGGTTTTTCATGAGTTTCGATAGCAAAAGGTGCGCTGCTGCCGCTGCTGCAGCGGCGTGTGCGACAGCAGAGGGCAGTGCAATGCCGGCAGCGGGCGCGGCCAGCGCCCGGCCCCNGGCCGGCCCCGAGCGGGCCAGTACCCGCTCGATGCTTTCAGCGGGCAGGAGCAGCCTTGCTCCGTGGAAAGAAGCAATCAGCTCTTGGGAGGGGGAGGAAGTAAAACAGGCGTGGGAAACATCAGCTGAAGAATCTGCGTAATTTGAACTGGAGTAAATTAGTTGTTTTCCCTGCTTGGTCCCTGTGACAGGCTTGTGTTGTTCCAGCCGGCTGTATTTGTCAACACTGACTGCTCAGGTTGGAAATCCACGAGGGGATATGGGAAATAAAGACTAAACGCCCAAATGTGTTGGCAACTCCAAGCCCTTGTAGAAATCTTTAATTGCTCCTTCAGTGCACAAACCCTGCAGAGAAAATCCTTCCTGCTGGGAAGAGGTGATCGTTTCACTGTACCGACACGATTTGTTGTGCTGGTGGTCACTATGGGAAAATTACTCAAGGAGAACCTATGTGTGTTTGCTTTCCTGCTTAATTGTGCGTAAGCTTTATTGTACATTACACAGATGAAATAATCAGAAATCAGTATCACTACTGGGTCCTGTTTTCAGTGTGCTTTAAATGAGCCTGATTTCTTGAGCATACTTCTGTTACAACTTTACAAAGAAATAATTACTTGTGCATAAGGTTCCTTTAATTATGCATCCAGTAGGTAACACTTCCTCCTCAGACCTTCAGCACTGGAAGCCATCACCTGTGCTGCCTGCTGGTACTGCCAGATTTCAGTTCCCAGCAGTGCTGGGTGCCTCTGGGTCTGTTAGGATTTGCAGTTTGGTGTGCAGAGGTTACAGCACTGAGCTGCAACCAGACTTTGTTCTGCAGAGGAAGAGGTTTCTATGTATGAGCATATTTGAGAACTTGGTTTAATTTGCTTGCCGCTGAGAATGCACTGAAATCTGGTAAGAATATTTAATGTAGAACAAACTCGGGGTCAAAACTCAATTATTTGGATTTTATGCCTATGAGACGTGAGGCCTGTTGTGATCGTATTTAATTTAAAGGTAAGATTTCTATAAGTAGAGCAAGTATTAACTAAGGTTAGAAGAACCTGAAAAATACACATTAGTGCCCTGAATTAGTTTAGATATAAGCAAGTAATTTTTCAGGGAGTTAAATTAGTGATGTATTAGACCTGGGGCTTTACACTGGGAGTCTTTTGTTTATTTGAGTTGTAGCTCTGTGAAACCTTGGACTCAGCTTTTTTTTTTCCCCCCAGCAGTTCTGTTCCAGTACATGAGGAAAATATTCTTAATAACCCCTAAAATGCCACTGTGTGAAAATGTCCCTTTGAGCCTTCAGGTAAATTGAGTCCACATTAGCCCGTCCCCACATTCACATGCAACTTTTGCTTTATAGAGCTTATTCAGAACATTTTTCCTGGCCTCTCTTCTCTCATGGGATTCTTAAACTGAAAGCAAACAAATCACTCTGAAATGACAATTTGTGTTAATTTTAGCAATAAGCAACCAGGGCTTTATACCTTGAGTGTAAACTCTGTAGAAATACAACATGGTACTCAGCAAACATGCTGCTGCTAGATCTGTGTGATCTTTCAGGACAGTCCTGCTTTGCAGCACTCTGTAGAATAATTCATTTTTTCAGACTGAATCCAGCAGAGGGAGTTTTTTGGGTTTGGGTTTCTTTTTTTTTTAAGTAATGATGGCTTTTTCTCCTATGTTCCACAGATGCCATAGGATGAGTTATTGGCGGTACCAACCACTGAAGTAAAGAACAGGAAGGTAGTGCTGGCTTATGTCAGTATACAAGGTTTGCCAGTGGCTGTTGTGGGTCGGAAGGATGCTGTGCTAGTGAAGCTGTAGGAGAAAGCTGTAACATTAAGTCTTGTAAAACCTCTTGGAGGAAGGACTGGCCATGCAATCCACAGATTTGTTGTGCAGCAGGACACAGTGCAGACTTACCTGAGACTGCAGTAATTTCAAGACCAGCATCAGAACAACAGTGTTAACAACCATGCCTGCCCCAGCTCAATGACAATGCAGAGTAGCTGAACCCAAACAGACCTTTGTCTTTTTTTTATTTTCCCTGGGATGTTTTCATACATGTCCACAGTCTCCCCTGCCATGCATCTGCACAGTGCCCCCAGCTGTTTACATTTATTTGTAATTATACATAAGTGTTTTAGCCCAGTAACTTAAAGAATTCTGAATCTTTTCCCTTCCTCTCTATTTTAAAGCCATCTGCACATAACTTGCTCAGCCCAACTTTTGATTTCCATGTCACCTTGCCTGCTTTTCCTGTAAGTCATAATTACATTTGGTCTTGGCACTTTGTTATTTGATTATTGGTAGCTACTTCCTCATTCTTCTCTTCCATAGTGAGCTGTGGGCATTACTGAGTTTGTGTTTTCATTGCCTAACTACAGAGGACACAAGCCTTTCAACAGCAGAGTGCAGACTGACAGGGAATTAACCTCTTACTTGTGGAACCAAGGAAATGTCCTGAGTCTGCTCCTCAGAGATGTTTCCTTGCTGTCCAAAGCCCTATTGTCAGCCTCTGTGCTATCAAAAGGTGTGGGAATAATTAATTCTTCTCAGCTTTGGGGTTTGGGTGGTTTTGTGGAGAAATGAAGCACACACTGTTTGAATTCATTTTAAGTCAGCTATTTGTAAGTCTCTTTGAAGCTGCAGCTTCAATAAGGATTCCACCTCTGTTTTGTTCCTTTACTTTGCTCATTAAAACATGCCTGACCTCTCAGCACATCTTTAGCACTGTCCTGTGTTCTGACTGGCTGCAGCTGAGCCTGCTGCCATGGCACCTGAGTGAGATCTGATGGAAACGCACAGCCCTGAGTCCGAGAGCAGCTGGTCCAGCTGCTGCACCTCTGTGCAGAAATGTGCCTTGGTTTTTTCTTTTGTTTTGGAAGCTAATGGCCATGGCTCAAACAGACCGTTTCCCAGAATGGACCATTTATTCAGACATGGTGTTCTTGGTTGATTTTTTTTTTTTTTTAGTTCCTTGGGTTCTTTTGTTGTTGTTTGGGTTTTTACCTGCACAACACTAAGGTGCCTTCCTGTCATGATGGAAGATACATGGAAATCTCTGGCCACTTGCCCTGGTGTTGGATGTCCTGCAGACCTTATTTGCCTGTTCAGGAGTTGTTAAGTTCAGGTTGGATGCACGCTGGTGCCTTGGCTCTCTGGTGATCACAGTGACCACCTGTCATGACTGACCAGATGAATCTCATGGTGCTCAATGTGACCAGCAGTACCAGTGCCAGGGATTAAGGAAACTCACTCTCTCAACCTAGGGTCGCTCTTAATTTTTTGCTTCTCTGACATGTTTTGTGGTCTGTGGGCTGATGCTTTGCAGTGGCTGTGGCTTTGCTGAAGGCAGCCCTGAGAGTTCTGTGACCCCCAGGGGCATGTCAGACCAGGAGGGAGCTGTGCATTGCAGCAACGTCAAGGCAGCACTGTTCTGGGGCAAAGATCCACGTCTCTGGAGATCTCTGGAAGGGGAATTGCCATTAGTGGGCATCATGTTGCTGGGTGACAGGCCTCAACTACCTCTTCTTTGACTATTTCACATGTGTGCCACAGGGCACTCCCAGGGGCAGGAGCCAGGAGTCTCAGGGTGCTCAGAAGAGTGAGGGGAACTCCCTGCACTGCGGAAAGGGCTGTGAGTAACCAGCTGCTGGGGGAATTCCTGGAAGAGCTGCTCTAACCCTGTGGTCTGGAAGTGCTCTATGCAGAGGTTTTTAGCTAAAAGATTGCAGCTGGAGCACTTGGTGTTGGACCAGATTCTTGGAAAGGATTAGTGATGTGTGTTACTGTATGTGGGTGTGATTCATGTGGGGTTTGAAAGGTACAGAATGTTTCTTGGCATTTTGAAATGGCTGTTACTTTTTCCCTCTAAATAGTCTGAATGAAGAAAATAGTTGGTCAGTTTTAAAAAAGAAAATGGTTTTCCTTTTCTTGTCTTGGTGCCTCAGATGGTCCATGGAAGCCAGGTCAGTCAGTTTGTGTTTGCTTTGCACCATGTCGTTCAGGTGACATTTCCATTTGTTTCACTGCCAGCTGAACAGCCCCTTACGGGCTCTCCAGGAGCTCACTGACACAGTGCCCTGACTACAAGATGCTCCTTTTCCCCGCTTGGGTGCCAGCACTTTGTTTGAGCCAAGCAGACTGCTGAATGTCAGACTCAGTGGTAGGCTTGGAGTTTTAGGCTGAGGATGAAGCTGGAGACAAAATTCTGACCTGGCATCACCACTCGTGCTTTAGTGGATTTAATTCTGCAGGCGAGTGATTTGCTCCATGAAAATAGGTGATGGTGGGTGTCCTAAACCAAAGTGGAATGAGTCCTGCCTGATGTGAGCATTCACTGGACTTTCAATCTGTCTTTGAGTGTAAATGCTTTTGCATTCTGTTAATGGATCATGAATGGCCTCTGTGTCTTCCTCCTTTCCAGAAGGTTCTGCCACAGGAAAACAAGTTCATTTTATTTCTCAGGTACACTGAGCTGGCTCACTGCTCTCTGATAGCTTAATAATAAGTTGTGGCTGTTAATCTTAGGGATGCAGCCTCTTTGGGGTAGGTTCATGAGCTGTGGTGCTTTGCTAAAGCCCAAAAAAATGTTATTTTTGGCAATGCTAGAGACATTACGAAAGAACATCAAAGATCATTAATGCATCTTTTGTAAACACTATCTCTTACTAATCTCTCTGCTTCTGTTTCTGGCTGGGTAAAAGTTGCCTGCTGAGATTCCTGCTTCAGCTGGTGCCCCTTTGGGGTCCGATAAGTGTGAGCCTTCTGAGCTGGTGCTCATTATCATTAATTAAGGAGCAGCTCTGTTCTTGGCAGTCTGAGGCACAGTTTCATGAATCAAGTGCAAACTGTGCTGAGCTGATCAATGAGGGTCTATTGCTGTCTAAAATGAGAACCACTGGTTTATAATGTAGTGACTTTGGGGTTATTTTATTTGGAAGTTAATTGCTATATGATCAGCCATAAAAGGTGGTCCAGGAAGATCCACTTTCTCTTGACAATCTTTGCCCTGTGATTGTCCTTTGCTTTCCATTTGACTGATTTGGAGGCAGATGTGTAGTTTTTAAGTGGTTTTTAATTCTCCTCAGCTCTGGGAGGTGGTGACTGAACACATCTCTGATTTATTTATTGATTTGGATTCACAGCTCTAAATTATTCTTTTATCAGCCTTTATTGCTGGTTCTTCTCCTTGCTCATGCAGGAAGCTAACACTTTTTTTTTCTTTTTTAAAGAAAGAATGAATAGAAAACAGTAAGTAAAACAGCAACCAAGGGTTTTGAGCTGGTGCTCAGCTGAGTTCCCATCTGTCTTTTCCAGAAGCCATACTCAGGAATGAGCACAGCTTTTATGGAGGAGCCAAGGGCGAGTCACTTCTGGAGCTGAGAACTGAAGGATCAGATCATAAATTCAGGCTAAGTGTTTGCTGAAGTTCCTTTACCAGAAGGTCTTAATATCCTTCCTGATAGACTGTGGTGGCTTCTGCACACACTGTTTATCACACTGCAATTTGAGACACATAAAGCTGCTACCTGAAGCTCACTTTGAACTCTTGCAGAGCAGGGTTTTCTCAACACAACTGCAGCTGGACTGGAGGTACTGTTCAGAGGGGCTCAACAGTGTTGGCTTCCTCTTTCAATCCATACTATTCCCTGGCTTTTGTTTGGGGGTTGTTATTGCTGGCAGGTCTTGCAGAGTGCAGGGTGTGCATGTGCATGCTGTGAAGATGAAAATAAAATTATTTGCATTGTTTCTGTTTTCTGGATGCTTTGCTATGTTTGACATGGACTGAGTTGGTCTTCTTCCTCCTTTATTTTACCCTTATAGGCTATGTTGAGTCAGGGCAGGGCTATTCATGCTTCTTCAGGGCTCTGGGCATGATCTCCTATGGTGAAATGGCCACTGGCCTGGGGATGGGGCGAGGTTTGTGTCTCCCCCCCTCCCAGGTATAACTGCTTCCAGGGTGCTGAGCTCCCATCAGTGTCTCTGATCTTGCTCAAGTCTGCTTTACACACCAGCCATGGGTATGTTTCAGAAGGGGAAAAGCATGCTCTTGGAAGTCACGGCGTTTGAACTTTGTCCCCTACCTTTTGGGGAGTTAGGAGAATCTGAGAATTGGGGGAGAGAAAATCAGTATGGACACTGCCCACCCAGGAAACTACAAGGATTTTCCTTGCCATCAGCAGTGCTCCAGCTGTGGGGTGACCAGCCGTGCCAGCCTCTTGTTTGAATGGGAGGAGGAACAGGCAGAAAGGGATCTCCATGCTTCCACCAGCAATTGGTTTCCTGGGTTGGGCGCCACAGGATGCTGCTGCTGTGCTGGAGACCAGCCGTGTCATTGAACAGTATTTTGTGAGAGCTCCTGCTGCAATGGCCAAGCTGGGTCACTGTTGGTGCGAGCTTGGTAATTAAATCTTGTTGTTTCCACCCCTCGCATGCATGTAGTAATTAAAAGAGCTTGTAATTAATGGAGACTGGGGAGGGAAATCAACTGGAACCTGTCAATTTGAGCTCTGTTTTGATGGTGAAGATTTACTCAGCCAAGGAGCTGGTTTTCTTTTACAGCTTTCATGGGTCACAGCTGTACAGGGCCTGTGAGTAGCCAGTGAGGCTTGGCATACTCTCGCTGCCTGACCTGGAAGAAAAACCTGAACTCATTAAGTATTTTAACTATCCCAGATATTTCATTCTAGCTGAAAGTATCTGAGACTGCCACTCTAGTGATATAAGAATGTATATGTTTGTGGAAGGTAGGGAATCCTTGATTTAAATACACATATATTTCCTTGGCAATGAGAAAAACTACTAAAATAATAACTAAAATAAACTGCATGTGTTCTCAAAGGGGTTTATATGTATATGTGATCCCGAATGGAGCCAAGAGTCGAGTCATGCAAATATGTGGAAACTGTTACCACCACACAAAGACCAAAAGGTTTTCTGAAGTGGCGTAAGGATGCTGAAATTAAGAAAACTGGCAGGAACACCAAGCAAGGATATTGATTTGACCGTGAATTGGAATAATATACAAAATTAAATTCTCCTAGGAATACCTGTTTCTACCTGTATCTTTAGCAAAAGCTCAGTTGCCAGGTGACCAGATATTTTTGGTGACCTCCACTAGTTGTCATTAGAAGTTTTTTGCTGAAAACTGATGTGCTAACAAGCACATACACCTACTGTCCTTTAGTCCCCTGGTCAGCACTGGTGCGTGTGCACTGGGCGAAAGCTGAAAATGGTGCAGAGCATTGTCTTGTTCTGTGTCTGGCAACATCTGCAGGAGTTGTGGACTTGGATGAACAGTTCCCATGGTTAGTCATCACCAGGGACAGACATTGCAGACCCTGCTCCTTGCTGACTCTTAGAGAAAAAGCTGTGCAATAGTAAATCTGGAGGGGGATCAAATGTAGTTTACAAGTGCCCTACACCTACTGTTTCTTTGTGAGTAGCCCACAGCACTCCAAAGGAAAATTACTGTCATCTGAGGCCTGGAGAAGCAATGGAGAGACTTATCCCTTGCAGCCTGTCAGCAGTGCTGAGCCAAAACCCTCCAGGAGGTTCATCAGGAAATCCTCAGGCTGCCTCCAAACTGGTCTGCTCTGGTCACTGTGTGTTGTGCTGGCTGCTAATTGTCTGGACCAGGATGTGAGTTGTGATTATTGCTTTTCAAACAGGGGTTTGCTCTTAGTTGCACAGTCTGCATGTAACAAAATGATGTATAAACAGGTTCTGATCAGTAACATCTGCACTAGCAGTGTTAGGGCAAAATGGGTGCTTTGTATATGTATTGAGGCAGTGCTTCTGGTCTTAGATCTCCACTTCTGCCCTTTTTGGCTGGATTTCCTTTATCTGTACTCCAGGCAAACTTCTAGTACTGTACTTCCTTTGGCTTGCTTAACTGTTATGTCAACAGGTATGGGTTTGTTTCCTGTACTTCAGGAAAATCTGTACTTTCACAGGGACAGCATTTGCATTGACCAGAGATCCTCCTCCTTTTTTATCAAACACACAAATGTGTGGGAGTTTTGGGGGCTTTTTTGGTTCATTTTTTTGTGTGAGTGATCAAAACATTGAAGTAAAACCACTTTTCGATGTTACTGATCATGATGTGAGTGTGTCTCTTACAGACTCACGTCCTCTGTTGCATGGCTGGGAGAATGTGTTCCATCAGGCCTCTTTCAGCATGTGGTTTGAGGAGTCTCTTCCTCTCCTGTCCTCTTCAACCAGAGGAGGCCAGACTTCTCACTGTTAGCAGCCTGTGTTGATTACTGTCCTGCTGACCTTCACTTAGACAGAAAGCTCACCATTTGATTCACAAATGTGAATGGATTTTAAGCTGTTGTTGCCCCTACTAAATTGCCTCTACAGGTCTGTAGTGTCTGTCATACCTTAGGGTGGTTGTTTGCTTTCACACATCTGTAACCCTGCTAACAAAGCTGGCAGAAAACGTGTGTAGACTCCTTATCTTAGAGCTTCTCTTTCATCAGAGATGTCTGTCTCCTTCCATCATGGCTGAACTAGACCTTAGAAATCACTGTATAGGAAGACACAAAAGAGTTTTTCTGCTGTAAAATAACCATGAAACTGGTGCCTAATTTTGCCTATTTTGATGGTTTTCTTCCCTTCTTTCAACAGAGGCGGACAAATTCCCTGTGTTTGTAGGAGCCATAGCTTGCAGGTTCAAATGTCTCCTGTGTTGGGAATCATTCCTGGCATTCTCAGTGGTCCTTGAACAACAGAGAGAGTAACCAACCCTCTCAGCAGGAGTGGCCACTGTGGGGTCTCTGCTGTGATCTTTCCAGGAACCTGCTGCTGCAACAACAGCCTGAATTTGTACTTCAATGCAAATTTTACAACTTTGTTCCCAGCATCATCAAGTCTGCATCAATCAGGAGAATTGATCTACAAATAGGTTAAGAAAATAATGGAGAGAAATCGGGGTCTAAGGCAGTGAGAGGAAGAAGGTAGGTATTGTCTGGGAGTGTATAGACTCGTCTAGGTCTGATATAATGACCTTGCTGAAATGACATGTCACCTCCCTGGGATTTAATGAGTGTTATACGGGAAGGCATCCCTCCTTGCTCTTCACTGACCCTGAGAAGCAGCACACAGAATGGCCTTAGCCATGACATGCACTTCAGGGTTTCCAGCTGCTGATTTGCTGCCAGAGATGTTTGGAGGATCTACCCTGCCCTGGAAGCTGCTTAGGCAGTTTCACAGGCCGAGTGTCAAAATGCACGATGCAGTGGGCAAAGAGCCCAAATCAAACTGCAAAAAGCCCAACTGAAACTGTCTTTGAAGAACAGAATAAGCTGCTGCTTTGGAAGCTTCGGTAACTTTTCCCACATCTGGGAAGCTTAGCAGAAGAATAGTGCCCTGTGTAATGAGGCATGAAGGGAGAGCTGCCAGACTCTTCCTCAATGTCTTTTTAGAGCTGCTGGTTTTGCAACAGCCAAAACTTAGCTCGTATATTCCTCCTGTCCCCTTTCCTACTCTAACTGCTGCCTCATTCTTCAGCCTGCCCTCCCTCCTGCCAGTTGCTGAATTGCAGAGAGACACCTGAACATTTAGCAAGCAGCTTTCAAAGCCTTTTTAGGGGTTTTAACTGCTCACTTCCTGCTGTTCCTAATGGAGCCAAGCAGTTAAATACTGAACTTGAAAACCTACAAAGGTCAAAGGAAGTTAAACTCCATGTATGTGGTGTTCCCAGATTGTCCCCGTGCACAGTAGGAGCAACTGTGGCAGTGTTTGAGTTGTGTTTAATACACAAGCTGCCTGTCTGCTGATCCTTTCCTTAAGCCTCTGTGGCACTAATATATTAGCAGGGCCATCAGTCAGCGTCCTGCTCAAAGCACCGAACTTGCCCTGATTGCTGTGGGAAGGGAATGCACAGCACAAGTTTATCCAGGCAGGAGTGGTTCTGGCATGTGCAATCTTTGATACCCACTTCTGGAAACAAAGGAATACGCACTTGCTTTCAGCTTGGCCTTCTAAACTGAAAAGTGTCTTAGCCAAATATGAAGTGAACTTCCCTGGAAGTTTTGTCTGGGAAGAATATTTGCAGGCTAAATCCATACCTTATTAGCATGGAGTAACTTAACTGCAGAAGCGCTTGAATAAATTCCGTAGGAATTTATGGGAAAGGGTCGAGTAAGACCGATGGCTTTAGTGAAGAATTTATGTCTTTAAGTATTTTAATTTGCTAAGTGTTTTTTAAAAGAATTGCCTTTAAATTCCACTTTTCAAATGCAATTTCTCTCCAAGTTTTTTAGAAATAGTAATGTTATCTTTGTTTCAGCTAGCTACTGCTTTTAGCTGGCTGAAATGTATATTGCCTTGTGATGTATTCCTAATTTTGCAATCCTAATTAGACTACTGAAAGAGTTAATAGATGTCCATTTCAGAGACTGCTTTCGACATCTTAATTGCAAAATAACTAATTTAAGCCTGTGTCAGTTGTACTTATCAATGTAAGGTAATAAAAGCAGCCTGAAAAGTGCTAGTAAATGTTTATAGGATTTTGCCCCTGATTGATAATATGAATCTTTTCAGTTTGTGTATGATTCATCAGTGGTCAGTTCTGTATTGGCAGTTCAAATCTTGTGATTGACACTGTGACCTTCCAATCTCCATTGATTTCCTTTTGGATTTTGAATACTCAGTACTTCCAGTGAAGTCTGTGTTTGATTTGGTTACTATTCTCAGTCCTGGATTGAGAACAAGTGCTAGAAGCTTATTCCATCTTACTTGGTATTGTATTTTTATCTGTATACAGTTCGTTCTGTTCATGGGCTTCACAGAATTCAATGGAAGTAAGATGTTTTATCCTCTCAAAGATGGGGCTATTTAGAGAAGGATGCTGCTGAAGCACTTTAGTTACTACCAGTAATTCAGACTTTTCAGATATTTTGTCACTGGATTGCATTGCATATTTCTTGCCATTTTGAGATTATAAAGAGAACTTTTATAAAGAATGATAAGACAGGAGATAGCTTTCTTTAGTGTTTCAATCGTGCACATTTCTTAACAGAAAAAAATGTGTTGCTGCTGGTTTTAGCTTTTACAAGCTTGATGGTGAGTACAAACAAAATAGAGATTTAATGCTGTGTCAAAGTAATATGCCTGAATAAGGTTAAAGGGTCAAAAGGAGAAATGTTCATTTTCAGTATTCAATTAATCACCCCTTAACAGCAAGCTGATGATGTGTTCTTTCATTCATTCAGAAGAAATCACTATTCACCTTGAGGGACTTAGAGCTGAGCATCCAACCAAACAGGGGGACAGGGCTTTACAACTCCGCCATTCTCACTCTGTCACCCTGGAATGACTGGGTGTACCTTCCTCTGTGTGAGCTGTGTACATATGCTTCTCATTTGCCTCTGCTTTTCAGTCCTGGATTTGGTTCAAGGTACTGACTATGGCATAAATTGGTTGCTCTCCACTCTGGGAAGTACCTGTTCCTGTGCTTTTAGCTGTTGGCATGGCTCTGAACTATGTCTCAGGGCTGACAGCATTGTCAGACACATCTCTGAAATGGCTTCAAATGCATAGATCTGCTTTGCCTTTTCCAGATGTGTTTCACCAGTCCTCAACCAGTGCTCCCTGTTTTCCCTGAGTTTTGTTTCTGCAAACTAAATTGACCAAATCATGCTCACAGATCCAGGCTTGCTGATTAGTTTTAGGTTGTGAAAAGCTGCCAACTGAATAAAAGCCTTAACAGCATTTTGGACCATTCCCCTGAATTTAAATCTTAACTTGGATTAGCTGCCTTAGAGGATTAGGACTGTGATACACCAAACTTGCCACCCTTAGATTACTACCTTAAGTGGTTATGAACTGAGCCTGGGTCACTATGAACGTGTTTTGCTGCAGGAGGCCTGGGTCCATATGCTGGGCTATGACCTGTGCCAAGCCTTTCATGGACGGTTGTTTGCGGTTTAAACCTGTATTTCTGATCAGTGAAATTGCTGCCTAATGCACAATATCTCTCAGTCTTTAGCATTTATGCTGCTGTGATGAACAACATCCTTAATTCCAAGTTAATGAATCGATGTTAATGAGCACTCATTGTCCACAGACGCCCACACTCGTTCGGAGGGTGGAGAGAACAGTCACTTAACATCCCACTGGCCACAGGAGGCACAAGGGAGTGCTGCTTGTCTACAGTTTTTTGTTGGAAGCTTCTCAAAATGTCCTCTTTCCTTGCCTTGAGCTGGCTCTCTGGCATTTCTCTGCTGTGCCTTTCTCGAAGCAGTTCTCAACTCCCGTGTGCCGCTGAAGCATCTCACACACATCCAGCCACGGCCTCTGCGCTCCGTGAGCTGCTTGGGCTGTGGAGCTGCTCTGTGCCTGAGCTTGGCTTTCTGACTCCTGCCGTGGTCTGATGATGCTGGTGGGGAGCTCTGCAGGGGAGTTCTGGGTCTGCTGGGGTGTGTGTGGGAGCTTAAAGCTGCTTTCAATAGCTTTGGCATTGGGACTGTGTGGGAGGTGCTGCCAAAAGAGATGAGAAATCTGTGCCCAAAGCTATGTCTGAAGGGTCGGATGGAGTGCCCCAGGAGAGCTGGGCTTACGGAACTGAAGGTTTAGGTGCAAAATGACACAGTGTAGAAGGGAGTGACTCTCACCATGCTTGAAACAATCCCTTACAGCCTAATAGGTTATACAGGGAAGCACTTTGGCAAAGTTAGAAACACGATATATAAAACCAGAGAGCACTCAGTGTGCTATGAAACAGTCTTCACAAACCTTGTCTCATGCTTTGCAGGAGGGTTTAGTGCACGTCTCAGTCTGTGGTGCTGGGACTGATAGTGCTGACAGCATTTTAAACACTTGCGTCTCCTTCTTTTGAAAGGGAGCACTTCCTGGAATAAGGGGTCGTTTTTGTCTACAGAAACAACACTTTCTCCAATAAAAGAGTTCTGGATGCACATATCTCTCTGGGTTTTATTCTGGAATATTTTGGGGTTTGTGCTTTACTATCCTAATATCCTGAGCTGGGCTTGAAGAATGAAAGTTCACGATCCAATTGCACTGACTTGCAAAGAAAGAATTCTTCCCTATACCAGTTTACCAGGTTTTAAAAAAAAAACCCTGTGAAGCTTTTTCTCTCTTTACTGAGCCCTATTAGCAAATATCTCAGTAAATCTGCAGGTTTTGCCCCGTTTTCTATGCCCCTGGATCTCAGCAAATCAGCTTTGAGGAGACTTCAGAGAGGCAAGGTTAAGAACTGCCTGGTAAGTGAAAGTGTGTAGTCAAAGGCTGCGTCAGTCTGCTCACTCTTCCTTCTCTTTTGGGGAAAGAGAACGGAGCCGAGCTCCAGCAGTGACGGAAAAGAACACTTCTAAATGAGGGGCCGTTATGAACACCAGTGCTTAAAGGAAGATGGACGGTGAGACTTGACTGACTGCCTCTTATAGACCACAATATTGTGGGTTATTCAGTGTATTGATTCCAAGAAGTAGTCTCTGAGCCAAGTGGATTTTTTTCTGCCTTATTTTCAGGTTTGTATTTATTATTGCGGGAACAAAGATTGTGAGAACAGCTGATGCGCTTGTCACTCCACCAGAGTGAAGCCAGCTGTCATGAGGACCAGGCCTATGTGTATAGTGGAAAACAGATACATTAGAGGCAGAATGGTGGTGGGATGGCAGTCACACCCTAAAGATAGAAGTGGCAGTGTGGGTTGTTTCAGTCTGTCCTGCTATGAACTCAACTATGAAAAGACCATTTTGCAGTGTCATGGCAGGGAGAGCGTACAAAGGACAGAGCCAACATCTTCCTGGAGGTGTTTAATGAAAGCATGAAAGGCATCAGAGACAAATTACAACAAGTAAATTCTCATTAGTTATTAGGAAAGAAAAATCGATCATGAGGGTGGTGAAATACTGAAATAGGTTTCCCTGAGAGCAAGCTCAGCTGACTAACCTGACCTTAGAGCACCCCGCACTGAGGGGGATATTGCACTAGAGGAGCTGTAGATTCCTCCTTTACTTACTTTTCCTATATTTTTTGCTTCTAAAGTGCCCATGACTGTGCTATACAACCTAACCACACCTTGAGAGTTCCTGTGCTTTTTGGAGAAGTAGTGTGAAAGCCCCGTTGACAAAACCCACATGTCTTTAGTGAAGCCTGCTTGTGCCTGAGTCTGGTGTGAGCAGGCTCCAACTGTTCATTTCGTAAGTATTTCAGTGATGTTACAAATTTTGCTGATATATATCAAAGTGCTCCTTGAAACCCAGCAAATAACAAATCCCACCATATTTTTAGCCCCTACCAGCAAGAGGCAACCACCCCTCATAGTTAAACACATCCCTGTGGCAGCTCCCCCAGAATTAAACACAAGCCTGTGCTGCCTGTGCCTCAATCTCACTGCACACTGTAAATCCAGGAGGAGAGTGGGTTTTCTGATACTTGCAGACATGCAGTAAAATATGTCAGGACCATTAAGGGAATCATGCAAATAGGAAATTGTGGTATAGAAACAATCTCTCTCACATCCTTTCTGGATCTGCTAAAACTAACCTGGGCTAGGTCTGCCAAGCAGAGCAGGATGGTGTGGGTTAGTTCACATTGCTGTTCCATAGCACTGCCTTGAGCATTCCTATTGGGAAGTTAGTTTCACATGACTGTTTCCTTTGTTCCCACGGTTAAGGTAGCATGGAAGTTGTCTCAGATGAGAGTGACAGTCATGGGGCAGGTGAAGCTGCGCTGCAGCTGTGTCAGAAGGCAGCAGGATTTGAGGTGATACTGCCAAATCTAACAGAGAGATGTGGAAAGAAAACAAGCAGGGGAACAAAAATGACAGTTGTTCCAAACCAGAGCCTAAATCGTAGCAAACAAAGGGTATATTAGCCCTGGATGAGTCCTGGTCTGTTGGAATGTCTTTTTGGACATGCTGGTGTGGGTGGGGCAATGGATCATAAGGCAGAAACCGTAACTTTAATATGGTTTCTATGTTGCTGATTCTGAATTCAAATCACAGAGCACTTAATCATTCTTGGCTATAGAGGACTGTTGACTTCCAGGCCATTAACGAAATGATATAATGTCCCAGACAGGAACTAAAACATCCTTTGGAATTTGTCAGGTTGGGTTAAAGAGCTGAGGCTGGGTCTCCTGAAGGCTCCCTGCAGTTGTGAAGTAGCTGGGACTGGATTCCCTGTGGGCTTCTAACTTGGCTATGGAGCAAGGGAGCTGGAGCCCCGTCCCTGTGTGCCTGGCAGGGGCTGTATGGCCCTGCCTGCCTCTGGTGGCACAGAGGGCTGACAGCAGGGGCAAAGCAGCCCCAAGCAGTGTTCCCTGGCTGTCATTGTCTGCCAGCTAACACTTCCAGTGTTTTCAGCATGTTTATTTACTTGTTTTGGCCTACAAAGCATAAGAAGCAGTATTGTCTTGCAGAGAGAAATGTACCTGTCCTGGTTTCAGCTGGAATAATTTCTCCTCAGTAGCTGATACAGTGCTGTACTTTGGACAGGTTGTGTTTTAGAGTTTATCAACCTGTAATGTTTTACTTGCTGTGGGAGTTGGAATGAGAACCAAGCATAAAAGTTCTCTGGACATATTTTAAGCACAGTTGCAGTTTATCATCAGGCAGTGGTAAAGAAATAGTTCTCTGTGTATGGGGGAGCAGAGATGGGTGTGTAGCGCAGGGGTTTTCATCTGTATTTCAGGTTTCTCAGCATTCAGACACACTCAGTGTTTTGGAAAGCTGTTCAGTATTGTTGGTTTTCTCCCTCATTGTTTTAACAATAACACCTTATCTGCAAGCATTCTGCCTTTGTCCCATCATTGTGCTGAGAAGCTCAACCCATGTTAAGACTCCTCTGCTAACATTAATGGCAGGTTTCTGTTCTGTGGAACTGCTCTGGATGTTGGAAGAAATGAGGGTGGAAAATGGCAAAGCTGACTTTCCCAGCTACGTTTTGCTGAGGTGTGCTCAAATTGCTTCTGTGGCACTCAGAACCAGGACTCAGTAGCCAAGAAAAGGAGCAGAAAGTTGTTGCACACATGTGGGTATGAGGGTGGGCCAGGGTCTGAGGACACCTGCAGTTAACAAACATTATATTTACAGAGTGGGGTCAGCTTTGGCTTCTCTAGATGTACCTGTTTTGCTGTCTGTTTTCGCCTTTGCCTCAGGGAGCAATTGGAAGACAGAATTCTTGTTACTTGAGAGGATGATTTTTTTTGGTCTTAATTTTGTCATTTAACATCATATCATGCAGCTAGAGACGGTAGACTTGATGCAGCCTTTCTGGGAATGAATAAATAATTAGCAGAAGTATGTGGGCTGTGCCCCTACAAAGCTCACTTGTATTTCAGACCAGGATGGGAGCAAGTTCACAATTGTTCTTGCATCACAGCTGTCTTGTCTCCTTGTCAACAAAATTCCCATGTCTTTTCTGGGCCCTTCCTCTATTGGGTCTCTACAACAGTTCCTCTGCTGGGGAAAAGAGAAACCTTGGACTTGTGTTTGCATTAAAGATTTTGGTTTACATTTGCACCAGCTTTTCTGTACAGAATCCTTCACTCCCGCTGCTCTAAAATGCCAGCACTTCCCTTTCCTTGAAATCGTTTCTTCTGAAGAAAATTTTGCAATGTTACATAGGAGAATGCTATATAAAATTAAACCGTATGGAATTGCCTCAGTGTATTGCTCATCTTGCAGCTCAGACCAGGTTATATTCTGGCTAGGAACAAGGCAATTACATGAGATCCTAGGGCTGACTGTGCAGTGTTAGTTTTTATTATAGACAGGATAATAGGCTCAACCTTCTGCCAAATGCCCTTTCTTTACCACACCCTTCTTACCTTCTTCTGTTTGTATAAGATTAGTGAAGTATAGAGAATATTTAATTAAGTTTAATTGCATGACAGCTTAAAAGTGGGAAGGTAATTACTCATTTAATTATTGTGCTGCTTCGTGCTTAAAGTGTGTGTATAATTGCTCTTTTTATAAGGACAGTCAGCTTTGCAAGCTTGCATGAAATTATAACAGCCCCACACCTTTTCAAAGTGAAACTAAGCAAGTAGAGAGGTGCATTCTGTTACCCCAGGCATTCTCCCTTCTCCTTTCAGTTTTGAATGGTGTTGCCCTCCCTCCATGACATTTCTGCACTGGGAAGGACTGTAACATTAATCACGTAACACATAACCCATTCTCTTTTGCCTGTTTTTCATTCACAGTTGTAGAACATGATGAGAACTTGGGATTGCAGACATGCCAGTGTAAATTATTATTTCCTGCACTGTCTTCCTTAATTATTTCTACAGTGGCAACCCAATATATCATGGCATTTAGCTGTGTTATACAAAGGCTAAGTGACTCCTAGCTATGAGTGCTAATAGAAAAGGACTCTGAACAGCTAACAGAAAGGTATCTGAACAACTGCCCTGCTTTGCAACAGTTCAATTCTCCTCTGCCCTGACTAGTACTAGCAGTGAGGTTGAGATACTGATGTTTGGACAATCCAATAATGGCTGGAGGACCTACCCATGATGTCCAAAAGATGATTTCCCTGCAGAAGCCACCAGAGTGGAGAGAAGCAGAGCAGTGAAGGAGAAAGCCAGCTATTCAAACACAATCACTTTTGTAATTGCAAGGGGACTCAGCCCGAGGTAGCTGCAGGCTCTAAAAGATTATTTTTTGTTTAAATAGCAAACAGTTGGATTATATAAAGTCCCAGTGCAGAAAGTCCCCATGTAGCCATTAGGCAAGCAAAAGAATTTCCCAAACACTCTCAAGGTTACTGTAAAATTAATTTCTGTATTGATGAGTTCTCTTTCCTTTCCCAAGTGAGAGGTGCAGCCCAGAGCCCCTGTGGGATCTCTCTCCTGTGCAAAGGAGATTATTCCTTGTCACTGGCAGCAGCTTTCAGCCTTCCCAGTCTCTCCACCTACATCCCTTCTACATCTCCACATCTCCTCCCATCCTTTGTTAATCCCAGAGCTTCTCTGCTGTTTCCACATTCCTCCTGCAGCTCAGGCTTTTGTTTCCAAGACAGTACATGAAGGAGATGATTTGGCCTTGCAGTAGCCCTTTAGGAGCTGCTGACATTCAGACCATATACTTCCCACTGAATCCTGTGGCTGTTATGGAAACTTTTGTCAGCCAGATAAGATTTAGTGATTAGGCAGTACACACATTTATGGCATAAGCACTAGGGTAAGAAAATTTTAGTTAAAATACATGACATCCTTTCTTGCCTAATCTTTTTACTACTGTCAGAGGGGAAAAATACATGCTGTTTCCACATAAGAAAATAGGAGAGCACCAAACTTGATATTTGGATATTTCAGCTTTAGTCAGATACTTGAAAGACCCACGAGTACATATTGCCCAGTGATAAGTAATTCCTACTAGCCTGCCTCCCGGGGGTGTGGAGAGGCAGGATTTGGAGGGTGGTGACCTGAGAAAGCAAGTTTCTTTCCCTTGGTCTGGAAAAGAGAGTGGGTATTGTCATTAAAAATGGGATAGGGGAAGAGGAGGATTCCAAAACCAGAGGGACTCCTGATGTGTTTGTACAGAGAAGGAAACTACTGCTTTGCACAGGGCCATGCCCGCCTCTGGAGAGCCCCAGAGCTCCTGACAGAAGCATTCTTGATAAGGCAGCTCCGTTTAAGCACTGACACCCACATGATATAGCCGGTTCTCTGCTCCCTGCCAGGCAGCATCTCCCAGCTCCTGCTGGGGTTGGAGAGAGCCATTTTGGGCAGGGAAGCAGCACTTCGAGCTGCCCACTGGAAGGCACCAGACTTCCACACCAGCACAGCCAGGGCGAAACCGCAAAGGCCTAGCAGAGCATAATGTTCACAGCCTAGTACTGCTGTTAAATCTGTGCTACGTTTCCTTCCGGGAGAAACTGTGAGGAGGAATAGACTGGAGCAGAACAGAGAGACTGCTGTGGAAAAATGTATTTTTAAATTTTATTTTTAATTGCCTGGAATAAAAGCATAGCAACAGGGTGTGCAGGGGTGTGGGAGCCAGAGGAGTTGTGCTTTGCGACTGATGAGGTAACTTTGGGCAGAATTGACCCCAATGACTGACACATGAATGTCATTAATGCTTTAATGTCGAGTTAACCTTTTATGAAGACTGTTTGGGTAATAAGAGTCTTTGTTTGATGAGTGCCAGGTGATCTCAATTTTCTGCCACCTGAACCTCATCAGCTGATTTAGAACAGCAGGTACGGAAGGGCTGATTCCGTCAGCTGTGTGGCCTGGGCATTCGTACCTTCTGGAACCTTCTGTTGACCATTCTGAGGCTGTAGTCCTCCAGATCTGGATGTTTTATTTGTATTTCAGTTCTTTCTTCTGTATTTAAGAGGACCGTCTCTCTCCAGGTACAGCCATTTATCTAAAAAGTGTCTATGGGAAATAGCCATTGCCTGCTGTGGTGAGTATAGCATTACTGCATAAACGATTGCAGGTAAAGAACAGTAATTGGAAATGTGCTTGAATGCTTTGCCTGAATCCTCCATTTGACTTGTCTGAACACATGGGGTTTATTTTTTTTTCAGAGGAAAAATAATTAAAATCTTTCTTAATGGGTGTGTTGCAGATAATAATAGTGTCACAGAGTCAATAAAGTTAATAAGGGTGTTGTACTTCTGAGATCAGAAGCTCTGTTGGCAATTGTGATTTTAGATAAACTGTGTTAACCCTACAGGCTTTTTCTCCCCATTATTTTTTCTTTTTTTTTATTTGGTGCAAAGCACAAATTGTCACCTCAGTCCAAGTAGCAACAAGGCAACTAAGATTTTTTTTTTTCCCCTCAAGGAAATGAACATTTTCTCTTATGCTTCATTTTGAAAGTACAAAAAGAGGTTGAAAAATTCAATGCCAGTAATTTGCGTTCTTGGAAATGTCACACAGACTTACTAAAAAATCTTGAGTTGAAAGACCTATAGAAATAACTATTCATAGATGTTTTTATCGTTATTATATATGGTTTCTTGAAAAATGTAGAAATAACATGCTGGAAGAGGAAAGGTCAAGGGAAAGTGGTTCCATGTAATTTTGGTCTTGAAAAGCATGAAGCATAACCAGAATTTCTAGCACTCCTCCAGAGGTGGGTCCAGTTACTGCTGGGTCTGAAAGAGCATAAGAGATGGGATGCATGATGACAGGATTACTTTCCAGGAGAAAATGGATTCATCTTGCACATTTCTGAGAAGCGAATTAACTTTATAATTTCTGTTCTTATTTAACTTTTTATTCTGAAATATTTCAGGGGCACCTGATGCTCTGAAATTTTCTGTTGAACAACTCTTGTATATGGGAGAAACACACAAACATAAGAAGCTGAAAACAAATCAATTTGTACTACACCTTATTGGATACAGTAGCTTGCCAAAATTAGGTGTTAGCCTTCTCAGATGTTGCTGGCCTGAAGGATAAACATGGTTCCAGTCTGGTCATTGGTGCTTGCCATTCGATTAAGCGTAGGTTTGTTAACGGAGGTGGTGCAAACTTTGCCTTTATGAAGGAACAAAGCAGCACTAGATCTCCTGAAGTAGCTTTTTGTGCTTCTGGGCTGGTCCGGGTGTTGTTTTGATCTCAACAGCTCTTTAGGCACTTTGCTTTGTCTTTAACGATAGCTTTGCAGTTCTGCTGGGCAAGCTCTGATTGTTTTTCCAGACGTGGCGCTCACCCCTAAGGGTGTGTCCATGAATGCCCAGGGCTCCCATTTGTCAGGGGAAAGCTGATATCCCCCTCCCAAGAAGGAAAAACCGCAAGGCAGGGAGAGGGGCTTGGAAGGAGAACTTCCCAGCGCTCTTTGTGGGGAATAGTCAGGGAGAGGCTTGCAGGAACTGCTGCGGAGTTGATTTGTTGAGAGAAAGATGAGGGAAAGAGAGGTTTTCAAAGGGCAAGTACTTACAAAGATTAAATGTTACAGAGCTTGATCTGCAGCTGGTAAACAGCAAAATGCCAGGGTGATATTTCTGATGTGAATGTCTCTGCAGATTAACAGTAATTAAAGCTGGTCCTAGTCTGCGTGGTGCTTTCTTTTCCCTCAGCGGCCACATGCTTAGCCATTAATGTTAAGACTCAAGTCTAGTAATACCATTTTACAATGTCTATATTTATTTTTTTTCATATAGAAACTCTAGTAGATTATGTGCCAAGTCTGTACTGCATGAACCAAGTTGCTCCAGAGTGACAATTCATCTGTCTGTTCTCATACTTCTTTTTAACTGCATCTCTCATTTATAATCCCATGTATTTACGGCATGCCATGTTTAAACTTCCCTATACAAACCACTCCAAAATGAATAATATTAGCTAGACTGGTAGCATGAGTTGCAGACAAGTTTGGTATCTTGACAAAATTCTCCTTTGCTGTAGACATGCTTAGGAGCAGATTTTTTTTTTTCTGTTTTGTTGTTTGGAGTTTTTTTCCCTTCTCCTGCTTTCACCTCTTTTTTTTTTTTTCTTTTTCCAAGAATATTTGCATTGAGAAAGAACACAATGGTTTCTGGAAGATGCTCTTTTTGTGCAGGATGGCTTGTTCTTGGGAATATAGAATCCATACAGCTGCATGCCTGTTATGTGTGTGCAGAGTTATGCCTTGCACGTTGTTACTGAGCAGCAGCACGTGGGTCACTTAATCTCCTTGACCTGGCCCCGATGTGAGTCCAGCTGAGGGTTTCTCTACATTCACACCCCATAAAGAATGAGAGAGTAAGACTCTGCCATCCTGGACACAGCTTTCTGTCCATACACAACAAGCAGTCCCAAGGCAATTTCATCAAAGTCTAATTCTAGGGACAAGGATTGTAGCTTAAACCCCTGTATTAATGAAATGTTGCATATGTATATATTCTAGCACCATCTAGCAGTTTTCCAAGGTAATGTCTAAAATAATAAAACATAAAATAATAAAACAGTGCTTAATCAAAATTCATACGTAGTTTAGAAAGAAAACCCCACTGAGTTATCTTTCATACCAAACCTTATGCACAGATGTAATCTTACTGTTAGACTGGGACTGTTGGATCCCATTTGTTTCCCATTCCTGCTAGCGTAGGTGGCATTTGGAATCAAGCAGTTACAATCTGCCTGTGCAGTTCTGCTGATAAGCGAGGTCATACCACTAAAAGTATTTGCACTTCTCAGAGTATCTGTTTGGCCACTTTACTGTCTTCCCCCTGAGGGCTGTGAGCACATCGAATAAAGGAGAAGTGCTGTTCTGAGCCACACCAGTGAAAGGCTGGAGTTTCAGTGACCGAGTCCTGGCAGGAGGTGCGGTGGAGCCTTCCTGCCCCCCTGTGTCTCCAGTAAAGCTGTTGTGAGAGATGCAGATAGATGACACACCCGGTCTAATGCACAGCTACCTGCTTTTCCCCTTCCCTCGGGTGCTATCCTGTCCTACATGTGCAGTGGGGCTCGGTTCCAAGAACCAAACCGGCAGGATTTAACCTCATAGAAACCATTTTTCCCTTTGAATAATGTCACTGTGCTCAGCAACTATTCTTACTGTATCAGACCCATTAGACCATAATTATCTGGTGGTGGGGAGCAACATCAGTGGATTATTCAGTTTAGGCAGTTTTGAATCAAAACTCAAGAAATGCACAAATCACTGCATGTGACGTGATGTGAAATGAGACCTGTGACAGATTAAAACCTGTGATTTTTTTTTTTTTTTTTAACTGAGCATATAATAGCTCTGGGATCCACCCTGTTCTCACTGCATGTAATAAAGTCAAGTAAAGGGCAGAAAGATAACTCACAGTTGCTGGTATAAAAGGTTAGGATATAAATGCTATAACTATTAGGTTGCAAGATAAGGCTGTGTAAAGCATAAGGTATGGCTGTCTTTTTTTGGAGGCAAGAGAGAAACCCAGTCAAAGAAACAGACAAAAAAAACCCCAGTCGCATAGTATTAGGATTTTTTTTTTTTTTTAAAAAAGCCCAAACCATTATTTTAAAATAACTAATAAAATAAATTCCTACTGGTTTGAAACAAACAACCCAAAGCCAAACAAACAAACAAACAAAAATAGCAAATCACCCAAACAATAAAACAAACCCCAAACAGGCAAGTTTTGGGATCTTTGTAAATCACAGCTTCCTCAACTTATTTCTAAGAGGCAATTCAAGACCTCAGCAGTTGTCCTCCTGATGAGCCTTTAAATCACTAAGCCCTTATCAGTGCAGAGTAGAACAACTTTTCTTCCAGCAGATTTATCCTGCCACTTCATTTGAATGCAGCACAGCACTGTGTCGCTTCCCTCAGAGTTAGTGTAGCTGTTGTTTATTCTCTGTCTCTCTTTTTGGGGTGGGGAAGGCTTTACTCTGCTTCTCGTGATCTTGTCTGTAATGTTGCCCTCATTGTTATGGGTTTATCCAAGAAAGCACATGATACAGGTGCTGTGCTCTGATTTGGGTTGTCTGTTCACCATTTTGCGTGAGTGTTAATAAGATTTTTGGTTTTGAAGGAAGCTGTTAGTTTAGGTATTTTTCTGTATTCTCCCAGTCAGGGTCTTGGATGAGGGTGGGAGCTCAGATAAAATATGGCAGTGTGTATTTTGACAAAAGGTGGGTGTTAGGTAGAGAGCCTTAAGTTTGACTTATCTATGTATTTTTATGTTCCTTGCTGGTTTGGGACACGTGGCCATGCTGCACTGATCAATCTGTAGTGATTGTTGTTGTTGTTTCTATGAGTGAACACAGGTGGGGGATATTCTTTTCTTGCAAGGTGCTAGAAATGGCAGCACACAAAGGAACCTTGTTCGGTTTTGTCCTTTGGGCCAGGGTAGGAGCACCTAAGTAATGTCTCTGAACTTTTTCTCGGGCTGAATTGTGGTTAAGTTTTGAGAGATGAACCTTAGGACTTTAGAACCTTGAGCCTATCCCAAAACAAGGGTTGTGATCCCATTCATCACTCCAGATGGGAGAGAACTTCTTACGCTTGACCTTGTTATGCTACTCTGTGTTCCTGTAGTCCCAACAGGTGCCCAAGAGTTACCTTTCCTAACACAGTCTCTCATAAAGCAGTATATTATCAGCAATGGGAAGTGAAAGTCAAAACTTTCAGCTTCAAAACGTGATCCTTGCTTGTGCTTCCACACTCTCATGTCTGACCAAAGATCTCCTTACCTACTGCTGCATCTTCCCAAATTGCTCAAAACCACTAGATATTATCCTGCTGTTATTTCTCTTAGTGCAAGTGAAAACGTGGCAGGCTTCCAATTTAGGAATTGGGAGCCAGATGTCTTTTTTTTTTTCCTGTGGCATCACACATGGAAAAACGAACAAATGTGTGTGTTAAATCTGAACAGGAATTGGAAACAGATTGTCCTCTTAAGGTTGTTCTGCCTTTGAGACCAGCTGGTTTTGTCACACCTGTGGTTAAATTCTGACATCAGGTTTAATTAGTTATTGGGGCTTTACAAGATTTCAAGAGGAGAAAAATACATTTCTTTCCGTGAATTGTGAAATGACATAATGATGCCTTTCTAGATATTTTTCACTGGAGAGGGAATAGACTCAAAGGTCCTCTGGTAACCAGAACCGTAGTGGCTTGGCCAATAAACCTGCACACAGGCATCAGTTTTACCTGGTGTCTACAAACATCTCTGAATATTTCTCTGCTGGTTTAGCCAGGGGAAAATAAAATAAATGCAATTTCTCTGGCGTGTTCTGAGTGTGTGCACACACTTGTAACGCTGTTCTATTTTTCCTCCTGTCCTCTTTGTTGAGCTTTTGTGTGCAGGAGAGTCCTTTATCGCCTGTACAAGTTAAGGAATTGCTTGATTGTTTTGTCAGAAGGCACTGGGATTCATCTACAGAGGGAATTCCTTGGAATCCTTTGTAAGAAAGACTCTTGAGGCTACCTGTGCCCAGTCTGACCTCTTACCTCGTCTGCCTTTCAGACTGTGCACTGGCATATGGTTTTTCCTCTCTGCCCTGAGAATTACCTCTGTGGTTGAAGCTGTGACACCCGTTGTTTTTAAGTTCCATGACCTCTTGGTAAACATCATTTAGATGAGGTAAATGCTCCCTGGACGTTTTCCACATGCCACTGAACTCTACAAACTTGCTATTGCTCATTTTTCTTGGTCAGTTTTCTTGGTTTTACTACCAACTCCTCTGAAACATTCCTCTGGAGCCTCTACTGCCTTTCTACATGAAGAAGAAAGTCTGAAACTAGACATAACATCCTTTTCCTGTTGCTTAAACTGCAGATTTCAGGTGTTCAGGTAGATAACCCATTTACCTCTGGTTACACAGACAATATACTACTCTCTCACCTTCTACTCTGCAATTAAAAGGAAAACCAACGAAGTAGGAGCAGTGAGTAGAGTGAATTAATGGAATATTTCATGACACAGAGTCTCGCTGTGTAACCCATCACCCATCTGTGACGATGTAAAACCCTTTGCCAGCCTTCCCAGCTCTTTCTGCTCTCCACGGGTTCTGTTTTGGTTGCTGCCTGGTTTACCTTTGCTCTCCTCCAGCTTCACGGTCTCTGGGGTGAGTTTATAACAGTCAGCTCAGCGAAGAGGAGGAGTAGGAGAGCCACTGACCTGTGTCACTGGAATAACTTTGATAGGCTGGCAATTGGCATCATTACACTTGCATTAACCACTTAGATAGACACACAATTACATGCAATAGGAAGATAAGGATGTAAATGAGAATAAAATTGTTCAGGCGATATCAGGAGAGAAGAGAGATGTCAGTTAGTGAGGCAGAGACTTGCTGTGAGAGCTGGCTGTTTTGGATAGCATGTTAAAGTCAGCTTTGGAAGCTTGGAGGGACACAGAGAAAGAGGGAAGAGGAGCTGGCAGGGATCAGAGCAGGCATTTTCCAATGCAGACAGAAAATTCAGTCTTAAGATAAGCAAAGTGACCTCTGGCCTGAAGATTTTTTGGAGGTTTATGAATGACCCTGTAGTAGCTTAGTGTCAGGAAGTGACTGGAAGGAGCCACACAGAAAATTCCGTGGCAGATGAGTGAGCTGATCCACTGCAAATAGCAGCGTTTATTAATTTTCACTCTAAAATGAAAACAAAATAGAAGTGACATATTTAGTGTCCAATACATCTGGGCCACAGCTTGGGGTAAAATGCTCTCTTATCACCCACTGAGCAGAAGTGAAGAGGCTCATCAATGCAGCATTTTGGAGACATTTAGATGAACAGTTGCTGCGAGACTGCACAGATGGTTTCTCAGCACCGAGCGCTGCAGCTGCACCTTCAGCCTCTGCCTTCGGACACCTGGGCTCCAGGGGGACCTGGGGGCTGTCAGGGCAGCGTGGCCGGGGACGACTGATGGGTAAAAGCTTAGGAGGTCGGGCAGATTGGACACTTGGGCAGCTGAAAGATCCAGTACAGTACTACCGTGTGCCACAGGACTGCTACAAACAGTGGCCTCTGGTAGGGTTGGGACAGATTGATTTCTCTTTCAGTTAAAAATTGACCTTTGCATTTGAAATTTTTTTTTCTGGGTTCATGCTCCTCATCGAATACATGCTAAAGGTATGAATATTTGACAAATTTCCTCTCCAGCTTTTTAGAAAGAAAAGGAGTTGAAGATATTTTGGTACATCTAATTGAATGTTGCACAAGATGCACAATTGCTTCCTCTGGTTTCTAACAGATTGTATTAATGGAAGAATTTAAGGAAAGCTATATCATTACTCTAGTACAGCAGCTGCCATAAGTTTGGCTGGTTATTGAAACTTGTGATTAAAACAATAACTGCTTTCCAGTGATTTCTAGGAGATGTGAGGCTGCAAGGGTGTGATCAGACCGCCTCTCAGCACGGACCAAAGGATATCTCCTAATAATCTCTGCAGGTAGCCATAATTTCTGTTTTGACTAGGGCATTTCTCTTAAAAAGACAGAGTTTGCTGGTAATAATACAAGATATGAATAGTGTTCCCTCGAGTGGAACACTTAAATACACAGCTCTAATTTCTCTGAATACTAATGCAGAAGTTCCTGTGCCAAGGGGGAGAGAAAAGTATGCAAAATAAGCATAAGGCCTAATTTAGTTCACTGAGAGGTGAATACCTACCTCTAAGTACATGGGTGGGGTTGTTGGAGTTGATGGAATTATTTGTGTTTTTAAATCACGTATACTTACAAGTGCAGCTGAGTGGGGTTTGGGTTGTTAATTTAGAAATAGCTTCTTCATGTGGTGAGGACAAGCTAAAGGGAATAATCTGAATTACTTTTTGGAGTGGAATAGTTACTTCACACTAATCCTTTTGCTGATGCTCTCAAACTTAATTAACTGAAATTTAATTCAGTTGGTGTCGATTCAGTTCCAAAGCTGGTTAAGCTAAGCTAGAGACACACTTTTCCTAATGGCTGTAGCTCAGACATGTTTGTTTAGCAAATGTCTGTGTTGTGCTGTTGCCCAAGGCTACCACTCCAATCCAGGCCAGAGAAGACGAGTGCCTCGCAGCTGTATCAGTCCAGCAGCCCAAACTGTAAGAGGGGGCCATTTGACCAGCCTGGTAGGGTACTCTGAACCCTCAGCCTCAGCTAAAAGCCGTCGAGATAAGACCATTATCAGTGGCTCAGTGCTCTCTAGCATCTATTTCACAAAGACTCTTCTGCAGCAGTTTATATGGATCTTTCAGTTGGTGCCATTAAAATGATGACTCATTCATTTTAAGCATTGCATTCAGAATTGGAAAAAAAGAGAGACAGCATTTAAAGGAAATTGGAAAACTTTACTGGTACTTTAGATGTTCTCTCTAGTATTTTGGGAAAAGAACAAAACTCAATTTTTCAAAGACTTCCTTCTCTGACTGCTCTTGCACCCCAGAAAAACCAAACCACAAATCTCTTGACTGGGACTGTCTGATTCTCTGAATTTTGATATGCTGGCATGAATATTTTGAGTTCTGTATTGATTAAAAAAATCTAACCAGTAGTTAAATGGAGATGTGGACAATCTGTACTGTGCATTTTCTCTTGCATCTTGAAGTGGATGCTTCTCATTTTATTTAATCTTTAACTGGAGTTGTACTTCTTGGGAGGGATAATGTGCATCATTCTTAAACTAATGGCAGAATAAATAACATTAGCTAATTGCACAATTCCACTTCCATGCTACTACAATAGTTAAGAGAAAAATAACACTTCTCAGCTTTCTTTGAAAGGCTGTTCATCAGAGACTGATCAGCAAGTACAAGCAAACTGAGGCTGCTTAATCATGTCATAAAAATGTAGTTTCTGGCTGTGTATGAGAAATGTACATTTGCAGATGAATACAAAATTTTAACTGTGGTCATTAAAGTATCACTCTCAGAGGAGTAAATTCTCTTGTTCCTCTGAAATTGTCCAAAATGATGTTCATTGTCAGATATTTTGCAAATACTGATTTTTGACAGCCTATGGTGTATTTGGGTGAGATACTACTTGCAAGTACTACTGTTGTTGGCTCAGTTTCTGTGGTAATAGAGGGACAAATGTCATCACCACTACTATAGGGAAGCCAACTGGATCCTTTAGACACTCTGCTCTTCTGCCTTAGTCTATTACTTAAGATCAAAGATTTGCCAAAACTGGAGCTGGGTTTAAGCTACAGAGTCAAAGAAAACATTGGCTATTTACCTTTTTTTTAAATTATTATTCCTTGTGTCACATATGGAAAATTCTGTAATTGCTGTTTGGGTTTTTTCCCTCTAAATGCTTGCAGTGTTTTCTCCTTCCTGGTTTTGTGGCTCTCAAGCTGGGGTTTCAGGGGCAAACTGAACCTGTATCAGTGCACATCCACCATTGGCCCTGTGACCAGAATCACTGACAAGGCTCTGAAGGAGATCACTCTGCAGAAATGGGTTTAATAGTAGGGAGAAATAGCATAATTTCTGAGAAGTGCAGTTAAGCTTCACAGATTTGTCAGTTTTGGGGTTTTTTTGAGTAGGTGGAAAACAAATGGATATGGGCATTCTCAATGCTTAAAATTGAAGAGGTTTTTTATCTTCACTAAAGGGGCTTCAAGAATGAAGATGCCCACTGATGTGTCATAATTTGCATATCCTTGTCATTGCATGGCTAAAAAATGGGAAAGAACATAGAAATGGATGCTCAGTTTTCAAGTGGAGAATGATGTTGTTGTTAGAGAGAAGCTTATATTTGAATCTGTGCTGCTCAACATACAATCTTTAAAATGGTCACTGAAAATAATGCTGAAAGTGGAGTGGATAGAGGAGATGGTTTATTGATGGTCCTAAGAATGTCAGTATATTAATGACAAAGGCCACCCTGAAAGGAATGCAGAGAAATCATATGAGCTGGAGCCACTGAGTAAAAGAAATGGCAGATGTAACTCTGTTCATAAACGCAAAGTGAGGAACATAAGAGAAAAATAATCCCATCTGTACATATAAAATGATGGATGCTGGGCTGTCTCTTTCAGTTAGGAATCAGATTTTAGCACCCTGATGGATGGTGTGGTGAAAATATTAGCTCAATTCTCAGTACTCTCCTAAAAAGCATATATGTTAGATATATTGTGGAAAAAAACAGAGCAAATCAAACCCATCCAGAATCCTATGCCTGTTCCTGGTTCTTTCTGCTTGATAGGCTTCTGGGTGTAACTGGAAAAGATACATAGCAAGGTGTAAAGGAGGTCCTGAAACTTCTGCACAATCCATGATACAGAGGAAGGGCCTTTAGATTAGAAAAGAAGTTGCTGAGAGAGAATATAATGAGAGGCAGAAACAGGGAGCAGTTTGTTCATTTTTTCCCTCCTCCAATAGAAAAATTAAGGGCTATCAAATGAATTCAGCAGGTGGTCAGTTCAGCACTGACAAAAAGCAGTAGCAATTACACAGCTTGCAGAATGTTCTGCATGCTAAAAGTTTACCTGAGTTCAGAAAAGCAATGGGACAATTCCTCTGAGGACTTGGAAATACCAAGACATTGTTCCTGCCTCCAGAAATCCCCAAACTGTAATTTTCTGGAGACTGAAAGGGTACTTGGGGGAAATGACACTGCATTTGTCTTGAACGTGTAGTTCCTCTTGTGTGATGTGCTCCACTACCTGACAGGCTGGGCTGGCTACTGGGCATGAGAGGCCTTTGATCTGTTCAATGCTTATATCTGGATGTATATGAAATAAATAAAAAAAAGGGAAAAGAAAGAAAGTGCCCTGACTTCTACTTTGTCCCTTCCCTTTGCTAAAAGTCCCTATATATCAAAGAAGAAGAAAAAAAGCAAAATCTTTGGCTTGTTTAAGGAGAACAGATTGTACAGCTTCTTATGCCAATTCCTTTTGAAGTGTTGCCAAACAGGGAACTATGTGAACAATGGAAAAGGCTGAGTCCAATGATTTTTCTCCTTTTAAAAATACACTTCTGAAAGCTTGTAAGCGTTCCTGCTTTGCTGACTGTTCTGGCAAATGCTATCTTTAATGGATCGTGGATTAGTGTTTCATAAATTTAAGCTTAAAATTAAAACCTGAAAAGGTAATTTCTCCTATCTAACCCACAAGGGAATGGTGTTTTGTTCAGCCTGCAGGAGCCGTCTTTTTGTGAAAGCATAGCTCATCTGAAATACAATAAACTGCATTATTTCCCATTCCCTCTGCTAACCATTTTGTTAGGCTGTCCATCCTTTTACATTTCTTAGCAGGCTAAGAAAAAAGAGTTTAATTGTACAGGGGAGATCATTTGCACACAATTGCTTCTCCCAAGAAAATAAATTATTTCTATTCTTCCTGATGATTTCTTCGAGCCCCTTTCTCCTTTGTGTAACGAGCCTTGCGGATGTGTTGGATGTGAACTTTCCAGTGACTCCAGAGGTAAGAGCCCTCTTGGCCGGTGACCTTGGGGATGAGCAAGGTGTATTTGACCCTCACCTCCATCTGATCCTCCGGGGACCAAGTAGCAATTTCTTGTTGTGTGTCAGCATTAAGCAGGGCAGCTTTTGCTAACATGGCAGGATGGTTCCTCTTCATCATCAGCCAAGAAGGTACTCCAGGTCAGCTGGGGGAAATTCTCCTCAGAGAGAGGCATTGGCTGAGCAGAAGTTTTGCAGTGGTGGGAGAAGCCTGGTTTTCCATTAGATTTCAGTAGAACATACCAAGTTCTCCTTGCTGCTGGTATTTCTGTGAGACAACTGTTCTCTAGCTCCTTGGTTTATATTCTGTGATTTGGCTGGAGGAAATTCAGTATTTCTAAGTTTGCAGAGTAACCAAGAAAACCTGGGAATGACTATAATTTATTGCTATTATTATTATCATTGCTTTCCAGACTCTGCAAACATTTGTGCTACCACAGGGACAGCCTGTCCCTGCCTTCTCTGAACTGCTCTGTGGGATTTATGAATTTCATTAGAATTGATCCCACTTTCAAGGGGATTTCTTGTTTCTGTGGACAAGCAGGAATGCTTTCCAAGGTACCCAGCAACAAACAGTTTTATAGAAAGTGCTGTGGAGAGGCTTTTTTCTGAAGGTTTTACTCTGTCATTTTTCCTTCATTTTCTCCATGTGTCTTCCTTTTGTGTTTTCCTTTACCTGTCTCTGAGTCACAGAATACACAGGACAGAGAGCTTTTAAAATGCTTGTATGTACTTGTAAGGCCTTACTTTTTCACAGAAATTTTAGCTATATTTTAACAACTATTTAATAGAATGAAAGAGAGGGATTGAGAGAAAAGGTTGTCAAGTTTTGTTGCTGAAGTTGATTATACCTTAAGTTTGGGTAATTTGTTGCAGCCTAAGGAGACTGAAATGGACACTTTCTTTTCTAGTTGTTTTTTTCATCATGTGCTCATAGTTGATTTCAATGCCTGCAAGGGTAATTATTTCTTTGTTTGCCAGGAACATTCAAATTGCTATGGTTTCCAAAGAAAATGTGCTCAGACTCCCTGAAAGTAAGTACACAATGGGCTATTACAGCTGCCTTTTCTGCTGGAATTATTTTAAGTAAAAGTGATGCACAGCAATTAACCCTTTGTGCTTGAGGATGCACATCATAGTCGCAATCAATGGGCACTTAACAGAATAAAGGGACAGGATGAGAAATTTCAAGATTCACTTCTGAAAAGCGTCTAGTTGAACTACTGGGGACTTCAATAATAGTAATCTTTCAATAGCATATTGGATTTCTGAGACGGTTATCTCATGGATTACATCAATAAAATACTATATTTTTTTTCACTCACTTTGAAAAATGTGGAGGTGAAGTTATAACTTGGAAGATTAAGGAGCCACGTGCGCTGCTGGAGACAATTCTATTGTAAGTGTAGACTTTTCTGACTTGCAGCCTTGTTCTGAAACCTGGCCAAATCACAGGCCTCCACCTAAGTCTGCTAAAATCAACCCCCCTCTTCATTTGCCACACAGATAATTTCTGTTCCCCTGAGAAAAGGGAGGCACTTCAAAAAAATGCTTTTCAATTGGTGTTTTTCACTTGAAAAAAAATGAGTCTGAGATGTTCCAATCCAAAGCTGAAAATGGTTTTGAAAATCTCCAAGTGAGTGTATTAGCTTACTTCAGCAGTCCTGGATTGGAAAGCATGAAAAACTGATGCTGAAATCCTCAGGGTTTTGAGGCAGGCACGGAATCCTGTGCCCTACACAGAAATGCATCTGATATTGGTTAAGTTTTAAGCCCAGGTTAACTTAAGACAATGGAGAGGTTTCCATGATTGGTTTTGTGGGGATGTATGCAATATTTCCCTGCTTCTGGTAAATAAGCTATTACCTGAAAGGCAGCAGAGTCTCCTGGAAAACTCACCCATCTTCAGTGTAGAAGTATGGAATTCTAATTTAAAAATAATAAGGTATTTAATAAAGATGGTTTCCATTACATTTTAATCAAGTTCCTAAACCTGTGGAATTTTCTGTGGGTTTTTTAAAAAATCATGTCATGATACAAGAACCTGTAAATAGACCTCCCTTTGATCGCACCTGATCTGTTAGGAACACAATGGATTTCCTTCTATTTGGTTAATTCTGAATTAATCTGCTGAATGCAGATGTGGGGAGAACATCTAATTTTCACTTTTTATTGTAAATCACTAGTGGTGTTGGTAGTTGCACGTTCTTATTTCCACTTCGATTTTCTAGAGCACGTTTTTACACAAAAAGACTGAGTAAAGAAATATAAAGCCCAGCTGGAAATATGAAGGCTTGGCTGGAGTTTCTGCATTGTGTACACTTGTGTTTAATATATTGACAAGATATTTTCACATCTGGTGACTGTAGACTTCAGAACTGTGTTTGCACTGACAGAATTTCTGCTTTGATGAAAGGAGAGAGATAAGTTTAATAAATGGGGGGAAACAAATGGGCAGGAAATGCAGTTGCTTTTGACAAGCATTTATCTTTTTAAGCTGAGCATATTTTCCCCTGTGCATCTCGGTGCCTCAGAGAGCTCTGCAGTGAAATCTGGCGCTGCTTCGACTGGCGAGGGAGAGAATGGGAACTGCACATTCGTGAGCCCTGTCAAAATTAAACTATTAAATGACTTGATTGAATGTAGCGCAATGAAAAAAATCTTTGAGAATCTCTGTGCTATGAAGAGGCAGGAAAATAGTCAGGGTTCTATGGATTCAGTATTCCTGCCTCTTCGAATTTAACTAATTATCGACAAAATGTTTGCTTGCTATCTGAGATTCTTCTGTCTTGAGATTTAAACTGGGAGGCTGTTCCTGCTGATGCAGTTTTCTTAAAGACTTGAAATTCTGCTTGATAAACAAATCCCTTTTACAAATCAGATGCCTCTTGCACTTGACTGCATCAGTGACTCAGATAATTACTTTGATAGGGGATTTATTGTGTTTTAATGTAATTTACAGGTGGGGATTCTTTTCACTGGGTAATTTATACAGTGTAATTATGGTAACTAATGATTATCTGTCACACAGGATCTTCGGTGATGCTGGTTAGAGTGGGTTAGAAGAGAGCTTCTGTAAGAATGTGTTGGATTTCACAGACCTTTGAGGGAGTTTGTTGAGTTTGATTCAGTTTATAAGAGTATGTGCTTGTGTCGGGGGAAAAGATCAGGCAGAACAATCAGAACTCCTGTGATTAGGGCTTTCCCCTGGACAGTAAGAGATCCAAAAGGTCAAAAGTCTGTGGTAAGGACTGGAGAGATTTGAACCTGGATCCTAAATAATACTGCCTATTCTTATCAGCTCTCCTAGGGTGTATGTGGTTCTCTAATTATGAAACTTGAGAAAAGGTCTTGGCCTTACATGGAAAATTCAGTTTGTGCAGAAAAGCTTTGAAAATATTAAAACTTTCTCATTAGATCTAACACTTAGCACTCAGAAAATTGAGTTGAATTGTAAACAGCATTTGCCTTAATTTCTGTACTTTGGCTCATTTGCATTTTATCATCATGAACTAAGGATAAAAATTAAGGTTTTCTGAATATTTTATTAAGCCTAAATTGCTCATCTCTTTGCCAGCTTTCCTTTGCTGCATTACTCTTTTCCACCCTCTTTAGATTACCTTCTAATAGTTTAGCTATTATATTGCTATTTTATCTTCTATTTTTAGTTCTCATTATATTCTCTTTGGTTTTCTATTATTACTTTCCCTCGTCTCATAACCTTTTCCCTTTTAGACCCCTTCCTTTCTTTCAAAAGCAGCCTGAAAGCCAATTCTGTGTAATTGGGAGCATCTCAAAATGCATCACTGTTCACTCAGTGCTCTCAAAGTTGTGGCTGCTCTTCTCAAAACAAAAGGCTGTTCTAAGCAGCACTGGTGCTTAGAAAAGTTGATGAGGAATCTTTTTTTTTTCCTTCTTTCAACTTTCATCAGAGGTTTGAATCTTACTGCCCATCACTGTTAGCATTGAAAGACAACTATAGCAGTGCAGCTGAGCATGGCCTTTTGCAGAAAAGTTAATATCCTGAGAATTACAGTCATCCAGCAGTAACAGAACAGCTAAAATAGGCTCATGGGACCTGAATATTCTGCAACAGCCCTGCAAAGGCACTATGTTGTGTGTCGTATATGCTATAGAGCCCTAGGACAAGGTAAAGGATTGAGCTACTGATTCATTCTGTCTGGGACTGACACTTGCCAGCATGAGAATCTGAATAATCTGTCATTAGTCTTTACAAAATGTGGTTGATGGTTGTTGTAGCCTTGGCAATCTAAAGACATGAAGGAGAAGCAGCCCAGAGTGAGTGTTCTTTATTAACTAAATTGGCAGAGTGGCAGTGGCTGTGCCAGCTGTGTCTGAGGCTGTTGTTTGGTTATTTCAGTAGGAGCTCAGAGTGTGTTATGTAGTGTTTGGAGGTATTTTGCCTCAATAGGTTAAAGACAGGAAGTCTGAGCTCTTCTGAAATTCTGCTGCAACGTCGTGCAGTGTCCTTCAGGTTTTGTGAGCTAGTCGGGGTTTAGAGCTGCCAGGTGTCCTGGGAACTATGGTCATTCATGGAGTTGTCCTTTTAATCCTCTGGATATTAAGTGAGGTAAGTGGGGGGCTGAGAATACCCCGTCACTGCTCTCTGCAGAGCCATTGAGAAGAGGCTATTTGTATGTGCTCAAAAACATGACCATGGAGGAACTTCCTCACCCCAAAAAATAGTGATTAGCATCAAATAGTTTTTCTTGCCAGTTTGAAAGAGAAAATTCAGAACACCCTGCTGAAAGTGATGATAAAAGGCATGTGGCCAAGTCCCAGTCTCTGTAGTTGACAGCAGCACTCTTTCAAGGAGCTACCTCAAATACCTGTCCCTCTGTTGGAAGCAAGTCCTCTGGACCATGGTTTTTCTTCTTCTCGGTATCTGGTTTTCACAGCTTGGTGGTGGGTTATCCTTACTGCGCTGTATTTTTGCCTTCTTTTCTTCTACAATCTTTGATTCAGCATGAGGCACTTTGCTTTAATTGCTTCTGCTGTGCTTGTCTCTCTGTACTAACTAATCTCTCCATTTTTGCTGGTTAATGAAGAACGGGCAGCAAACCTCCCAGCCCAGTGGATCTGGTTATACAACAATGGTATACAGACCTTAAACCTTCCTATTATTTGTGTGTCTGCCTTGCAGGGATCTACTGCAGGATAAAAAGCTCTGTAGAGCAATAGCACTAGACAAGCTTTGAATTTAATTTTATATATATATATATATGTAAAAATATATATAAAATCTAGTGCTTTGATCTCCTGAATCAGCACTATCATGCAAGAGTAGCCTTGCAGACAATGAACAGTGAATGAGCATAACCAGCAAAACCAGACAAGCCACTAATGGTTGCATTTAGTCTTTGATTCTGCAAATATGGCTCTGGTTAATGCCAATGGAAACAGTTTATATATACAAAACCCAGGTTGCATACTTAATTAGAGACTGAGACTGCAGAAAGTTGGCAAAGAAAGTGAGAACATTCACTAGAAAGACACCTAGAAAAGACAGATTAAGGTTTGTGATTTGTTTAGGGCTGGATAAACCAATATAAACAAGATTTTAAACCAAACAACAAACACAGCCCCAAATGAAACAACAAAAAAACCCCTCTAACAAAAGCCCAAATCAAATACCTTAACAACATCCCAGAAAAACAAGGAAGCAAACAACCTCCCCATACCTAAAACGGATAGAATTGACTCTGGGTTCTCTCTGAACATTGTAAATGTTCAGTTTTTCATTCATCATTTATGTAGCTGCCTGCCCAGAATGGAATGAAAGCGATGAAACAGAGACCCACTGGAGAGAAGCAAAATTGTGTTTGAGAGCTGGAAACCAAAGGGCTTTTCTGACAAATAAATTTAGTGAAGTACATGAAGGTATTGTAAGACCAGAGAGATGCCCCAATAATGCTGTCCTAAGGCTGCTGCTCATCAAACACCTCTTTTGTCTCTGCGATGCATGTCTTCTGCTGGGGGGAGTCACTGAACTCGATACCTTTCTTTCCACGTGTGGCTTTTTGCACAGCAACCACTTAACCACGCCAGGTAGCTGAGAGAAGTCACTTTAAATGAACTGCTCTGAGCCCGAGGTATGAGAATCACTCACAGTGCCTCACAAGTGGATGCATTCAGGTTGCAGATAGTATGAAACTAATTATGGGCTGGCAGGAAGGCTAACTTTCATTTCCCCTCTCTATGGATTAATCTCTGTGTGAAGACTCACCAGCTTCTACACGTGGGGGTTTTTTTACGGATCTGGAGCTTCCTACGCAAAATGCTCTAATTGTATTTTATGAAATAATAAGTTTTCACCTTGAAACCAACAAATGCAGAAAAAAAGCAGCCCAAGCGTGTATTTGGAGTTGACAAGATAGCTGATTGTTTAATCTCCCAAGAGTCCATGTGCTATTAAGGAACTTGTGTTTTGCTGTTCTTCTTTCAATTACAGAAATAATTCTCTCTCCCAGGCACAGTGTTTGAATCTTTTCCAGAGGTTTTTAATGACTTGAAGGCTGACAGAAATTATTTAACATTTTAAAGTCTCTTTCCAAAGCCAAGAGGGTCTTTTAAGAGCCGGTAATAATTTTTATGGTCATGGTATATTGCCTCTTGATTGAAAAATACCCTGGAAATGGAAGATGTGGGAAAGAAAGATGTAGGTAGCAAAGGAGGCACAATTTTTTGTAGTTTCCTTGATTCTAGAAACGTTTTTATACTTTGGTAACTGGATAATTGAAAGATAGTGGAACTGTGGGGAGGAGGAAGCTCAGGACAAAACCTGCAGCAGCAGCCTGAATGTCAGTGAATATAAACTGCTCTTTCCTTGCTTGCTAAGTGTTCTTGCTTTCTATATTTATATTGACATGCAGGCTGGAACTTTGCCCTTACAAAATGTATTGCGATAGATGTAGCTTCCCATTCTTTTTTGCAGGGGCTTTAGGGCCTTTTTGGCACCTCTGTGCAGAGGTTTTAGAACAAGAGGGAGTTCATTTGTTTAAGTCCTGACCACTAGGAAACAGCAAGGAAATAGGACGTAAAGTACTGTTGTAAGGTAGTGTGCCAGCCCTGCTCCAGAGGAAGTCCAGATTGGAACAAGTACAGGAGGCCTTTTCTCTGGACATTTGATGGTGTGTGCTTTCTTGGGTATCTCAAGCTAATGGGCTCCTCTGCACTCAACACCAGTCTTAGCTGGTTGATCTATCTTGATGTCACCACAGTCCTGTCACTTTTCCTCCTGCCTTTCTGCCAGAGGTCCCGGTTGGTTCCTACAGCCAGGTGGTCTGGGATGGGAGTTGTGCTTGAACTGGTGTTGAATAAGTGTCCTCGACTTGCCTGGGTGGCATTTTTGTCCTTCCAAAGCTATCTGCAGAAGAGCGGGCATTTTTGCATGTCTTGAACCTTTCTGTGTCTTGTAATGTTTTATAATCTCACTGAAATGTGGTGAGAAATAACTTTGAGTGGTAATCCCTGCTGAATGACATTTAAACATATAGATACTTTGTTGATATGGAGATTTATTCCATAAAACCTTGTTCTGTGAGGATTTTTTGCTGATGATATGAGTGGCAGGATGCTGAGTGCTTAATCTGCTTTTGTTACTAGAATTTAAGTTGTATTCTGAGATATCAAAGAATTTTACCCCAAAATGTAAAATTCTGGATATGGCGCTTGCAATATGGAAATGTTTTTCATTACTGATTCTTTTTGTGCTCAAGAAAATGCTGGCAACAAAAAAAAAATCTTGCTTTGAGACAAAACCATCAGTGGCTGTTTGTATGCTTCTAGAATTTCTTTTTTTCTGTTTGCTTTGCTTACTTGCTTTAAGAGATGAAGTAATTTTTTTTCAGTTTTGATTTTGGGGAATTATATCAAGCCTTTAGATAGCTACCCAAAGGAAAAAGAGGGAAATCTGAGCTCTAAAATTTAAAAAGTGTTGCCAGAGGAATGGCTTTATTTTGTTACCTCAGTGAATATCATAGTGTTCTGCTTTTCCTTTATTGTCTCTGTGATGCTTAGAATAATAAATAATGATACTTTGCTCTTCCATGGTGCTTTTGTCCATAGATCTCAGGAAAGGTTGTAAGTAAGAGGTCAGTATCATTGCCCTGTTCAAGATGGAGAAACACAGAGGTGAATTGAGTTTCTGAAGGTTATCCAATGTGAGACAGCTGGCAGAGAAATTTCTGTCAGTGTCGTTTTTCATTAGAAAAAGCTGATTCACTGAAAGTGAAACCTTTCATGGGAATTCATTAGTGTCCAGGAAATTGTGCATCTCCAGAAGCCAATGGAAATGTCACATGCTGTAGCAAAAGAGCAGCTAGAAACCTGGTGGCAAGGGCATCTGGTGCGGACAGGGGAGACCTAGGTCTCAGTTTTAGAGCTGTAGTGGAAAGGGATTTGAATCTGTCTCTGTCAAGGGAATATCCCCGTCTGGAGAGGTGGAATGTTGCTTGGTCATCCCCCCTGTCAGACACAGCGTGGCCTGTCTCAGACAGACAGCTCAGTGAACAGTGGCTCTGCTGAAGGGGTTTAGTCTGCTAAAATCTGCTTTGATGCTTGATCCTGGGTGTGAATTGGATGTTCCGTGTGTTAAGGAGTGAGTGGATTTTACAGCTTGCATGTCTTTAGTATGTAGGAAAGAAAAAGAATTCCTTACAGCCAAGAAAACTCTCCTCTACGTGGCTGCCTTTCTCATACAACTTTTGGAAGTGCTCATATTTCAAATTGGGTAATGGAAAGTTTTGATGGAAAGGAAGGAGTAAGAACAGAAAGGGATAGATGGGCACAAACATACTGTGAGGTCATGGATGATATTTTCCTCAAGAACCCCAGGCAGAGTCACTGGAGGGTACTGATTTTACCATGACCCATCTAGGAAACTTTGGAAACAACAACCAACCAAGTGTTCCACTTTTCAGTCCACTAACTCCACTGATGATTTTGGACAAGGGATCTTATTTTCATGCAGAGAAGGTGGTGCCTTTTGCCAAGGAAAAGCTGAAAATAAAATCCAGACCAAACCTCTCAGGCTGAGTATTTCACATGGCAAATTCAGTCAGAGTTGAAAACACAAAGTTCAGACTGAATGTGAAGTCACTGTTATGTTTCATGTGTGTAAGCCTGAAGACAAGAAAATCTGCTTTGCTCAAAAATGCTGGAGCAGCCATTGAGCTTTGGGATAGACAGCTAGAGGCAGCTTGACTCGGCAAAGAACAACAAGATAAATAAAAAATAGCAACTTATTTTCAATAATTTAGATCGAAATACTGAAGAAGGGCTTTATTTTTGTGCAAGTCCTTTGAAGAAATGTTGGCAGTCTCACATAAAAGAATTCTCCTCCAAGAATTTTTAGGAACAGGTGCCCATCACAGGAAAGTGCTGCTGACCCCTCTCTGCCTTTTAAGAGAGCCTTGCTGTTACCTCAGTCAGTAATCAACTGCCCAAGATCCACAGTCAGGATAACAGCCTCCCTGACTGTGCCTGGGAACCTCATTATAACTTTTCCCCCATTCTGAAAGTCCACCTCTTCTTAATCTTTGTCTTATATTTGTAAATCAATTCCTGTCATGGGAGAGTATTATATAAAATTTTTTAAAAAAATAATTGTGCAGCTGCATTAATCAAAGGAATAGCGTGCTGAAGGAAATGTCAGGCCTATTAGCTCATCAGTGATCAGTGGCAGAAAAGCTGCTTTCAGCTAGTTTGCCTTGTTTCTTTGACACTAATTAACAGACTTGCTAGCTTTTAAAATATGATAAAAGAGAGAGGGGGGAAGGCCCCAAGATATGTGTTGCTGTAGTGGGAGTGGAGTAACAGGTCTGGCACACGTGAGGATCTTTAAGCACCTTTGTCTTTAAGATGGTTGTCCTGTGTCACCTTTGTTTGCAGCATGTGTGATTCCTAGGAAGTCAAAATCTTAAGCAGGTTATCAGACAGGTGTCACTTTGTTCAAAGAGGAGCTTTGGGTTGCCTGGGTCCCAGATATGGACAGCAGGAAGGGTTATGAACTTAAACTAATAGTTCAAAATTTAGGCAAATAATTTCAACAGTGAGAGAGTCACAATGAAATTCTCCTTTTGCCTCAGTTAGGACATTCAGTTATATAAATATTCCTTCAGAGTGAGAAGTAACATTTTTCTTCGTGATTACTGGTTACTTTTTAGATGTTGTAGATTCCTGTGGGGTCACTTAAAGTTAAGGATGTATTTAATTGCTTTTGCTGGGTGAGCATATTCTCAGCTCTGAAACGGCACCTGAGCTATTGCATGTACATAATGGCTGTTATATTTTCCCTTTAGGTTACTGCATTTATTCTTCACTCTGACAACCCATAAACCCACCATGAGTCATAGGAAGTTTCTACCATTAAGTTCCCTGCTTTTCTGATACATTTCAGGATGGAAAGAGTTAGAATTTGCAGTACACATTACATACCTTGTGATTTCCATAAAGCTAATTACTAGTTGAAATTCAATGAGAAATGAATCCAAATATTTTTCATGAGTTCCTAATAAAGGACAGGACATGTTGATACACATTTAAGCTATTTAGCATTTTTAGTAAAGACTGTACGTTTTCAAAGAGTATTGAAATGAATTTTTCCCACCTTTTGGTGGTCTTTATGTGCCAGTCATTGTGAAGTGTACTGAAAGTGTGACTGTGCTGACAGTTTTTCATTGCCTCTGCTCAGGAGAACTCCATACTGCTCATAAAAAATGCTTCACCTCCCAGGCTGGCAATTTGGCACTTCTAGCTAGTTATTTTCAAATGGGCTTTTTATGCAAATAGACTGGGTTTGATTGAATTCAAGTATAAAAAATCAGGAAAAGCTTCAAAACCCAAAATGTTCCATAAGAAGGTACTGAAATAGCCTGATTTAAGGGACATAATTTAAGAAGTCAGCCTTTCTCCTCTCCCTGGTTCCTCAGTGGGGGTAAAGAGCTTTATCAGAAGTGATACTCTGAGGGCCTGAGGTTACAGGTCCCGCTCTGAACTACCCTCCAGGAGAACTCCTTTCTTTCCTTTATCTGTATGGATATTAATCTCCTCACAGAAGCTACCTTCTGGCAGTGTAAATCCGAGGCAGCAGGAATATCTCCCACGGGTGGTGAATATAGTTGGGCACATAGGTCTGCTTGCCTGAAAATAAAGGGAAAATGAATGTCCACATCTGCTTCTGACTTGCACCTGGGCTTTAAAGGATGCCATGTGAAAGTAATCAGTGGTGTTATATTTAGTTCATTTTGGTAGCCTTCTCTCAAATCGTGCAGATTGTGAGTTACGTTAAAACAAACAAAAATGTGTGTGTGGACTTGGTTCTAGATACCAAAGTGAAAAAATAGAGCTGGCACACCTTATTTTGCTCCATATTGTGCATTCCATGTGACCTTTCATTTTGGACATTTGCAAAAAAAAAAAAAGGAATAGATTTGTTGGAAATTTTTCCACCTATGCAGGACATGGAAATGTAGACCGTGTTCTCTCTTGAGTAGGCTGGGCTAAAGATGACCCATCTCAAAATGCACCACAGGCCCCTGATGCAAACACCAGTTTGGAATCAGGCAGGGTATTTGAAGGTGGAAGAGTTTGTGTGTGAGCGAGAAACATGCATCTGGTTAGGAATACATAAATGAAGCTTGTGTAGAAGGTGGCGGAACAAGTGTTGCCATATTTATCTCCTAAAATTAATATATTTTCCCCAGCCTAATGGCTACTACAGTTTTAATTTCCGCTCAGCAGCAGATTTTTTAATGTCTGTCTCTAAACTGTGAAGGGAAGCTTGTCTCCTGTTGCAAGGAGCAGCGTGGGACTAAAGTAGGTAAGTGATGTCAGGGAAAAGATAGTCCTGCAACTTTCGATGTGTAGATAGAAAATGGCTGTAATTTAGGGATGTTTTATCCCGGACAATGCTACCATTGTCCAGTAAGTGCTGAGTGAAGTGCTGTGAGTTGCCCAGCAAGTGCTGCTCGTGATTGCTGTCAGTATTTGGGAGTGCAATCCCATCAGTGCTGCGCTTCCAGCTTGGCAGTGTCAGCCAAGCTCTCTCAGGGCCGGTTTTGTGACAGCCAAAGCATTGAGCCTCGGTGGCAGAAAAGCAGGTTTACAACTTCCTCTGCTCCTGTCTCTGTAGGGAATTAACTGGTGACCCAGTGCCCTGCTCCTGTAGCTCTGTCTTCTCAGGTGGATGAGTGCTGATTCCTGGTAATCCTTCGTGAGCCTGCTGGGAGTGCAGGTTAGTCTTTTGCTCTCGAGGGGAATTTAAGATTTTCCTCAAGTACAGGCAGTCAAATCCACTGGCTATGACTGAAGCCAACTGTTTGGGATGATGTTGGAACTCCATTAAAATAAAGCAAATCAGCCTCACATCCCAGGGAGTTCCTCTTGAGTTGCTGCCCGTGCTAACATATATCTCCAATAATGGGTGCTGGTTCAGGAAAAAGACAGGGAAAACCTTTAGTTTACTGCTGTATGAAATTAAGGGGCAGATAAGCCACTTTCTTGCAGAGCAGCTCTGAAGTATCTCTGTGTTGTGAATTATGACTTAGCATTTTGGTGACAAAAATAAAATCTCATGGCTTTTTATTTGTCAGCCTTCCATATTCAGTGCAGCCGTGGATGAGTGAGCTGGAGTCTGCTTGCAGGTAGTGCCCAGGATCGTGAACTATTTGTGCTTTTCATTGAGGACCATTAACTCTTTCCTTACCTTTATTGTTGCTGCAATGCACAGACTTGGAGTCTCAGAAAACTCTAAGAGTTTTCAGGGCTGGCAATTAGGAAAAACATCTTTTCTTTACTTCTAAATGAAGCAATGTTGATTTGGAAGGCAGAGAAAGTAAACACATCCCTGCTATTTCACAAGGTCACCCTAGAGAGTCTAATCATGTTTTAATTTGGAGTGGTGCCTTTGGAGGGCTGCAGGCAGCACTTTATGGTACAGTAAAACCCTTTCATCAATGGTTTTGAGTTTTAAAAAAAAATCAATGAATTAATGTTTTTGTGAAGTCAAGAAATGAAAGAAAAGTAAATAGTAAAAGTTCTCCATATCAATAATCTGTGTTCCTTTCCCTTTCAGGGTAAGGCAGAATGCCTGTTAAAGTAGCATTTGCTCCCTCTCACAGGTGGTGTGTCGCTGAATGGAGTAGAGCAGCTTTCTGAGTCTGTTTTGTTCCAGAGTGCTAAGCTGGTTGGCAAAGGATAAATCAATGACAAGATCTCATGTACAACTTGCATAAATGTATCCAGCACTTAAGCAATTTATCTGTAATTCTAATGGATTGCATTACTGGTGAATTAAAGCTTGGCCTCTGCCAAGATTTCAGTGGTGACTTTGACACTCTAAGTACCAAGGAGACCAGTGGAAGCAGGAAATCAAATTCAGATATAGTCTGTTACTGAAAACACTGCAAAGCAGAAGAGGAAGAGGGAGCAGATGCACCGTAGCATTCCTATTAGAAACAGTATTTTCTAGAGAACTCCTGCTAGTTAGACATATCAGAATATGAATTAGTCTCATGAAATGTCATGTCTCCTTCAGTTAAAGCTGAGGATAAGTAGTTAATTTTTAACATCTTAAAATGCTGAAGGGGAGTTGTAAGGAAGGCAAGAGATTTGCTGATGCATTTCAGCTTTGTCCTGCAGACTGGTGTTTTAATTTTTTTATGGTAAGGCACAGCAGTTTTTGTTTTCAGAGCCATCTACTAATTTGAGTTTCTTTTGGCTCAGAGTGCCAATTCTGAGTGCTCTGATGGAGCCTGTCCTCAAGGCATTCTAAACATGATTCCCTTTCAAGGCATACAGCCTTTCCAACTTGCCTTATTTCCCATTTCTACTAATAAGGAAAATAAGCTCTGTCTGCTTCTCAGCCTCATCCCCAATTTCTCAGCAGATCTGTGAGGCAGGTAGTGATTTGGTGTCATCTCTTTGCTTACAGTGGAAAACTGCTTTCAGCAAGCTTTCCTGAACTCTTATTCCAAGAGAAGCCGCACAAGTTGAGTTGCTCCAGTACTTTTTACTGACAGCAGATATTTCACCTGGGATAGCTGCTCAGATGATCTCCAGGTGGGGTTGGCCACCTGATGTGCTTATCTTAATGAGCCTGAACCATCTGTCAGAGCAAGCAGCTCATGGTTCTCAGCAGCACTGGCTGAGGTACAAGGAAGGGCTCTTCTTGGTTACCATGGGTGTGCACACCCTGGCGCGCTCAGCTGCACGGCAATAACCTGCATGCTGCCAGTCACAAAATCTCTGTTGGGCTGCTGTCACACACGGACATGACTCTCTCTGTCCTCAAACAAGGTTTTCCTCCTTCTCCATGTTGTCAGCCTCATGCTCTTATCAGTGAGCCTCTGCTGGCAGTGAAAAGGTTTCAAGAGAGTTTTCATCTCCAACGCCTTACAGAATAGAGAGAGAACTGTATGTGTGAAAATCCATGTGAAGAACTGGGGCCGCTGGGGGAAAGGAATACTTGTGAAATTAAGAGCCTTTGAGAAAGAGAACAATTGGCTTACAGCATAGTATTGCAAAGAAGAGTGTTTTTCAATAAATATAAGGACTTCTATTATGTTGCAGAGCATTTCTGTCTGTCCTTAATAGTGCCAATGGTGTTCTAGTCCCCTGTGCTGGTCATTTGAACACACAACTGAGCCCATTCTGACATTCTGCTTATCATCAGGGCACACTTGTAGTTTTGTTTCAAAAGTGAATGGGAGTTGTAGGTCTTTACAGCAAAACATTTTGACTCAGAGGAAGTAACAGCAATGCCTCTCTGCTGGAGATATAAGAATTCTTTTTTTTTTTTTAAATGTCAATTGTGATTTTCGTGGGTTTTGTCTCGATTTTATTACCCCACAACTTTGATTTGGTAAGTAGAGACAGTTAGCAAATAACATTAACAACGGTTAAAGCATTAATAAATTTGCCTTCTTTGCCAAATTTTTTTCACAGTCAAACAGAAGGGCCATCTGTGTAAGGAAAAGAAATGGCTAGGGTTAAACCTTGGAATCACAGTCTTGAACAAGTTTTCACTGATTCTCAAAGTCAGTCAAGTGCTTTTATGTCTTTGCAGACATTTTCTACGGTGGACATCTTCAGTGAGGGTATCTTTTTTGAAGTTATTGAGCATTCTAGTTGTCAGATGTCTTTCCTGAAATGCCTGGTAAGTATTTCTGTAGGTCCATGGTTTTTTTAACAGTGTCCTAGACCTTGGATGCCTTTCCTTATGTAAAGCAACCTGAAGCACTGATCCTGAAGGAACATCTATATAGATTAATGGATTTCCTGAGTACCTACATGGTGTTCAATTATAGATTAGCATTAGCTGATGGACACATTGAAGTGCTATGTTGTGATTTGGGCAGTTTTGTGTGGTTCTGTGTTTTCCCCTGTCAATAGAAATGCCAATAACAGTAACTTAAAGAGAGAAAGTGGATTTTTTTTTTCTAGAGAGCACATAAACATTTCTGTAGGTAATGAGTTCCCTCAACATAAATATAAATATTAAATTAACACCATGTCACTTATATGAGTGCAGACTTTGATGTTATAATTTATTCATTTCTTGGCTCACAGTTCAAGTCACTTAAAGTATCATTGATGGACTTTCTGCTAGAGCTTCTGCCTTTTGCCCTTCCTCCTGTTTGCTCTGAGCTCCTGTCTGGAATGGAACCAGCAGAGATGTTCCCTTGGCACAGGTGCAAACGTTTTTCAAGAATGCTCTTGATTGCCAAGTTTCTCTCTTGTTCCTTTACTGCAGTTCCTTTATTTTCACTGTAGGAGAATAGTCCAGGCTGCCCAGGCCACTTGGATCCTTTGTTTGCTCACTATCAGAACAGGGCCTGCTAAACTGCAGAGTGTTCTGCTCCCTCAGACACGCTGGAAAATCCCAGTGACATAAAAGCACTTTTCTTCTGATCTCTATTTGGAGAAATATCTGAAAGTCTTTGAATTTTCTTTGATTGATCTTCTCATTAGCCCTAATTTTCTTTCCATTACATTGGGCAAGAGAATTGATCTTCATTCAAGAAATGTCTCTGTGATATTTTTCCTTTGTTAGGAATATGCAGTAGTGCATGTTCATTGAGTACTATACAATTTCTGCATTCTCTGTATGGATTAGAAATAGCTGTGCTCTTGATCTGTGCACTCACAGAAGTTTAAATGGGTACTATTATGAGCTGCATATGTTTAAAATTTATAAATAAAAAACACTCAGTGAAGGAAACTTGGGCATGTAGCTGTATGAAAATCTACCTTTTGTCCATTATTTGTGGCAAGACAGTAGTGATCGTATTATAAAGCACATATAACACCCAATGACTTTGTTTGGAACTGCAGATGCTCAGCACTTTGCAGTAATCAGCCCCATGTGTCATGATAATTATGCCCTTGAGGCTTTCTCATCTCAATTTTTCCGTAACTTATATAATCCAAACTATATTATCCTATTAGGAGGCTCATTTTTTCCTCCAACGAGCAGCATGCACCTGTCTGCTTACCATGAGGGAAGCAATGGCAGTGTTCTCCCTCTATTGTTTCAGCGTAAAAGGAGATAATTTAGGCTGTAAACAGGGAAGATTGAGCTTGTTGAGTTAAAATGAGCACATTAATTCTTGAACAGAGCCCTGCTTTATGTTTTTTCCCTTCATTACTCATTTTACATATCTTGGCTATCTCTGCAGTGCGTGGGGAAAGAGGCTGCCTCAGAGTACAATTTGGAGCATCTATCCCAGGTCCCTGCTTGGAATAAACAGGCTGTTCCTGCACCAGCTGGGGAACACAGCCCTAGAGCTCAGTGGTGACATCTCCACTTGGGCACGTCAGCTCCTTGGCATGCTCAAGGTAGAGGGGAGAGAGAACAGCAGAGAGGAACTGCCATGATTTAAAAAGTGCTCCTACAGTACTGTAAGTAATGAATTGCCAGGCAGGCATAATGCCAGGTTTGAGCTGATGGGAACTCTCATCACAAGTAGGTATAAATGCAGCTGTGTTGTCAAAACTTGGAGGTGTCACACAGCCTTTTGAAGGAGGAGTAATGTGTTACAACAAAGCATTTCATTTTCTCTCCTTTCCCACCTCCAAGATTACATCCTTTCTGTTCCTTCAGAGCCAGGCAGCTTGAAACATCCTGCGCTGCTTCCATCTACATTATACCAAGCTAAACTTGCAAAGAGAAGTGATGCTTGGGAAGTCAGACTTCAGCCAATTGAAAAAGTTGAAAGGCAAAAGTGGTAATTTTAGCTAACATGATGGGCAGCCCAGAGCAAATGGTGTTCAGGTTTTCACAGAAGGACTTTGAAAACAGGTATTTTTCAGGTGTCCGAATAGCCAGAGCAGCCATTGGAAGTATTTCTCTTCCTGATGGAAAGTACTCCTCAGATGACCTTCTTTTGTTTCTTGTTTGTTACATGTCATTCTCTGTTTATGGAGCTGAACCTCTTGGCACATTTTTGTGCCGCCCATAAAATGGCATATACCTGCCCTTTGTGTGTCGTGTGCACAGAGATGTTTAGTATTAGGAATGGAAACTCTCATTTGGGGGAAAATGGCTCAGCCTTCAAGCTGAAAACTTCCCCTTTCCATCTTTTATTATCCATTTTCCTTCTTCTTTACTGTTTAAGCTTAGTAGAAATACATTGATGGACAGGAAGAAAAGGCAAATCTAGCAATCATGAATGCATGCACAATCTTAAGAATCATTAATATCTTTGAAAAGCATTATGGCCATGAGCCACGGTGGATGGCAGCTACCCCTGAGCAGAGGCTGGTTCATATTTATTTACTCTTCCTGGTACCCAGTGCAAGGGAAAGCCGATTGCAGCTGAGGTCTCCTGTGTTCCTGTCCGTTGCTGTGACAGTGATGGCAGCCACCCATGATAAACTGCCTCCTGCACAATGAAACATCCCTGTGAGACTGCCTTTACTGCAGCCTTGCCTAGCCTGGCAGCTTTCTGCAATCATTGCCCTGTTCCACCACCATGGTGCAGCAGCACAGCTGTGAATGCTGAAAGTTGTGATGGAAGTGCTCACACTTCCTCTCCTACCCTCGGAGTCCCTGCTCACGCAGCCTCAGCTGGAGCTGCTGCAGAACTCCAGAAGAGGGAACCTGCTGTGCTGGTTTAGAGAGGGAGAGTCCTTGGTGTCTGCAGCCTTTTGGTGATGAATCGAATCACAAAAATACATGATTGCTGCTACACAGTCTCTGCTGTGAGGGGAAGGGGCCAGCGGGTGGTTTGAAAGCAAGTCCTGAAAGTTTAATTACTTTGGGTTTATTTCGTGGAGAACTAAACCCCAGGCACCTCCTGCTGTCATTAAATCCTGCAGCTGATGTGCAGTTTTTGCATCACTCTGCAGCAAGCAGCCCAGTGGCAGGTCCACACATGACTTGCCAATTCCCAGCATCATTCAATGAACTCCCATATTGCCTGCGTTTCTCCTTCATCTTTTTAATGGAATGGTTAAGGATTCCTGATCTTTGGGCCTTGGATGTCTCTGTTAAACAGGGCATATTCTGCTCAGATAAACCTGTGGCTAAGAGTCTGAAACACCCCTATTGAAACCTGCCTGCTTGCACTGGCCATCTGCTCTCTAGCTCTGTGTATGGAAACTTAACGTAGAGACAGAGCTGGTGCCTGAGGCAAAGAACTTTTGAAACAGGTTTGGATGCTTTCACTTTGCAAATTGTTCACAGAAATCTTTAAATACCTTCTTGAAAACCCTTGGAAACATGGATGGTGTATGAGTTTGTTCTGTGTATAATTTAAACACACATTTCAGCTGCAGGTTATAGCCAACATTACATGGTTTCTTTGTTTAGTCAACAACGACCAGGTTTTTCAAAGATTTCAACCTTCACAAGCAGGACTGAGACTTAAAAGAACACAGATGTTGTTTTCTTTGCTTGCTGTGGTGGTAAAGTTAGAACCAGGCTGTTACCTTGTGAATTGGGCACCTGGTGTTACGGATTAACACCTGAGAATCTGTTTCTCTGCACAGTCTTAAGAGGTGGTCTTGAATCCACTTTTTTTCCCCTTTCCTTTCTCACAGGTCAGTGCTCCAACGCTGTACAGAAAGCTACCCTGGATTTTGCCTGTTGGCCAAGTTTGTTGCCTTGCCTTGATTTACAAACCAGAGTTGTATGTCTGCAACATCCTTCACATTACCTTCCAGGTGCGTGTTCCTTGGGGTTTGAGGAGAGTTGTGAGTCATCTAATGAGAGCTCAGATGAAAAACTCCTGAGTGGAGTAGTTGGGTTTGCAGTTTGTTGTTTTCTTATAGGCTTCATCTTCCTCAAATTTACCTCTACACAGGGTCTAGCAAAAGCGTGTGTGCCACTGAAAGTTTCAAGCTAAGGCTAATGAGAGCCTCATAAAATCTTATGCATGAGCTCCTGAACAGAAAATTTCACCTTCAGAGTCCAGGATCAAAAGCACCATAGAAATCATTGCTCTGATGTCTCTATTGAAAATACAGTATCATTAGTGCATTTTTCTACGTGCTATTTCTCTCTGGTGTACATTACCATTAAAACTTCCACTACTAAAATCCGTATTACTTGCCTTTCGAAATGAGGTTTCACTCAGCGCCATCCCTCCTGGTTGCTTGAACTGTGAATGATTGGCTCTGCATGGAGCATTTTGTAACCCTCCTCACGGAAGGAGCCCTATAAAAATAAGAATTACCATCAAGTCTGTTTTGCATACTGTAGCTGTGTGTAATTCCTGAGCCTGGGATTCACCGTTCTGCTGACCCTGACTACCCCAGTGTGCTGCGGGCAGGTTTTGTGACAGTTTAAACAAATGTAGTTCAAAGGATTACAAAGATTGCGGTTGTTATTTCTGTTATGCAAGATGGAAGAAAAGGAAACCAGTAGATAATATACACACTGTTATTAAAGTACGTCCTTCTTTGAAGGACAATCACTTAAGGGCCTGTCCTTATGAAGTTATTAACTCATCATTTTCAGATTATTCTCTATGGATCCCTGTTGGTCTATTAGCTGCTTCTAAGAGATCTGAGAAAGGTAATTAAAAAAGGCAAGAATATTGTTATTATGCTGACATTGGGGGATCCAAAGGGAAATGCTTAAGGGTCTGCAAATCAGTAGAGAGGACAAAAAGGCTGAAACCCACTGAACAAGAATTTCTAGGGAATACATGGGCATACCCTGTGTTTTTCAGGTCATTCTAACACGAAATGTTTCATCTGCCTCAGCAGATTTCACATTTTGTAATCCCATCGTAGCTTGGAGGCATCTTAAGGGTAGATGCTGTAAAAGGTCATATTAACTTGTATATTCTTGGCAGAGAATAACACTGGATGACTGAAATACCGGCCTGGTAACTTATGTAGGCTTTTGTGAATAATGGAAACTGCTTTTTTTAGTGATGCTCTTTATAACTGTTCTGCAAAGCATAAGCTTCTCCAAAAGGTGCTTGGTGTGTCTGTGATAAGGATGCATGAGGGGAAGAAAGAAACAGTGTCATATGCTCATCTGATATAAATCTACTGTGCTTCAATGGAGCTTTTTAGTGAAGTGTGCAGATATACTCCAGCAGGATTTTACCACAAGGACCTAAACAGCAACTGGAAATTTTTGATTTCTGTTTGTGCCTTGAGAGTGTCTGGAAAGAACAGCTCTTAGGGAAACTTTGGTTACTTCGTGTGCTGAAGTAGGAAACAGGGAAGTATCAAAGCATTACTGTCCTTGGTTATGATCCCTGGTTTTTGTCTGGGCCCAAAGCAGTTTGTGTGTGAAGGTGTGTGACTCTGGTAGTGTGATTCCCAGTGATTCCTGAGAATGACCTTGTTATTTTGCAGAGGATCCATGGGGATCTGCAGCTGGTGTGTTGTGTGTGCATTCCCGTGTGCAGATGGAAACAGCATGGCTGTGGTTGCTGCCCTGCTCATGGGAACAAGTGGCAGAAATGGTCTGGACTTCTCCAAATCAGCACCTGTCTGGGCTCCTTCGTGGCCTTGGGAAAACCATAGATGGAAGTACAGTACACACAGGAACCATCTGTTTCCAGATTGACAACACTGCCTACCCCCGAAATTTCAACTCTCTTTGTTCTAGGGAGGCTGAGGAGTTTGTGTAGCTCCAGAGTGTGCTTTACTGGTGCAGCTGAGCCCTCCTCAGCTTTGTCCTCTCTGTGTTTGCTGTTCTGCACAGGGCAAATTTACCAAGAAGCTCGGCTGGAGCTGAGAGTAGGTCCTCTGACTTGGAAAATGCCTTTGGATAAATTATCTGCTGTGAAAGAACAATACATATTCTACCCAAGAGCCAGAAATGTGAAACAATAAAGGATATTCTCAGAACAGTTCCTAAGAACCTGGGATCCCTGAAGGAAAATGAGGCTCCTGGAGGGTGATACAGAGAATCCATTTTAGGAACCTGCCTCTCTTCAGTAGGTATCAAACTGGGACTGCCCGAAGCTAAATGGTGTGAAGGCCCATCAGAGAGCAGCTCTCGGGGCGCTGAGCAGCACAGGGCAGCGTGGCAGCCGTGCCTCAGCAGGGGGCTGCAGCCAGGACTCGTGCTGGGCACGGAGGAGCTGCACACACGGATGTTGCTGCGTGCAAATCCAGGCAGAAACCAGTGTTCCTCACCTCGCCAGCAGTTATGAGGATAGTTATTTGTGTTCTTTGGTAATTTTTGGATGATTATCATCTCTTCTTTTTCTCTTCTAAGAGCAAGAGCATTCCCACAAGCTCAACACTTCCACTGCATGGGCAATGTGAAGGGGCTGTAACATTTCAGTTGTTTTCCTCTGTTGTTGTTACATTTGTGTAGCTGGATTCAAGCTTGCTTCCATGCTGAATGTGTGTGTGTGTGTGTTTCTACTCAGAAATCAAGAAATGTTCTGAGGAATACAAGCACTTGTGGACACGTGGTGAAATTTGTATCATTTTTACACAAGAAACAAGATTAGATGTTCAGCCAACACATACATAGGATTGTCAACATGTCCCTGCAAATGAATAGTTCATTTTTTGAGACAAAACAAAACCCACTGATACTGAAAACTCTAAATTAAGACGCTGAAAACAAGATGTTTATTTTGGGCTGATTAGAATCCTGCCTCATAGAAAGCTGACTATTGCTGAATGTCCTGGGAATGAGGGACTTAAACATGTCACTGAAGTGTGTACTGCAAGTTCCTTCATGATGAAGTCTCAGATAAATTGGAAACATCTCAAACTTACATCTTGGGAAAGCCAAACAAATTTCAGATGGAAATGAATGGAAATTAATTCAGGGTGTAGACTTAAACCCAGCCTCTAGAGGCACAGTAATTGTGCCTTTTAGGAAATGGCCTCCTGCTCTTTGCATTTTAACTGTCTGTAATTACTTTTGTGGTTTGTTGGTTGTGGAGGAGCTTGACAAGCTGGGAATTGGCAGATTCAGTGTTGCCTTTATTTACAGTGGTTTTGCCAAGTTATTAAGTCAGCTATAGGAGGTTTGTTCTGACAAAACTAATCCCTTGGTATGGCCAGACACCACATTTTCCTTTGAACTTTGTGCTACCATTTAAAACTATTTTGGCCAAGATTTGGATTGGCATGACTTGTCAGAAAACCACCAAAATCAGTATAGATAAGCCAGGTTTTCCTTCCTCCCTCTGTGTCATGTTTTGTCTTCTCTCACAACGAGCTGTGCAAAGCAGATTACGTCCAGTGCATTCTGTGGCCCTGGCTGACTGAAGTTGCTCCAACGAGGGTATTCTGGTACTGCCAACGGGACAGGGGACAGGAAGTCGGTCCTGCAGGGGGCTTGGAGAAAGGCAGGTAGCCCCAGGAGCTTTCAGAGCCTGTTGGATTAGCTTGCTCCGTAAAAGCAGCGGTATTGCACCCTGGCCACTGAGTGTGTGCTGCCTGGACAGGAGGAAGGGGGCAGGTGCACGATGCAGTCCTGCTGCTGACCCCAAGGATTGCTGAGTAACCATCGTGGGGCAGAGAGGTGCTCTGTCATGTGCTCTGGGGTGCTTTGACACTGAGTGTGATACAGATGCTAATCGTTGTAGTAATTCTTTCTTAAGAAGTCAGGGCATGTTTTTCTCATTATTCTGCAGGTTCTCGGTGTCCTTGTACAATTAGGCCCTGACCTCATCAGAATAACTTTTGAATTGGAAACGAGCAAATATCTAATATCTTTACACTGGAATTTCCTCAATTCTACTAACCCTGGATCTATTAAAAACTGGCATTAATGGTGGTTCTCTGGCAGCAGCAGAGTCTAAAAATGCTTTATACTTTCTTCAAAGTGACTTATAAACTCTGGGATAAAACCTGTGCTGGCTGCTGCAGCTGTGCCTCTTGTCCTTCTGCTATAGATCATAGAATCATTTAAGCTTAAGATCGAGTCCAAGCTGAGTTAGGGAGAGGAGGAGGAACTTGAAGGAGGAGGCTCCATGAGTTTCACACAGAGCCTGTCCAGGTCCCTCTGGAAGGCATCCCTCCCCTCCAGTGCGTCAGCCACACCACAGAGCTGGGTGTCATCAGCAAACCTGCTGGGGGTGCGTTGGTCCTGCTGTCCTTGTCACTAACAAAGATATCAGTGTGCTGGTCCCAGTGCTGACCCCTGAGGAATGGCCCGTATCACTGCCCTCCTCCTGAGCTTCGAGCCGCTGACCACAGCTCCTCGAGTGTGACCATCCAGCCCATTCCTTACCCACCTAGCTGTCCACACATCAAATCCATGTGTGTGAGTCAACACACACGGGTAACCAGGGCGACCACCAAGCCCCAGCTGCAATGCCAAGAGTAGATTTATTTCATTACCTTGACACCAGGAGGCAGAGGCACACGGGGACACAGGCTCCCTTAGGCTTAGTTCATCCTAGCAAATACTAGCTTTCCCACACTGATATTCTTAGCATTCCCAGCTGCAAGGTCACTTTGAGGAGAACTATTCCCTCCTCACCAGGTCTTCCAGTTTTAATCCTTTCCTCACAGCAACGTCTCTCTAGGTTAGACACAAAGACATCAAATAAGACAGTGTCCAATGCTTTGCACAAACCTGAGTAGATGACATCAGCAGCTCTTCCCTTATCCACTAACACTGTAACTCTGTCACAAAAGGCCATCAGATTTGTCAGGCACCCCATTTGCCCTTAGTGAAGCCATGGTGGCTGTCGCCAGTGCCTTATGTCCCCTAGCATAGTTTCTAAGATTTTTGCTCTATGATCTTGCTGGGCACCATGATGAGACTGTCCAGCCTGTAGTTCCCCAGGTTTTCCTGTTTTTCCTTTTTAAAAACGGGGGTTATGTTTTTTCAGTCAGTAGGAACTTCACTGGATTGCCACGGCTTCTCAAATGTGATGGATTGTGGCTTAGCCACATCCTCTGCCAGTTCCCTCAGGACCCGCAGATGCATCTCACCAGGTTCCAGACAAGATCCCCACAATGCAGCTCCCATTAACTTCGGTTAGATCTCCGTGGTAAAGTAGTGTTTAAGAACAAATTTATTTTGATTGATATTTAAATAACCTGCAGTTTCATCTCTGACTTGGGGATCTTGCACTCTAGGGTAGATTACTTCTGTGAATATTTGATCCTCATTTTCTCAGTGAAATAAAGCTTTGTTCATGCAGCTATGAAACATTATTAGGTTGTAATGGCACACAGAGTGGTCTTCATTAGAGAGCACTGTTAATTACAAATGCCGGGCAATTTGCAGGCCATCCATTCTGACTGTAATTATGATGTCGTTTGCACACCTGTGTCTGAGAGTATTCTCCTCTCTAACTGGGGCTCATTCTTTTGACTCAGCAAGGAGCCTCTCTAGATTGTGGAAATAGCTCATTTGTTGTCTCTGTGGGCATAGAGTAAGGCAGGAGGGAGGGAAAACTTGGGAAACAGCCAGCAGTGGAAGCAGGTAGAAACCTAAGTGACTGTGTGGGCCTCCACAACAGAGGGAGCACGTCTTGAATGTAATATGATTTAAAAATAGGCTTAAAACAGGCCTGTTTGCTGGTGTGCTTTTTGCTCAATGCAACACATGGTAATTAGAGCTTTAGCACAGCTTTTCAGTTAACAGCATTTTCCCTCAAAGAGAGAAAAACAAGGAGAGGGAGAATTTTTATGCTGGGAATAAGGTACTATGAATAAGAATCAGCGACAACGGATTTAGTTTAAGCTGGACTGGAATTTATTGCAGCTTTATGTTTTTATAAAGGAAATCTGTGTGTCAGCTTCTAGCAGTGACAGGGATGCTGAGCATTGGCATGTGAGGATAATGTGATAATACAGAGACACCAGGGAGCGTGTGTACACAAAAACGCATCTCAGCCAGCCAGAAGGCCGTGCTGTGATTTCAGTAAAAAGCTACGGCAGAAAATCAATAGCTTTGAGAAAGGCCCAGGGTACGGCAACAGCATTATCTGTGCCTGCTTCATTCTGCTGCTCTCTTCCTTCCCTTCACGGAGACAGAGCTGCAGGAACTCCTGTCTGGGTTTTGTTAACTCTGTGCCTGAGTAGCTCAAGCAGTGAGGCAATTCAGGGAATACAGAGTGTCTGCAAGCCAGAGCCAGGGATGGAGAACAGGGATGAGTGAGGCAGGGTGTTGGTTATTGACAGGCTGTGATTGCCAGGTGGGCAGGCTGTGTGATGCAGTCTCCTGCTCAGTGCTTCCATCACAACTGTTCTGATCTTTAGGAAAACTTTGCACTGTATCTCAGAGCAGCTTCACTCAGCTCTGTGCTTGGATGTGCGGATCAATGGTAACTCCCTTTACCAGGTTTCCACAGAGGATCTAGCCATGTAGTCCCAGATTATGGAGTTTACATTAGGCACCAACTTCAAGAGAGATTTTCTAGGATGCTTTTTTTTTTCTTCTCCAACTCCTTTTTGTCTTAAAAGGTAGAGTATGAATTGTTAATGAAAAGTAGAGCAAAGGGTGGGCTGCTCGGCATTAGCTGACACGTGGTTTGTAATCGTGTTATTGTATTTCAGTCTGTGATCCTACCTCCCTATTTTATCCATAGGCATGCAGTACACCCAGAGGGGATGTTGATCTTTAGGCAAAAAAGTCCACCAACAACATTCAAAGGGAGGAGACTTTTATTTAAATGTGTGTAAGACAGAACACGATGTACAGGAATTCTGCAGGACAGGGTAAGTGAAAGGAATGAATCTATTACCTGATTGGTGAACAGGACATTGCTGTGTTTGATGATTCTTCTTTTTTTTGAAGATGATACAATATCTCACTTATAGATGATGTTATAAAGCCAGGAACTCTCTAGGGTTTCATTGTTCTTAAATATTTCCATGTGCTTGGGTATATAAGCATTTTGGAATTGGGAGACCTTTTCCATGTTGACATAGAGAGGTAACGTTAGCAATCCAGTAGCATGAACTAATAGTCCACTTAGTTTCTTTTGCTAACTGATAATACTGAGAAATATATGATTTTCTAGCACAGAATTAGACTGACAGAGCTGCTAGGAGAAAGCACGTTCTTTTTGCTGCCACTTCTGATTGCTTCTCACCTGATCCAAGAACTCAGTTCTTTCTCTGTGGAAAACTATGAGAAACAGCCATAGACTTGGCTCATTAAAAAGAGATTATTCTGATTTGTTTTTTTCATGAAGCCTTCTTTTTGTCAGAGCTTAATATTTCAATAGCCCAGTGCATAAAAGATTATTCAAAGAGTTGTACAGTGAAAAACTCAGAGGGAGGAGAGGGCATTCTCAGGCATCCAGAAAAATCTTCCATAAATAAATACAATTTAATGACTGCTTTTTTCTAGGTTATGAACACTGAAGTTCAGGCAGGTGTTGGTTAGCAGGAAAACACACTTATAAGGCAAAGTTTGTTAGGGTTTTGTCCTTACTGGCAGCTGAGCTGCATAAAATACATGAAGTACATGAAAGTGAGAACATAGTATATATTTAATCATTAAACTTTCAGGATGCTGGGGTTACCTGGTACCTTAATTGCCCCCCAGTCGTAGTTATACCATTCTGTGGGTCACAAATACTTGGAGAATTGTTTGACAAACAGAAACACCTTTGCAGTACCAATAGGGTAGGGCTGGGCCTGGGTGAATGTAAAGTACTGATCCAACAGCACATTCAGTATTCCTTGGGCACTAACTGAGCAACCATTCCAATCTCCTACATGCACTGAAGTGCCACTGTATCCTAGGTGGGAGCCTGGAACCTGCTAGATTGACTGATGGTTTCCTTCCTTGGCCTCCAAACATCATAAATCACTGCTCTTGAGCAGTAGTGGCATGAGGAAAATTAGAACTTGGGAATTATTGTAGCAGAGGAGAACCACTGTGTGAAAAGTCTTGCTCGGAGATCCCATCACCTCAGGCTGAATCATAGCTGAGGTCAATCCCAGCCTTGGCAGCCACGAGACCTTCCTTTGGGATATGGAGAGCTGGGGATTGAACGCGCAGAGAAGCTGCATACAAATCTTTGACTTAACTGGCATGAAAGCCTGAGGGCATTGGAGCATGGCATGCCAGGCAGCATTTAGAGGTCAGGAGGTACTGTGATGGGACATTGCTCCTTGAGGATGCCCACAGTCGCCTTGAAGATCCCTTGGGTTTCTCCCCCTGGTCTGTGCTTATTTATTCATGTTAATGACTGAAAGCAGGGACAACTTACACTGCATGAAATCAACCACATCTTCTACAAACTGTCCTAAAACTTAATATTTTATTTCTTTTCTTATTTCTCCTCTTGTTGGATTCCTAAAAATCCTGGAATTCTTATCATTGTCTCTGGTGTCTTGCTGCTTCTGGCTTAAAATATCTTGAGGTTAATATAAGCTGTATGTATATACTCAGGTTGTGTTACATTGTTGTTCACTAAATAATACACTCTTGTGCATTTCAAGGCAAGTGATTTCTAAACAAGGAATGTCAAGCTGAAATCTGAGGCTGGGTCTTTAATAACAGCCCAACACATTAAGAATCAGTGGCAGTTCTCAAAGACTTGTTATATTCTTCAAAATAGAAAATATATCAATGTGAATTGTGCCCTTGGGGGAAAATTATTTTTGGCAATTTGGTTTCTGCCAGCTCACCAGAAAGCTCTCAGTCAGCGAGCACTTTCTAGAACAGCACTAAATAGCATTGGTAGGAGCTGCAAACTCTTGCACTAATTGGCTTGCCAAGGCCCCAGCTAACTCAGTAGAGAAAACTTGCTCTCATTAGGTGAGCAGAGCACTTCATTAATACTTAAAAGGTAAGTGAGTCTGTTCACAGAGAGCAGGCTGGAAGAGAAGGACTGTCATTTCTGTAGCTGCAGAACTCCTGAAACCATCTGTGGGAATGAGGGAATGCACACACTGGCTGGGTACCAGCATTGTCTGAGCTGCCAGTGTCCTTCCTTTGTAATGCCTACAGAGACAGCAGGATCTGTTGAAATTCCCCATCACTTGTATTTTTCAAGTTGTGTTGTGAAGGTGGAGGCAAAGCCACAGCACTACCGCCCTTGCTGAGTGCTGACTATTTTTAAATAGATGTCAAGAGGTGCAGGGGCATTTCCAACACCTTTTGAAGTGCCACCCCATTTGACTCAACATCCAGAGCAGGCCCAGCACATCCAGGTGGATCTGCCCCATGTCAGTGATGTACAGTCAGAGAGATTCATGCACGTTAATCACTCTGGTTTTATTAGAAATGTGGAGCTTTCTTAGGAGGTGAAATCTTCAGGTCACTTATGCCAAGTTCCTCACTGGCATAAGTTAACTGCTGAGCTGCAGTTTTCTAGAACTGTGCTGTCTTTGCTAATTTGATACTCTGGGCTCTTAGAGGAAACAGAGATTTCCTGTCAAAGTTGGCATTATATATTCAGCAGAACTCACCTTTCTTCTCGATGATTCACAAATTCCTCTGTGCAAAACAATCTCCTCAAGGATATTGTAATCTTGTGCTGTACATGGTGAGTTTTGGGTGAAATTTTTAGGGAAAAAAATTAGTGTGCCCCATCATGCTTTATCAGTTTGAGGAAGCAGAAGATCCCAACCAGAAATGTGCAGCCAGCAGAAACTGGGTCTATGCTGTTTGCCAGTTTGCCTACAGATTTTTGGTTGTACATGCAGGCAAAATCTGATCCCAGACACACTGATATGATGTTCAAGTGGAGGACCTGCAGCCACAGCTAAATTACCAAATAAGAGTCCTATAACTGAATCCATCCTGGAATGTTTGGCTTGACACTGAATTTGCATTATGACAGTGAAAAATGTTGCTTAGAAATCTACACTGCCATGGCAAATCTTTTCGCTATATTCAATTTACCATGGGTCATGCAGGGGCCTGACTGCAGGAAATATCAGCCACTTCATCACAAACAAGAATGGACTTATTGAAGCACAGTAATTCACTGGTCTAAGGCAAATCTCTCTCCCTCAGAGTTCAGTGGTGCAGGTCTTTATCCATACTTTTTAAAAGTTGTTAGTTTTAATTGCAGTATAATCTGCTTGTAATGAGCTTTACTTGAACTCAAGCAGTCAAAAAATAATAAACAGAGTAGTTTTTTATTAGAAAAATCCTGTTGTGTTAACCCAACTGTCAGGTGCTGGCTGCTTTCAAAGAAATTGAATTTTTCAAACAAATTATTTGGAATCCTAACTGACCTAACTACAGCTTTCGCGTTTCGGTGGCTGCTTGCACAGTGTCTGAGGGGAAAGGGCCCAAGCATTGGTAAAAACATCCTCCCATGGTGTGTGCTGAGGGTCTGGCATGGGATGAGATGTGTCAGCCCCAGAGCACATCCCACCTGCCACCCTCTCCCAACCCCGCATACCTGTCAGACCTGTTCCCTTTGGCCAAGCCAGCCTTTTCTTCTGGCTGAAACAAGCTCTGCCAGAAAAGTGAGGCCCCTCCAATTCTGCAGCAGCTGCCAGAGAGTTGGTGGCAAGAAGCTGAGGGCTGAGAGCACTACATGCAATATCCTCTTTCGGGGTAGCTGGTGCTAGGACAGGATTGTTGCTGGTAAGCCTAATGCACCATTAAGTGTACACACCAGGGAGCAAAGCACTTGAGTATTTAGGAAACATCTGCAAATAAAACAATGGTGCAAAACAGAAGCATGTCTGGATCACAGAGCTGTCATGTATTTTGACAGTTTCTGTGTAGAAGATGCCCAGGACTAGTGTGTGTGACAACCATTGTAGGTGAAACAGGTTCAGAACCACAGACAAGCCTGCCATGATTTTGCAAGTTGGGTTTGAAGCAAAAAGGCTTTTGCCCTATGAATGACTCCTTTGTTTATTGTCAGGCCCTGCGCTTCCACACGCAATCGACTCTCTCAAACTTAAATCAAATATTAAAATGAGCGGTTCATAAGTCATTCAAGTGTTAACTTAGCAGAATCTTTTAGCTTGCCCATTTTAACAAACTGTCATCCTGATGCTCCTGGGTTTGACACCTCGATGACAAGTAATTCCAAGAGATAGATGTGTGAGTCCAGGGACCTTGGAGCACTTAAGTTTCTACTGTTATGTTATAAATATAGAAATTTCCAGTACTAAATAGCTCTAATGTGATTCACCCCAACACACACAAGTCTGGTCCATTGACATCAGAGGATCTGCAGGAGGGTAGCTGCAGGGCAGGCTTTGGATACAGCAAAGCCTGGAGCTGCCAAGGGCACTGGGCTGCCTTCCCTGCCTCAGCTGGGGCAGGGAGGAGAGCTGGGAGAGCAGCACAGGGATGAGCCACTCGTCCCTGCCCACCCCTGCTCAGGAAGGGCTCCACACGTGGGCTGGGCATTCCTGCAGCACCAATTCCTCCTGCCCTTGCACACAGCTGGAAGTGGCACCGTCAACTTTTGCCCTCACGCAGTGGGAGAGGGAGTCTATGTTAGCCTTAGGGCAGGGAGGAGGAAAAAGGGTCCATAGGAGAAGCTGGGCTGTGGGAAAGCAAAAAAGATTCTTTTGTCCTGCTTCCCATAGATGTTTTGAAATCTTTATCCTGTTGGGAGAGTTTACAAAGCTCAGTCTGTTCAGAATAGCAGGGAGACAATAACAAGGCATCTTTCATCAAGTGCATGTGAAGAGTGGAGGGAAAACTGAAGAAAATTAAAGAGCTTTTATATTTATTAGAGAAAGATGTCTCTGCACCACCGAATGAAGGTGTGATGGCAGCATGTGTTGGGACTCCTGGACTAGAGCACCTCAGCCAGCGCAGGTAGTGGTTGTGGTTGAAGCTGTGTTGGCACGAGTTGTGACACATGTAGTAGCTGCAACACAAACCTTCCAGGCACCAGCCACTAGCAGACACTGGAACAGAAGGAACACTTGTGCCTTCTTTTTTATGGCAGAGAAGTATCAGGCAGTGTACCAGAAAGGTGCCTGCAGTTTCTATCAATTTTTGTAGAGAAAAATTACTGCCAGACCTTACAAATTTTGCCTGGATGTAATAGAAGATAAAACAAAGTCTGTTCCCTACAAGTTGGATGCCAAAGAAAACTGAGCATAAGGGACACATTTTAATTAACTGCTACAGTAATTTATTGAGGAAAGTGATTTGTTGATCACCACTCAGTCTTTAAATAAGAATTTACACTCTAAGAGGAGTGCTTTTAGTTCAGCTGCTTTTTATTCCTTTTGGCATAGGAATTGCTGGGGACCATTCCATGTACTCTCAAGCAGATCTGACTAGGTGGTTGCCAGTTCTTTCTGCCCTTAAAATTGAAAACTGTTAACACTTCCTGCTCATGTATTTCTGGCTAAAATTAAAAGAAAAAAGGATGGCATGTGTAACAAGGTATTTTATTTTAAAAGTCTCTTTGTTCACTTTTTGATGGAGAGGCAGGTAAAGCATCTCCCAGTCTAAGTAGTTAAAACCAGAACTTTTTGATCTTTCTGCAAAAGGAAAAAAACTTGGTAGGACCAATTTTTACATCTCTGACCTCTTTGGTTCCCCAACACTGAACTTGTATTTCCAAAATCTCTTTCTAATGCAGCTAGGGTGGTGGAAATGTGGATGTCTAGAAAAAGGAGGCTAATAACTGGCTGATGATGTCATTTAGACTTACCCAGAGGAATCACTGCTGTTCATGTCATTAAAATGTTCAGATGATTTTGCTGGTATTTTTTTCTTGTTCTGCCTCCTGCAGAATGATGCCAGTTGTAGGTTAAGTGGCTTGTATAGATGATGTATGAATAGGTTATTGAGCAGGGATTGCTGTTGATCAGACCATTTATTTCTTATACACTGCTTCAATTATGTTATCGCTGTAAGCTTTCTTATTGATTAACTTAGGAGTAATTTCCCAACAGATTATAGGAGCCAGCATGTAATGAATTCTTCTGACATTAAAAAACTGTATTGATGGAAAGTATCTATGTTAGATATTGTCTAGAATATAGATATTACAGATTATAGATATACCTCTTGATCAGCTTGTAATAAATAATGAAAAAATATTTATCACATCCTATCACTTTATTTGATAAGTTTCCTTAAAATCTGTAAAAGTTTGTCTCCATATGCTTGAAAAAACTTGACTTGTTTGAGGTGAACTATTTTTTGTTGAGCCAAGACAAAAAAAAATGTTTCTTTACTTTATTCTTATAAGAAATTATTTTTATATTATTCTGTGAAAAAGATCTGGATTTGTATGGATTTGAGAAAAGAGAAGCCTGCTGTTTGTTAGTTACACTGTGCAAGCTGGTAGTTCTATTGCGTATGGGTTTTGCTAATAGGTAGGTATGACTTTTTTGGGTCACATGGATTGCCTTTTCATGAATTCTGTGGATTTTTGGGTTGAGTGAGCCTGCAGAGGTTTTCAAATCTGTGACTGGAAGCTTTTCCCAAACTGTTTTCTTCTCAGCTGGAGAAGATTGTGCGTTTCTATTTCAAAGTCTTCCTGGCAAGGCACTTTGGTCAGTGCAGCATGATTCTCCTCTCCCTTTAAAGAGAATTTTTCTCCAGATGGGAGCATACTTGTCATTTGGATCGTTCTGGCTCTCTCTGAAACTCCGAGGCAGCTCGTGTGCAAAGGCAGGGACGCACAGCTCGCGTGCATTCCGCGAGCTACTGGAGACTCCCATTTTGAGCTGTCCCCGTCCTGTCTGCGTGCCCAGGTCACCCCTCTGCATGACTGGGGGCACCTTGGAGCTGTTTGGCCGCCTGTGCCTGGCACGAGCAGGTGGTGGTGAAGCAGTCTGGCTGCCCAGACACGTACAGCAGGTGAAGGCTAACGTGTGGTGGAACGTGCCCTGAGGTAGGGGATGCACCTGACACAGTGGAAGCAGATGATAATGGAGGTGTAATTCCATAGCCATTGCCGTGTGTGACCAGAGGATCCCGCTACATCTCCGCTGCACGACTGGAGCCCAAAGTGCTGGGAAGTGTAGTGTCCGTGGCAGTTTTGCTGTGCTGCAGCTCTGAGCAGGGAGTGCATCTGGCACGGTGAGGTGGCCCAGAGGCTCCGTGCAGCGTGTGCAGCTGTGCTGTGGGACAGGGCTGTGCTGCAGCGGGGATCGCTCTGCTGCCAGCGCTGCCTATGGTTTGGCAGCTCTCGTGCAACGGTGCCATCCAGCTCCCCATACAGCACTACAGCTCTGCACCCTCCACATCCCTTCAGGGGGGTCACTTGCACACTTGCTCAAAACAGAGGTTTGAGGGAAGTTTTGGTGAGGGTTTCTGAGGTGGGATGGAAAGTGCAGATATTTCCATTCACCTGTGAAGTACAAATGTTTTGCTATGTATTTTCAAAATGATGGGGCTGGAAGGGTTGGCATTATGCTTAGCACAGTGACAGCTTTCACTTGAAATCTTGAAAATTCACTCTGCCACAGGTCTAATATTGCTCAGTCTCTGTCATTCCCTTACTGCTTATTAACTATTTTGTTAGTGTGTCACCAGACAAATAGGATTCAGGGTACTATTATCTTTATCATGTGAGGAAACTGCTTTGAGCCGGTTTATGTATCAAAATATCTCAATGGATTTTCTCATAACAGTTACATTTTAGAAGAGGCAAGAATTAGAAATTATGATGCATAAAATTCTGCCTTCTCTCTGAATCATTTGGAATAATTCAGTATAGTAGAAATCACTTTGTAGTTACAGTCTCACAAACAAGAAAGATCATATTTATAAATAGTTCCTGGTGTAGACTTGCTTGAGTTTGCACTATCGGTGTAAAAGACCAGGGTGTACAAAAATCAACATGAACTTATAGAATTGTCTATTTTTATATCTTGGCATCCTAACAAGCCACACATAAATGCAATGGTGATCTTCCTGGATGTCAACCTGCAAACTTCTGATATCTGGGAAGGGAGATGTGTTAATTTAGACCTGGCAGGGGTTGAAAAGGCTATGCAGGCCAAATTCTGCCTTCATCTATTGGTGAGCAAGATGCTTGCAGAAAAGGTGTTTGCTAAAGTTATAATAGAGATCGGAATCCGGCCTTGCATTGAGAGTCACCCAATGCTGCTGCTCCTCTTACAGCAGGACACAGTCTGTTTTCATTGCTGTATTCACTCCACAAGCAAAGTATTCTTAGTGCTGTTTTCAAAAGTACAAAGTAATTTTTTTTTTTATCAGAGTGAAAGATTGGAGAAGTTTTTACCAAAAAAAAAAAAGGAGGAATCATTTTCAATTTATGTTTTTAGGCAAGCTAGACATTAAGCAGGTGAAATGTGTCCCATGTTTATTACTGCGGAGTACTGCCATCCCTTTGGACTTTAGCCCTGTAAGTGTGTGCTGGCTGGCAGGATGAAAAGATAATGTAAAAGCAGGAGCATTGGTGATTTGGTCACCCTAAAGGACATTTCTGCACCTGTGGCACAGGTGAGTACGACTAGGTAGCCTCTAGAATAAGAAAGGGAGGAGCTAGGATAATGGAATATGATGCTCTCCCATCCTAAATGTCAGCAGGACTGGATCTTTCCCTTCATTTCCTCCTCACTGTGAAGAGTATATCTTCACTACCACTGTCTTTATCCTGAGATTCTCTTTGCCTGGTGGCCTGGACGATGAAGGAACTTTACCTAAAGCTTCAGATATTCACATAGCTGACCTTTCAGTAAACCCAAACTATTGAAATGCAGAGGGAGAGGGGTGAAAGTAAACCATACCTTGGGCAACCCACCCAGACTGATCCTAAGCAAGAGGTGTTTGATGGATTCAGATTCTGTAGCCCTCAATATAAATCTCTTTGTTTCATACAAGTCTGCCTATATCAAAAGAGAGGACCAGAACACAGTCCTGACAGACCCCTGTTTACAGGTCTCTCTCCCTTTTTTTTTCAACAAGTTTGAGCTTTTGTCTTCATCTTTCTTTCAATCAGATCTGGAGAAATTGTTTCTCTCCCCTGTGGTGGGGTGGTTTTGGTGGAGCAGCACTGTTCTGTGTTGATGGAAACCGGGGAAGGTGCTATTTTTCCTTAATTTCATCTGGATGTCTTATCTGTCCAGACACATCACTGGCTCCTTCTAGCAATGGCAGGTGACATACTCAATAAAAACTGGGTCTTATGTCATTTTACAAAGACCTGGGGATTTGTAAACTCCCCATTTTGCCAGGCATGTGGTGAAGAGGGTACTTGTTGCTGTGCTTTGTAAACACTGGCTCTCATTACATACTTCATAACCTTCACACCTAGTTCATGGTGTCACCACATTCTCCCTGCATTAGAAAGGTGGTAGAATTTTCAGGAGCTGTAGATTAATTACAAAACAACCCTTAATACAATAAATCTAACATGAGCCAAGGAATAAATAATGTCTTTGGGCTGCCTGCTCAGTGATCATGTGCTACTTCAAGCATACTTGTAGCTGTTATTAATAATAATCATTACAGCACAGCTGTCAGTGGGTACAGAAATAGCTGCAACCTGGAACTTTTCATCCTTGTGACAAGGTGTCGAATTTAATTAGAGAAGCTTTTGCTTTGTTTGTATTTACCTATTGTGAAAAGTAAAGGAATGAAAAGCAGTGTGAATCCATATGGAATGGCGAACAGGAACTCTTTTCCTCTGGGCATTCCAGTGGCTTTATTTTGAACGCGGGAGAGCAGCCTTGTGAAACGGGTAGGGACTGACACCCTTGTGCCCTGTGTTAGTCCAAGTCCAGTTTGGGCTTCAAGCTGGTTGTTGTAAGCAGCAACAAGACCCAAGTTCCCAAAAACTGCCTTTTAGCAATTCCAGACTTTGTATTTGGTATAAAACGGGAGCGGGAGGAGGGCTGGTGTTTATTCACACACGGGTTTTTGCTGGTTTCCCAGCACTGGGCACACCTGAGGCTTGAACAGAGCAATCTGTATGCACTCCCATAGATACCAGCGATGGAGTTCTTTAGGCCAGTCTGCTAACACTCATCAGCCAGCACCACCTTCCTTGATGGTGTTCAAACAGCCTATTCACATGCGGGCCCTTCAGCTGGGAGAAAAACAACAATAAAGTAGGTTAAAAAATGTTTGTTCAGTTTGAGTTAGGAAGACTGTGGAAAGGATGAGAGAGGTTGAAATATTATGGGTTGCCAGAAACTCAGCAGGAACCTCGGAAGGAAGAGAGGAGGATGTGGATTGAAGAAACTGGAGCCCTGAGGGCAATTCTCTAAAAATATATTAGAACAGCACTGTCAGTAATAGTATTCTCAAGACACGCAAGTCCTGCACTCTTAATTGAAAAGTGCCAGGGGTAAGGTGCTCACCTTGAAACTCATTATCTATTTAAAATAATTTCTTTCATTTTCTACTGCTAAGGACCTGTTTTAAACTGAAGTAAGAGTTGGAGACTGAAATGCCATTTTCTTCTTGTTCTGAGGGGCAGTTCTTTCAAAGGGAGTGGCAGAGTACAGCTAATAGAGCCTGGTTTATTTAAGATATATATTTATGATTTACCAGTTATTTAGTGCCTCTGAGTTTAATAATATTCCTCTTCTCATCCCAAAATATGAGAGATTTAATCATAACTCTAGTTGAAAGTACCTGTCTCTATGGGTATGTGTGTATATATGTATTTATCGTTACATGTATCTTTGGGCACTGCCTTGGGGGCTGCTTTAGAGACCTTGTGCTGAAGTGGCTGTGGTCTAATTAAACAAAACAAGCAGCAGAGAGAGAACTATAATTTCTCAGAACAGATTGAGAACAGAACCATAAAAAAAATCCAGTGACTTATGTAAAGTCACATGCAGAATCTTATACACACATAAGACTTATTGAATACGATTATTGATTACTACATTTTTTTCCTGATTATTATGAAATGAGAGAAGAGTTTGTGCTAGGATTAGGAGTCTGGTATTCTGTCCTTAAAGTTCAGAGCAAAGAGTTGAAAAACTAGAAAAAGGACAACCCGGGACAACTTACTCACAGGACAGAGATAAGGTCTCCTCTGTCAGTTGGAATCTGAAGCCCAGGGGAGGAGGTGATTATTGAGTAATTCACATCAATCTGTTGCAGAGAAGAGAAAGAGAAATTGAAGACTGGGAGGAGCAGTAGGGTGTTACAGCTTTGGGGGCTACTTTACTTATCTCCAGGGCTCACATTTAATCCGGAGTTCAGTTCAGCAGTTTGCAAAATCAATCTCCCTCTTCCCGATTCACCTTCAGATCCTTTGGCATCTCTTCATTAACCCCGTGATTCGGGAATAAGGCAGCCACGTGTGTCTGCAGACAGCAACTCAGAGAGGAGTGTTGCTGTGATTTCTTCTGGGCTCTATTTGCATAGTTATCTTAGTCACACAAAGCAGGAGCTGAGTGAGCAGTGAGCTCGGTGACCCTTCCCCAGCTCTGCAGCTTCATGCACTGCTGGGAGTAGCAGCACTCGTCTGACAGGCTGCTATTGAGACTGGCAAAGTAATTGGCTCGCTCAAACCGATAAATACTTCATGCTTCCTGAGCAGTACAGTAGCAACAGGAATTAGCCTGGCCTTTTCTTGCCTTGCCTTCAGACTTGCCAGACGGCAGGAAGGTAACTGCCCCAGCAAAAGCCTTGGATGCTGAGGCAGGATGCTCCGTGCTTGGCAGGGGACCAAAACCTGTCAGCATGCAGCCAGGAGCTCAGCAAGGATGAGGCTGGGGCAAACCCCTGAGCATCTTTGGTGGTTTTTTTACACCCCTATTGCTTATGCAGGGAGACAAACAACAATACTTGAAACTTGAAGCAAATGCAGTGGCTTGCTGTTCCCTCTAGTTTTCCTATGTTTTGTTTCAGTATTTAAGTTGCAAATCCAAAGTCTGTTTTGTTGTTGTTTGGGGTTTCTTTTTCTGGGTGGCATTGAGCAGTGTGGCAGTGTCTGACTGTGTGAAACAAATGAACAGAAAGAATTCTGACTCATTCCGGGAGGAAGGGAGGTGGAGGCTGCCTGATTTCACCAGTGGGAGCTCCTCTCCAGACTTCATTAATCCTTAATCCTGTCTGCCCGAGACAGAAGGAATCACACAGCTCTTTTAGGAACATGAAAGTCGTGTAATCCATCATCTGAATGCCAGGTGCTGGGCTGCAGAAAAGGGTTCATTGTTGGTCCAGAACATACTAAATTCTATGGCAGAGTCTGTCACCTCAGCAGCCCCTGTGTCGTGGTCCTCAATTGTATCAGCACTTTTAGGAACAAAGCCCGTCCCTGGCACTGAACTACATTTCTGGAATTCTAAGGTTCATTTCTTCCCAACTCACTACACTTCTTCATTGTCTTTTTTGCCTGTTCATGGTGGGATAAAGCTATTCTTTGAGGTCATTTTCATGAGCAACTTCAAGCTATGTTCACTAGAAGCTACCATTCAAGTCTGTGTTCTGTGGCTGCTTTATACCTCAAAACCAGTCCTTAGTGTGTTCTTTGAAATCTGTTTTTATGCAGAAATTTCCAATATACTTGAAAGCCCTGGAAAGACCTGATTTTGTGGGATGCAGAATTGCCTCAGGTAAGCACTAAAGAAAGTTTCAGGCACTTTCCATGTGTCTCTAGCTTATATTCCCACCAAAATATTTTGTGCAGTTTATGTAGTTTTTTCTGAAAAACAAAACAATCAAATTTACTTAAATATTTAAATAAGCTCCTGCACCTTTCCTTCCAAGGGCTTGAAGGTAAATAACTCTTAGCACTTTCTAGAGCAATGCCTGTTCAGCAAAGAGTGGCTTTGGAAAGGACTGTCTTCGGTGGTTTCTGGCTGGGTTTTTCTCTGCCGAGAGCCAGAGCTTGTCCCTAGGGTGTGACAGGCTTTAGCAGAAGACACACACTGTGGTTTGTTAGTGTGGCACAGCAGAGCACTGCCTGGGGATAAGAAACCCCGTTCAAAACGACCTGCAGACAAGTTATGGCCATGACACTTCTTATGCGGTAACCTTTGTCTTTTAGGGTGTGCTGCACATGGAAGGGATGTGCCAGTGGTCAGATGCACAACAGGATGAAACACCGGATAATGGATATGTCTGTGTGGCTGGGGACAGACACACCCTCCTTTTGCCTATGGCCAAAGCTGGCATGCTGCTGTGGAGGCTCGGTGCTGCTCTTCAGCTGTAGGAAATCAATTCCATCCTGTTGCCAAAGCACCTCAAGAACACTTAGCTTGACATGGTTAGTCATTGAAGTGACTGAATATAAAAAGTCACCCAAATTAAATATGCCCTTATCTGTTTGCTTTTTTTTTTTTTCAACTTAGTTTTAGGAGCATGAAAGAAACAAGAACACTGCTAAGTCCTTTGTCATTGCTGCTTTCAATAAGCCAATTCAAGTCACTATACAGTGAAAATCTAAATCATGGCATTGTCAATTTATGTTTCGAATTAGTCATTATCTTCTTCTTTTTTTAAAAGGGAAATGTTAAAATGTTAGACCAGAGGTATTTATAGAATATCTTGCATGTTTTCACTGGAATAATAGGAATGTGATTCTCATAATTTTCAAATTATGTAGTTTGCCTTGGGGCAAGCAGTGTGAGAAAGAAAGCAGTGGGGAAGTGACTTAGTGAAAACTTATCAATACTTGTCTTCTGTGATGAAGAACAAACATTCCTTTAGCGCTACACGGTTCTAATTGCTCATCCCAGGTTCTGTGAGCTGGTGGTCTGAGGGGCATCCTGTTTGCAGCCTCATGATAAGCAGCTGTTTCCTTGGCGAATTCATTTGTGAAAGTGAGATAATCCGATTTGAATGGAGCTGCAGACACACACTCATTCCGCCAAGCAAGGAAAAAAGAGGGGAAAAGAAAGATTTTCCTCTGTGTCTTCCTTTGCGCCCTGCCATGCTTCAAGGACAGATAAAAATCTTGGCCTTGTTTCTCTCCTCCTTGTTTGCGGCCCTTGATAGCTTTGTAAGCCTGTTATTTTGCTGGAAATTACAGACTCACTTCATTCTCCTTGCTATAATTCTTGCATCTGTAAAGCCGAGCCTGTGCCAACACACAGGATTTTCATTCTGATTCAGCAAGGAATGTAAGCAAGTGTTTAATTTAAAGCATATTTTAAGTCCACCTGTATTCAGCAGAGCTCTCAAGCTGCTTGTATCGAGGCCTTGCAGTGCCCAGGAGCGTGCAGAACTCCTCACAGCAGTGGGAATGTGTGTGCATCGAGTGCTGTACGCCTCCAGGAGCCACCTCTGATTTATCATAGGCCACAGTTGTCCAGCAATTTCACAAGAAATGTTTGAAAGTTTTCCGCCTTCATTCTAGAGGAAAAAAAAGCTTTTTGTATTTCACTATGTCTTTCCTCCTGCCCCTCCTCTGTTTTTACATTTTCTCACGTTGTCGCAGTATGCCGGAGCTTGGGTGACCCTTCCTCTGGGTGCAGATTTCTCGTACGAGCTGCCTGAGCGGTTTGGTGTGCAAGCCACGTTGCTCTTTTATCAGCTTCCCCCAGGCCCTGATCCATCAGAGGCTCACAAGCAGCCCCCCGGGGCTGTCATGGTTTCTCCTCTCTGCACTCCCCACAGGGCTGTGCATGGACACAAACCGAAGGCTGAGTGAGCCTGAGCCTTGCACGGAGTGAGCTTGGAAACACCCAGCGAAGTGAGGAACAGACATGGACACGGTGCTAAACAATGGGCCAGAGGCTGGGAGGCTATGTGGAAGGTAGACAGAAGAAATTCCTTTTTTTTTTTCCTTTAAGTCACAAATGGCTCCGAATGCTGTTGACATCCCATCACACTGCATAGTAGGGAGAGTAGGAGTAGCAGCTGGCCGGGCTCAGCTCCATTACACTGGGAACAGAAGGAGCACAGGATCAAGGAGCACTCACAAAATATTGAGACCCACTCTGGGGAATGCACAACCTGGTACAGAAAAGTGTTTGAAAAAGTTTATATCTAAGACCTGGTTTACTGTGATTTAGGCTGGATATCAGGAAAAGTTTCTTCACCCAGAGGGTGATCAGGCACTGGAACAGGCTCCCCAGGGCAGGGGTCACAGCACCAAGACAGAGCTCCAGGAGCATTTGGACAACACTCTCAGGCACGATGTGACCCTTGGGGTGTCCTGTGCAGGGCCAGAAATTGGACTTAGATGATCCTTGTGGGCCCCTTCCAACCCAGGATATTCCATGATTCTGTGATTCCTGCTGAAGAGGGACAGTAACCAAACATGGCCCACGTGAGACGGGCTCTGCCACATGACCTGCACAGATTTGCTCCTCCAGGGACCTGTTTTTGGGGGGATAGCTTTGGTCATCGTGACGGCACTGTGCTTATGTTTGCCTGACTGTGCTGGGAGCCTTGTCAGAGCCTTTGTGCCTGTCATTCCTGTAAGTCTTATCTCTCTGATTTTAATGTTATAAGCTCTCTTCTGTGATAGACACGTTTTTTAGATTAAGGAAAGTAACATTTCACCCTCCCTGTAGCATGTTCAGTATATTTACCATTAGATAACAACATCCCTAAGGCAGGATTCACCCAAGCCTATGTCTGTAAAATCATATCCCAGCCTTCCTAGAACATGTCTCTGCTATGAAAAAGAAGCTACTTCAGTAATATGAACCCACGCCAGGAGCAGTGAGTGTCTCTATGTAGAAAAATACATTTGTACTGCCTGCTTAGATGAGGAACTGTCTGCCTGAGACAGAGTAATGTTGCCAGATTTAGAATATGCTAATTTTTTGTATTTGTAAAGTATTTATTAGCTGTAATTGATGAATCCTCTGTCTGGGGACTGAGTGGGTCAGACTTCATGGCAGTAGGATAGGTCTCTCCCAGCTGTAACTTCTACCACTTAAAGGTTTCACATGGATGCTTTTGTGAGCTGTGCAGCAGTGGCAGTCCAAAGGTTAAATGGCTGCCTTTCAGCTGCTGCACAGCAGTTAGAGGGGATTAGGTTGTCTCAGTGGGTTTCTAGGTACTCATGTATCAGAGAGTTCCCTTGCTATGATTTCTTCCTTTTTCTGTGATCTTTCCGAGGAAGCAAGTGACCTCTTCTCACAGAGATCATGCAGATGATATTTTTCCCTGTAGCAAGCCACAAAACTTTTCTGTCCAGAAGGTTATTATTGGGGGGTAAAAAATATCCAGATGCCATCTCATGAGAGAGAAAAGTGGTAACTCTCTGATTTGTGACAGGGTCTTTGTTGCTCTCCACGTTCTGCTGGCCCACACATCCCTTTGATGCATTTGGCTGAACCCTTCATCCCAGCGCGATTTCTTTGTTTCCTGAATTTCCTTCTGGAAATACCAGAGTTTCTTTTTGTATAATAAAAAGGATTGGGAAGTTCATATATGCATGAGAAGGAACACAGCAAAGGCCAGTGAATAAAATGTGTGCCTTTAGCCAGCAGCTGCTGTGACTCTGCTGGGTGGTCTGGCTGTGCTTCATTTGTTACACTCCTGTGTAAATATCAGCAGATTTAACACTTATTAGTTCATAGTTCTGCTTCTCACAGGACACTTCTCAGCACCTGTCAGGGGTGATATTAAAGTGGAATATAACAGGTTGAGTCCAGCCAGTTTACAAGAGATTTTTTTAGGTTCAGCCCATCATTTCCTCTCAGAGTATTATTAACCTGGTAATGGTGCTGTCTGTGACACCAAAGGAGATTCTGCAAGAGAATATTGGTTCCTTGCCTGATACGTCTGGAAGTCAGAACAGAGGGCAGAACTGGACTGTGGACTTAGGCTTGAGCCTGAGAAAAGTGTTTAAGGCTCTAGGCTGAACAGCTCCTAAGGGAATGGAAGAGGTAAGGTTTAAAATTCAGAGGCTGAGGGAAAGAGGATTGCATCCTGGGAGCTTACTTTGGAGGTGGCTGGGAATTCAGGTGGTTCAGTGCCTGGGATGTGCAGATTGACAGCTTGTATTTGACAGTTAAGGCTTGTCTTAACTTGTCTGGCGTGGTCTGGGATTGTCCCAGATTTTGCAAACTGGAAATGCTCTCAGGAAGCGTATATTTCTTGGGGAAAAGTGTATTTGTCAGGTCTAACATATATCTCAAAAATTTGCTGGCTTTGAGGAGCTTCTGACAAAACACATACAGGGATTGCTGGAAATGAACCTGGTTTGCTGCCATTAAAACTGGTGCATGGCTGTGGAGTAGGGAATTCTGGAGTTGCTGGAACCCTGCTGACTCCTCTCTGAGCACCAGTCGGTCCCCAGGTGGCTCCTGCTACAATCTGGAGAGCAGGCTGTTTGTCATGGGGCTGTGGTTTGGCACCCAGGGACTGAGAGGTCACATTTGGGTGCTGTTTCCTCTTGGTTTGGGTGCTGGAAGCAGGGTGTAAACCAGAGGGGGCCTGGGACACCCAGCTTGCAGGAGGGGTGATGGGAAAGCCGTCATGGGTCAGCAGATTCCTGCCCCAAAACCAGATGGGTGTGATGCACCCACAAGTCACCGAGGCTGGAAAGACAGGGACACAAGTAGGTTTTGAATGCTTGCTGGAGGAATTGCAAGGGACCTCAGCATAGCACCCAAAGATGATGCCTCGGAGTACTTTCTCCTTTAAAAGGAAAGGACATAATGGGCATGATGGTAAATCATGCCATGTCTTTCCTGATTTGAGGCAGCACTAAATCATTTAAGTGAAATTATTGTAAAATATCAAAAATAGTATATGACAAGTAATGGATTGAAGAATTAACAATATATGCTGAAAAATTCATAGGGGAAAGAACAAAACAACTTTTCAGGGGAATAAAAATTGTTACTTAAGGGACAATAATTTGCATTAACTGATTCTCTTTTGTAACAGCAACTTTAAAAAGAGGTCATAACCCTCAGTCTTAAGAATTTAGCAGCTCTCAGGCTGAAAGCTCCCGTAATCAAGAGAATAAGACAAGGCAGATCAGCTTTCTCAAGCTTTAATACAGAAAACTGCTGCCAGGCAAGTAAATTGATCTCAGAAAGGAAGGAACAACAGAATTTGAAAGTGCAATAAAAAACGTGATCATAAAACACAACATAAAAACATATGTTTAATGCATTTTTGTTTTTTATTTTCCATTTAGCGCTGTGATTATGCCGTAGCTAACATCAGCCATTACACAAATCAGTGGCAGACAGGCTGAAATACTGTTTCAATTACCCTGCTCACAGCAGCTCACCCCAGCCCAGTTATAAATAACTAGCAGATCCTCCACTGCTGCCTGGATTAAGATTAAAGATACGCAGATAATTTAAACCCTCGACGTAGAATCCTCCGCTGCAGGATGTGTTTTGGGGCCGGTTGCTTGTGGCCCCCAAAAGAGAGCAGATTGCTGCGGGGCTCCCGTGGAATGAAGCATTAGGCCAAGAGTGGTTTATGACAAGGTAATGGTGGACCAAAGCAAAGCAATTCACCTCTCTCTGTTGGATTGTGTTAGATAGGTAGGGAATGTGCTTTCCCTTCTCCCAGCCTTTCCGGCTCCTGGGGGAGCGAGGCAGTCTGTGCCTGTGTGTGTGACATGCTGTCTCCACAGAAGGGAGCTATATTCCACCAGCCAGGCTGGAGGGAAGCTTGTTCCTCAAAATTCCAGAGTGTTTAGTCTGTTTCAGTTAAAACAATAACTAATGCAAACGCAAATGTAACTCCTCTAATCCCTCCCTATTTCTCTGTTTCTGGAGACTCGTGATACCTGTAGCACATCCAAATGACGAGAGAAGCTAAATTATGCGTGGAACAGCATCCCCCAAAAGTTTTCTTATTGTTTGAAAACCTCTGGGCTTAAAATAAACTGGATTCTGAGCTGTGGAACAGGAAGGAAAGACGAGGCACTGTGGGAGCTGAGTCAGATGTGAAAGGCAGCCTGCTGAGCTGTGTGCTGTGACTGCAGTGCTGGGAGCCAGAGCTGCCTCAGTGACGGGGAGAATGGAACTGTCTTGGAGCTGCTGGCAGAGAGCTGGGTAATTCCATGCAGGATATTGCACTGTCTCCTTCGAGCCAAGCAGGTCCTTCTCAGGTTCTTGTCCTTGGCTCTAAAGTTAGCTTGGGATTTATATTGGTGAGCAATTTACTGTAAACAGGTACTTGAAACAGCTCTTTCTTACTAGAGAGATGAAAGGAGAGCAAAGCTATTTTCTTCTTTCTCTTCAGATTTTACCGAATACAGCAGTGTTAAGAGCTCCTATCCAGGATGTGCGAGACGTGATTTTGCTGCCCTTATCTCGACAGGCCCACTGCCTGCATGCTGGATGGGCCGGTGGAGTGCCCCAGCCTTCAGTCTGCTGAGTTTTTTGATTTTCAATGAACACCAAAGTGTTGGTTGAAGCCAAGTGAGTAAGAGTGAGAAGTACTGTGGTAGTTAACTCCTTTCTTTAGCTGCAAATTCTTGGATTTCATGCTTATTTGTCTCACAGTGAACGTCCTCAGATTTAGCTTCTTTTTCTGCTCTCCCAGATGGAACTTACAGTCAGCATGTTATGCATATGATAATTAATTTTCTTTTTTTTTCTTTTTGTTTTCTGTGATTCGGGGAATATTTTACAGCTTTAACAGGGAGGTTAGATAAAACATTTTGGTTTACATTTTAGGGAATTTGACTGGGATCTTGTTTATAGTCCCTGCAGGAAGAGAAGAACTTTGAATCTAAATCTGCCATGTTTTATATAAATTTGCCAGTCACTCTCTAAGAGATAAGAGTGGATGATTGGAAGACAGCCATGCTGGTGTAAAAAGCAGTCAATGAGTGAATTTGTGAGCTTTGGTGTACACATGACCTTTTCAAGGTGTTGTGGACCCTCAGAGAGGCAGACATCTAGCACACTTGAAGAACTCAGGTAACTGGGAAAATCCAGTTCCTGAGTTGGATGGGCTAACTCTGACCCTCAGTATATGTCCATTTTGTTCATTCCCATCCTTCTCTGTACTGCTTGGCTATAATTTCTTGCTGATAATTCTGAACATCTAAATGTGTTATAAATCCTAAATGAGTTTGAAATGTCTACACCATTTATTGAAGCGTTGATTAATTAATCCTATGTATTAATGAAGGTAATTTGCTCAAACTTCTCAGCACACACCAGCTGTGTCTGTGAATACTTTTAGTCGCAGAGAGTAGGTTTAGATTGGGTATCAGGAAGGAATTCTTTACTGTGAGTGGGGGTGGTGAGCACCCAGAGAAGCTGTGAACGTCCCATCCCTGGAAGTGTTCAAGACCAGACTGGATGGGGCTCTGAGCAACCTGGTCTAGTGGAAGGTGTCCCTGTCCATGGCAGGGGGTTGGAACTGGGTGATATTCAAGGCCCCTTCCAACCCAACCCATTCTATGATTCTTTCTCCTTTTGCAGTGAAGTTGTGGTTATTTATATGGTGTGAGATGTGACCGGATGAGTGTGTGTGTGTGTGTGTGTGCATGGAGGGGAAATACAGTGAGTACAGGAAGAAGAGAAAAATAGCATCATAGGAATGGTTCTGGCTCTGATTAGTTTCAGTGAATGAAGGAACCCCCTCAGATACAGCACTGCCTCACGGGGGTACGAAATGGTCAATTAGACATAATCTGCTGGAGGACATCTGTGACATTGTACTCCTTTCTTGTCAGCATGCTTGCCAGAATGATGGATGAGATATTTGCAGAAAGAAGAGTCTGTTCTCTGTTGTTGGTTTTGCCATGTTTTTGCAGTATGACTTTCCCCATCTTGGGTTGCATCACATTGGATACACCAGCACTTTTAGTGGGAAAACAAAAGTACAGCATGTGGTAACTAGTTCAGGAGTGAGAGGAGGTATTGGTAACCATGACAAGGAATACATCCATGAAGAAAAGAACCCAGTGTCCTCAGATAGTTGTGAGAGATTTGGGGATCTCACACCACTGGAGTTCCTGAAAAAGGCGGTTATGGACAACTTCTCAATTGCATAGGTGTGTGGGTGTGTGTTTAGAAGACACACAGAGTTACTTGATTATCAGCTGTGGAAGTGTCATATACACAGATCATTAATCCAAGGCTCCAATCCACTGTCTTGTGATGAAATAATCTGCTGTAAGGAGTAACTGTAACTCCTGTACTTAAGATATAATCGTTAACAACCCACCAAAAGTGGTCAGAAAGTCCTTTTCTGGGCTGCAGCTGGTTTTGTACTTTAAAAATAATGCTGTGAAACAGCTGTATACTTTTGTTCTAAATGAGACTTTAAAATGAAAGGGTATTTGTTTCAAAAACAAGAGGTTTTTTTTTTTTCATAAATGCAGCCCTGAAACTTTTGTTGTGGTAGAACCCAGCACAGTCCAATTTAAAAATATGCTGAGCAACTGAAAGTCCCAGACATGTAGCAGTGATTACCAAAAAGTCTGCCTCCTTCAAGGAGAGGAACTTTCCCCCATCTGAAGTAAATGCCTGCAGCTCCCAGGCAAAGCAGCAAGAGAGATGCTTCTGAGCTGCTCTGCTCCCCCTGTGCAGTAGGTACAGCTGGGAAGGAGTCACAGTAGCCACACCACAAGGCAGGGAGGGAAGGAGCAGCCAGGTCTTGCTGAGAGTTCCCTAAACAGCTGGAGATTTTGGATGCTTCTAGGAAAGCCTTGGTATCACCTCTGGGTAAATATAGTGAGGGAATAATTCCTGTGGTGGGAAAGCTTAGGTGCCAGAGGGCTCTTTAAAGGGAGTGGTTGGATTACCTTGAACAAAGACAGGCAAGGTAAGTTCCCTCTCTTCCAGCTCCCACCTTGCATTAATCTGTTCTGAGAATGCAGTTAAGCGAGGGAATTCTCTCCAGTCGCTGGAAACAGTAGCAGACAGTTACCATGGTGGGAAGCGCAGAGACTTAAGAAGCCGAAGGGAGACTGACAGAGCTCTGCAAAGCACATTTTTTCCTAAATTTTGTACAGTTGAGGAGGTGTTGAGAGTTATGAAGTCTCTCAGATTCTTTTCTGTCAGGGTTTTAGAATCACATAAAGCAGATATAATTGATGAAGTTTGCCATTACAAAAATGAAGATATGCCCTGTACAAAGAATCTGGTTTCCTTTTAAAACAGCAGCAAGATAAAGAGTCTGGATACAAAGGGCTTCTTGCTTGTCTATATTGAGGACTTCTTAGCAGCTCCATCCAAAGTGCTGTTTCCCACTCCTAATGGCCACTGATGCCATTGCAGATGGCTCTGGACCAGATGAAAGCAAGGCCATTTGAAAGCAAGTCATCTTTCTGCCAGATGTCTCTTTTCATCATTGCCTTGAATCAGCTCGGAGTGCTGCATGTTTTAATTTCAGGGAATAACGTAAGGTGGGGTCTGTACCGGTCTGAGGGAATGTTTTGCAAGCCAAATAGCAGACTGAGAAGCCATGGTCTGTGCCTGTCCCTGCTTGGGTGAGCAGAGCCTGCTGTCACCAGCATTTCTGACCTGAATGCAAATTCAACATTCAGTTCCCGTGAATAGTCTCTACTTGAGCTTATTATTCACTGTTCATTTGCCCGATTCCTGCCAACAGTCACATCCTCTGGTGTGTTCAGCTGCAGAGAACACGCAATGGGTGTAAATACTGCTGATGTGAATTCACCAAGGGATTCAAGTGACTGTTGCTGTTAGTTTTGTGGCATTCCCTCAGTTCTGTTTGTTGCCATGCAGTCAGTTCTGAGCCATTGTTCCCCAGAGAAATACACCAAGGCTCAAAATGTTGTAATTTAATGCAAAGGAAGAATAAGTTTCCATCACAATTCAAAAGTAAAGCACTCATTGCTCAGCTGGTGACTGATAAAAGTTTTTAAGTCCTGGCTTTCCCAGCTCCTCATTATGTCTGAGCTGGAAGACCCTCATTTATTCTGGCCACATGGCATGAAAGCCTTTGCTCCTTTCACCCCCTTTTTGCTCGTTGTCTGCTCAGAAGTCCGATGCTATCCCTCAGTTTGTTTTTCCTCCCTCAAAGTCAACCAATAAGGCAAGTTGCAGAGTGGGGTTCTTCAAATGCCTGCCCCACTTGGCCTGGTACCGATATCAGACAGACTGTTTGCTTCCAGTTGTACCTGGCAGGATGTAAGCAGTGACCTTGAGCTTGTAAAATGGGAACCTAAGTGTCTTTCTAAGTAACTAGAACCATTACCTTATTACCTTTCTTTCTTATACACTCAGTTTTGTACTGAAAACCTGTTCTCTTCTCTTGTTTTCCATTCAAGAGACCTATTGTTGTCATCCCTCTCCCCCAACACTGTAAGTAAAAAAGCCTGTATTTTTATTTTATGGTTGTGTTGTTTGGCAGGTTCTCTGGAGCTGGATTGAATTAGAGTCATTCCAAGGTGGTTTCTCCTTGGCATTTCTGGACTTTGAGAGAGTGAAGCCACTTGGTTTAGATGCTTTTTTAGCCTGTTTCTCAGTTGGCACTTTTCTCTCTAATCCAAGGAACAGACAGTTCCGCCATTGCCTGGCCCTTTTGACAGCTCCAGCACTGTGTCTCAGTTCTGCTGGGATACCATCTTTCCACAGCATCGATTTCCTTGTGGTCACTGGAAGTTCTTTAGCCACTACAGAGATTGGGAGCATTTTTTTTTTTTTTAACCTGGTTACATCCATTGATGTTTTCCCAGATCAAATATTGTCTAGCAACATAGGAGTTAGATGCTGTTAGGGATGGGATTGGATCAGGCAGCAGCACTGAAGCTGGAATTCTGATGAGAACATGATGCCACTGGTAAATGACAGCCCAGTCAGTAAAATGTGGAGTGGCAAATGTTTTACTTCATCAATATACTTTCCCACTCAGAACAAGGGCTTTTCATTCTGGAGTTACTGTTCTGCCCAGCGATCGATGTGTTGTCATTATCTGCAACTTTTTAAAGTGAATTGAAGGAAATTCAAGCAGTCACCAAGCTGTCAAAAGCCAACTGGGAGGAGGTCTGGGGCCTGTATTGCTGCTTTCCCTGTGCACGTGTCATCAATCACAGCACACAGCAAAGACAGGATCCCTCAACTGTTCTTTTTCAGCTTACATGCTGAGATGGGATCAAGGGATTCTTCCATTCCAGAAGCACAGACATGCCATGGATAAGTCCAGAAAATGAGATCCAAGTCTGACTGCATTCTTGATAGTTATTCTGAAACAAACCCTTTCATGCTTTTGCCATTTGATCTGCAATTGGAAAAAGAATGTGAAGAAAATGTTCCTGTAATCATGCTTTTAATTGTGGATAATGCATTCTGTGTTATGTCACAGAGCTAAGAAGCGTGGAGCTTTTCTGGGAATTCCTCTCTTGAACAGGGTCAGGATAAACAAGAAGCAACACACTGAATCCTCCTCCAAGGGCTACAGCAGCTGTGGCCATCTGCAGAGGAATCACTGGACTACAGGGTGGACTATTGCTGAAACAGCTTCAGTGAGCTGCAGAAGCTTCATTTCGACAGGATCCCTTTCCAGAAGGCTTCTCTGAATCTCAGATGGCTGTGATGTTGCTCCAAAGCAATTGCATTGTGAAGAGGCTCAGCAGGAACAACTGCTGCCTGGAGGGACGGAGTATGGGGCAGAGGACCTGCAGTGGTTGCCACATCATCACATTTTGCACCTGGAAACATGTGCAGTCCTGGCTGTGGCTCACGTGAGCAGAGCAGGGGGAACTAAAGGGCTCCTTGTCTGTCATAATAGGTACCTGATTCTTAAACCCTCTTACAGCTCTGTGGTTTGATTCCACCGTTGGTGTAATCAGAGTTTGAGTTGGAGCCCATCTGCACTGAGATCTCTGCATGCCCGGCCCTCGTGCGATGTTGTTTTCGGACGCAAATAAGCACGCGAGTTGTAGGTTCAGGGTTCACCAGCCAGGGCAGAGGCCAAGGAGCAATGGAGCAAAGGAAGGGCCAAAAAAGGGGCTGACCTCTGCCCTTGGTCTTTATTTATATGTTTTTAGAAAACCACCAGGATTGGAGGGAGAGAATACCACCTCCTCCTGTTCACTGGTTAACAGAATTGTTTATTATACAGACTACAAGAAGTTAAAACATCAGGCCGGTTACAATAACAAGTGCTATGTTTACAGAACAGAGCATGGGAAACTATTCTCAGAACCTAAAACATTGCACACACGAAAGAACTGCAAAGTGCAGGACTACAGTGCCCCACTGAACTCCTCGGTGAACACTGACTGTGCCATCAAAGCACACGTTCCCCAGCTGACTTTGGGTACCTCTCAGATTTTTCACAGCATTAACATCCATTCCTTTGTGAGAAGAGATCTGTGGATGTATTGCGTTCCATCAGGAAGCTCAGACTGCAGGATTTCCTCATTTGCAAGCAGTACCAAGCTGCCACCACGGCATACACAGGTTGTTGCAAGCCCTCCATATCAGTTTTTTAGGATGCCTGTGCAAGGAGGCAGGCACCTGGAGGAGACTCCACAGTTTCTTGTGGCTGACAGCAAACACTGAGCCAAGAGGGCTGTCTCTGCCACCACCTCACACCAACACTTTCGTGCTAGGAGCAGCACAGGGCAGGGGTGCCTGGTAACAGCTGGAACAGTGGCAATGAGAAGGCGCCTCCTGCCTCGTGTGCAGTAAGCGGAACACAGCCTGAGCAGCTGTGCTTTGGGAGAGGAAAGTGAATCAATAACTCGATGAGGACTGTCAAGCAATGCTGTTGTCTGCAGTGCCTTTAATGGCTTTGGTCAATAAGCTGCAATTATTTTACAAATATGTGTTGTGTTCTCTTCTAAATCTATCTCTCCGCTTCCTATATGAATTTTTAAAAATGAGAAATATCCGAAGCGCTTGCATTGTATAAAATCTGTGCTGAAAATCAATCGGTGTGTAACAAAAGGCCTGGGCTTGTTTATCCAAAAAGCACACATGTAAAGTGCCATGTCTTCTGTTATATGTTTTCTCCTTTTCTTGAAAAACAGAAAGTTCATAATATATCATCATTTATAAATTTTCAGAGACATTTCAGAAATATATATTGTTTTCTTTAGAGGTTGGAATTTGTCTAAGTATCACAATATATTTTGCTTCACGAAATTTAAAAGAAGAAAGTAGTCTCCAGACACCTGTACTATGTGAATGCCTCTGTTTAAATAATCTTTATTTTTGCTGTGCTGTAAACTCTAATCTATACCTTCCTTCATTTTAGAGTCATGACAATATAAAGATTATTTTTACTATACCTAGAATTTAGTTGCTTAGGGGGAATTTGCTTTTCCCTTATAATATTAAAAAGAAGCAATGGGGAGGTGGAAAAAAAGGACACAGTTTATTCAAAATAGAAACTAAGCTCTGCATAGGAGGTGGGGTTTTGCTGTCTACTCTTCAAACCATATCAACACCATAGCTTTCAAATATTTAAAGGTGTGCTAGTTACTCACGTGTCTGTAGAAAAAAAAACTCAGCACGAATGATCTTATCCTTAGATAGCAGTCTTCCCCCTCAGTCCTACCACAGGATCAGCAAGAGCAAAGAAAAGCAAAGGATCATTGACAAAGAGATAATCAGAACATTTTCAAAGATGCAGAAGGGTGCTAGAGGTTGTTTCAAACTTCCTGGGCATTCATCTCCTCTGTAGATTGGAATATTTCGCCTGTTTTATTTACCATTAGTGAAGTGAGTAGTGGACACAAGCTCCTGCCTTACTGAAAGAAAATATTCTGGTAATTGCCATTGAAACCTTTTTGCTTTTCCTTGCTTTGTTTCAGTTTCCTAAAGCGTATTTCAGTGGAAGCAAGATCTTCTTGAATATTCTTGACATGTCATCTTTGAAGAACCACTAAAATCTGGTCTGATTTGCCCAAGTGGGCTAAACAGGTAAAAGTGGGAGGGGGGAGGAAATAGAGAACCATTGCAACAGGCAGCAGCACTGAAATTCTAATGGAAAAGGCAGTGTTGGCCCCGGGGGGCATCCAGCCTCTCCCACCCAGCTCCTTTAGGTAGGAATTGGCATCTCTGCGTCCAGCCAGCCCTCCCTGGGGCTCTGGTGTTCGGGGCTGTCTCACTGAGGAGAAGGTGCTGGCTCTGTGTGTGCGGGCAGCAGTGCAGGGACTCACACAGGCACAGCCTGCTCCTAACCCGCCCGCAGCTCACCTGCGAGCCGGAGGAGGATGGTGTCACTTCGGAACAAAACGTGCCCCCCAGCAGAGCCTCTGCCTCGGCAAACATCTCCCAGCGCTCGCCTGTGTTCAGCAGCTGGTGTGTCTGAGCTGCAGCACGCTCACCCTTCTGCCTTAATAGCCTGTTAATGACACTCCAAATTAACAGCGCTCGTTCCGAGTAACCTTTGTGTTTCACGCGCTGCTCAGACTGTGGCAGGAACGGGAAATGTAAAGATTTGCTGAGGTAAATAAGAATAAATTTGAGATTAGCTACTGTGTGTTTTATATCTATTGTATGTTTTTACATAATATGGAAAAGTAACTTGATACCACTGGATGTATGAGGTTTTATTCTTTTTGCAAAAGCAGTTTTGAAAATGTCGTGTGGAATATTTTTAACGTGGACCTTTTGCTCCTTTGCTGGGGGAAAAAAAAAGCAGCTGCCTACCTTACAACTCGAAGGGTATGAAATTTGAGAAATGATGATAGAGTTCAGAGTGCATGTCTGCCTCTCCTGTGCTCACTCACAGGCTTTTCCCTATTCCGTTTCTTTCCAACATCTGGCAATAGTGATGTGAGTTCTGTAGTTCTCTGATATTACTACAGACATCCCTTCACAAAGCTGAGAGTTCAGCAGCAGGAGAGGTGGGAGCACCTAGAGACACCATTTCACTTGGTAGTGGAATGTAATGTATTTCTGGGATTGTGCTTCTGGAATTAAGAAGCATAGGGCGTATAGAAAGGCACTTGCAGGTCTGCTCTTGGAGTATAATAGTGAATGGAACCTGAAAATGCAGCATCAAATTGCATCTTGAGATAGTTAGAGGTGAGAGATTGACTGTCCAGAGGCACAAGGATGAAAAGGACCCCAAACCAAATCCTCCCCATTTCCAGAATGCATTATGTGTTTATGAGTCTGTAGGATACAGGCATTGCTATTATAAAACGACAGCTTAGAAGGTTTTTTCTCATACCCTGTTAATCATGTGTTAAGCTTTGTATTAGCCACCTGAGAGACAGAATTAAAGAAGCTCTTTTAAATGGAAAGGAATTCCCATTATGTTTAACACTTGTTTAATAGCCCCTTCATGGGTTTCCTCTGAGAGAATTTGAAGTATGGTTACACAGGTCCTAGTGGTGTACTAGGACCGTGCTCCAAGGAGAGGAAGGGCTGGATATTGCTGTTCTCTTTGTGGTCAGTGGGAATTTTGTTAAAGCTGAGGCTTTCCTGGAACACATCAAGACTATTGAATTTTTGCTGCAGCTTTTAAAACAGTTGGTAATATTTTGTAGTTGCTTCAGGGTGTTCAAAAGGTTCAGTGACTGCGGTACGGGACTTGTAAGCTTTTGAAAGGCAGCAAACTGACTCACGGAAGAGGGGTGGGAGAGCACAGGGTCCAGAGACTGTGCTCCTTAGAGCCCAGGCTGTGCTTAGTATTTAGTATGTCCTAGGAATTTTCATGATTCATTCATTCTTGTACACTTAGTCTCTGTAAAAGACAATGGGATAGTATTCTTCCCTTTCCAAAAGCCGAACAGAGAGGCAATGATGCTTTCACACATATCAGCACTGCCAGAGAATGGAGAAGGCTTGAAAATGGTGAGAAGAGGCACATCAGAATAGGCTGAACCCTTTTCAGAAGCCTTTTGAAAATGACAATCATATTTGACTACTTTCAAAGCTGGAGGAAACTTTCTCGAGGTTTTCTGGACATTTGTAGATGCCCTCAGTGTTCACTGGGTACAAATAAAAGACTGAAGGGGGGTTTATGGCTCCGTGATTTGAGCCTGACTTTGTGTTGGCCTTGGCACAGACTAGAGCAGTTCCAGTGCAATCCATTAGGTACGGGCCACCAGAGGCCAGCTGTGACATGCCATGGCCGTGCCTGAACGTGCTCAATGTACAACCTCTCTTGTTCATAAAGCAAGTAAATTTTTCACATGGAAGGGAATAATGCTGTCTCTTCTTTAGCAATAAGTGTTTTATGTGAGTATACACCCCCAGGAATGTTTACCTTACATGTATTTGAGGTGCCCTTTCTGTGTGATGCACGGGCCAGTGATATTACTCTCTCTGGACCATCTTTACTCTCCTCAATGCCTCAGCTGGGGTGCTTGTTTCTCCACAGGTGATCCTGGGGCACAAAAAAGGAGCTAATGCAAATGCCATGGCTTTTTCATCATAACAGAAATGTGGAAAGGAAAAAAAAAAAAAATCAATGTTGTCAAGTGAGCAGAATCGATAGGGAAAGCAAAGTTAGCATCAGGCTGCTTGGAGAACATTACCAGCAATATGGAGTTGCTTGTATCCCACAGAACAGCCACAATAAGGTGAGTTAAAAACTTGCTAACGAGTCTGGCAGGCTGGCGTTGAATTCACACTGGTGTCGGTTTCAGCAGGCTTTACAAGCCCTTGGAGGCTTTTTAAAGGGAAGATAATGTTTTGGCTTTGTGCACTATTTGCAGCTGAGGAATAATCAGAACAGAGAAGTTTGACTTACCTCAGCATCTGTGCCTTGCAAAGGTGCAGGTAGACGCTGCACACCCTCATCTTCTTCATAGGTGTGTTTATGTGCTATTTTCTTTCTTATTTTTTGTATGTGTACACAGCACATGGGGTTTAAGAGCTGACCTGTTGAAAAAAATAGGAAAGCAACAACCCCTCTGGCTTGTAGGCAGAGGCCTGCAATGAGGGGAGAGGAGTGGGCGACCAAGAGTAGCACTCCAATGCAAGAATTGGGATGCTGCTCTCACGGATTTCTGCTGGGATTTCTTTGGTGTAATTGCAAGGGTTTCATCGTAGAAAAATAGGCCATATGCTCCCTCATTGTCTGCCTGTGTGAGTAAAGAAATGACAGCCTGAATAGCAAGAAAGAGGAGGAGACATAATATTCTAGAAAACATGGCTGGCTTTATTCAGAGGAGAGAAGGTGAATAAAATTAAGCAAAAGCTTTCTGCCTCACCAGTTTTCTCCTTTTAAGTAAAAATTTATAGACTGCTGACAATTGTTATGCAAAATCAGAATCAATAGCTCATACTAGGGCTGAAATTTCTAAGACTGCCAGCTTGATTCATTTTTCAGTAATGTATCTGAACTGCTGGTGCTGATTCAAGGTCAAAATTAGGAGATTGTGTGCAGCGTGTGGTGAGAATCTTTGAATTGTTCCTAATGTTTTGTGCCTTGCCCAAGCACACTAATCTGACACAATTCACTGGTAGTGGTACTTTTTTTTTTAAATTTCCATTTGCTCATTCAGGTAGCAAGTGTAGGATCAAAGTAGGTGCTGAGGCAAATTCACAAAACCACTTTGGAGCATAATGATATTTAAGTCCATCAAAGCATTAAACTGTGCTCAACTGAAGAACATGGGCTTAAATCCTTTTTTTTTTTTAGAATCCCTCACAACTGGGGAATGGTCAGTTGAAAGGAAAGAAATATTCTCCTGGAGAAAGATGACTTGGGGAAGGTGTCTTCTCTGGAGTCATGTGCATTCATATCTTAAAATCCAAACATCAATATTATGCTTGTGCACCACTTTCTGGATGGCATCTCTTGTTTTCTAGCTGGATAGACCCTTGTAGATGTTGTTGCAATGGGCAGCCTGAAATGTGACAGAGAAACCTGCAGAATAGCTGTGCATCCTGTCCTGCTGTCAAGTTTGAGCCCAACCATGTGAACATCTGGTTCCAGTGTGTGAACACATGTGCTGGCCTTTTAGCTTCATAAACAGTGTTACCTGAAAGTGTTCATTCGGTGCTGAATCTCGTAATACAAAGGCTGCTTCTGACTGCAGACTATTTTGACATAATTTCAAATATAACGAAATAAGACAAAAAGCAGAAATTGTTCTTCTTGTCAGACTGAGAATCAGTTTGGATGGTGCTAGGTCAAACCAGACCCAAAAACGTCAATAGCTCCCATTCCCCAAAAACATGGTCAGAGTGCTACATCTGGAGATCAATGCATTGAGGCCATTGTGGGTTAACATGAGAAGCAAACTCCAAATTCATGCTTTGGTTATGGAAATTCTTCGCTAGCCTGCCAATGTCTGTCCACACTGCAAGGGTTTGTCTGTCCTCGAAACTTTGGTTTGTGGCACAGAAATTGCAGTCATCTGAAGGATTTTACCAAACAAAACTGCACAGGCTGCTGAGTGCAGAAGAGAGAGGCTGCTTGTCATCCTGTGTCCCACAGTATACTGGACTTCCATTCTCTTTCCAGCTTTATTTTGATTGTGTTCTGCCCAATGGCAGCACTCAGGAGGAAAAATGCCATTACAGAGCTGTGTTTTAACCTCCTTCACAGTGATACATCAAAATTCCTTATGAAATGAGCAAGAAGGGGAACTCCTGTGTTAGCCTGCCGTGCTGGAGGGCACTGTCCATCGTTCCTGCCCAGCCCTGAACCTGCTTATTCCGATCCTGCTGCATGGCAAGTTTCCATGGCTTTTCTCTGGATCTTTCCATGCACACTTTCCTCTTTGAGTCCACACATGTTTTGCTGTTTTCCAACAGCTATTGCTGTCTATGGGACTTCAGGCAGGGGTTTCTGTCCTCTCCGTGTTAGTAGGTGGGGGGGGGGGGGCAAATGTTCCAGGGAAACTCTCAACTTTTAATTTGTCAGTAACTGAACAGGTCCTCTGCCAAAGACTTTGATGGTTCTAATTCAAGCATGTGTTCCCAAATTTCCCTGGAATTTAATGGCATCTGAGAAGGGGAAATGCAAACTTTGCTTTAGGCACAATGTATGCTTGAAATTTTTGAAAATAACTTTTCCCTGCCTTTGTGTCTTCACTGTTATACTCCTCTCTGAGGAAAGCTCTGCCTTTCTTAACCAACCCTTAGCTGTAAATGGATACACTTCTGTTTTAGAAAATTTGCTCTGTAGGGATCAGAATATATTAACTCTGAAAGTTGTTGGAAATGTTTTCCATTATTATGGGAGCTTGTCAAATCCGGAGTCCATGTGGAATGCAGATGCAGCAGAAACATCGACTCTTGTGTTGATGGCAATGCATTCCAATTATCCCGGCGCTGGAGCAGAGGAGGGTATTTTTGGTGCTCGGGAAGCACAGTGGCATGATGCCACACGTAACAGGAACAAGTCTCTTGCCTGATTTCAGATATAACGGTGGGGGTAAGTGATACATGAAATCTCAGCCTGAAGGAGTCCAGGAGCGAGTGGTGAAAGGAGTCTGATGGAATTACAATAGCACACGGAGATAGAATTACAAGACCAAATTTCAATTTCAGCTACACCTTTTCAGGCACTCAGGAGTCAATCAGCCATTTTTTATAAGCTAGGGCTCTGTATGGATTGATTTGTTATTGTTGCAAAGCCTTTTGTGCTGAGCTCGAAACCTTTTAACCCCTGCTCTGGGGTTTGGGGCAGACCATCTCCCATCCCAAAAGCTGCTCCTGCAGCAGGGCAGTGCCAGGGATGGTAACTCTCCACTGGTCTTTTCATTGTTCCGAGGCAGGACCATGACACTCTCCTTCGCAATTACATCCCCACAAAGGAGAGGATGTGTTCTTAAGGATGAGTCCAGCTCCTAAAAAGCACTTTTGTAACACTGTGAAATAATGTTCAGTTTTTGGAATTCACCAGAGTTCATAAAGCATTCACTGGATGTTTTGCTTCCAGTCATTCCAACTCCTTTCTGTTTTTTTCCCACAAAGGCAATACAATTTACAATCTGTAAGGGAGACTTTCAGGACTGCATTGCACCTGCCTGTCAATCACAGATCAGATCTCACTGAAATACTTACATTTGGGTGCCAAAAGCCAGAGCTTTCTGAAATCATTACTTCATTCTGACAACTGAGTACCCCAGATTTGCAGTGAGTGAGGAGGAAATTCAATATTTTTATTATAGTATCTGAAATTGTTTGTTAATTTAAAATGATAGTGGCAAATAAGTTTCGTGTGAAATGTCTGTTCTGACAGGCCTGCAAAGGAAAGGTGTCAGGAATACAAGTAACTACAGCATAACTTTCCTAAGCTCAGATTCGTCAACAGCAAACCAGAAGGCAGAAACAATGTGGAAATGTCATTTCCCAGTGGAACCAGTTCCTAATTGACACTTGTAGTCTGCAATGCCTGTTTCTCATTTAACAGCTTTCACAGCAGAGGTACTTAAACTTTACTCCACGTTTTCTTGTTTAGTCTCAATTTCTTACTTTGACACGCAGCAGAATCCTAAGGGGAAATGAAACAACAACCCTGCCGCTTGTAAGCTGATGAAATCTTTCTGGGAGAATCAATCCAGAAGAAAACTTGATATGATAGACTGCAGCTGGCTCTATGCAAGGTTTACAAAGCACTGTCTTAAAACTTGTTGATTTTTTTTTCTTCCCCTGGAAAAGTCTCCAAGTAGAGCATGCAGTTCATTTTCAGACTGTAATTTTAAAATCTGGTGAAGCAGATCCTTGCATACTTTTAAAAGACATTACTGTTTCTCTCCCTCCCCATTTAAAAAACTGCAGGTGTTGGATGAGCTTTTTATCTTTCAGCATGTGGGACTGTGTAGTCAACTGAGTGTGTCCCTTCAGGTGAGGATCTCAGTGGATTAAACCGCCCATTTTGAGAGGGTTTGTGTCAAAGGATAAGGGTCCCAGTCCTGCTGGTGGGTGATGCTGGCCACCTGGAGTCCCTCAGCCCTGCCTCGAAGAACAAGGGTAGCTTCTGTTAAAAATGTCACTTAAAAGTCTGGGTACACAGATATGAGCCTGTAAAGCAGTGACAGTGAATGACACTGTATTTTTTGAGAGTATTTTAAACACTCAGATACTGAAAAGGAGGATAGTGGTATTTTTTGAAAGGAAGGAAGGAAGGAGAGGATTTTACTGGGCTTTGGAGAAGGTGGTTAAGGGAAGTGGTTTTGTGGAGAGGGAACAGGGGCAATTCTCCTCAAAGCAGGTATATTCCTCTAGCTTTTATTTCTGGAAAAGGTAAGATTTTAAGTTTGTCCTCAGGAAATCCCTGCTAGCTCAGAGAGGTGCCTCTCTTCTTGGCTGGCTGTCTTGGCTCCCACCTTATTATCTGGTTTCTGTGCTGCAATTCTGGGATTATGGCAGTAACGGAAAGGGCCTGGAGGCAACTATCTGGGGACAATTACCTGTGAACACCTGTCCTGATAGCAAAGCACCTCGCCTTAGACCTGGGATGACATTGCTCAGGTTAGAGCAGATTCCTTCTGCAAGGGGGCTGGTCAGGCAGTCACGATTTTCCCTGGCTCTGTAGGGTTTTTCTGGGATGTTGTCCATTTAGTTCTCCTTTTAGGGAGCACACACATCCTGGATAGCTGACCCAGGGTTCCCTTGTACTACCTGCTTGGTGAAAAGGTGTGCTCACTACTATGACACCCAAAAGCGTTGGCAAGCCTGGACCTTGGATTTCTAGGTCTTCATTCAGAAACCAAGTGCATGTGTGATTTAACGTGAGAATTAGTTCCTTGGGGGCCCATTCTTGATGACGAATGTAACTATTTTCCTTTCTTCTGCTCTTCTACCTTTCTTCACCTGGCCACTGTAGCGTTTCAAATGATTAATGTTTTATGATTTTTTTTTTTCTCCTCTTTCCTGCTTTTTTCCTTCATCATACTACTTTCTCCCGGTGGTTGAAGGTGCTATACAGGGTTATCTGTTTTTTATACTGCCATGCAGCACTCTGCTGCCTCATAAGTTTGTTTGTTTGTTTGTCATTATACTATTCATGTGTGCTATTTCATGTGGGCTATTTCTCTGTGCCTTTCAACTCCTGTGTTTTAAATAAACAAGACAGCAAAGTCACTGCTAGTTTTTTCCTGCTTACAGATTCAAAGAGTGAGGATTCAGTTGGTCACCAAAAATGCAGTTACTTGCAGGTCTTTTCATGTAACTATGCAGTTCTTAAATTGGAGTATCATAGAAGACTTTAAAGAGGTTTTTTTCCTAACAATACAGGATATAGGTAGTGCCATTAGTTTGTTTAGATGAATACCAGATCAAACTAGGAAAACGTCTCTAAACTCATCTTCCATGCTAAAGTAATTTTGTATGTGGCGGCTTTGTTTCTTCTGTTTACCAAAATATCTTTCATCTTTTTATTCCTTTCACTGAAAGACATTTCACTTGTTTGAAGGTCCTTGATCACCATGTTCAAACTGGATGGCAGTGACAGCTCCTGTGCACAGAACTCTTGTCATGTCCTTGTGTGCTTGCTTTGAGGCTCACCTAATTTAAGGTGAAAAAGAGTTTTGGGCTGCCTCCTGCACCACATTTGTCTCTAAACTTCCAGAGCTTGTGTTGTGTGCATTCCTGGAAGCTGCAAGGCAACAACGGATAGGATACATATAGGATGAAGGTGTTCTGGCACAAACTAAACCCACTCAACCACCAAAAGGAGAAGTCTCACCTTTTTCTGTTGGCTTTCAGCCCGTGTTTCAAATTCTCCCAGCTGTTAGTGCCTGTCCTCACACATCTGGCTGAAAGATAATCTGTTTCTTTGAAGTTTAGCAGTTTAATCCAGGTTTTAGATTACATTATCTGACCTAAATTTTCACGTTGATTCGGGCGTTCCCTTTTAAGGGCTGACCTCAAATGCTGAAGTGACACGTGCGGCAGGGGCAGGCTTGTGTCTCAGTAAGGCCCCAGCCCTAGAAAAGCTGAGGTGTGTGTACAGCCACCCCTGACTTTGGCAGGACCCACAAGAGTCAGGAAGAAGGGCAGAATGTGTAGAATCAGACCCTAAAATGTCACCCAGAGTTTGTCAGAGTGTTTAGCTCAGCTGCCTCATATTACACGAATTTTCAGAAACACCAGTGCTTGTTTCTGCTTTGGTAAGAAGAAAACCAGTTCTGCACTGCCGCCTTTCATGTGGGAACATCTCCAGTCCTTTTAGGATCGCAGCTACCTTTAAGAAGGCTCCCTGTGCTGCAGGAAGTCCCAGCAGCAGGCAGGCCTTTAGCAAATGTATTTTCTCTTTGTTTGAAAGGAGCATGCCAGTAATTCACTTCCCTTTTATCGGCTCTTTTGTTTTGTTTTGTTTCCCTTGTAAAGTTTAGCACATTTTCATCCCCACATCTTACACTTAGTTATTTCTCTTCACAGCTCCATTGTTTCCCCTTTCAAATAGGGACTCTTGGTTTTGCATGAAATCTGGTCTGTAGGTGGCCACAATTGGAGCTGTTAAGAATCTATCTTAAAAACAAGAGGCTCCCTCCTGCTGCGAAGACAATCTGTTAAAATGATATGCACAATTGAACATGACCTGGTCTCTTTTTGGACAGTCAAAGTTTCTAAACAGAAGGGAAACTGGCTTCTCTTATCCTGAAGCAAGGGAATTTTCCAAGGTTATCTTCTCTGTAGTGTGAAATGTCTTGACTTTCACTGAAACACAGTCCATTTCAGGTGGAATTCCTTTATACTTTTTTTTTGACAAGCATTGAGGGAAAAGGCTTGAGGCTAAATCTGAGATCTGTATCTTGTGCATTTTAGAACTAAAAAGCTCCGTGGATACTCTTCAGGGAACTTAATCCGTGTGTGAGTAACACGTGAGCAATTAAAAAATGAAATGATTGGCTTACATTTGGTTTGCCTGAGACTGTAAAAAACGAGTAGCCTTAGCAAGCAAATGTGATGTCTTAAACTACCACACAACTCTTAGAAATATTTCCCTGCCGGTGTTTCCCTATCCTTGGAAAAAGGATAGGGAACAATTTTTTGGTTGCAGAAGTCATTGGAAAAAGTAAAATATTACTGAAATTTGAAATACTTCTCTTCTCAGTCTTCAATACTTTGATTTGTTGATGTAAATAAATTCTGCATTTCCAATCTGGAGAAATATTTAATTTTTTTTTTTTTCTTTGAGGGATAGAGATGATATTCCATGAAACCACTGTTTCCCTTGTCAGGAGGTATCTTTAGGGATGAAGAGGCTGGCTCAAGCCCCACACTGTGTCAGCAGTCACAGCAGCAGTGCCTGGGTGCAGAGCAATTCCTCAGGGCCAGGTGTCCTGTCCTGGCCACATTCGCAATAGTGGGGCCCTAAGGGCTCTCCTGGAGTGGCCAGGTTCTTCCTGCAATCACGAGCGCAAATCCTCCCGTGTTAACCTTAGAGGTGTAAAGAAAACTTTGGAAACTTTCTGTTCTTTATGGAGAGGTCCATAATCCATAGGGGGCCAATGTGATTTCTTTGTCCTTCATTACCTTTATGTTTAAGCCCACTTCCCCGTGGGCTTAAATATAAAGGTAAGAAGGACATTCCTGCATTATTTGCATTTTTTAGATCTGTGTTTCATAGCAAGGTGAAAAAACAGTTCTGATTTTATTGGCTATTTGTGCCTAGCATTTATTGAACTCAATGCATTTTGAAGATAGAAACAGTGACCATGTTTGGAGTAGTGTTTGGAATAGTGTTTGTATTTAAGGACAAAGTGAAGTCTCCTGGCCAAGGTTCATCACTGTGTTTTGGTGGGGCACAGTGACTGATGGCTGAGGCAGTGCCAGCTAAGCCAGTGCTGATCAGTCTGGCCCCTGTCTTTCTCTACAGAAGTTTGAATGTTGATGGATTTATCATGTTATCTGTCATAAATTTTTAATGGGTTGTTGTGATGGGAAAATACTTTTCTCCTAAAGTATGACCATTTTGATTGGAGCAAAAAGTGGCTCATTTAATTGTTGAAACAACTGACTAACCAAGCAACTCCCTGCCCCAGCTATGCTGTGAGGGGACGTTTTACACCCTGTGCTCTTTCAGTTCTCCCGTGTTAAAGAACACTGCTGGAAAACTGGAGCCAAGAGTGTTCACATTGTGTGTACAAATCAGTGATTTGCATCTGATTTGCCAGGTTCTAATTTACTAATTAGCAAATGCTATTTAAATGTGTCTAAACCACAATTTCAAATTAGTATGCATGGTAAAATAAACAAGCTAATTGAAAACAGGCAAATTAAAGTTCATATGAAACCCTATCTATTACTAAAAACTCTGTTCTTTCAATCATATAATCCCTTAGCATTTGCCTGAGTCCAGAGTCATTTCTTGAAGGGGGTCACAATGGTGCTGCAAGTCCCAGCCCCTGCCTGCTCTGGGGTTTTCTGGACCATGGTGTTGGTATGAAATGCCCCAGCACAGTTGTGTAATGCAGTCTTAGTGTCCAGGCTATAACAAGCTAGCCTTTGATTTAAAGTGTGCTGGGAAACACTTTCAGTCATTTTCATACATTGAATTCTCAGAGAATATTAATAGCATGCTTAGTGTTTTAGTTACTCATATTATGAAATGAAGTGCTCAAGTTAATTAGCAAAATGTCATGAATTTTCTGCTTTCTATCACTGGGGAGTAGCATGGAGTGTCAAAGAATGTACCAACCTTTATTATCACACCCAAATGTGATTATGGAGCTACTGAGATGCACCTTAGAATTCTGATTTCTTTTTTATTGGAAGTTTTCAACAACAACTGTAGACATGCCATTCTGGTTTGTAAATTACATTTTGCAAATTATCTGTTACAAGAGTACTACAAATATCAGACCATAATTTAAAGAGTAATTTTGGTCAGATGTCAAAGACCCAGCCCAAAACTCTTACAAAAATAATGAACAAATTAGGACAGTTCAGTTAGGTATGAAATCTCAATTAATATTCAAACAAATTTTGTTAGGCAAGATTCAGCAAAAACGTGTATATTCAGGCTGAAGCCCTGTAATCTTCAAGTTCAGGGGAAATTACAGCCCCTCAGCATATGTAATAGTAAATCTTGTCCTCGTGAACTGATAATGCCAGCAAAATAACCAACAGAGGTCTGGGTCAATGAAAAGGGAGTGGGGCTGACATTGGGGCTCAGCCAAAGGCAGGAAAATATATGCTTGCCTAATTCACTCTAATTTACTCTGAGTAAACTCCCTTGTTTGCTCTGCAAGTTCACAGCTTGTGTGACTCACCTTTGTGAAAGAACCAACAATGAAACATCCAGCAGCACCAAGAGAAGCAGGTATTTATTCGGAACTTTGGCCAAGAAGATGAAGGCAAGGACTGCCTGAGACTGCTGCTCTTTGTTTTCCTCTGCAGTGATGTGAAGGGAATTGCCACTGCTCTTTGAATGCTTCCCACGTCAAACATGGGATGCTGTATTTCTGGGAAGGGGGGACCAAGCCAATGGCAAACAGAATTAGTGATATAAGTTTGATAGACATAACACTCATAATGGTTGTGTTCATCTTGTGACACCATCCACAGCACTTTTTGGGGATGGGCAGAGGCTTTCTTTAAGTCTGGAGGGTCTTGGTCTCATTCACATTTGCCCTCTGAGCTGGACCCTGCTGTTGAGGATCCAGGGAGATCATCCAGATGGAGACCAATATTTTGTTTTCATGTTCTAAGCTTATTTATCAGCTGTGACAACTGCTGCAAGCACCAGGATCTGGGAGATGGGGTACAACTTCCCCTTAAACAGGCTGGGGTTTAAACCACCACCTGACTTTATTGAAGAGCATGTCATCAAACATTCTGACTTGAAAAAGTGTACAAATTATTCATCTTCCACAGTTCTGCTCCAAAAAGAGAGTTTTTCTCTTTGTCTTTTTCCCTGCAAGGAAAAGGATAAGAGCTTGTGGTTAAAAATTCTTCCTGTTTTAAAAACTAGGGCCACCTGTATTTGCCACAGGTTTGTTGAAGTCCCTGTCGCAGCAGAACCTCTGAAAGTAAGAATATCTAAAGGAGTCTCTATTGACCACTGAACACATTTCCTCCTTCCAAGCCCTAAGTTCTGTAACTGCAAACCTGAAAAGTTTGTCAGAGTTGATACATGGGGAAATTTTGTGCTTGCCAGATTTTATTTTTTTTATATTGAATGTTTTCATCTTAAGCAAAGTAGGCAAACTTTGTCTTTTTCAGAGCAAAATCAGTATTTTTTTCCTGCCCATGGAAACAGCATTTTAGTCTTGGAGAAAGTAAGAAGCAAGACTTAAAATATTTGGTTAATGTTGGAAGTTAATTAAGAATGGTTGGACCCCTGCATTTGATTATAGTTGATTAGAATATGTGGCTCCTAATTAGTTTCCAATTTTTGTTTCTCTCAGAGGCTTGATGCTTCTATGCCGAATTGTGATTTATTTCTTTTTCGTTGTAGACACCACATGTCTACAATTCCCCCAATTCTTTCCACCTCCACAGTGAACTGAAAATCCAAGGACTGATACAGGCCAAGAAATGAGAGCTTTTCACACCAGATCCCCACGCTTTATTGATCCTTGCATTGCCTCGAGCAAAAACTAATTGTATTAAGAACTTTTACAAAGCCTCGGTGTTATTTCCATCCATATTGTGTGTCCTGGGGATAAGCCAGAGTAGCTCAATTCCCCTTCTGCAAAAGTGAACTAGCATGAAGAGAAACACATGTAATGAATTTCAATGAACGAGTGACAGGGTCTTTGCTCCTGAGACTGTACCAGAGCAATCAATGGAAAACATGTTCTCAGGACCTACTAATAGTACACAGTTAAAATTAAAAGCACCAATGTCCTGGTATTGTGGGTCACCAAGAGAAGAAACTTATAGTGCTTCATACAGCGTGACAGCAGAATAGATCCCCAAAACAAATTTATTCCTTCTTTTTCCCAGCTGTGTCTTTGAAGCTTCAGTTTGATTTTTCTAGCTTGCCCTCTAACTTCACACTTATTCACTTTTTTTCTAGTTGTGCCTGTTTAGTTACTGCTGCCTCTGGCCCTGATGAAAAGAGCAGGTGCTCTTACACTTGTTGCAGCACCTCTCCAAGATCCTGTAATCCAGGCTGTATGGCTGCTTGTGATGCCCAAGGGAAGCCCTCTTGAGAACTGGCACTGAATGAAGTGTAGTGTAGAGACACTGCAACTATCCAGAAGGCAAGTCATGAGGTCTGTTAAAAATGGTGTCAGGGCTTAGGAAAATACATGCTGCCTGCAAAATCCCAGAAAATACATCTTGGAACTCTGCAGCTGTCTTTGGGATTTCCATCAATGCACAAAGGCACCTGGATATATATACGCAATATATACACTATTTACATAAATAATTTTCTCTTGCACCAATGTCAGCAAGCATTAGTGTGACAAGAAACTCACCTTTAAGACTTCATCATCAGTTCTTGATTCACAGAAGTATTTCTGATTCAGGCCACCGTTGAACACATTTTTAAACATGATTTTCTCTCCTGAGCTTTGTGGTCCTTAGAAGGATCACAGCTTAGGAAGTTAAATTGCCAGATGTGTTCCAGTCACAGCCTTGGCCCGTCAACAAGATTCATCCCTGTGCAAATGAATTTAGATGTCTCGAGAAGGTGGGAAAGCCTTTGGCACAACCTTGCACTGTCTGACAGTGCAAGGCTGACTTCTGGGGAGGATGATCTAATCTGCTCAGTGTTCAATCTCAAAACCTGTCAGATCTGGGAGTCTTCCGAAGTGTAACTAAACCCAGCAGTGACTTGCAGATCTCTCAGTGACAAAACAGTTTGTGTTTGAAGGGAAGAAAGACTTGTTGCCTTCAGTGTGGACTGCTGTGCCTTACCCGAAGGTCTGTCACACATGTATTTCTGCTGTGAGCTGTGAGCTGTGTGTACTGGTACCACAGGTATTCTCCAGCAGGTTAGGGAGGCTTTATCACTCCTGTCTCTCTTGTATCCACGTCCACTTTCACTTTCACTAGCCCTGTTCTTTCAACTGAAAGATCAATCTCTGTCTTCTTGAGATGCCTCCAAGAAGTAATCTGGAGCTCCAAGAAGCCCTAATGTTACTCCTTGCAGGACACCATTCATTTTCTCTGTGATTGCTGCTAAAGTGAAAATGGATCAACTGCACAGTGGTAGTTTTGGGTAAAGTACATCCATTTTCTTCTTTTTTTTATGCAGGTGGTAGAAGGAGAAATGGCAACTTGCTGAATATTTTTAACTCTATAGGAATGGCATTCTCTGTCTGGGAAGAGCTCCTTACCAGGCATTATTTGGAAAATGTGCTGTAATGGCCCTTTCGCTGTGAAGGGTATTTCTTGTGAATGTAGCTTTCAGCACCAAATCAATCACCAGCTGGCATGAACTGTCATAATGAAAAAGGAGTGGTATTTAGCACCAAAATATCATGAAATACAGATATAAGGATGCTTTAAAGGCAAGCCAACAGCCTTGGTTCCTGTTTATATACTATACTGCAGTGCCAATAGAATTCTTTACATCTCTCATTCTCCCTTGTTTACCTTCCTCACAAGAACAATTACATCAGGGATTTTATTAATTCAAAAGAAGTAGAAAGAAATGTTCTCAGAGCTTTCTGTCCATAAACAGAGAGGCATAAATTGCCCTGCATTGATCCAGGCTTGATTTTGTCCTGCTTATGGAAAGGAGCCCAGGTATCTGCCCATTAAGCTTGACAAATGTAGGAAAGTAACACACAAACATAAGGAGTCCAAAATACTTTGATTAACCTAGAAACATATTTCCTTATCTTTGAATATTGAGTACAAACCATTTTTGTCATACTCGTATTTCAGAATTGGACAACTTTTCAAAACTTTAACTTTTGTGCAGGATGAATAATGTATTTTCCACCCTGATTTAACTTTTTATGTGCCATTTTACCTACTACCCGAGGAGGTAACCTTTCCTTACACTGTTCAGAGGCACTAAGAAAATCTGTATGTTCCCTAATAGAGAAATGTTACTCAGAGACTTGTATAAATAATAATATGGTTATCTGTGCATGGAGGGAGCAGAATATGACACAGCAGGAAATACAGAGATGCTGCTTATGGGAACTGAATTTCAGAAGGTAAAAGTGAAATTGTGAACTATGTGTTACAATAAAGAGGATCCCAGAATCTTTTCCCAAAATTGGAATTTGTTTTTTTTTGTTGTGCCAAATGAAATGCTTGACTTTTAATAATTGGTTTGTTTTAATTGCAAACTGTGGCACAATGTTTAACAAACCCTGAGATTAGCTCAGCTGGTCAGAGCATGGTGCTGGTAACTCCAAGGTCATAGGTCTGATCCCTGAACGGGCCATTCACTCTAGAGCTGGACTCGATGATCCTTGTGGGTCCCTCCCAACTCAGAATATTCTGTGAAATCTTGTAGCAGAGAAATAGGGAATAATGATGGAGCCACATGGAATAAATTAGATGTCAGAGGAGCTGCTCTGCTAGCAGCAGGTTTCTGTAACGTTATCACATCCTTATTCATCGAGTTGTGCTTCTCACAGCTGTAAGCACTACAGATAGAATGATAAAGGACCTTCAGCTGTGCTTTGGGCTTGGAAAACAGTGGTGCTGTTGCAATGATGCTTTTGTTTTGCATGTTTACTGGACAAAATGTACTGTATTTCATGTTATTTTTTGTAGGATAATACAGTTGTTTTTTTCAGATATCAGGGAAGTTATCAAAAGGAAGCTGTGCTCACTCAGATATAAGCTGCATAATGAAACCTAGGCGTTCTTTTAATGGCATATGCATTTTCAGGATGTTTCTTGCTGTTCCTGTGATCTTATTTGAATAACCTCACAAAGTATTGGAGGGAAAGGCTATTTCATTCTTCCATCTCCACTACCTTTTCTTACACACACGAACTATGAACTGCAGTATTGAAGTGTTGGAAACTTTCTAGGTTATATAGAGGACAGAAGAGAGCCCACATTTCCTCTATAAGTAGAGCTCGTGGAAAGCAAGAACAAAAGCAAGTCTACAATCCAAATGAACTCCTTGTCTATCTTTTCAGCAAGGAACAGCAGCCTGATCCAGCAGTCTCTCTGCTTTCCAGGAGAATTCTGTTACCACTTCCATGGTTAAACCTGCCTTACCAGAGAGGCAACAAAACTATTCTCTTTCAGAAGCAATGAATCTCATACGCAGCGTGAAGTGCAATGTAGTTCCCTGCCCTGGCCATTCTGAGTGCAGAAGGTGTTCTAGCTGATGGCCACGAGAACCTGTGCAGTTTCCTCTCCTTCTTTTGAGAGTTGTTTTAGTTGTAACTGTTTTTATATTTGAGCTATAAACTCCAAGTCACATTTTTCCTTTTTCTCTAACCTAGGACTCATGGGAGAAGTTTTACCAGGTGTGCTGCCTGTGTTAGTGCCTCTGATATGTTACCAAGATTATTCTGGACGTGATACAGACAGAATAGTCCTGAGCACCTGACAACAGATCCATGGGAAGAGTATCAAGATACAAAGGGATGTGTTCTTCACTGTAGGTAATTTCTTTTCTATTTTCACATCTCTTTACCTGCGATTTCCAGTTGTCTTGCAGCATGTCTGGAAAGATTTTGTACAAAATATGGCCACAGCCCTGAAGTCAGAAATATATGTGTGACCTTTCTGTCTGTGTGAGACTCCTTTTAATTTCAGTGACACTCTGCAGTGGTATTGGGGTCCTTTGTCACGTGTCAGACTGCCATAGGTGAAATAGGGAACTTGTGAAGATGGCACGTTTAGTCTTGTGTTGCTTGGATCCTTTTGGGAATGCTTCCAAACAAAATTCATAACAAGGAGTCAAGAACAGCAGGTTGTTCCATCCTGAAAACAACTAGGAATTGCCAGCTTATTGAGGCTACAAAACAGGCACAAATGAAATTCAGTGTTCTTGCTCCTTTTTTTCCATTGTGCAAGGGTCATGCAAAGCAGGGAAAAGATGGCTCTGTTGGGGAATTCTTTAGAGAAGGGCAAGGAAAGAGTTTGCTGCAGAAAGAAAACTGCACTTGTGAATAGTTTGGTTACTTTGACAGTAGAATATTGGTGCTGGAGACAGCCTGGGGCTGATCTAGGCTGCAGCTTGATTTCATTTGCCTGAAAAACTGCCAGTGGAAAGAGCACTTCTCAAGCTGAAATTTAAAGAAACTGTGGAGAAGGACTTCTGGAGGGAAATATAACATATTTTAAATGAAGAATAAACCCATGTGAAAGACAGAATACTCTCTTTTCTCCCCTTCTCCACTGTTCTTATAGGGGACAGGACTGATCTTTGTACAGTTTTTCGTCTGTCTCTTCCCTCCTCACAGCTGTTCTCCAAAGGGCTTGTTGCTGCAGAATTGCAAGGAGTTTCTATAAATCTCACTCCTGCCGTTCACCTGGGCTCTGCTGGTCTCACAGATTGCTATGATTTAGATGCCTTCTCAGGGGTCCTGTGTCAGCATTCTGCCAGACTATCCTCCCTTCCCTGTTGCCACCCTGCTGAGCCGTGTCGTGTCCGTGCTGTGCTGGGACAGAGCTCAGCAGTGCTCCGCACAGGAGGGGGACTCCAGGGAGAAGGCCTTTTACCTACACGTGGGAAATTAAATAGCACATCGCCCCTCCCATCCAAAGACCCTCTCTTTGGTGAAATGAAATTCAGAGGTGTTAAGCAGACTGCATTAGAGACTCAGCAGGACTACCTCAGCCCAGACTTGTTGATCAGACTGCAAAGGCTTCTGACTAGTACATGTAACAGGACCTGTTCCTTGGAATCAAGCCTTATTTTGTCTTCCAAATCAAGGTGATTGTGAACTCCTGCCTGTAAGAGAGGGGAGAAAGGTAAACAAGGCTGTGGTGAGATGTGTTGCACAAGTGGCAGGTGACCTTTGATGGCAATGGATACCTCCCCCTCAGAGATAACAGCCTGTTCACGGAATATCCTGAGCTGGAATGAACAAGGACCAAGTCCAACCCATGGCCCTGCACAACACCATTCCCAAGAGTCACACCACGTGCCTGAGAGTATTGTCCAAACACCTGAGCTCTCTCAGGTTTAGGTCTGTGACCACTGCCCTGGAGAACCTGTTGTTGCTGTCCTAACCAGTGCTGTTAGTTGTAATAGGTTTAGAGTAAAAAAAACCCACTAGATAGCTAAATAGATAGGCAGGCAGAGTTGATATTTGGCCAGGACTGCACTGCCTGGCATTGGGCTAGGGTAAAAGCTGATGTATCACCAGTTGTGAGGCAGCAGTAGCTCTGGGCATCTTCAGAAACACCCAGAGGAGCACAGCCACTCACACCCTGAGATACCAACTGAGCAGATCAGAGAGCCAAACCTCTTCTGTCTGTCACATCAAGAACCTGCTTGTGAAGCCTTAGTTTATTGGAAAGTTTCACTAAGCAGCTTATCTCGCAATATAGAGCATTTCTTACGACCTACACACCTTTACTGGATGCTTGAAAGTTATAGATCTTCTGTTTGGGTTTGAGAAAGGAGTAGGCTTGGAAATAATGCCAATAAATGTTTTCTTGTAGCAGCATGAGATAAGGTCCTGCCAGAGTACAGACAATGCAAAGATAATAGGAAGGCTGTTCTTTATCTCATTCGGAAGTTATAAGAGCGGTTAAACTTTCTAGGGATTTTCTAATAAGCCCCAGAAAATACCACTAATCTCATAATGACTAGCATAAAGATAATGTGGAAAGAAGTTTCCTGCAAAAAAAAAGAGGTGAACTCAAAGCAACACACAGGAGCTTATAGTTGGATTGAAACTGGAGTAATTCAACACTGAAGATTAAAGGCCAAACTTTCTGCTGGGAAAATCCAATCTAAAATGCAGTGCAAATTCCATCAGGCTCGTTTGAAAGCTGTAAATTCATTCAGCTTTTCATACTGGGGGGTAGAGGAAAAAACTTTTCAAAACATGGACACTGTTCTTGCAGACATGTAAAACTCACTTTGTGTGTATAACACTCCTTTGGATAATGAATTACAACATTGAAAACAAGGCCATAGGCAGCAGGACCATTCATTCATCAAGAGATTGCTTGGAGACAAGAGTGTGTGAAAGGTACTACCTTTTTTTTGAAAGGTACTACTCTCTTGTCATTAGGGTCACACATGAGATTATTTAGAGTTTTTACCTTGTGCTGACACCTGGTCTTTGTAGCTGACCAAAAACCAGAAACCCTGAATTAGAGAGAGTGAAATGCTGATATGCTCTGTGCTATTTAGTGGGCTTGGAAAGGTTTTACCTTCTGAGGAACTTAAATAAATGCCCTGAGACTTTTCAGATTCAACCAAACAGCAGTCAGTCAATCAAGCACTAAACTTTGCCAACCAACAGTGCAAAATTCACCTTTAAAATACCTTCAATACTTGAATGAATATATAGTTAGCTACTTTTGCTATTTCTATGTTATCATTCTTCCATTTCTTTTACTTCATTGGCCCTTGAAATTCCCTTCATCTTTTTATGAAAGCTGACAGTACTAAGTAGCTTTATTAATCTCTTCCCCCTGGCTTTCCCAGTAGTTTAATCAGATGTTTACTAGAAAATAAGCACAGATTGAAAGCCTCCTAATACATATGGTTGAGCTAGCCCTGTCAAAACCACAAAACCTAGCAGATAAAAGCAACACCTATGATTTTCTATGGAACCAACCCTGTTGGAGTTCAGGTCCTATTTCTGAAAACTTTTATACAGAACTCTGGTGCAGCAAAGGATTTCAAGTGCTCATTTGAGACCAACTGAGTGGCAGCCCTCCCTTCTTTCCTCCGGCTCAAGGCAACCTCCTGGCAGGCCATCAAGTGCCTTGGCTGTTCCAGACCGCCAGGAACACAAACCAGCAGGAGAAAAATTGCTCCTCATAAACCACCTGATTTCTGCCACGAGAACCTAAGGGTAAAGTTCTGAAGGCTGCAGAGGGCAGAACGGGGACAGAAAGCCCAGCAAACATGAAGAACCTCTGTCTGGATGGCTTATGAAACAACTGCAGGGTGCGTGTGGCTCCTGAGGAAGCTGCAGCAGCAGAGTAGAGCTGCAGGAGCTGTCCGTGGTGCTGAAAGCACTATAAAATTATCCATGTGTAAAATAGGCCGAACTGCTCTCTGGTACCAGAGGTGTGTGAGGACTGATCCTCGCAGGCACAGGTCTGTTTGCTTCTCTCACAGACATGGTTTTTCACTTACTGGGTGCCCTTTGGCTGCTCTCAACCATATTCAAACATTATCTACAAAGAGATGTGAAAACAACCATAACCCTAAGCATGCACACGTACACAAAAATTCTCCTGGATGCAGGCACAAGTAGAGTCATATTTCCAGGAATTCACGTGCAGTGAACAACAGCAATGACATATGGTGCTAACCTTGAATAAATAACTTATTCCAATCTCATCTTTTATAAAGGTTAATGACAAAATCCTTTTGAACATCTCAGATTATCTGCAGTCTTGGATCTGAAACTTAGTAAGTGACATTTAGGAGATTTTGACTTGTGTTTGTTATATAAATGACAGATTTCTGTAGTGCAAAGTGCAAAGACACAGAAATGTTTTTAATATGTGAATAGAAAAGTCATGTGTGAGACATACACTACGTTTTCACGTGGCTTTGAGAATCTTCAAATCATTGTTCCTCTAATTGCCAGGCAAGGCTTCTGGGGCTCCTGGATATGGCAGTCACCATTTTACTGACAAGGCTGGTTGTTCTCAGTTCTCTGCAAAAGTTGTGTGACAGAGCCAAAACATAAGAGCAGAGGGAGAAAAAAGGTGGTAGAAAGTAATGAGAGCTTCTAGACAGTGAAAGCAGCAATTAGAAAAAAAATCTTAAAAGTTCTCATGCTTGTCTCCACACTGATTATGCATAATTGCTGAAAAAAAATTGAAAAAATCACAAGAAAAACACAAAATTAACCAATCTCCAAAATCATAGTTGCTTTGTTATGCATGTTTTATCATATTTTTCATCATCCTCATTTGTCATGACTAGGAAGAAATGAGCTTGTGTGACAAGAGTGACCAGGACAGATGGGGTGTGGACTCAAATGCACATTGTCTATGGAGGATGAGTCAGGCAGTTTGTATTGTTGTTATGGCAAAAAGATCCTATGAAACTTAGCACAGAGATGAGTGCAGTGGCAAAAGTTGAAAAAAATCTTCAGTTATTTCAAAGTTTTTCTGGCAGTTACCTTTAGGAACTGAATGACAATTGAGTTTGATTGTTCATTTAGCAATTGTGGTTTGAGCAGGAGATTTCTTCGTACAGCATTCCTATTTATACAGCACAATAATGCCCCTGTACAACAGCCTTTAACATTCCTAATGGTGCAGAGTTATGTCACTGGGTGAGCACATCAGGTTCCTTGACAGACTCCGAGCCTGCACACAACTGTTCAAAGACAGCTCAGTTGCACTGTATAAAAAATGTCCGTGTGATTTCCATTGCTCTTTGTTTGTTTGCTCTAGAAAATGCACAGGACCAATTCTGCAGCTTGTTCTAAAGGTCCAGTATTGACCTAGAAGTCCTTGTTCAAAATCCATTCAGACACAACTTTACAGTCTGCTAAGAATGCAGCCCCTCAGAGGGCAGGCATGAGCCTTACAGAAGCAGAGCATGAAAATGTCATCTGCCATTTCTACAACGTCCTGCAGCCCTGGCTCCAGGCTCCACCTAGGAGTGCAGCATCCACCTTCCAGATGTTCGGTCCCAACTGGCTGCCAGGGGTGTTGCCTTTAAGCAATTACTTGCAAAGTTTGGAGAATCATGCTTTAATGTGTTCCCAGAAGCTTGCACATTGTCCTGCAGGATATTTGTGCAAAATTGCCATGCCAAGGGAACATGTAAATAAATACCTCTGTCTCTTCTGCTTTTCTCTTTTTTTTTTTTTAATATAGTCTCTTCCTGTTGGATTTCTTGATAACTTTCTGTTCTCTTTTTGGAAGAGAAATGAATTCTGGGTATGTTTGCAGGTTTCTGCCAGCAAGACAACCTTTTGAAAGTGGGTGAACAGGAGCAGCACAAACATTGAAATACACAGCCTTATTTTTCTGCTCTCCATCCAAATTAAGAACTTGTACGTAAACTTGGCCGGGTTTGTTCAACACTGGTGCTGATCCCTGATCAAAGTTGCTTCGACAGGTGCTATCAGGTGTCCTGAAAGTTTAAAACTTACCATAACTCTCCTTTGCTTCATGCACGTGTCATGTTGTGTCTGCTGTATTGTAGGTATTCATGTTTAGCCACAGCTGTGGTATTGTAGTTGTTAAAAAGAGCTGCTTCTAATTACAGCAGCAGAAAAACCCCTCAGACTATGCTAAATCCATATGTTTGCAAGTCTGACATCAGCAGTGCAGTCCTTGGTTGCTTTTCTTGAACTATTTTTTAGCATTCTTTCCCTCCCCATCCCTGTCCCTTTAATGTGTCAGTCCTCTCTGTCTTTATTCTGTTCTTTGCTTCTCCTGCCTCTTTCATACTTTTGCCCAGATGATTGAATACTAAATTTTTTTAAGCATTAAACTAATGTTTAACACTCACTTTACATGCTTATCTCCCTTTTTAATGCAATCGTTACCATTTTCTGTGCTTCCTTTGTCCTCATCTTTCCACTTAACTCTCTCCTCTATCACCTCACTTCGTTCCTCTTCTTGAATATCTCTTGAAACGAAAAGACCTTTGACTTCTTGGTGTAGCAAATCAACATCTCTCCCTTTTCTGATCTGAGACCTGCACCCAAAAAGATTCCCTATCTTGTCCTGTTGAGTGTGGAAAGTCTGTTCAGAGCTGGTTGAAGAGATAAAATGGTGCAATTTATTTGCTTGTCTGTAATGGATTTAAATACCCCTGTCTTTACAGAGAGATAATTTTGTTTTGCACATACCTTACCAGTGAGGGAACAGCTCCAGCTGTGCAGTGATGACCTCCTGAGTCCCTCAGTCTGGATTAAGGCAGTTGCAATCACACCTCATCCAGAACTGTTACACCTTTCTTAGCTTTTATTTTCCTTCCAATAGTGTGTAGTAATCAATATCCTTTCACTGCATATGGTGTTCTTCTGAAGTTTAAATGCTAATGGTGCCATTTGGCAAGGTGAGTTACATTAGATTATACAATATAAGTGTAAATTGGAAATTGTTTAAGCTTTCAAATTTGTTTTATGCCATTAGATTTTCTCATGATTCATTTGTCATTCTAATTGGATTTTAACATGTACTTTACGTTTCAAAACTTGAAATGATGAAGACTGCATAACAAAGAATCCTTAAGAATAAGCAGCTCCCTAAGATGTGTTTAATTTATAACAGATGAGGAAACGAGGAAGGTGAAGAGTCACAAAAATACTAAGTAACAAAGTGATGCTGCCTTAGAAATCCAATGATTAATTGCAATGATAATAAGAAGAGTGATTAAGTTGATTTATTTGAATCCTACTGCAGCACTCACTAGACTAGCTCAGTTGAGCAGGATACTAAGGATGATTTGTTCTTACACCTTTTTTCTAGGTCTTTCATCTACTCTTGACCTTGCACAGAATTACCTGAGGAGCCAACAGAAAACTTTGTCTGCTAGAAATAGAGCAGAACGATAACTAGTCAATTTTCCTTCTGAAAAACCGCAGAAGTCTGTGTGAGAAGGGTCTTCTCATCCCTTCTTCAGGGTATGCAGCTGTGTTTTCTGACTCTGGGAGTCTGGATGATCACATTAATTTACAGCAAAATTCTGTAGAGGATCCCGAGTTGTCCATGGGCAGAGGTTAAAGTAGGAGCCTGAGCCTGTTCCCAGCCATGGGCAGTATCTTCCTGTACCCTGGCAGACTGCAGACTTCACAGACTTTACATCCCATTTTTAATGCAATCTTTGCAATTGCATAATCATTAAAACTCAGAATGTATTTTGTTTGAGCGCTTTCAGACACTGAAACAGAAATCATATACATCACAGGGACATTTCATGCTATATTTTGAAAACAGATAATTGAATAATAAACTGGTTGTTTCAGCCAGCTAGGAAATGGGCATGTTTGCGTTAGTGTCCTGCTGTAATAGCAGACTTCAAGGTGTGGATTGAGTTTGTTTCTATAGCTCAGGTTGTTATGCCAGTGACCTCAGCATCATCTGTTCATTTTTCCCATTCTTTTATTCTGAAGATTAGAAGTCAGATCTTAGAGACCAAAGTTCTGCTGCACTTCTCTGACATTTAAAAGTACAGCACTGAAAAAAACCAAGAGACAAAGCCCTTGTTTGGGATAGAAAAAGATGCATATTTAGCATCATCACTAACTGGGATTTGTCTACATCTCTACTGAGATGTAGACTGCTTCTGAAGTATTTAATTTCTTTCTTTGCTCTGTGACTTAGCTACCTTTTGAAAAGATTGAGAATATTGTTTTTCTACATCAGAAAAGAGCTGGAGGAGCTCAGCTCAGACATTTGTAAAGAAAGTTATCACTGAGATATGCAAAGTGGGCTAATAAGTCCTTTGTCCACTTTTTGATCTTTTTGTCTTCTCTTCTCTGTCCAGCATGCCCATCTCTGGGTAAAAACCCTTCTATTAAAGAATTCTGCAAATGTGTGTACATTAAAGTCAGGTATATCAGCTAGCAAGTATATTAAAAAAAAATCCCTTTATTGTCCATGATTTATTTTTACAACAAGGAATATTTAGCATTTCAAGCACAAATACATAAAAATTTACACAGGTGCTGTGTGTTTTAGACCAGATGGGTTTTTTAGACAAGAGACAAGAACATATTGGATACAGCAAAACAAATTTACATTTTTCTAAGGGTGTGTTTTTTTCCAGTGTGTTATTTCTCATGAATACATCAACAGAGACTTGTGCTCCACTTTCTAAAACAAGTGTAATCCAGACAGCAGATGTGCCAATATCCCCATGTTGCTCTGCCAAACCAGTGCACACTGAGCCATATGGATGGATTGATATTTCCAAGGCACCAGCTCCAGGGGCATCCAGGCCTTTCCCTACCAGGTATAACATGACAGAGGAGCAACTGTTTATGGTGGTGATTTGAATAACTCTGGTGTTTGTTGCCAGGAGTTGGTACGTGGTTCTCAAGCAGATCTCAGTGAGCAGTAGCTCCTACCTTGGGCTGGTCTCAAATCACTGACTCCAAAGTGAAGTGTGCTCTGCAGTTGGTGACTGGAAGGAGCAGAGTCTTTTAAAAACAACAGTTCTGGGTTATGTGAGTCACAATTTGTATTATGGTGATTACCAGATGAAGGCTCATCACTGTGCAATGTGCTACATACCCAGTATGGGAAATCACACTCATCTTCCACTTTGGAAGGTGGGTTTCTGACAGGATCGCTCATTCCCAGGAACTTGGGGTTTCTCAGGAATCCTGAAATGTTCCCCTGCATTCATAACATTCCCCCCCTTATTCTCAGTTGGAAAAGACTTTATTATAGGAAGGAGCAATTTTGGGGTTTTTTTCCCAGGAGGACATCACGTCTGCTTTCCCTGTTACTGTGGTTCCCTCATCAGCCAGACAGTTTGTTACAGGGCTGTGTGATGAGGGATTTTTCCAAGAAAAATATAAACACAAACCAGGCCAGAACATTTTTTATCTTAATTTGCCTTACAAATTGTCAGCACTTCATCAGAGAATGTGAAGAGCTTCTTCTAAAAAGAAGTTAATTGAACAGATTTTCATGAACATGTAATATATACCATGAGAAAGACAAATTTCTTGAAATGTTTTGTTTTGTCAGAAACTCATTTTTCCCTGACAAATGGATTTCAGAGGAAATTTTCCAGAAGGCCCTGCTCATTGGTCTGTGTGACTCGAAAAGAAATGAAAAATCTGAACTAAAAGAAACAGAGACATGAAAAATTTTGTCAGAGAAGTTAATGTCTGATGGCAGCTGGCAAGGGACTTAGCTGGAGTTCCTAAATCTATGTTATTTTCCAAGGAAAGCTCACACAGGCTCTTATTGTTCTACAATATTCATGTCTGGTTTTAGGCATTTCTGGATTTCAGTATGTTTCTACAGCTTGTTTTAACATCTCACTCGTAGTCTTAAGTGGAGAAGCAACACCTATGATCTTAACTTTGTTTTCTAAAAAGCATAAATCACAGTCATGGGTCAAGCTGGGTAGTTCTTGACCTGTTGAGGCAATTCATTTAACCTGTTTAAAAAACTCCAAATCCACAAACAAACCCAACTTTCTGCAAATTCTTTTGACCAATCTTTGGCTCCTAAGTGAAGAAAGGTATACCTTGAAATTTGAAAGTGTTTTTAAAAGCATCTGTGTTTTGAGCCCTTTCATCCTGCATATCTCTGCTTACCACTGACTTTATCTTGCAGCAGGACACCTGCCCTTTGTTCCCATTGTGGGGGACTCTTGGAGCAGTGCTGTGCTGTTGCTGACTGCACTCCAGGCTGCTGACCTTTCTGATTAAATGAAGCTAAAAAGAATGAGAGTCTCTCTTGATGGGTGTGTGTGTTTGATCATAGATTTGGAGGATGCTCTTGATATCTGTTTGATCACATATGGTTCCTTACGCACTCTTACAAAGTAAAAGCAGCAGCAGATCTAACTCAAAGGAGAACCCCATAGTGGCTCAGACTTAATGAGATCTTGTTTTCCTTATATAATGAAATCATCCCACTCTAATATCAGTCCTTTTATTTCCCCCGGAGAACTTGGGAAGGTTGTAGTAGAGGTGGTTGTTGCCATGAAACACGGCTGTTTACAAGGCAGACACCTCTGTGATGCAGGGATGTTTTTCGTATAGGGATGGGATGCAGCACACTTCTGCACGTCTCAGAGAGGGCTGAGTGTGTGTGTGTGGGTAGGAGGCTGCCTCAGTCATGTTAAATTCATATTAGGTAGCACTTCCAGAAATGAGTGGAAAGTAGAGCTGTTGTTGATGCAAAAGGTCACAGGCATTAATAGCCTGCAGAACAATTCCAGGGTGCAGAATTATTCACAGCTGCCAAAACACAAAGGAAAAGAATGAAAAAAGAACGAGGGAAATAAAAGGTTTGAAACAATGGCATCTCTCTGTTATTACTGCTGTTATACTTTGGGTTTTTTAAAAAACACTCATCTTGGAGGGGAACCGGGGGGTTAATTTTGAGCTGTTTTCTGCTTTCATCTTTTAAATAGCAACAGGAAATATGTGTCTTTTTTTGCTGTGCTTTTATTGCGTTTAGAAGTTTTTGTGGAAATATGAACAGCAGTGAGTGTTGATGAAATGCATGTTCTTCTGACTGAGAATGGCCTTTAAAGGGAGTCCAGTCTTTTTTTTTCAAAGGCTCCAGACCAAGACAGAAGAGGTGGAGGGTCAGAAAAGGGAAGAGGAGCAAAGCAATGAAAAGGAAGGGAGGTTGTTGATGGTTGAGACAAGAATATAGGCTGTTCTTTAGGACTGAAAATATTTTGTTGCTCAAAGGAAATCAAATTCCTCTCTTTTTAAGGCTGGTTGTGTACTTGTGCCAGACGCATAGAAGGGAAATGCGTGGCTCTTGAAAGCCTTTACAAAAAAACGGAATGAAAAGCACCAAGAATATCAAATGCTAAAGTTGTGTCTGTGCTGGTTTTTCTCCCTCCCTCCCTCTCACTAAGTCTCACAGCCCCTCTGATTTTCCTTACAACCCCTTGTAGACAGTCAGGGGCTTCAAGCAGGAGACAGAGAATAACAAAAACATCTGTATTTGTAGTCATATCTATAGCTGGTTTGATTTGATAGCCAATATAGCTGGTAGCCAATGCTAAGAATGATCCTCTTCTATGACCACTGGCATGTTTTATGCCAACAAAGTCACAGATCAATCATTTTCACTCCTGCTGCTGACAGATCAGGTGTAGACTCACAGCAAGTGAGGAATTGGGCAGATTAGAAGCAAGGTCTATTGTTCTGATTACAAATTGCAAAGTCTTTGATTTGCTGAATACAATAGGAACAGACATTTTCTCTTTTTCCTTTCTGACTGAAAAATGGAATTACTGTTGTATTTTTAGCCACCCTTTCCCTTCCCACCAGCATTGCCCTCCCCTTTAATACAGATCAATAGTTCTGTCCTTTCCAGCAGATATTTTCAAAACTCCACCAGTCTGCACTCACCCTGTAAAAGGAGAAAGCCCTGGTCCTTATCTGCATCCTCTTAATCTGACAAGTGCAGTCCCTGACTGTTTTTATCTGTGTTTCCTCCATTGTTCCTCCTACAAAGGAATCTTTGTAGGGATGGCTCAGGAGACAGCCAATGGTCTGTAACATCTTTCCCTCCTAAATTTGCTTCCAGCAGTGATTATTGTGCTCTTCTGGGGAAGTGAGTTCTCTTCATGTTCCTGGCAGAGAAGTGCCTAAAGAATGGGATTCATGGTGTTCACGGATGGGAGTTACTGGAACTACTGGGCGCAGCTGCAGTGTAATGTGTAGAACAAGAGCTGATATGAGCTGTCTAATGCTCTGAGATATGTATGGACCAAGTGCCCCTTCCTGGAGGTGTTTAGGGTTGCATAAAATTCAGTAGGTAATGGAAGATTATTGTATTTATCTTGTAATTTTTTTCCTATGCAGATTGCAGCTGCAGGGTTTGACTTGCCTGTGAATTGGCAGAGTAGGGTGTGTTGTTAACAATCCCAGCAGATATGGGAGCATGAACTCAGTGTAGCAAGGTCTTTCCATATTTGTGCAGAGACTGAATCATCTAATGTGTGGATTCTTAACTAAGAACTTTTCCTAGGGACTTGCAATCAGATGCCTATAAAAAACCCCAAAAAACCAGAACCCCTCCCAAGCAGCTCCTCAAATAGACATTACTATTGCTAAGAAAATGCAACAGCTTGTAATGGTTTAGCCAGTGAGTATCTAACCTATGCTTGGCACGAGGAGATGTTCGTGCTATAAATATAACCCAAGCAGGATACATCAGTTTGTCCAACTACTGACATGACACACACAATCAAATGACTGTCACTCTGAATGAAAATGGAAAGGAGATGAAAATCCAGCCCAGCAAATCCTTTAAGGGCGAGAAAGGAAGAATCTGTATTCCTCTTATGTACCTGCTACTGCTGGAAACTCTCTCGCCCTGCCCTTTTCTTTCCTCTGGTCACTGGTGATCAAAACAGCCAGGGAATCTGAGACAGGCGTGATGGGGAATTAGATCCCATGTAAATGTTGTCAGTGCAGGCTTGGATGGTACCAAAGGAACCCTGCCAATGAAGAACAAAGGAGCTTGCTTTATTCTGCAGAGGTGTCGCTGCATATGCTTGCCTGATTCTGAACATCAGTTCATACCTTGCAAGGTGATGAGGAAGGCTGGAGAATTTATATTTAGCTCCTATTCAAGGGGCTGCTGTTTGCTTGAGCACTGATTGTAGCTGCGAGTGTGTGTAAGGGACACACGGGGTGTGCGAGTGGCAATCTCGGGTGAGTGCGGTGATCATCTAAGGAACTCAGGAATATCCAGGGGTGGCAGTCAACCCTAACATTTAGCTTATATAAACTATGACTAAGAGAGTTCAACAAATCCTTGAAAATCTGTTCTCTGCATCACACTTCCACTAAACTTGACGTGGGGTATGTGTCTAAAGATATCAAGGATCAAGCAATAAATATTCACCACTGCTCGCAATTAAATCTGTTTATGCAAAAAGTTGTAGAAATATTTCCCGTAATTCAACTGCTTCTGTAAGAGTTCCAAAAACATCCTGTAAAATCAAGCTTTTTGTTTTGGTTTGGAGTTTTTTTTATAGTAACTGAGAGCTGATTCCAGGGGACAGATCCTGTAGCAAAAAGGCTGAGGTATCCCTCCTCCAATGTCAGCGATCCAAGCGCTGCATTTAGTGTTATGTGAAGGGAATATAAGCACAGGCATAGCAGAGGACACCAGATGTTTCTTGGGATGGCAGGAGTCTCAATGCCTTTGAAATGGTTCTACTTTAGCTGTTGCACAAGCTATTTTAAACTTTTTACTTCATATTTATCTGCCATTATGTCAGAAATCATCTCATAACAGTCTTGGTGTCACCACTCCAAGATCCAGACTCAGCAGTCCCAAAATCCTGGTGCGCTGTTTGCCTGATCTCAGAGACAGTGGATAAAGAAGCCCTGAGGATGTGTAGGCACCGCTCACCAGGAGCAATGGGGATTGCAGATCCTTTTTCTGAGGCAGGAATTCCTCCTTAGCATTTAAACAGCGGCAAGGAAACTGGTGAGACTCAAATGCACAGTTCAGCTGGGCTGCAACCTTTCCTGGCTGTGCTGGTATTTCATTTGCTCAGTCCAAGAAGAAGAGTCAGACTTTTTAAAAAAATCCTTAGGAAAATTCTGGTGTCTCCAACCCTTTCGTGCTAGTGTCCCATGAAGCTCAGAGGGACAGGGAAGGCTGTGAGTTACTTTTGTATGTGGTGCTGCATCCTGTCTTTCCTTGTTTCACAGAAACCATGACTGTTAACAAAATTTAGAGAAGGCAGAGGCTGACTGATTACATCCACTGTTTTCTTTCCTGCCTTAGATTGTCACACAAGTCTTTTGTGACAGTGCTTATAAGAGACATAAGGAGGGACAAGTCTCAGGTAATGTTTTTTATGTTTAAGTTTCATTGAAGTTTCAGCTTACTTGAGCTTGAAATTCACACTAAAGACAATCTGAGAAGAGACAAAGGCATATGTTGCTTATTGTCAGTATTTTATTCTCATTCAGATCATTGCAGGAGAGGGTTTGAAACTCAGCTGACATCTTCCCAAGGTGTTGACGTTGTTTGATAGTTCCTCATCTCTGTGAGATTAATAGAGGGGGAATACTATGGTTTTTCTTCCCTCTGGCACTTTGATCCAGCATTTCTGGTTTTGGAAACACATAGTGCACCAGACTGAGCCACTGGAAGACGCGGTGCAAGTATTTTCAGATCACCAGCTCTCCACAAGACTGGCTTTGAGAAACAACATCGTTTGGGAATTGATCTGTGTGTAACAAACCCTCTGAGGCATTGAAGGGTTTGCACAGTATGACAGGAGTTTTGGTTCCTAGGACAAACAGCCTCCTCTGGCAGCTAACATGCCCTGGCTCATTCTCAGGAGCTGCACAGCCAAAGGGCTCTGGGAGAGCACCCTGCAAGGCTGACCTGGCCAGTGGCTCTCCTGTTCATGCTCCTTCCTCCCACACAAACCTGCATGGCCTCACTCCCTCCTCACCCTGGCAGAGCCAGGAGCCAACGCCCAGGAGCTCCAGAACATCCCTGTCTGCCATGCAGAACACGGAGCTGGAGGGTGAGAAGCACCTTTTTGAGGCTGTCTTTGTGTGCAGGCGCTCCCCGAGATGGGTGACCCCAGGGAGACTCCAGAGACAGTAAAAGGCAGAAAATCTTTCAGCTGGTGCCATTTAATAATGAAAACACATTTCAGCTCCTCATTTGCAGCCACATGGATGGGCTGCCTTTTTCACTTGAAAAAAGAAATCTTCCAGGGAGGAAGAATTAGCTGCTGTTTTTGGAAGAGTTTTGCCACATGAGCTGTAACAAACTGACAGTGCTACAAAGCTATTTATAGATCTGCAGCTCCAGACCAGGATGCTCAATAAAGGCTGGTGAAGTACATTTATTGCATGAATATGTTAACTTCTGTAAAGATATTATTTCTCTGGAAAGTCTGATTCTTTTTTCCCCTGTTCTTTAGCAGTTCTTCCCAGCAGTTCTTTGACACCTGAATTACTTCTCTAGTGCAATAAAAATGAGGAAGGAGTGGGGTGTCCTTGATGCTCCCATGGGCCCTAAATGGGAAGTGACACACTGATAAACTAAGGGTGAAGAAGATTTCTGTGGAGAGTTCTGGTCTCCAGTATTATTTGTACATCCTCTTTGGTTCTGCTGCTTTCCACATAGTTTACTACTGACACACCAGTTACCTTCACTGAAGTCAATAAACATGTCTGTGGTTCATTTTGGGAATAGAAGCAGTGAGAATTTTCACTGTTTCCCTCCTCTTTTTTTTTTGCTTAGTCTCTGACAGGCATGAGACCAAGCCCATCTTCCTACTTTCAGTGCTTTGGTTTGATCACTAGACAGTGTCCATCTCATTTAGTCCCTTCCCTATTTAGCTGCCAAAATATGCCTCATTGAATTGAATGTCAATTATTTCAGGAATAGACTTCTATGGTTGGGAAAGTGGTAAAAAATATCTTAAACTGGGCAATTTATTAATAATGAGATATATGCGGCCCACAGCTTTTTCACACCCAAAGCTTGCTGTGAGTGTTACAGTTCTTCCAATGTAGCAGTGCAGAATAAGAGATTTTTTTCTTCTGTTTAAGCATGTGGATATACAAGATAAAGGTCTTTTGGCAAAGGAATGCCATGCTATTCAGCAGAGAGTTACAGCAAACCACTTACTCCTCCACTGAAACCCAGATAATGTGTTTCTCAGCAGAGGAAACTAAATCTCTTGCCTGGCACAGATGCAACACTGATTAAGAAACTAGAAAGCTTTATAGCTGTGTCTGTTTACACAGGTCAGAGGGTCTTTGTTCAATGTGGCTAATTATGTTGATTCTTGGAAATTTAGAGGCAACATGAAAAATGTGCTGGGAGGAGCTGTGATGACAATGGATATTAGGAAAAAATTCTTCTCTGAAAAGGTTGTCAAGCATTGGAACAGACAGGAACAGGGAAGTGGTTAAGTCAGCATTCCTGGAGGTATTTAAGAGATCTGTAGATGTGGCACTTAGGGACATGATTTAGGGGTGGACTTGGCAGTGCCAGGTTAGTGGTTGGACTTGATGATCTTAAGGATCTTTTCTAAACTAAACAGTTCTATGATTCTATGACAAGAATAACAGTAATTGGGAAATTGTGCTGCACATCACACCTCTCTTTTGGTTACCAAGTAATTGGTTTTGCATAAAATGTTCACAGTGTTTGCCTGAAGTGTGTGTACAAACACAGGAAAAGTCCTGTGAAAGCCCAGTGGAAGGGCAATTTGGATATTTTGTTATTACTAAACCCCTCCTGACTGAGTTTGTGCAGGTGTGTACAGGCCATTCAGAAAGATACCTTCTAACAGGAAGAAACCTTTGCCACTTGGGGCACAAGGGAAAAATCAGTGTAAAACATGATGAAACCTGAATTGTAGGAAACAACAACAAAAAAAAAACCACAGAAAGATTTGTTTTATTCATTCAAATCACAGATTTGTATCTGGCTTTGTGTATAGTTCTGGTCATGTTTCAGGCATCCCAAATTTTTGTTTTTAAGAAGATGAATCAATCGATACAAAGGAGGTTTATCTCCTTGCAACAGGATAACTCTATGAGCAAAGAGTTATGTGAGGCTCCCCTAATGCATCCTGCCCGAGAGATGATAAGGCAGACTCCCGGGTGAGTGTGTGCAGTGCTCTTTGATAAATGACCCGAATTTGTGGGTAGCCAGCAATAAAAACTGGCAGATTTACATTCTTTTGAGCACCCAAGTAGTCACCGGGGAACATGTCCAGCTTAAAGCATTTCAAAATTCACGAGCCAGAATCCCAAAATCATTGTGGTGTTTGTGTAAAGTAATGATTAGGAGAAAAGTTGTGATCCTTTGCTTTCTGGTGCTTTAAACGATATGTAATAACATTTTGTTACATTTGAGCTGACCGCCTGCGGTTTGTCGTGAGGCTCACACCTCTCACACTGACACCTGATTCCACCAGCTCAAGGTTGGAAAATGTGAGTGCTCATGGTGAAATTTCTGAGAAAGTACCACTGGGCCTCACCAGCAATTTGGAGAGGAGATTATATGCTGCTTTGAAGACCTGTCCTCTAGAGTCAATGCCCAGTTTTTGCAGTGTGGTTTATTCTAATCAGTTTTGCACCTTTGGCACAAGTTTGCTCTGTAGTCTTCAGCTCCCTTCCGACTACCAGCCAGCGGCTGGAGATGTCACCGGTGCATTTGACCTAGACAGGTGCAGGTATTTCTGTAGTATCTTACCACAGCCAAAATTTACCAGATCTAAGTCCACAGCCATCCAGACTGGAAAAAATGAGATGGATTTCATGTGTGGTCAGGTGTGCACTACATGAGCTAACTTTATAAATGATAAAGGAGGCTGGATCAAAGGCAAGAGCCCTGCTGGAAATCTCCTGGACTGTCACCTTGCCTTTGGTTGCAAGTTAGTGAAAGACTTGACTTTAACTGTGGTAGGTCTTTGTGGGTGTTCCAGGAGCCTGCGTGTTTCAAATGTTCTTTGGTGTTAAGTTCGTGACTCCTCCCTGGCCCCTGGGGACAGCTCCGTGCGCTCCCCCGCTTGCACCTCCTGTGCCGTGTCTGGTACCTCCTGTGCCATGTCTGGAACCTCCTGTGCCATGTCTGGCACCTCCCGTGCCATGTCCCCCCTCATTGTGGGCATGTCTCTCCTCAGGGCGAGCTCAGCATCGCTGCTCCCCGCCCGCACTACCGCCAGCTCTCACTTGAGGGCCACCGATCTTCAGTTTAGCAGCTCCTGCCTCCGGCAGATTTATTCACTCGGAAAGGGAGCGGGATTGCTCTCTGCCTCCCGGCAGCATTAATTTTCAAACAGGAGGCAGGGTGATCAATAATCTATTCTTCTGGCAGTTTTACTTAGTTTATTCCTGTGTCAGATATTAGTTTCCTCAGCAATTTTACCACCTGCAGGGTTGATGTCATCTATTCAGTCTGGCAGGACCATTCGCCTGTCCCTGACTCTGGTGTGTCACACCAGTCTCCGTGTGGCCCAGAGCCTGGCATGGTCGGTAAGATTAAATAATGCTGAGTTGCACGAAACTGGCCATCCCTGAACTAAGCAATCACTTGTGATTCATCCCAAGGCATTCAAAACACACGCAGCTGTTTCCATCTCCCTGTCCAGCTCGATTCAGCCAGGGAGCTGCAGAAGGTGAGGCCGGCGGTGGGAAGCAGCCTGCCCCACTGCACGGCACCGCCCTGCGGGCAGAGAGCGCAGGAGAGGGATCTGCACTGCCTACGGCACAGCCACTGGGTCACCTGAGCTCAACTCGGCAACCCAGCACCGTGCTTTGATCCTCACACCTGCCCTACAGACAAGGAGCTCAGGTCTGCTCGCTACGCGCTGCGTCGTGCTGCGTTACCCGTCTGCTGAAGGAACTGAAAGGTCAGATTTTGGGGTCCTGACTCAGAAAGGTCACATAAAAAGGGCTTCCCTATTAGGAACACAGGTTTTGTTTTATTGCAAAAAGGGATATTGCCAAGGTAAAAACAACTGAAATGAAAGAAATTAAGGACTTAACGTCATGAACCTAACTATTTTCCTTGTTTAGAGCCAAATTAGCAAAAGTTGCTAAAGCCAAGCAGACCAAGAAGGAGTCCTTTGCAACCACCTAAAGCATGGGCTGTGCCTGGCAGAGGAACTGCATGTAAATCTGCCTTTCCAGCTCTGAGCAAGGAAGCTGTCAGTCCCTCATGCTGCATCTGTCCTTTAATACTGTTTAAAACCATAGAACATCATGTAGTTTTGTACTGTCAAGAAGTAGCAGACAGTCAATGAAAGAAAAAACCGACAGGCTTTAACCTCTTAGAATAATCACACTTTTGTGGCAGATATTTTCTGTATTTCTGTTTCTCTCCTGTTTTTCGGAGTATTTATGTACATGGAAGAGGACCTTTGTTTCCTGAGAGATCATCTGTTCCTGCTGCTTATACCCTATTTGATGTCATGATCTTGGTTGCTGTGGAAATGATTAAGCTGTCATCAACAGATTCAGAGGGGGAATAAGCTCTGGGAGAAGATGATACAACATTCTTTCTTTTATGCAAATGTGTGCAGTTAAGAACAGCAAACAAACAAACAAGCAGAATAGAGAGGCAAACACCCTTTCCCCTCCCAATTCACTATCCAGACTGAGCAGATTGTTTTAAAAAAGCACATTTTTCCCAGGGGGTGTCAGGCAGTGTCTAGAACACGTCACCCACCGCTGTGGAAGTGGCAGCAGGGAGCTAGAGGCCAGTGAATGTGCCCTCACCTCTTTGGCTCGAAAGGGTACAAATTCCAAAGTGGATGCAAATTGCCTTTTGTCCTGAGCTTTGAGCAGGTCATGGCAGGTGCAATAAGTTGCACAAGTAAGAGTAGCACATTTTTGTGAGCGCAAACAAATATGCAACATGCAGAGCACCAGAGCTGTGTCCTCTGCCCTTAAGTGGCTGCCCAGGGTTGTGTTAAGCACAGCAAGTCCCAGTGGGAAGAGTGATGCTCCCAGACATTAGATGAGGTTATGTTGACTCAGGAAAATGAAATACCTCCCAGAAGTACCTTTGGATTTAATTAATACGTGTCCAGTGGCTATTCTCCAAAGGGGACTTGTGTTAACCACCACCTGATTGCATCTGGAATGGCACGGGGGATTCCTCAGCATTTGGTGAATACAGATGGGGAGCGGGTCACCTAGGTTGTGTATTTGTAGCTGTAATCAGAAAGACAAACTGTGTGGGAAGAGAAAATCAACAATGATCCTGATAATGAGTTTAATAGTGCTGTGCACGTCTGCTGTGTTCTTTAAAGTCTGCAATGCTGCTGTCTCAGTGGTGGGCGTGAATGCCTTATAGGAAGTCAAACCCAGCTACTATGACTTTCCAGAGTCTTGGCAGCACCAATGTCTCAGTCTATACTCAGGAAGTGGTCAGAAAATGAGGAAACAAACTAGGGTTGTTTTCTCATTAGAGTGCTCTCCTAAAATTTTGGGGGATTTTTTCAGGATCTTCTGGATCTGAAGCTCAAAGCCTTTAGCTGCTCTTTACCTGCAGCTAAAATTATACGCACAGCATAAGGAACAGTTGATATGTGACTAAGCTGCTCTTATTCAGACATCAATAGGGTGTTATAAGGCATCAGGGTTATATAGATTAAGGATGATACCAGGAAAATCTTTCTAGAACTTTTTAAATTATTACCAATGCTTCAAAAAATGTGTTGAGGGACTTTCCACTCAAGAAATACGTGCTGCTTCTTTCTTCTTTCTGATGACAACTTCTCAGAGAGGGCACGGCCTGAGACATGCTTTGAATCAGGGACTTCACTATCTTTGGATGATGCTGTGAAACAGCACAGAGAATTCATTTTTGGATGTCATTTTCATTTCCTGTTTCCTGATGCTATTTGGTGGCATTATGGGGATGTTTGGGTCCCAGGTTTTAAACAGCCACCTACATCTTACTCTGTTCCCTCAACTTTTTTGAGACACCTCCTCAGCAACTCTTTTAAGTGTCAGAATGTTGTAATGCTGGGTGAAAAGTAGCACATGAACAGAGGGGAGGGGATAAAACTAAACAACACAGGTTATTCCATGCATTTCTGACCAATAGCACACAATATTGTAATAGCTACAGTACTGCCTCTGTTCAGAGTGGAAGGGGACAGATTGTACCATGAGCTGCAGAACACTGTCACTTGTCTATCACCCTCTTCACACACCTTCACATGCAAATGTACAGGAGCAGTGAAACAGAGACCAATACAACCACAGGGGCTCGGGAGGGATCTCAATCCCCTGACCCAGAACAGCACCTTGCTTTCTGGTGTCAGCTCCTGGGTGTTTTTCTCAGCAAATCTCCTTTGTACAGCCACAGAGAGGTGAATTCTTCCTCCTTTGTATGAGTGTGCAGTTCATACACACATAACACAACCAGACATGGTATTAGCCAGTTACCAAGCGTGTCTGGCTGCAGACATGAGAAATATGTTCTCATTAAACAACTAGGTAAAGCAAACTTTCCTTTTCTTTGTTTTTGGCAGGGGCTGAAAATAGATTTAATCTTAGATTTAGTCAAAAGTGCAAGGCACTGTCTGCCTTCTTATTTTATGCTACACAGTCTCTCCTCTTGCAAGTTTTACAGCTATGTAATTCCACTGACTTCAGGGGAACTCTTATTTACAGCAAGTGCAAGAGAGGCAGCCAAGCCATTCACAGCAATTCCTGAAAAAGCCAAAGAGTACGAGATGGGCTTCTCTTTGGGAACCGATGTTATTCCATTAGAAATATCACAGGGATTTATTATATGGCCTCATTGTTCCCACTGCCTTTTAAATGCCACACTGCAGTTCTTGGTTTAGCAATGGGACACAGAGCATTTCCTCTGACATCCTGGAGAGCAGAGTTCTCACTGGCAGGAGGATGAAGGGGAACAAGGAGAGGCTTGGTCTCCGGGCAAGGCTGCAAAGTGCCTTATGTTTTAATGACAGAGGCTGTCAAGCACTGCAGAGATATGCCTCAGAATTAATATATCAGTAGTTAACACAAGAGGTCCTTGTCCATGACTAGGAGATGTGGTTACAGAAATAATGCAAATATTGATAGCAATTAATCATGGGACTCTCAATGTAGTTTCTCCTTACCCTTATATCCTTTTTTGCTTTTTTTTTTCCTGGAGGATTTTTTTTTTTCCCACAATGTCATTTTCTTTAAAAAATCAGTAGCTTCCATGATAAGTCTTTGCACTTGGAAATTTTCTCTTTATCGTCCTTTGGTCCAGAGTTTTAATTCTTGGAGGTACCAAGACTGCCCTATGTAATGCATGATCCACAGGTTTTAGAAGCTTTTTAGTAGTTCAGAAACATAAGTTCACAAATTGACAGGGAGAATGGTCACAGCTATGGTCCCATCCAAGGGGCCGAAGGCATGTAGGTCAGTTTTGAGGAAGTGACTTAACCAAAGTGGGATTCTTTGGGGGGTTACAGACTTCTCATGTTCCTCTCCTACGTCATTCCTGGCTAATGGAGGAGTCAGTTTGCTACAAAAAGTAAGTGAAAAGCGCTACTGACACCTAATTCTATGGAGAGTCCATGGCCATTGCTTACTTAATCATCTGTCAACACCTTGCCACGTGGCAGGGGGAAGTATTGTTTTACACCTGTGGGACAGCTCAGCAAATGCTCATTTTATCTCAGAGGCTACATGTTCCCAAGGAGAAAATACTGGCAGTGTCAAAATCTCTGCACCAATTACTGTCTAAATCCCCAGGCCAGTGCATGTGGTTGTGGTTCATTGACAGTTTTTCGGGGCCTCAGCATCCCTGTTCAGAGCAGTGAGTGTGATTCAGATGGCAGAACTGTCCATAGCCAATGAGTCTGGTACATCTGCTTCCTGCTTTTTGCAGCATAGAACGGGCTTGATGGATTGCCTTTGGTTCATGCAGTAAACATATCCCATTAAAATCAGTCTTCTGAATCTAATGTTTTTCTAATAGATTGCTTTCCTCACATCTCAACATACTTAACTCCTAGTAAAGGGTTCAGACCTCTTGGGAGAACTCCCTGTTATTTGGCATCTTCTTAGCATGATTAGAAACACAGATCTTACAGGGACAACTTACTCTGCACCGGAGCTGTTTTGTCAGATGTTATTCATGCCCTGAAATGGGAGGTTTAATCAGGTTTCCTCGTTCTGAGGATCAGATTGAAGAGATAAAAGGCTCATCCCTTTTCACTTGCTGCAGTCTTGTATTCCTGTGCACTGCCTTCCGTGTGGGTTCCCATTGCCCTGCCCCCGAGGGAAAGCCTTGCAGCAAGAGCACGGCAGAGGGGTCGCGTCCCAACTCTGCCGGAGCCCTGCGGGCAAGCAGCTGGCACAGGGCCACTGTCTTTCCTCTCCTCCTCCCCCACAGCAAAAATACCCACGGAAATCCATGTCTGGCAGAGAGTTGGTGCTGCCCCCGGCCTATCAAGACGTAGGGCGAGGGAGATGGATTGCTAAAATCCAGCCTGGAGGCAGACAGCGGCTTCGACAAGGTGCGGAGTTGTTCGACATCTTGGTTGGGGCTGAGGGACCTTTAGCAACAGAGCGCCGGGGACTGGCAGAGCAGCAAATGCTGCTGTGTGCCACCCTGGCTTGAACATTCTTTCCAGGTACGGAGGGAAATGTCTCGGGTGAGGGACCGGGAACCTCAGTGGTGCATGTGGAGGCAGAGACATCTAAGAACACTGTCCTTTCTGCTGCACCCGGAGCTCAGCCGTCGTCCTGGGCAGGTCCTACTACTCCAGGCTCTGAAAGCGTTGTTTGTTTGTTTATTTGTTTGTTTGATTTGAAGAGAAACTTAAAGCACATAGTAATCACCAGACTGTTTCTATTTAAGCAGCAGCAGAGATGAGTCAATTACACCAATCCCCCTCAAAGTATGGAGCTTACAAGACAGGTAAACAATTATCCAAGGATTTTTTAATCAGAAAAAAGTTAATTCCCTCCCTTCAATTTCTTCATTAAAGCCACATTTTTCTTTCCTGGTTTACTCAGGTTTACTCTGTGCTGATGTACTATTTATTTAGATTTCATCTCCATAGGATCACCTTGCTGTTCTGTAAGTAGAAGTATGTCTAGCAAGGGAAAATTTATCCTGAGATTTAATGTTTTGAAGACTGAATCATCAAACCACAGCTTCCATGTGTTCAGTGCAGCAGCCTAGCCCCATCAGTGTTATGCATGCTTCATTCCAGGCAGCAGCTCAAACAGAAAATAAATTATTCAGACTGAAAGTCAGAGGACAGTGAGTTTCAAGAGCTGCCAGAATTTGGTTACTCACTGATGCCTTTGTAGAGGCAGCATTCTGGGGCACAGTGTTCATGCAGATACTGTCTGCCTTAGAGCACTGGAGGCTTTAGCATCCACCCTCTTCCAGGTGAAAAGCAATGCACTTGGTTTCTGTTTTTCTGGTTTCTATATGTAGTGAGGAAAAGAGAAAAAGTGATATTAAAGAGAAATAAGATAAAAACCACAGAAGATCTCAGCACACAAAAAATTTGTGAATCTTAACATGAAGCTCCAGATGTGTGGTTGTTGATTAAGCAGCAAATATTTCAAGAGCCAGGAATTCATTTTTATGTGCAGATCCAGAAATGCTGAGATGCAAATCAAGAGCTTGCCTAGCAAACACCTTGCAGCAGGTTCAGCTCTGGTCAGTGGACTTGGTGTTCTTATGATGTGCTTGGTTGTCAACATTTGAATCTGCTGCTGGATTCTTTGGCTGTTATTCTACAGAAATCTGCTGCGTGAGCAGTGTGAAGGGAGGCACACGGGTGTGCAGGCTGGTGAGTGCTCACAGTTTTATTATGACAAGGAGATATCTGTGTGGCTGTGTGTCGATGGAGATATCCGCAACATGGCTGCGGTGAAACAACTCGTAACCGGCTCCCAGCTGATTGCACACTCCTGTTCCTCAGGCGCCTGAGGGTGCACTGGGATTCTGGAGTGCAACGGAACAATTGTGGTGGTTTCTCTCCTTTCCCCTCATTGATGCCTCTACTTTCATAGTTCCACCAGGCACCAGAGAGATCTCTGATGAGCAGGGGAAAGCAGAGGCACTCCAGAGGTCCTTACAGAAATCATTCAGATCCATATGCTATGCCTGAGCTCATTCTGGACCTGGTTTCCCTGTCTGAACCCCTTGTCCATGCTCGTAGTTTCCTTCAACGCACTCACCTTCACATGCCTCTCTGGAGTGAAGTGAAAGCGCCGTGGCTAACCCCGAGGAAGCTCAGGGAGCAGCACATGAGCACTGTCTGTCACATGTTTGGCTTCAACAGGCTGTGCTGAGCCGTTTGTGTGAATATACAGGCAACGTATATGAACAGTTCACTTCTGTGCGTTTTCCCTGGCTCTGTGAAGCCAGCACTGAGGCTGGCTGGTACAAAGCCTCAAGGAACAGGATGAGATTTTTGCAAGGAGACTTTTGCATCTAACTCGTACTGAATTTTGGTTGGCCGCAGGGATCTGAGTTCCTTAACAGTCTCAGTCCTAAAGGATTAGCCTTCCTCCTCTTTGTGTTTTAGTCCGGGCAGAACAAATACAGGCTTCTTACAAAGAAATTGCTGATTTTAGATTTAAGTAAATCAAAACTTAAGATATGAATACACTTAATTTGGACGGGTTTGGAAAATTCTACAGAAATACGTTAGGATAAATTCCTTATGTACTGGAGAGAAGCTGTGATATTTTGTGCTATTTTAGTTACTTTCTTTGAAAATTGTCTACTTGTATCTTTTTTATTTTAAGTAACTTCTAGGATTCAATTTGGTTAAGATACCAAAAAAAGAATTTATTTGCACAGAAATCAGTAAAGTACCTTTTATTTCTTTGGGGTCATTTGGGACATATTTGATTTAAATGGATTGTTGTCTAGTTATGGATTTTTATTGGTATGGGGGAAACTTACCAGCTTTGGCACCTTTTTCCCACCGAGATGGATTTGAACGTCAGGGCAGTTTTCCAGTTGTTCCTTTAACTATTATTGAAATCCATTCCTTTTCTTAGGTTCCTGTTTGCTAAACAATGTAGATGGTAAACACCACCCTTACAGTGAGCCCAAATACATGGTGTATGGGAATCTGCTTTGCACATTTTGATTTGTGAATGATTGCAAAAGATGCTAAAAAGTGCTCTCCTCTGTGTCATATCCCCTTGTGTCCTTCAGGAGACAATGCTGTCCTCCTCCACAGGGCAACTTGGGAAAAAGAAAACAATCAACCAAACCAAAGCCTTATAATAAGCAGATTTTAGTTATTATAGGTTGATTTGCCATTTCTTCTTTCCCAATTTTTGGTTGAACCCTCTATCATACACACATATATTAATTTAAAGTTATCTGTTTGCTAATTTCTTTGCAAAAATCTTTGCAAGAATAAGAATAATATAATTCTAAATGCTGATTAGTGGTATAATATCTCAAACTGAATAGCTTTGTCCTTTTGGCTGAATGTGTCTCCTGACTCAAGGCTATGTGTAGCTGCAGTTGAGTAAGCAAAAAGGAAACTAGATTCCACTGATTGTTTTAATGTACCTGCTAAAATATACAGCTAGGAATAGAGGATAAAGCTTTAATTTTCTTCAGAGACACAGAAATCAGATACAAAGAATGGAAAGGTACTTTTCAGCTTTAAGTGTGCTTTTTTTTCCTTCTGATGTGTCACTTGACATATGTCAAAATAATATAACTGCAGTGGAGTTTAAAATCAGGGAGCCACTGAGTAGTTTGGTACAGCAGTAATTGTTTCCTTTTCAAGTTCTTTTGGATAATTATCATGAGTGACAGCAATAACTTTTAGATGAGCTACCCATTGCCAGAAGGGCTATATCATGACCCTCATTAGTGATGATGTTGGACTGGTGAGGTTCCATTCAAAATAATGCAGTGTAATTGCTGTTTACCCCAGTGGGTGTGCAGGACAGCAAATCTGGAATGAAACGCTGAAGAGAAAAAGGGGTTTTTTTGAGCTCACATTCTGTTTAACAGAAAGATTGCTTAGAACAGGAATGCAACAATCCACAGGCTCCTGGATCAAGCCCAGTGCTGAGCAGAATAAAATCTCGATTGAAACTGGAATTGCAGTTCTCAACCGCACGGTGATCACTGCGTTTTAAAACCAGACCCACCTAAAAATGTCTTAGATGGAGCTGCTCGTGCGAGAGACTCAGAGCTGGTTGCATCCAAAGCTGCACAGCTCTGAGGCCAGCACGCTGCCTGCCCACTTCTCACTGCTGAGCTCCGGGAAAGGCTTGGCATTCCGGAAAAGCCTTGCTGCAAGAGGTGCCCCCAAACCAATTTCTCCGGAGGCTTAAAAGTCAGGACCTGTCAAATGTGGGGAAAGAGAAATTTGAGGCTTAAGATCATTAACAGCCCTTAACATAGATACAGATAAAATAACAAGAATTAACAACGCTGAAGGCAGGATTAAGTTTAAGTATAGAGTTAAAAGTGGCAATAAACACGCTCTCTCCCAGACTGAATAAACAGACGAAGTGATCGAATGAAGGCGGGAAAACGTGCTACACTTCGAGGTTGATCCTGATCAGTGGTGATTCGGTACAGCGGGCTCCGAGCAAGGCTGAGGCGGCACAGGTGATGCCCACTCTGTCCCTGGGGAGAGCTGCAGTGAGGGCCTGGGGCGATCTATGGGGCTTATCGGGGTGTTTTGGAGCTGTGTCGTGCCACGCCGCGTGCCTGGCTGCCTGCACAGGGACTGAACCCACGCGGGGCAGAGCGCAGGTGCAGCGCAGGTGCAGCCGATCCTCCGGGAACGGCAGTCCTTCGCCAGCCCGTGGTGCAACTGCGGCCGAGTCGGGCTGAGAGGTGAAGGTGGAGGGACAACAGCTGCGGCCAACTATCACCTGATGATGGGGGAGGACATAAAAAGCCGGTAGCGCTCCTTGCTCATAACGTAGGCTGTCTTTCTGCTGGTGGGCGTCGGCGGGTGACTGGGAAAGGGTGAGTATTTTTTTTTTTGGGAGGCTTTTTGAAGTTTTTTTTTTAAGATTTATTTTAAAACAATGTCCGAGTTAACCGAGTGTGAAGTATCACTGTGAGGGATACTGAGGAGAACGTTGTCTCCTTACAAAACTGGAGGATATAAATGCTGATGCTAAATGCTGCTGGGTTGGCTTGCTGGAGTCGAGAAGAAGGGCGTCTGCTTGCTTTCAGGAAGGTCTGGGAGCCTTTATTTTTCTTTCTTACTGTAAAAATGCAGATTAAATTTCTGTCTGTGACTTCTTTGTGCTAAGAAGTTGTGGTCCCTTCCCTCTTCTTACATGGTAGCTCTACTTTTCTCTCTGGAGTTATGCCTATCAGCAGCGACTGTGTCGCGCCTCTCAGCCTCAAACCACTGCCATTTCCAGGGCTATTGGGATGAGAGAAAAGAGATACAGCGGTAGCTGTGATCCTGTGAGCCATCCTTTGTTTGGGTTCTTAGAACGCTTTAATCTTCTGCCTATGTTTGCAAACATATTTTGGCAGACTCTTGTGGGGAGCGGAGGCTGCCTCAGTAGATGGAAAATGGTGCCCATTTGGAGCTGTGCATCACAGCGTCCCTGAGCATCCTGTACTGCTAGCACACTAAGTGGATACCGTGTGAGTGTCGCTTTTCTGCTGGAGATTTAGGAAGCAGAGCATGAGAGATAATTAGGAGAGGTTAAGAAGCAAGATACAAGGAAATTGGCATTTCTCTCTAATAGAAATACAATTGTTCAGATTAAACTGAAGAACCATGGGTTGTCACCAATTTATTATTCTGAGAGGAAAATAAGCTCCCAAATAGCACACAGTGCAGTACTTGGCTCTCTGAGCACTTCCCATAATGACTCATTGGTAATATTCTCCCAGTGTAAGAAGGGGAGGGGAGGATGATGTTCCTAACTAAAGACGGTCTATCGTTTCCTGCAGTGGCAATTGTATTGTAACTCATCAGCTGCAGATGAAGGACTTGAAGTACTCTGCAGCTTTGTGATAAAAGGGGGAAATGTAATGCTTCTATGAAAATAACCTTGAAGGTAAATGAAAACCTACATCCATCCAGGTGCGGGTCTATTAAATGTTCCCTTGGTACACATCACAATAGAAACATTTAAGCAGGCAGTGTAGCAAAAATTGAAAGAAATATTAAGTCTCTGAAGTCACTGTATCATCTCACTATTTGTAGGACTGCTTTTGTGTCATGTAGGTTGATTTTCTTAGTGTTAGTTGCTCTCTTGGTAGTGAAGCAATTGTCTTGTGCTGGGGTCAGGTGGAGAAAACACAGCTTCAGAGATATGGGGCTTTTTCTGTGTAAGAATATTTAATTTCTTTTCAACTTTGTAACTCTGTGTGCCATCACTTAACTACCAGCATTTAAAATATTTCCCTGTACTGCTTCAATTGCATTACCTACAGTCATTTTGGAAAGGCAGATCTGACTTTCTGGGCTTTTTCCTTAGAGGTAATTTATTTGAAGCTCTCTATTAGGAAAATAATAGGAGATTTTAAGAAAATATAACAGATGTAGGTACTTAGAGCAACGGGAGAAGAAGAAACAAGAATCCAATGTGAAACTCAACTGGAGGCAGAGTTTTGTATGTGGGCCCTCTCTATGACTGTTAGAGTGGTGAGACATAGCCGAACCTGGGCAGGTAATAGCTGAGTTTAATTGTGTTAGAATGGGAAACTTGGAGCCTGAAGGTAGGGATGGAACAGTCAATTCAAGCTTCTGCCTCAGTCCTGAGAAGGTGCCCTGTCCCTAAGGTGGAAGACGGGGTGCTTGCACAGTAATTCTCCTCTCATGGGAACTTAGCTGTGGAGAAAGCTGGACGGGTGCCTGGTCTGAAACAAGCACACTGTGTTTAAGGACAGAGCCCCATGAACTGGACACTCTATCCATGTCTCAGGGGCTGAGAGACTCCGTGAGCAGCCTGAGGACTCTCAGAACGGTGTAGGCAGCCGTAGGGTCTTCAAGGACAGAGGTATGGGGAAGGCACGAGTGCTTTCCTGCTCTCTGAACACTGAGGGGAATTGCTGCCAGATCAACATCGATTGTAGCTTTGTGGAGAGAAAAGGGATGACAAATTATCAGCTTGATGCACCACCCTGATTCTGTGTTAGCTCCTTTTAGGTGATGTAGATGTGAATTAAAGAAGGAAAGAGGACAGGAAAGGGTCACTTCGAAAGCAAATGCAATCTTTTACCTTTTATCCCCTGGTAGAGTGTCTAGGGATGACATCTGTGTTTCTGTGTGTGTTATTTTTACTAAGTTAGACTTTGGATACCATATGGACAGATGCTTAGGCACAAATACTTCATGGAATCATAGAATGCTCTGGGTTGGAAGGCACCTTAAAAGTAATTTAGTTACAATCCCCCTGCCATGGGGGAAAGGTGAAAGCATTCTAAAAAAGAGCCTGAGACGCTATGTTTTTGGCAGTGGCAATACTTTTTCTAACTTCTATTTCTCTTCTCATTGGAAAAACCCCAGCCATCTCCTTTTCCATGGCTCTTCAAAGCTTGTTTAAAAATTGCTATCCCAACGAAAGTTGAAGGCAGATCTGCCATCACCCATCTTTCCAAAATGGCAGTAGGTAATGCATTTGAAGCAGTACAGGGAAACATTTTAAATGCTGGTAGTTGAATAATGGCACACATAGCTATAAAGTTGAAAAGAAGTAAAAATTATGACTGTCACACAAAAGTATCACTTTAAGGTTGAATAATAATGAAGTGAATTACTTTTGTGTGAGTGGTGGTAACAATGCAATATTAGTCATGATTCCATGGCAGAGTCAAGAGACATTTCCATATGTTTTTACTAGAAATATCAACGTATCTTCTATGAAGCTAAAATGAATAGAGGGAATTACAAAACAAAGCTGATAACACATACATTAAAAGATTTGAGGAGCTAGCTATCAAGTCAATGTCTCCTGTCTCCTCCCACAAACTATTACTGCACAGAAATAATACATATGAAAATGTTGGGGTTTTATTTTATTTTTTTTTTGCTTCTGCAGAGTTCATGGGGAATGAAAAGGGGAAATAGTTTTCATTGATACATTTGGAGGTTCTGAAGCAGCTGTAAGGGCTCAAGGTGGTTTGTTCAGGGTTTAAATGTTGCTGTGTGCCCATATATTTCTGTAAATGGACATGGCCTTAACACGGGAAGATGTGGTTCCAGTAACAGAGATGAATGTTAGCAGTAAAAGTTAATTTTGTCAGTATTCAATTCTTATGTCTCACTGATAATATTTTACTGATAATAAATTCCTTAATAAGAACAATGATGAGATTTAGTACCTCCCAGCAGTCAACACTGTGGCCATCATTAAAATGGCCTTGTTAGTAATAATACTAGGAAATATTTAGAAGAAAAAAATGCATGCAGGGAGGGGTGAAATTTTTGTGTGGAGAAAGTGATCTGGAAATAATGCAAATGTTTTTGGTTTGTTTTCAGTTTCTTGGTGTCAGGATGTTTGGACTAAAGTGATCTCTAGTGGCTTATGATGCCTTCTGGGTCATCATGCTGTCAGGATCTCTGTTACTGTCTTGATAGATTTTCCCAGAAGTGGACACACTTCTCGTTTCAGTGACCTTGGACATTGTGTGTGTGGGAAATGTACTCAGTCAAAGTGAAACATTAAACTACATTTCTAGGTAAAAGCCCAGGATGCTGAAGCCTAGGTGCAGTACTTGGGGTGCAGTTTTCATTAAGATCTTATTTTAAAATAAGTCAGGCCCACATAGTACTTATTGTCTTTTCTCTGTTTCCTTTCCTCAAGTGCTTGTACACTCTATTTTCTGTAGAACTTAAATGGTAGCGCTTACATTACTTTCTTTCCAGTACTACTCTCAAAAAAAAATTAAATTTTATGACTTAAGCTCTGGTTTAGATTGTGACTCTTAACAAGAATAAAGTATGAGCTTGGGTGCAGCCAAGACAAAGCATTTGTTTCCCAGAGAGTCCATCTTAAAAAAGTATAAGGATACTTAAGAGTAGCATGTACACAAAACCTGCATTTAAATAGACTCATGATGGGGTGGATTGCATCTGTTTTCTTCTGTGTAAAGTTTGATGTTTTGGTTTTTTCATAGCTTAAATCTGAAGTTTTGTGATACAGTGTTAGTGGGTACCTGCAGGAACTGGGATGAATTACTTGGTTATGTACTAGATGTCTCACGGTTGAGGGAGAGTGGCAGGACCAAGAAGGGGGATTGTGCTAAAGCCCTGAAATGAAATCAAATACAGTTCTCCAGTTCTTTTTGTCAAGAAGGTCCTAAGCAAAGGGGATTGAAGGTTTTAATCAGACCACATACATATAGAGCTCTGTAGCTGAATTATGTGGTGTTTCGAGATTTATTTTTTTAGTGCTGCCAGTGTATATTTGATTTATGCAATTAGGATTGGAGTGAGTGTACTTTCTGACAGTGCACTCTCCAAACAGCAGCACTGCTTTGGGACCCTGATACAAATGAACCAAGAGGAGGGAATTTTTCTCAACTGTGTGTTTATAATCAGTGGAGAGAAGGAAGGCAGAAGGGAGGTCAGCATCTTGCAGGCCTAAAAGTGGCCAAAAGAAACCACCTTTTTTTTGCAATTTTTTTTAAATTAGTCCTGCTTGAGATCAGAACCTGCTGCTCTGGTCAGCTCATGTCTGTGGTCAGGGCCTCCTCCTGACCTGTGTCACCACAGGCTCCTGGTGAAGTGGCTCCTGGGGTGTTACTCCACCACCCTTTTTACGGAAAGGGTGGTCAAGTACTGACACAGGCTGCGCAGAGAAGTGGTGGAATCATCCCTTGAAGTCTTCAAAAAGGTGTAGATGTGGGGCTTAGGGACATGGTTCAGTGGTGGACCTGGCAGTCTTAGGTTAATGGTTGGACTTGGTGATCTTAGAGGGCTTTTCCAAACAGAATGATTCTCTGATCCCATGGGGAGCACTGTGAGGTGACAGGGCACTGTGGGACAGCAGGGCCCAGGGCAGGTGCTCTTGGGCACCTCCACTGACTGCAGCTGCTTTTGAACCTGGACTGGTTCAAGCAGTTCCTTTCATTATTCGCCTCAGTTAACATTCACTTACAGGCTTCCTCAGGTGCTGCAGAGGAAGTCAGTCATGATGAACTGCTACAAGGCATAGCAACAGTATAAAATATCAGGAAGTACTGGTTTCTGTGACAGGAGTGGGATAGCAAGCTCTGAAAATATAAAAGGGTGGCATCAAGTGTCAGAAATAACACTACTTTGAACTTTCCAGCCCTAGAAACTCCTCTTCTGTAATTCAAGCTGTCTGGGATTGTAAACAGTTATTCTCAGCCCTGCTGAAACCAGTGTCACACTTGTATCATCATTTTGATGTCTGATGTCTGTCATGCATCAGAAGGCAAACACAATTACATACCAAGAATACCTCAGAGCTGTTTAAGGAGTCAGGGTTAGTCACAGGATGCTTTTGATGCCCCTCTTCTCCCTCATGACTGTAGAGTTTTAAGTTTAGTAAGGATGTTCCAGTTAAGGTTTGAGAGATGGCTGATGGAGAAACAGGACAGACACTTCAACTTACACTTCTAACAAATGACAGAGTCAGTGACCTCTTGTCAAACTGTGGGGAGATGATCAGTAGTACCGCGGGCTCTGGGAATCTAAGGTGAAAAGGTAACACTTCATTTTGGAGAGAGTGGAGTCTTTTAAATGAGCCTTGTGTTGTTTAGGTCATGTTTTTCTTACCATTCATCAAAACACCCTGGTTTGGATTCTGTCCCAGTGACACAGCCTATAGCAGGAAATGCTGCTTCACCTCGGTAACTGTTTTTTGGTTTGAAGGGGAATGGTTCGTAGGGGGTTAAAGCTTTTTCCATGCCCACTAACCCACATGTGCTGATGTAAAATAGAACCAAAACTGCCCTTTGATCTTGGCTGAGAGTGTGTGTGCAACAGGTGCACCATATTGTGCTCAGTCCAAGGTTTTAAAATTCGTTGGGGGCACAAAAGGCAAGGACAACAATAAGTCTGTTTTGATTATTAAGCCACAGTTGTTTCAAAGGGGCCTTTTCAGAACCTGAATGTGTTGAAAATCCTAGAAAAGTCTACAGCAGTCCTTGGCAGATTTCCCTCTGCCTCTCTTCCCCACCCCCTTCAAAACCAAGTCCTGTATCTTGGCGTTGAGATCGTCAGGGATAAGATGCTATTACTGATGCTGTGTCATTCTGTGGGATGGTTTCATCAGTGTGTAAAGTAAGGCCACTATCTTCCAACTGTTTTCAGCTCCTCATTTTTGTACACAAGAGTCCCTTCAGGGACAATAGAATGGCTTGGCAAGTGCAGTGCAGCACATGTGTAAGCACTCACAGAACGAGCACTTCAGTCTCATTAACATGCAAGATGGAAAAGCAGATCGTGAAAGTGAAAGCTCAGTGTGGAAACAGCAATGCCAGAAGAAATACATTTATATTAGGAAATATTTCATACATAGGAAACAATGTTCCATAAAAGCAGGCCAATGCCCTAATAGTGGGGCTTCAGAAATGAATTTGCCAGATAGCTGGAGAAACCACTAATCCTTAGCAGTTCTACTAACACAAGAAAATTTCATTAGTAGTGTTGCGTTTTCAAACCGGGGTGTGAAACTGTGGATCATTTAATGTCCAGGTTTGGCAAACTCCTTTCATTTGTGAGCAAGTTGGAATTGTTAAATATTGATCTGGATCTTTTTGTTCTGTTGGGTTTAGTACTGTGTAGAGATGGGAGAAAGAATAATGAACTGGGTGCTAAAAATGTTAACACTGAGAGTGACTTTTGGGAGGAGTTTGAAGCAGAAAGTCAAAAGGTTTAATCAGCTAGAAGTAAAATATCAAAAAATATGAGAAACTGTGTGGTGACTACCAGAGGAACTTGTTGAGAAGGAAAAGAAGGGTGCATTGTGGTTGGAATACTAGGTTTTTGAACACTGGATGTAATCAAATCTTCCTAATTTAGTTTTGATAGGTTAGTTCTCATGCCTGTAGTTGTCTCCTTCCTTCTTGTTACTACTTTTATTTTTCTTGCTTTTTGATGTGCAAGTCTTTCTTTTGGAATAGCAGTGGTCCAAAGACTGGACAATGTCCTTGTCAGGGAACTATGGAATTCATAGTCTTTTGGTCTTTAATACTTTCCCCTAAAAAGGTTGTAACAGCTCTAGTATTTTGAAAATAGACCTACCAATAAAGAATCAGTGCATCATGATGCATTCCTGAGAAGGAAGTAATAGCTAATAATGGTTTCTGTGGGAAACCTGGAAATGCCATTATATGCCAGTGTGCTGACATACAACAGACTCACTTTATGGCTGTTATATTACTCATGTAAGAAGCAATAAATGAAACATTTTCCCCAGCTGTAAATTGTGTGTTTACAAGCACAATACAATAATGCAGGTGACTGATGGTTTGGACACAGCTTCTGTTAGCTGTTGCTAAAAAAAAAAAACAGCCAAAGAAACAAAACTGAGCTCAGTCTGATTGAGATGTTTGCTCTCATGGCTGACAAGGGGCATGAACTCTTTATGCCACCATTTAGCAAGTTTTCTAGCCAGCCACAGAAAGAGGTAACTCAGCTCCAGCCAGATTCCCTCAAGACTGATAAAAGTTTCCCACCCAAGAGCAGGTTATAAGATGGGCAGGTGCAAGCTTGGCTGTTCCACCAAACACAGAGGTGTTGAGAAATAGGGCAAGGGGGCTTTCTTCTCTTCCCTATTTGATCCCCCAACTGTTAATGACCATATGAAAGTAAAGGCTGACTACAAACCCTGTTAAAAATGGAAATTTCACCTCATCAACACTGCACTTTTGTTGAAGCAGGAAAAAATAAATACAGAAAAATGTTGAATTTCAAGGCAGTATTTTTATCTGAAATGATACATGAAGTATAGGAGATAAAGATGAAAGGGTTAATCAGTGTGCCACAGACACAGCTGATAAAGCAGCTCTACTATCAGCAGAACTAAAGTCAGATTTCCATATTGAATATATATTATGGTTCAGATTTTCTAGTAACAACTAAAACATCTCTTTTTTGGAGTTTCACTAGTGGCACCACTTTGCATGGACTCCAGGATCTGCCTGTCATGAACCGAGCTCACATTACAGCCTTTCAGGAGGTAATTGTTAGGAATTACCTCCTTTACTGGCCAAAGTTCCATTAAATGTTTAAGTATTTAACCTTGTCAGATCTTGTTGTCAGAGTTAACTGAAATTAGTGATTGGATTCAGGGGACATCCTGTCCCTTGGTCTTGTTATGGAGTGGCTGAAAGCACTTGATTTCCTTTTTTTTTTTTGATGACTAGCCAAATAGCTCTAATATTCACAGCAATATCCTGCAACAAGTAACTTAAGGTGCCAAAAATAACAGGCTCCATTTGAGCCAAATTTATCGGTGACTTCTAGCAAGCCCTGCATATGGGGGTGATTGTTCCCAACACAATCTCTACAAGCTGTATTGTTCTGGTGCATTTTAACAATTTCCAGTTTTGTCTGCTGGGAGAGCTTATCGAGATACTTTTTGTTTTTGTGAAGATCCCAGGAAATGGCAGCTGTACAATGTCACTTGTCATACTTAAGCATAATGAAATGCTGGCTGGAGTGCTGCAGTGACAAGGATGGAGCAGCCTGCTGCATTGTCTGTCCCTGTCTGGAAAGGCCATTCCAGTCTGTGTCCTGCTTCTCCTTCCATAAAAGTGGAAGCTGCTGTTGTAAAAGCAGCCAAGTTCTTTCAAAGTGCAACCTGGTCCTCCTGTGGTGGGGTGCACATCCTCTGTCCTGCAGAGATAGGTGCTGCTGGCATGTCATGGAGGATAGGGGAGGGGAAAGAAAAAGATGGGTTTGCTTTGTTGTTTTTATTTTTGAAATACTTAGAATGAAACAAACCCAAACAAAACCCCCAAGTCAAACTGCAAACACCAAAACCTCAAAAAAAACCCCACCTAAAAACGAGCCCAAAGCCTTCAGCTGTTTCCAGGAGCATTGTGTTTTGGCAGTTCCACGCAACACGGTATTGTGAGGAGTGAGCAGATACACGGGAGGAAGGTAATGAGCTGGAGGGAATCCAGGCGTGCTGCGCAGCTGAATGGGGACACGAGGCTGCTGTACGCTGCAGAGGGCTGTGCTGTTGAGTCACGGCAATTTGTCCAGTCCTGAGCCTGAAGAACTGCAGACACTCCTGCCATTTGTGTGCTATATCCCGTGGGATTGTCTGCTTTATGCCACCAGATGGTGAATTCCTGCTGTGAATGAGTGTGGTGAAAGGAAAATTCGGTTCTAAACAAGCACCTTCACGACTCTGTAATCGACAAACCTGTGTGCCAAGGAAGGGGGAGGGACTGGAAGGCAAAGTCTTTACAAAAGAAGGGGAGATGTGAGACTGCAGTACAACTTGAGGCCTGGGTCCCAATTTGGTAAACAAATGTTTGCTTAATGTTCATTTCCTCTCGGGACTTTTTGCTGGTGAAAGATTTGCTGAAGTGGTTTGATGGACCAAGGAACTGAGTAAGAAGTCATGTACTCCATGTCTAACTTGGTGTTCATGTTCTTTCTTCCACATATGATGGGGCTCCACAGTTGTCAGTACAGCTTGGCAAAAAGGGAAGAAAAGCCCTATATAGTTTTAATAGTAGGGTAAGGATCTCTTGTTTATGAAACATTTAATCCTACATCTTGCGTTTCATACCCACCTTTAAGCCACCCCCAGGAACCCATGAAACAGTTGACCACTATGTTCAGGCAACACAGGGAATGACAAGAACTTGGTTGTCCTGATTACAGACATGGTAGGTGATAAGACTTGAATCTATGGTGGCTACTTCCTTTTAAAAAGGAAGCTGTGTTTTTGTAACCTAGATATTTCCTATTAACCCTGTAAATTTTGCGGAAACAAAAAGCATTTGTTATAAAAAAACCCCTTATCTTTCATTTCAATCTAATGTAGAAAAATTATTTTTTAATTGCTTTTATTTTTTAAGACAAATCACACAGGTTTAAGTAGCAGCATCAAAAATTAATTAGCATGATTAACAGGGAAATATGCATAGACAGTTTTAAAGAACTTTGGTTTTGGCCTCTGGCGAAAACTTTTAGTGTTTTTATTTGAGAAATATTCTGCCTTAGGGTCTGGATGACTCATGGAGTGGCAGTAAAATGCATGAACCTTTCACCTTAGGTCACTGGCTCAAATATGGTTCAGGTTAGTAGGAAGTGAGAGTCATGTTTTCTAATGTATGCTCAGTGATTTGAAATATGATTCTCAGGACCACAGTCAGCTGAGGTGTCCGGAAACTAGAGGCTTGCTGATCTAGACTTTGAGCCCTTGGTTCTCGGAGGAGAGATGAGTTCCTGTGCTAGTTGTGGTTCCTAGAGCAAGGCTCAGGGAGAGCTGGGTGCCCTAACCCCTGGCTCTGTGGCCAGTGGAGAGAGATGAGCAGGCACAAACTTGCTGAGAAGGGAGAACCCACCACTCACAGGCAGAATGCGTTGGTGGGGAGGTGTCACTGAGATTTTGTACTGTTCCAGGGCTCTGCTGCCTGACTACAGTGTCAGCTTAACTATTTGCAAATACTAATGAAAATGATACGGTTTCCTTTCCTATCTGAGTGCTCCGAGTAGTTTTTTGCATATCCCAGGTCTTTTGTCACTTGGGTTACCAAATTCCTTCCTGGAATGGCTTCAACAGGAAGTGAATCTGCGCATTTGCTCCAGCCTCACTCTTCTGCCAAACACTTATCCTCGGATTAGCACAAGCCTGCTGTGAGACACGCGTTTGCAGTCCCTCAGCCAGAGCAGAGCTGAACCGGGGTCTGCTTTTTGCCAATGGCCTCTCTAGCAGCCATGAAGACCTTTTAGACAGAGGAGATGTAGTTCGTGCTTGTCCTCTACCTGGGCAGTTATAAAATTTTATTCTGCATTTGGATTTTTAGAATTAGCCAAGAATTTCTATAGCAGTGTTGAGCCATTAAGAAGCAATCGCAGCTTTAAGGCACGAATTTCCAACTTGTGAGAAGCAGCTTTGAAACGAGAACATTCCTTGGATCTTAGTTTCAGATTTGCTTTCCACCAGATTTTGTACAAAATAGACTTCAGCATGCACATTTGTTGCAAGTGAGCATGTGTTCACGTTTCCAAGAACCATATGCCAAAATGCATTTGGTCAAAAACGTCTTTGCATGACTTCCCAAGCAAAACGTCTTCACGAGTATCAGAGATGTTTCAAGCCCCTTTCAAGGGTTGGTACTGAGCTTTGTCATGTCTGGAAGCCAGAGAAGTTGGCTTTGTTGCCCTTTGTCCATCTGCATGGTTCCTGGATGCCGTTTACTTTGTCATTCCTAAAAACACCCTTTGGGGCTTTGGGTGCTTCAGGCCTGTTGCAGTCGCTGTTCGGCTGTTTCAGGTGACTTGTGGAGCCATTTGCCAGGGAGCCTGTGGCACTCACTGCTTTCCTTGGAGTCTCCCAATGGCTCTGAAAGTTCCCTTCTCAATTAAAATTCCAGCCTGTAGAAGAAAGAGTGGCTGCTGACTTCATGGCTATAGTAATTTCATGATTGCTTGAGGAAATAGGTGGCCAGCTGGGATGAGGATAAATCAACCGTTTGTCCTCCTGTCTTTCAAGTAAATGGTCCATTGATCACCTCCTAATAGTCTTGTTGGATGGAGTCAAGGATCTGAACTATAGCACTCTAATAAAATGGCAATTCATCCTGCAGTTATTCAGGTGCTATTAATGACACCCAATGGGAAAGAATATGAACAATTTTTTTATTTATTATTTTGTATAAGGCAGAGAGGGAATGCATCCTTGAGAAAGCAGTTTTGCCATAAGTTTTCTCTGTAGAAAAACCTCTGACACAGGATTACTGAGCTCTGCAAAGAGGTGTAAAAATACATTCTGTAAATATGCATCTGTCCCACTCTTTTCCTAGTCAAAATATTGAGTTTTTTAAACCACAGCTGTTATGATTTTGTTCCTGCTTCCAGTCTAAGGACCGTTTTTGATTGTGTATTTTTCAAACCATTTCAGTTGTGAAGCAGGAGAGGTTACTCTGGGTTGCTGTTTGGACTCTGTGTCTTGAAGCTGCAGGAAGAATCCCTCAAAGCTGAAAGTTGCTAAACCTTTCTCCTCCTAGAAAACTGCATCTATTCATCTGAACAAGCCCTTTCAAAAGAGGCACATGCACTGCAAAGAAGACTCTCCCATCTGGAGGAGAGGGGCTTACACAAAGGTTGCATTTCAGACTTAATTGTAGGACTAGGAACAACAATTGCACCTAAGGCCTTGTCAGTGCAGATATTCAGACCAGTTCTTAGCCTGTGTGTTTGGAATTTCCATTAAATCAGATCAATACTTGGCTTCTTTCCTGATGTACTCTCACACCCTGCTGAAGATATTTTCTGTGATCCATAATGAGCTTTTATTCAAGTCTGTAGATCTGTGTGGTGGGGAAGGAATCACTGGGGTTTGTTAACAAAACAAAACATCATGTTCAGTAGCTTCATTTTCATTTCATTTTGATGTAGGTGCAAAAATGGTGCATACTGAGGAGGGAGACATTGCAAAAGAATAGTAAATAGCTCTAGGTGAGGTATTTCACCCAGGGTAGGGAACAGACTTCCTTATGGTGCTGGTGCATGTTGTTGCTCTTGATACAATGATATTGTTTGGAACTTTGTTGTCATTCTCTCATGACAAAATTTCTTTCCCTTATTTCTTCATACTTACACTGAAAGCAGGTGCTGTAGACTTGCACAGCTTTTTTCTTTTTATTTACAACAGTAGGAGTTACTGAGCCTTCTCTTATTTGGGAAGAAAATTGTCAGCCCAAGCCAATCATTGTGTGTATTTCATTGAAGTTCCATTTCCTCAAGTGTGTAAATTACAAGCTTTTAAAGCAAACTCATCTTGTTTGTTATTTATAACAATCATTTCATAAGTGGCTTCCTTAGATGTATTAAAGCATTTATTAGTAATTAAATATTGATGTCTAACAGCTATTGAGCTTCTACAAGGATAAAGGAGACAGATATGGTCTGCAGGGTGTTATCTCAAATGTTACTGAAATGTTGAGCACACAATTACCATCTTATTAGGGTAATAATGTTGAAAGAACTGGTTAGACATTTAATTGGTATCAAACAACATGTGATTGTCTGTTGATTGGATATCAATTGTAACAAGGCACAAGCTGTCATTTGATAAGCATGGTGATAGCTTACTTTTGTTATGCCAATTAAATGTCTAAATAGAATTATAAATCATTAGAAAATTGCTAACATGTTTGGCAGCTTGTCAAGTGATCTGTGAACATGGGGGGTTCTGCCTGTGTGTGGGAACTTGGACATTTTCTCACGGATTGGGACTCTCTTTAGCAGAGACACTTTGGATAACCAAATACCCAATTTCATGAGACTTATGCTTTTCCTCACCAGCAAATTAATTTGTTGAAATGGAGATATAAATATTTACTGAATTGAGTTAAACACAGTAAAACCCAGTAATTCACAAGATCTTCCCCAATTTTGCCAGCTGACATCCTATCTGAAAGTTGTTCCTTGTCATGGTGTAATCTATGTATATCTATACACATATCTGCCTACACATTGATTTACATTTCTCTATGTAAATTTTCTTCCTTTGTTAAGTTGACTAGAGCCTTAAGACAGGGTACAACTAAAAGATTTGGAGGAGAGAAGGTAATTTTCTTTTGCAATGCAAGCAGGATGTTATTTTCCCACATGCTCTGTAGAACAAGGATTTTGTTTTGACCTTGAAACCACTTAGTGGATGTTGTAACTGTGTCAAGAGTTGAATACAAAAAATAAATTAATGAGCTTACAGGAAAGGGAACTTCTGAGGAAAGGAGAAGCCTTATCAAGGTTCACACATATAGATTTCTCTCATCAACTGGTATAAATGAAGATATTTCAGGAGTTATGTTTCAGCCCAAGGCTTATTTTGACCAGTTATACTCTCATGCTGCAGCACAGAAAGGTAAGGGAAGTGTGGTCCTGGAAATCTTGTCAGAACATACAATGTCCCTTATCTTTCTGCAGTTATGTTTACAAGCACACCCAGTGGACCTTTCCTATTCTGGAAGAAACTCCAAAGGGAATAGGGCAGAAAAGGAATATTTCCAGTCAAGTTCCAGTATAGGTTTCTTCTGGGTGCCCCATACTGTTAGACTTCTGAACACAAAGGCAAAAGCTCTCAGTCCTGTGACTGACACTTGGCAGCCTTTCCTCTGTATTGAGCCAGATGACAGTGGCCAGGAGAAGAGGAATTGCCAATGATCCACAGGGACCAGTTTCCCCTTTCCTCTTCTCTGTCTGGATTTTTGTCCTTCCTGCCTGGGGTTTCCTGAGACAGCTGATTGCTCATTGGGGGTGCCTTTCCCCCTTCCTGTTTGCTACCCTGCAATGGCTCTGGCTTTTTGGTCTTTGCATCTGCACTAAAGAATATACGTGGTTTATAATATTTTTTTCTCTGAGATAACTCACAAGGAACAGAGGAAGCATTTCTGTCAAATGACAGGCGATGGTGGTGTTCTGCCTGAATTTAGTTTCCCTGCATGTGCAGCTGTGTAGAGCAATCTTTCAAAATGCCGCCTTATTAACTTCTCAAGCTCCTGAAGGTTGTGTCCTGTGGCATATTTGCTCAGACAACCAATGCGTCTTGCACAGAGCAGTGAGAATAGCTGTGTGATTAGCATTTTGGTGCTTGTTTTTCTTTATGAAATGTAATTATATTTATTGCTTATGAAAAAAATTAATTCATCACGACGCAAGAAGGCTTGTCACTGAAATATTGTAAATGTCAACAAGTGTTTTTTATCATGATGTGATGTCAAAATTAACTTAAAATAGCTCTACTACATGCAAATGAAATGTTTCTTTGGGAAATGATCCATTCTGTGTCAACTTCATTACCTAAACTGTCTTTGATTACTTTGATATATAACATCTTGCTGTAATTCAAATACCTTAAATGAGTGCTCTGTAATCATGGTGGTGCTTTCAGCAGGGGGAAGATAGGTATTTATGTGCTGCAACCTGTACAGCAGAGCAGGTAGCTTTTGGCTATTGTTTTCTCAGCTGGCTTATTGCCATTTGTTTGAAACTGTCTTGCTAGAGGAGCAGTCCAATGCCTAAGAGGATGGGTAGGAGTGCAGTCTTGAATAAGTTGAGTTTTCTTAAAAAGTTGTCACTGGAAGAGTTGCTGATAACTTTATATGAAATAAAGTGCTACTGAAGCCAACAGCAATCTTTTTTGTTATAGCATTGAACAGAAAGGTTATTCTTTTCCTGTTTCAGATGCTAAATATGTAACCTTTCAGCTCTTCTATGCAAAGTGTTGCTTCTGGTGAGAGAAATGTACCAGATGGAACATTACCAAGTTGTTGTGCTTCATGGTTTGTTTTGCTTTGTGTTGTTTGTTGGGTTTTCTTGGTGCTGTGTTTTGTTTGTTTTTTGTGGTTGTTTTGTTGTTTTGTGGTTTTGGGGGTGTTTTTTTGTACTTTAAGGAAAAAAAGTCCAGACAGATAGGAGTTCTTTGACTCGTTTTCTGTTAGAGAAACTTGCATGGAATCTGGGCTCAGTCTGTGCAGCCCTGTCTACAGTGAAATGCATTATGTGGAATTGTGGTGATTCACTGGTCTATCATTTTAGAAGAGAAGAAATAAAACCAATGTGATGTTGGAACATTCTATTTCAATGTTTCCCAAATGGCGCTTTATTTCCTTTTGGCTGTGATTTGAATGTTTTGTCTTTAGATGTATTGATACAGACTGGAGAAGTAAAAATGAAAATAAGGCTTTCCAATTCTCCTGCGAAAGTGTTTTGATTAGTCAAAAATGGATAGAAATAATCCCTCCTTGCCTTCCCACCTACCATTTGTCTTCAAAATGTTTAAACTTCAGGGGTTTTTTTCTCTATTACATGAAGCAAGAGAGTTGAAACAGAACTACTGTTGCCTTTCTGCTGCTTTCTGCATTGCCTCAGCTGTGCTCCTCTGATGTGTGCCTTCTCATTGAGTACTTTGTGCTTCACAAATGTGTATAAAATAAATACAAAATTGCTCTTAATCTTACAACCAAATACAGCATATACTGTAAGAGAGTCACACAAGCGTGTTACTCTCCCTGCTCACTGCACTGCAGTAGGTAAGAAGTCCTTCATTTCTCCCAGATTTTCAGCCCCTGTCTCTCATAGTGAGATTCCTGAGTACTTGAAAGATGTTACTGTGAGTTCTTTTGAGCAAGGAGTCATCCAAAATGAGGTAAACTCACAGCATCTCACTGTCTCTTCACTATCCTAGGAAAAATCTCCCCTCAGAAAACTTTGGAGATGCACTCCTGCTTGTAGCAAACACTTAATTTCTTCAGTTAATTAGCTGGATTGTAGCGTTGAGCAATCAATCTCATGCTTGCATTGTCGGGGCAACTTCTGTGTCTATCGGAAAATCTCAAGTTCTGCTTGCGGCTTGGCAGGGATTGTAGGGGAGGGGAGAAATGCTATTGTGAGCTGCTGGAGGTAATTAAAATGCTGACAAGGGTGGTAATTCTCCCGCTGGAGAGGTGAGGTGGTGTGAAGAGGTGAATTTCTGGGCCCGTTCAAATCCCACTGAGCTCACACACGCTCACTGGCGGGAGAGGAGGCGAGGAGAGCAGAGGGGTGTAAAGAGCCTTCCTCCTTGTCATTGTTCCTAAGCTGTCACCTCCTGACCCACCTTAGGAAGGGAGCCCTTTTCGCACTGCGTTAGCAGAGATGGATGGAGCTGGGTTCTGTTGGGATCCTGGATTATCCGGTGTTTCGATTTGTTTCCTAAAGGGCTCGCTTTCCGTGAGGAAATTGTACAGAAATGCAATTTGCTAGTGAGTCAGTCTGTGTTTTCGGTTAGCTCTTTTCCTCATAGTACATGATATATGACAATGAAATAGCACCGTGGTTCTCAAAACCACTCAAATGGAGCTGTTCAGGGTTGGGGAAAGAGCTGTAGGTCTTAAGTAGCTGAACTGTTGATCATTTTGCTTTACCAGGTGCTGTTTTTTGAGAATTTAAGTAGTGTTATGACCTGGATGTCCATGTTCTGCTCTAGCTGCACTGCAAATTGGCTGTGTAGGACATGCTGCTTTAAAAGAACTGCATTTACTGATGTAAAATGTGGAGTGGAGATGGTGTGATGGCATCAGGAGTCCCCAGTCTCTCAGCCTGTACTTTAGGGAACATGTGGAGCTTGTGTTTCTGCTCTCAGTAGGACAGAAGTGACTCTCTTCTCATTACAGAGGACTTATTCTCAACCTGAATGCCCTTGGTTCCTGGCAGAGGGTTCAACAACTCCTTTTCCCTGGTCGGCTCACAAGAAGGAGCTGGTGCATTGCAAGGGGGGAACAAAGAGCTGCAAACAGTGAGGAGAGCAAACCTGCACCTTTCTAAGTGTGTATGGGCCTGTAGACTCCTGTTAACTCCTGTGGCTCTTAGATCACAGGTGGAACCCTCTATTTGTGTTCTTTTGGTTCAGTAGTAGCAGCAATACCTTAAAAATAAGGAAGTAAGTAATAAAAGATGTGTTGATGTTATATCAGGGCAGATTATTAGAGTGCTCTGTGTTAACAAAATATGTGCATTAGAAAACTCAAATATAATAAGTTGAGGTGCTGAAAGCTACCTACCAGGAAAAATCTTTCTTTTTGCACAAGCTTCTGGAACCGAAAGAAAGGCTGAGAAACTGAGAGAGTAGGGGAACAAGAAGTCAAATAGGTCCATTAATTTTCTTTGTTTCAGAAAAATAAAGATGAAAATACCGTTTACTTACCTAAGATTTGTTTGAATGGTATGAACTAACACTGTGAAACACATTACACAGATCTGCCAGGAGGGAAAATAAAAGCACTTTGGTAAGAGATAGATAGGAGGATTCTTTTACCTGAAAGAATAATTTTTTAAATTTTTTTTCCCAAAGATCAAAGTTTGTCAAAACTGTTCAATAGTTTGGCACATCTGTGTCATCTTATGGAGCAAATGAGACTTCACTTCCAGAACAGCCACACTTGTTGTCACAATTGCACTGAAGTTGAGTAGCATTAGCTAGTTAGGATCTGTTTAACACAGACCTGTATTCTGATAAGTATGTAAGAAGCATCTCTTCTTCAACACAATCTAATTCTGTTCTTTCCCAAGAGCAAAACAGCCTAGGTCCTTGTCTTGCATCCTCTCCAGCACGTATTCCAGCCCAGGAATAAATGGCTGTACAGAGCCAGAGGAAAGGATTAGAAACCTTGCCATCTGAAAAGTGTATGTGAATAATGAATGATCCATTTTTTTTTCAATCAGTTGTCTCAAACCCAGTCAGCAGCAGTCTGTTGAAAGAAGCTTGCCCTTGAGCTGAGAGTAAGGATGATGAATTGCATAAAGGAGAGTTTTCAGTTTGAAGTATTTGAAGATAAAGTTTTGAAAAAAATTAATAAAGTGTAAATTCTTGAAAACAAACCAGCAAAAAATAGACATCCTTCTATGACAATGATTAAAGCTCTAGGACAGAAGATGAGCTCACTGTTGTTCTGCATGCTCTGTTTCAGTTCACTGATTATAGATATGTGTATTGAACCTGTCATCTGAAGAACTCTGACCCCCAAGCACTCTGATCTACTGTTTGCACTGCCTCACCTTTCCTTGGGGAAGTGCATGCAGCTTTATTATAAATATAAGCAAGGCTTTCTTAAAGAAACTGAAACCTCAGCTTCCAAAAAACCTGAAAATCTCAATCTAGAAACATCCACAAAACCTGGATCCCCCAGTACCTTTCAGTACCACTGGACCAGATTCATGAAGTGTTAGTTTTTCTGATGAAGGAGTCATCTCTGACAATGCACATTGCAGCATGGGAACCCCACTCGCGTTCCTCATTCCTTCCTTCCTTGTAGCTGGATCTCCCTCTGGGATCCATGGCATGGGTCTGGGTAAGGAAGAAGAAAGCTGGTACAAATTGAGACCTTGTCTTTATGTGGAATATGGTCATACCTAAGGAAGAAGTTTTAAAAAGTTTAGTTATAATCCTTGAAGCAAAGCTGCTTTAAAGGTTGAATCTGAACTTGAGTGTGCAGTGCCTGGGGTGTACTTTTGCTGACTGCATAATAATGTTTTCAGTTCTGTTCTGAAAGTATCCATATCTTTAAGTGTAGTCCTATTAGACTTCATCATTCCATGGATAATATCTTTACCTTGTTGAAGCTAGTAGCAAAACACCTACTGTTTTATTGGGTTATGATCAATTGCCAGATTATTCTGCATTTTACTGACACTAGATGGCATTTAAAACTCTCATACTAGCTGGAAATGGTCCAATGTTTAGGACTTCTTTCCTGAAGCAGTCCCAGTTCAGGGAACTCTCTGGTCCCCTCTTTTGTGCCCTTTCTTCTAATAGAAATTGAATTCCATGGGCTGGATTGTTTGTTATTTACTGGGTTTAGCACTACTTGCTGAAACCCAGATGAGTTTTCTCTGCTTTCATTGCTCTTCATCATCCTGTATGTTATGAAAATCTTTAACCTGTAGTGTCCTTTGCATACAGACAGTCCTCCCTTCTTTCAGTGGTTGTTGTGAGGCAGTTGTTATCCCTCTTTCAGTTACAAGCATATTTTTTGTTAGTCCAACATTGTGCCCATTGTGGAGGTGGACTGTTATATGGACAATTCTCACCTCTATTCAAGAATAAAGTGAGGCTTCTGGGGTTGGCGGGAGATGGAGCTTGTGTGTAATTTATTAAGCCTATATTTATTATTTCTAGGCCTTGGCTTTTCATTTGACACACTATTTTTTCCTCTGCTGAGCATTGGAATGTGTCCTCCATGCGGCTGATTTGTCTCTTTCCTTGACTGTCTGCCTCCAGTCTGATGCGAACAGTGTACTTAGACTGCAAAACTTCTGTTGAAATGTAATAATCTTTTTTACTAGAGAAAGTCCTAAGACATGTATTAGTTATATTTCTTCAAGATCAGTCATGATGAAGTGGAAGACTAGAGAGAGAGGAAGGCTCTCTGCAGATTTGCCCCTTCTCATAATCCTCAGTACCACACGAGTAGTCTGCAAATGCACTTCTCCCACACGAATGTTTGAGTTACAGGTACCTCCTCAGATGCAACACAAGTGCTAATCTTGAGTTCTCACAGCCTCTCTGTCCCAATTCCCAACCTCCTTGGGATTGAGAGAGCTATTTTTACTAGCTGATATTTTTAATAATACAAGACAAATCACGGAACAACATCAAACTAGAAAACAGGGGAAGAAACACTTTCATTTTTCTAGTCTAGTTAGTACTTTAGTTCAGTGAGGTTAATATCACCCAGGGCTGTGCTGCAGGGTGAAGGTAACTGGGCAGAACACCCAATGTTTCTGCAATGCTGAGACCTGTTTATGGAGCCCACCACTTTGTTTTGCAAAGCTTGTGTTTGTGTCTCACCAAGCTTTCTGTGTCTTGAACTACAATCTTACCATTGCCCTCGAAGTGAGTTTCTATTACTTCACTTTTGGCTCTGAGATCATGGAGAGAGAGGGCTTGTTACTGACTGTGTCATGCAATCACCTCCTCTGCTTGCAGCCTGACGTTTGAACCACCCCTGCAGGCTTGAGTTTAATTCACAAAAATGCTTCCCAGATGTACCAGCTCCACTTAAAACAAGGTCCAAGGCCAAAGGTTCAACCTTCTCTGAGGCCACAGCCAAGGCTGTAGTTCAGCTGAGGGCCTGTGCTGCCCATGTCCTGTCTCTAATTCCAGTGAGAATGTTTTCCACCTGGTTAGGATCTGTGGTGCTGATGGAGTGTTGGGCAGCCTCCTGTTCCTCCACTTCCTTGCTTTGCTGCTTGCTTTTATACATTCAGGTCATTTAAATATCTTCACAAAGGGCTTTGAAAGAATTGAACTGCTCAGATGCCTCTGAAGTTGAGACTGGCATGGACACTCAAGTGTGTCAGGCAGGGGTGTACCAGACTCTAATTAATTCCTAAATTTCACAAGAAGGGAGTGTGCTTCTGTGTTGCCTATAAATGCAGCAAACCAAAGGCTGGATTGCAGCCTAAAACTTCAATCTTCCATCCGTGTGCTTATATATAAGTTGCTTACATAAATATTTACCAATACAATGAAGGCTGCAGCCACTTGTTCTTAAGTTTGATTTGATGTTTACAGATAGAAATTTGCTGCTGACATAGCAAGGAGATTACACTGTTTGTGTGACATGGGAAGAAAAGGATTACAGTAATCTTTTCTTGTTTTACAGCTTTATGTAGGAGGAGAAAGATTATAGCATGCTTCCATAGGAACATGGAAATGATGGGGAAATTATCTGCAACGTTTTGAATAGCAACCTGGCACACATTATAATATTGTCACACTACTGCTTTTGCCATGCAACCAAGCCCCTGGTGAGCCAGCGGGGTAGGCACAGCTCTTGAAAGGGAAGAGAATTATCACTTATTTGTTTGTGAGTGTAGACAGTAGTAGTTTGAGTAAATTCAGGCATTTCAGTGGCATGAAGGAAAAGGCCTGGCTGTTTAATAGAAATGCAGATTTTGAATGAACTGACAAAGACATCCTATTACTTGAATGTGTACGTTCCTTGTTTTTTCCTCCTTAAAGAAGTCAGTCAGGAAATAGGGACACATTAGCATTATAAATGGTATTGGCAAGGAAGGGAAAGGGCTGGAATGATTTATTTTTAACTTTATATTCAATGAAAAGCTGTAGATACCTTTTTTCTTTTCTTTTATTGATATTTGGTGTTGTTTTACCGTGGGTTTCAAATGAAAAGTGTGAGGCCTTTGATCAAAGGATCAGAAAAGGGTGTTTGGTTTCAGAAAAGGAAGCTTTTTTTTCCCCCCCCTCTTCATGGAAAGCTTTTTTGTGAGCTCTGATAGCAGCGCTTGTCAGGGGATCTCCCAGACTTTGTTGCAATTTCATTAACAAAACCAGTACTAAGCTGAGGGTTTCCTCCAAAACTGCAGGATTGTTTCCTTACAAGGGTCTGATGTGACTTCTCTGAACAAAACCTCCCTTCCTTCCTTCCTTTGCTTCCACCCAGAGGCAGGGAAGGAATACCCTTGGCCATAGAGTGACAAGCAAAACCCTGTCCTGCATGCCTCACAGTCACTTGGAACAGAATTGTTTACTAGAGCCAAAGCAGGAATTTTCTAGTGGGTTTGGGTTTGCTTCCTCTGTCCCGTCCTATCTGGAGAGATCCTTGCAAACTCTTATGTAAATTCCAACCCAGGAGTCCCAGCTGGGAGATCCCAAAGCAGTGAGCCAACTGATATGGAAGCTGCATGGAGGTTTTGGGGATAGCTCAGTCTGGGGCTAGGGTGCCTTGCTTGGTGCTGTTTCAGCAGATCTTTGATTGGGCAGGGGGGATTTTGTTTGGCTGCAGTTACCTGTGAGTCCTGTTCCTCAGGAGACTGAAGGACAGCAGTGTGTTATCACAACATGTTTATTGGGGTCTGGTTTCTTCAGTGGTCAAGCATGGTGGACATTGCTACCCCTGCTTTTGAAGCTGGGTAGAGAAAGCCTTATGAAAAAATACTCTTAGCTAAAACTCTGGAATTCTTGTATTAGCACTATAATTCATCAGAGACTTCTGCTGGGTGGATGATGTCATTTTTCTTTCATTTTTTTCTGTTTGATATTTATAAAAATGTTTGGTCCAGGAGAGAAGATGGAAATAGGAGTGCTAGTGAGAAGGCCAAGAGACTGACAGCAGGAATTGAAAACAGACTGTAACAACTGGTGGAACAAAATTGTGAATATTAAAGAATCTTGTTACCTTGGTAATTTAGCAACAGTAGGCTGAAGTGCGGAGATGGGAATAAAAGTAACTTGTAAATATGAACAGGTCAAGTGAAATCTGAAGCAAGAGAAACCTGTCCATAAATGCAGTGTACCCCTGGAGAGCCTTGAAATCTCTGTTAAGAAAACAGCTAATAAAAATCCTGGGCAGCACAGCTCCAGGACTGACATGAGACATAAGTTTCCTGCCTGCAGCTACAATGCCAGCTCTGCTGTGGGAGAGCTTGTTAAACACGTGAAGTGCCTGGTGCTGCTGCGTGGGTACGTGGTGCCTAATGCTTGCCCATAGTGGGTTTCCTTTTTGTGTCAAGCTGAGGACAAGCACCTTTAAATCATCAGATGTCACAGGTTTCAGGTTGGCTATTGGGTTCCTTTCATAGATATTTATTAGGCTTTTGCTATTTCACGATACAGGTAGAATTCTCCCTGTTTTTCCCTTTCTTCATTTTCCACATTACTTCTTCTCATGCCTCCTCAGTATCTCGCAGCAGAGGTAAATTAGTATTTTGCTTTTTAGTGAAGATCTAGTTAGTTCAGACACTTAAAGGAATGAGAACCTTAATATTACCCTGGAGGTGAAGTCTTCCATGGAAAAATCACTTACTGCAGGTCAATAGTATTCAGTAAATTAGACTGTTGTATGCTGATTCTTACCTGGCAGATATACCACTAGCGGTGAATCCGATCAGAAGTGTTTTTCTTTCTCTATTCTGCTTTTGCTGTGGTTTTGTGTTCTGCTTCTATCAGCAATAAATAAACCAAATCTGTGACTGAGCCATTCTAGTAGCACAAGTAACAGATTCTCACTAGAATTAGCGACATTTTGTGGTAGCTTCACTAAGGGATGTAAATGCGATTTTCTTTCTTTTCCTTGAAGGATGTTTGTCTGCAGGTTTTTAAGAGTTTCTGAGACTGCCTCTTTCTTCCAGTTGTTACAACCTGTTTTAGAACAAAAACCAGACACCTCCGAACTGCAGAAGATTCTGGGCTGCAGCAATGTTCCTGTCACTGCGATGTCACAGCCGGCATCAGGACAGGCAGCAGCGAGAGAGCTGCTGTGCTTCTCTTGTCTCACCCAAGCTACACATCTCTCAAACTTTCCTTGGGCTGTAGTGGAAAGAAGTGTGGTTTTTGTGTTTTTTTTTTTTTTTTTAATGTATTTGAAAGGGAAGGCTATTTTTTTACAAAAGATCCTGAAAATATGCTCTGAAATATATTTCTTCAACTTCACATTTCCTGTGATGGAAATGTGTTTTAATCAAGTCCCTGTGAAAAGATTATTTCCTCTACTGAAGAGCATGGGAAGATTGATGTCCCACTTCCATTCTTACAGTCAAAAGACACAGAATTGATTAAAACTGCCTTGTACACCATTCTAAAGCTGAAGAAAAGCAGTGTCTCCCTTTAATTTGGAGATGCCAAAGGCTCCATCACCTGTGATGGACAAAGGATGGGCTTGGAAGCTCTGATCGCAAAATTTGCGATTTACATATTTGTGTTCACGTTTACTTTTGCCCTTCAAAATCCCCAGAACAACAAGGAAAAAGGTGCCCCAAAGACAGAAGAGTTGCAAAACATCATCTATAACTTAAGTCATTAATAGGCATCTCCATTATCCTGTAAATTTTATTGATTTTTATATTGTATGACAATTTCATGCACAGCACTCACTGAACTGATGCAGTAGTCAGCAAATTTTAAAATCCTCTTATCTGACCTATTTTTATCAGCTTAACCCAGTTGTATAACAACAAGATTCCAAATTGTCACAAATGAAAATGAAAGTAAGAGGAGGAATGGGCAGAAATAATTGGTAGAGGAGATTGTTGTTTTTCCCTTGCACTCTGAAAAAGCCTGTGTGAGCCAAGCCCTACCAAAAAGCTTTCTTGGTATTTTTATTTCTTTACAATTGCTTCATTTTCCCCATAGCCCATATAATCTTGCATTCTATCCCACAGAATGGCCATTACCAGATGCATCAGAGGATCATTCAAACTCTGTGATGGAGATAATCAGTTCAAGGCAGCTAGCACTGAGAAGCAGAAATTTTTTTAGTCCCTCAGGCTGAATGTGAAATGCAGCCTGGCAAAGGGAGAAGAGCTGTTTTATCTACTTGTTTGTGGGGTGACCCCTGGTTGAGTCCCTTGTATTCAGCATTTGAGTTTGATCCCAGTATTTACACCTGATCTTGCTTCATATCCCATTTCTGCCATGACACATACCATGCCAACCCAAAAAAATACTTGAAGAGTTGGTGTTTCCCCCCATTTTAAAATTATTTATTTTTAATTTTGAAGGTGTTAGTGCAACATTTTTTTTCTCCACTGGGCAGGGCATTTTGCAGTATTTCATGTATGTATGCATGCACACAAATTTGCAGAATAGTTTTATGGATTGTTGGCTGAAAGGAAGCCTCTGTTCACTTTTGGAAATCTCAGGTTAATAAGAGTGTGAGTTTGGTATCTAAAATGATACTGGGGAAACTATGAAATAGGATTTAATGCTTATGAAAAAGAAAGCCTGTTAATAAAATTGACAAATTCTCATCACCACAGCTCGAGGTGGGGCAATTATCCTTTGTGAAGTTTCAACAGCCTTTGCTTTATTGCTCCCACAAGTCTCTTGACAGACCATGTGCTTTTATAGAAATAAAACTTGCTCTGCCTTGCCTCTGTCCTTCAATGATCTTTAATCAACAGATGAATGGACTTGAGGAACTTGGGGGTCTTGTGAGCTTGTTTTGCTTCCTCTTTGGTGTGATGGGGCTGTGACTGAGGAGCCTGCACAGTCCAAGATTGTTGGCTGTGTGGCTTCTGATGTAACTGTCATACATGCTGACTCCTGATGCATATCTCTTGTAAAATCTGCAGACAGGTCCTCTTGGGATCAAAGAAACCTCAAAATAGAAGCAGAGAAGTAAAGTGCTGTCAGGGCAGAGGTCAAAGCCCCTCCTCTTTCCTCCTTCGATGTATATAGGGCAAATGTACTTTCTTTTACATTCTTTGCAAGCTCCAGTTCTCTCCTAGGCAAAGAGTGCAGCACTACCCTTGTGGGGTTTTACCTCCAGAAGCTGTCACTGAAGACAAATCTGCAGGCTATGAGAGAGAGAGCACAGGATCAGCTGTTCTGTGTCCTTGGGGAATGACAAATATTTTTGTTGAGGGGGAGGTGGAGGAGGCAGAGGACAGAGTTTGCCAGAAAGCACATTTTTATGGCAACTGAAGTAATGAACTCAAACGAAAGAAATAAAATAGAGGTTTAGTGTGGAAGTGCCATTTCTGTTTTAACTACAGTGTTGGTACTGCAAAGCTATAAGTTAGAATAGGCTAGTTAGGTAGGATGAAATAAAGGGAGAAAGGCAGAGGCCTTGGTAATAGAAAACTCAGAGGAGCCCAGCCTCTGGTAATTGCAGTGCATCCCACACCGGCATGGTCTGCTCCCAGCTGGTAATTACCAGGGTTGGCAGAAAGATGCAAAGAGCAACTTGCACAGGCGGGTGTGTGCTTTCCTAGCTGGGCAGGAAACTTGGTTTTGCTGATGATTAAGTGCCTGTTTTTCCAATCTTGGACTGGAGAGTTGTAGCTGATTCCTATGGCATGTTTTTCTGACAGTGATGACTAAAGAAATCCATAGGTCAAAGTGCAGTGCCCCCTTCAATAAATATTTCTCATGTTTTTTACCTTCAGCTACTCCATGCCTCTATACCCCTCTTTGTGACCCAGAGTTGTTGAGACCCTGAAATTCTGCTCTCTTGCTCTGCCCAGGCAGGGAAAAGTCTCTGGAACTCATTCTCAATATCATCTATTTTTTACCCTTCTGCTTAATTTTCTTGTGTGTAGAGACTCCTTTCCAAGAATTCATGGAGAGCAGCGGGATGCTGGATTAAGAGAATGGGAAAAACACAGAAACTCCTGTTAAAAAAAAAAAAAGACTCAAAAGAGAGAAAATATTCATGTGGGTCAATTGGTAGTTAATGGCTTATGGACAAAGAAAAAATGATGGGCAAATCCTACTGAAGACAGACAGAATCCATTCCTTTTGGTTTAGTGTTGCAGCAGGTGGAACTGCAAGAGATTCAAATGCAACCTCCCTGACGTTTTGCTGCTCTGTAGTTCGTTACCAGTGCTTCATTGCTTGTGCCCACTGTGGGTGAGAGGGTACCTACAAAAGAAGGTGAGTTAAGGAGCTGCTAAATCCCAGGAAATAATTGCATCCTTAGTTTAGAGCTTGCTGTGCTTTAGTATGTAAGAAAATGCTTTATTTTCTCTGGAAGCCACCTTTCATTTCCAAGTGCCCTTCTGTATTTCTGTTGCTTTGGAGGCTCTAGGCCAGGCTTCCAGCTTGCATGCATTCATGTGAGCTCTCAAATGAGACTGCTATGTCAATTTACACTTGTGGGAATGTGCTCATGTGTATAAAGTGCCAGCTGTATGTTGTCTTACAACTGCCCTGTGTCTGATACATGATGGATGGGGGAATGGAAGTGGAACAAATAGTGATAGCCAGTAATATCTGACTACCTGTAATGCTGTGGGGAACATTTGATGAGCTGAACTTGGCCAACTTTAGGATGTTTTGTTGGGTAGCTGAACACCTGGTGCAGGTAAGGATGAGTGTCTGTCAGACCTGCTTCCTTCTTGTGGTAAACCAGAAATTCTTCTATAGTTCTAATGTCACAAGTGAAACATGTGCTGCTCAAGGTTAAGTTGTTCTTGTCACAGAAAGCTGGTAAGTGTCTTGTAAGTGGATGCTCCTGCAGAATTGATTTCAAGTAACTGCCTACAACCTCTTTCATTCAGAAAAATGCTGAGTCACTTAGCAGACAGAGGTCTAAACTATTTGAAGGAATAAAGAGAAGACTTCGGTGAGTTTCTGGCAAGAATGTGTCATCTCCTGCTGCTGCTTGATTCAAGCAGGATGTTTCTGAATGACTCGTAGTCACCTCATAATACGACACTTAGTTTTCTTGCATGGGAAGGTTTACAATCCTGTTCCAAATTAGGTAACCAAGCATTAGTTCTCAGCATAGCTTGATCTCTACTTACTTTCAGGTTACTAAATGGAGTGTCCCAAAAGAAACGTTTGTAGTTTAACTTAGATTTCTTGTCCGCTTTCCTCACCCCAACCTGGCGTAATGCCTGTGCCAGTAATTCTGGCCAGTTGTGGCCTGAGATTTATGAACCTGATTCATAATAGCTATTCAGCTTTATCCTGCAACACAACACGATAGAGCAATAAGCAGGAAAAATTTCTTGTATTGAAATGTACATTTTTTTGAGGCTGAGCTTCTGTTCTGGAATTTGAGTAGGACAGAGTTCTTTCCCCCAAATGCTTCGATGCTATAGGTATCAATGACTTTTCTGTCTCTTTGCAAATCTACTCCATGGCAACATCTTTCACTTGTTTGCTCAGCATAGGGCTCAAGACACGTCCATCTGTTGTGCCATCCCAATACACTGTATTAGAGAGCAGTAGAGATTAGTCAAAGCCCCACATGCAGTCGGCAGCAGGGCCTCACTCCTGCCTTTTGAGAGCTCTCTTTTGAGAGCTCCATTAGCTTTGGAGCTAATGATCCCAGGTCACAGCCTGGGATCAAAAGGTTACAGTAAATCAATAGTCACAAATCTTCGTTCATAAATCTCAGTGCAGAGAAGAGCTGCATAGGGGCCTCTGCAGGGTCTCACAGATGTCATTCATAAAAGATTTTGCTGCCTTATTGTGGTACAGATATTTGTTTTGACAGAATATCAATGCCATGGTGAGCAACCTTTATCAGGCTGTTTGTGCTGAGCTTTCTGGAGATGGCACGTGCACCTGCCTGTCATTGCCACAACTTCTCCTCCCACCAGCTCCCTTCAATTCAGTCTTTATATTAGTCCTCTTACAGTAAAACTAAGGGAAGTGGGAGGGAACACCCCATCTATCACTGCAATGGAAGGAATTTCTGTGAAAAAGTGAGATAACAGTTTCTTTAGACGGGTCTCCTTGAAGAATTTGGATAGTCATGTGTGAATTTTTTTAAGGGACAAAGATCTAACATGTGGATGTTTTCTGTGGAACCTCATCTTTTATGGCAGGGGGAGCAGTCTTACAGGGACAACCCACATGAATTAGGTTCACTCTTAGAAGTAAGCAAATATCTTGTGTTCAGATGTTAGGTGTGTCTTCACATCTCATCTGGTCCTCTTAACTCTTGGAGAGCTATTTCCATGTAATTCAGAGATATTGATGGATACTTTCAAGTATTTGGGCAAGACTCAAGCCTGAAATATTCTCTGCTGCTGGAAAGCAAGCAGACAACATTCCTCCCATGCTTGCTGTATCTTGGGTCAAAAGCTTTCCTTCTTTTGCTGCAACACCAGCTTTACTTTAGCAGTGGGTTCAGTGCAGTTCTCTGCCCTGCAAGAGCAGTGCCCTTCTTCTCCCCCATGTGTCAGAGGGCCTCCTGTATCCCAGGCACACCCTTGGTGGAGATGGAGCTCATCTCTGAGGGCAGGGATAACAAACCTGGTGTGACCAAGTACGGGTCAGCGCTGCTTGGGGCACTGCTGTAACAGCTTGCTGTGGCACACTGCAATAGATCATCCTTTCCTGTCTGCTCCGTTTTTCTTGAGGAAATAAATCACTTGGTTGTAGGTGAGAAGCCATGTGGCTTTGACACATATTCACTTCTCTTTTCTTCTTAAAGGAAAAAGGACTGTGCTTATGAAGAGATGGGACAATGCTGTGCCCTTGATTTGCTATTGAACACGGAAGTGTTTTAAAATAAGATAAAAGATGCTCTTGGGAAGTGTGCAAAATGCAATGCATAACTTAATATGTTTTAAAATCGGGACATGCATAGGACAAGGACTTCAGTACAGATTACTGTTCAATTTTGAGCCATAAACTTGAGTCCCTTTACCAAAGAACCACTTACCAGAGAACATGCATGAAAAGTAAATATTATTTTACCTGTAACTTTTTATTCAGGATTCAAAATCCAGTAATTCACAGAAAATGGAAGTTTATTTTGGTTTCTTTGGAAATTTTGTGTGACTGTAACCTTTGGACCTCTATAAGTTTATCTCCCACTGTGGTTTTATTACTTAGTTCCTGGCCTGGATTTCTCCAAGGATTTGAGCTGAAACCATGTAGGAACCTTAGGTCCAGTAGCTGGTGAGCACTGGATGACAAAAACCAAAGCATCTAAAAGATTTGGCACTGTAGTCAAAGCTGTACTGCTAAGCTAACAAACACAAAAAGGAGAGGGAAAGAGAAAATAGATGATTATTACTGGTGTACTGAGGTTCCTGATAAACACAGAGGTTTTTTATAATCTGAAATGCAATCTCTATAGTCTCAAAGTTGGGGGTTTTTTCCCTTCTCTGTTGGAAGGACTTTTACAACATGGTATCTGTTTACTGCTAATTACCTGAGTCTCAGCAGCCTCTCTTGGCCAGCCTTTTATGACTTCAGATTTCTCTTGTGTTTCCAGCACATGCAACTCAGAGTTGGGTTTCCTTTCCTAATCCAGCCTTGCACTCACGGGTTCTGTAATACACTACAAACATCAGGTTTCTATGAGTATTTTTTTTTTTGTTTTTTTTCCCCCAAACTCTTACAGGAGTTGTGCTTTTATGCTGCAATAACTCAAGTGACCCTCATCTGAACAGGGATTCAGGGATTCATTGCCTGAATACTGCTTACAGATAGTTTTGTTTCTTGAGTTAGTGTAGCTTCTCTTTAGTATTTTTGTTTTGTCAGTTTAAATCATGTCATTTACAAGTACAGAAATCCCTTGTTCCCATTTTTTTGGGCATAAAATGCTGTTTGAAACAAAACTCTGTGTTTTTACCTCTTGCGATATTAACTTTTTTCCACATGTGCCTTTAGGCACACGAAGAGTCTGCCTGCAAAGGCTCTAGAGCAGCAGGAGGTCTGGTCCTATGGAACTTATTACTCTTTCCTGATTAATCGTGAGCTCATGGCAAATAACTACATCAGTGAAGGGGAGTTAAGGGTAAGAATTAAAGATGCTTGGTACTGCAGTGACTGACGAGTGACTTGACTCTCCAGCTGAACCAACAACCTTGATCTCAGTGTGAGTGCCCTGCAGGTGAATTAGAGCATGTCCAGGTAGTCAGGTGCAGAGCTGTGTTTCAGCAGGAAGGGCAATTGCCTGGGTATAAATAGTGCTTGGTTTCAACATGTAAAATGAGTCCATGTGATTTAGCTTTTTTTTGGATGGACTATTCTCTGAAAAGCTGTGTGACCTCTATGTTGCTTTAACTGCAAAACTTGTCAGACTTAGGTAGCGGTTCTTGTTTCAAATTTGCTTTCCTATTTGACCGTGGTTTATTTGTGAGATTTTACTATGCCTTTGCTTAGGCTATGGAGTTAAATTACTTTGCCTCTGTCTTTATCACCATGCCAGTGTGTCAATGAGTTGCAGTCTGCACTAACTTGCAGGATTCCTGTTTCTGACTCCATTCACCTTTTCAGTTGTGTTTATAATAGGTGAATAAAAAAGCAGAAAGTGTGAAATAGTTAAAATTGAGCTTTGAGAACTACAGGAGTGAGAGGGAGAAAAAGCTGCTTGTACTCAGATGCTTGAGGCAGTGCAAGTTTTATGTTGGTGTCTCTGCATATATGAAGTATTTGAAACTGCTTTGTGTTTCTTAGATCCTTCTTAGGCTATTTATAACACAAGCAAAACTCTTGTATGTCTATTTCTGTCTTTGCATTTAGGAATAAATTAGCTTTCACTGTTCCTTGTTAGTTCAGAGTGCTAATGGGACTAATGTGTGTTTTAAAGGACCAAAGAGCCAAGACATTGCAGCAGGCAGATAAATAATTTTTATTAAAGGGATACGAGTCAATAAGTAAATGAATGTCTTTGCAAGAATTAATTTATTAATGGATAGACCTATGAAATCAATCAGCTGAAGTGCTAGTGACAGACATCCTGTCTCAAAGATTCACTCTGAGTTGACTGACTCATGCTTGGAAATGTTGCAGCTTCACTTGGGACAGTGGTTTTTAGTCAAGAATATCATACTGTGAAAAAGATTTTTTTTTTTTTTTAAATTTCTCCATGCTCTAATTAGTCTTGGGACATAGTTGTTTTACGATTTTCTGGTACTGGGAGTCCCTTACTGCAGCCAAAAGCTGGTCAACCATTTGAGTTATACTGTAGCTGTCATAAATGTGTCCAGCTTCTTTTAATCCAGCAAACTGCTGTCTCTGTGGGGTTTTTTATCCTTTTCATTGTTTCCCTCTGAATTCCTAATCATAGCTAGCTATCTTATTATACTCCGGAAAATTAATTCCCTGGTAACCATGTAGCTTCACTGCTTGAGCCTGGAAATTTAACTGAGCTCAGGTATAAACTTGGGGATGAAGTTTAGTCTTTATTATGAAGCCGATGACATGACATTATCTTCCTTCAATATTAAAGACAAACTAAATATTATATAACATTTTCTTTAAGGAACAAAATCAGTTTTGAAAAGTTTCCCAAGGCTTTCTTGAAAATGGTCAGGTTTTCCTATCAGAAAACAGTGGTTTTCTGATAGTTCGAAGTGTTTTCTTCTAGTCAGAGAATTCCTGCCTGTATCTGGTCCATATATATATATAAACAATGTGAACCTATGTGTGTCTCTATATAGGAATATATACCTGTAATACACACAGACTGTTTTATTACATCATCAAGTTCCAGCTTTCCTTAATACAGAAAATGTGTAGACCAGCTTTTTGGATTATTTTGTTCCAGATGTCTTACTTTATGACTTTCTAAATTGCATTTTGCTGGTGATTTCTGCTCATGTTTCTAATCCCTCTAATCTGGAGTTTTCACTACCATGCTGTTTACTATCTTCCTGAGCATTATTAGAAGTATTAAATAGGACTAACAATGATGTCTCCAAACATCAATCATTTGTCATTTAATATTATCTTTTGCTTGCACTACTTAAGCTATCTTGTAATTTGTAGGGTAGATCTCACCTCCAATGTAAGAATTAATTGAGAGGAAATTTCTGTAACATGGTTTTGAATCTCTAAAAGCCACATATTTTAAATCTTCTAAGGGCTTCCATCTACTAATCTTGTTTTGTCAATAAAAATAGTAATGCAATCAGCTCAGCTCAAAGAATCTGCTTCTTGCAAGGTCACTCTCTTCTAGAATTTGAGAATTGAGGATGCTGCTGGTTCAAAGATGTCTGTACCTGTTTGTGGCAGTCTGCTCAAATTAAAAAAGCAAAGCTATGTCTCCATTCTGTAATAAGAGAATTCTGGTGTCAGGAAACTGTATTTTGTGTTCTAAAGCTACACTGTAATTATCAGCTGTGCCAGTGCATAAAACAGTGTGTTGGCAGGGCTCTGGACTTGTCAGGAAAGTTACATGAGGAGGACACAAATCTCCACAAGGAATACAGGAATTTGAAAGTCTTTACTTCTGATGAAACAAGAGGAGCTTGGTCCCAGAGTGTTCTTTCCAAAGCAGCAGATTAATTTCAGCAGTAGTTGCAGGTGGACAAGGACAATGTGAGATGCTTGAGAACTTTTATGATAAGGTGATAACGAAATCCTTATTCCTGCTTGTGGGGATTGACATCCCCTTCTCCCAGCTGTGTTTGCCAAAACTGGTCTGTAGTACTGGCTGTTACAGGTTTGTGAAGATCTGACTTACAGGAGGTTCGTTCTTATTTTTATGGCCTCTTGCTGATGGTCCAAGCTGTTATTTATTCTCTGTTCATGTAGTGAATATCTTGTGTCCTTTGGCTCCTTTAGTAGGAGCTGAGTTTCAGAACTGGTCCATGTGAACATACTGATTGGCAACTCAGTTTTTCCTGCCTCCTTGCTGAAGACACTGCTGTGATAGAGCTGTCTGCTCCTGCGGAAAAAGCTGCAGAGAAGTATGATTTTGTTTTCACTGCAGTGGGCAGGTTTTTGAATTCCAGATAAACTGAAAAAGCATCTCAATTCTGCCTGGCTTTCACTGAAAAGCATTAGCATTGCTGTAAGGCCACATTTCTCAGAGCAAGGATTCCATCAGCAGCGCCCACGAGAGGGCAGAGGATACTGTTCTTCTCCAGTCTTTGTTTTCTAACCTGATCACGCTGAGCTTGTGGGAGTTTTTCTCTCCTTTTCCAAAACTGGATGTCTCCAGTTATGCTGGATCAGTCAGAGATGTAGAAGTAGCCAGTCAGGACAACAAAAATTACAATTTTCTTTAAGGTCCCTCTATTCTGGTTACTCACTTCTGGGGCCAATTAATCTCCCAATCACAGCATCTATTACTCAATTAGAGGGAAAATCTGGATGTTCTGCAGTAGCTTGCACATGTTCCACATTGATCAGCTGTGGAAGTGGTCAGACATCTGTAATTAGCTCATAAAACTGATGAGAGCATAATGCAGATGTAACCTTCTGAAGGATGTGACCAAAATAGATGTGGAAGAAGTCTTCCAGAGCTTTGCATAATGTGGTTTTAGGCCTTTTTAACTGGTGCTTAAGAAAGGCTAGAGAAGAAATACAGAAAGGAAGGAAAGAACTGATCTAATCTATTGCCTCTCTCTGCAAACCACAACTAAAATCTCATCAGGAGCACGATTCATCTTCAACATTTCCTGTTCTTCCTTGGTTTTTCGCCGACTGTGTGTTTAGATGTTTCATCTTCTTTAGAGACTGCAGCTTCAGTTATTTTCTTTTGTAAATTTGGAGAAGAGGTGAGCTTTTAGAATAATTGATGTGTTGCCCTGCTGCAAAGTTAAGATGAGGTGCATTTTGTTCCTGTCTCTGTAAATTGGTCCAATTAGTGCTTATTGGTGGTACTTAGAGAAAATCTAGTTTCATTAAAGTTAGTAGTGACAATAATATGCAGTTAGTTGCTGACCTTTTGGGATAGCAGCTATTTCAGAGGAGAATAGATTAATTTTTAAAGAGCTTCTGATACCCTACAGTACAAAAATTTGTTTCAGGCTATACATCTGCCTGGTCTTGCTCCTGGTTTTGTTAACCCAATTAAAATGCTGTGCTCAAATAAAGACTTCTGGTTCTCTAGCTGGTATTGTAGCATATCCCTAAGATCTTCTGGACAGGAAAGGAATGGCAATGCATGCTTGCGTTATTTTAGAAGCACAGTGCAAGGCTTTTTAAACTTCCCCTTTCCTGAGATTATGCACCAGGTAGCTTTTTCCAGGTTTCTTTCCCTTTTGGTTTATTTGCAGCTTTTAAAGTATAGATACTGGTGTTCTCAACAATGCAAAAACTATGGGGAAAAAAATAGTTAATGTGGTTCCTAACATTAGCTAAGCATATTTCTTAGAATCCCCAAGGGAAATGCTTTTAAAGAATTATATATTTATTTTTTTTTTGTAGGTGAGAAGAAAGCAGTGTATGGAAGAGTCAACCAGAGACTGACTGCAGCTCAGACAAGGTACTGCTTGGTGACTTACGTGAGTTAAAGTCATAGGAGAAGTCAATTTTTGAAGATAAAACCCTTTGTTGTGATTTTTGATATGCTACTGGGTTTTGAGTGTTTGGAAATGTTTATATTTTTTCCTTGCCTTTTCACTGCTCCAAGTGAATTCAGCGAGAATTATGTTTATTGTTAAATCTTTGTATTAGGAAGAGGCCTGACTGAAAGGTGAGTGTTCCACTAATGACCACAAAAAGGCAGACTACAAATATTTGGAAAAGCACAAGATGCAAACCATTCCTAAAGCTATCAAGGTTCTACCATGTGTGGGAAAATGGTTAAAATACTCTTTTGTTCTGTTGCAGTATTGACATCAAAATGACCCAGAATTGCCTCAATGCAAAGAAACTTGAGTCATAAACATACTGTCTTTCACACAGAGAAATATGTCAATGTTATGTTTAATTAATCTAACTTTATTCATACTTGGAAGCCTTGCCTCTATAAGTGCTAGCATGAGCAGGATAATTTGTTATATGTAGTTTTTTGAGTCCTGCCTTGGCTTGGTAAATTGAAAGGTACCAATAGAAGCCAGAATGCTGTGGGGGTGGCAGCATAAAACACAGTGCTGATGGCTTGCTGCAGCCACAAGACAGCCTTTGAAATATCTTGTGTTCAGATTTCCTTCTTCCTGTCTTTGTCTGTATTCATCCAACCTTCCCTGACTGGATAGATCTTAAGCATGGTTTAGGTTTCAAGGTCCAAACAACAGTGACTTAATTCAGACTTTTCAACCTGTAAATTTACCTTCAGTTCTTCTGAACCTGAAAATGATTAAATATATGTGTGCCTTTTGCCAGTTTGGGTTTTTTCACTTGGTTTTGGACAGTACAGGCTTGAAGTGGATCTTAGTCTATATAGACCTTGTCTGCAGGTAGACGAAGAAAAGACTGCAATTCAGTGTGAGTGGGTATGGAGGGAGCCTTGATTTAACTCACTCTGTTGTGTTCAGAACAAGTACAATGCTGGGAGTTGAAAAAGGAAATATAAAAATCATGGCTGATATTCCTTTTACAATCTTTTCCAAAATTTTGATGCAACTCTCTAGGCAGAGTCTAGAGTAACAAGCGTGGGATCTATTTCCTTTTTCCATTATTTCTCTCTTTCACGAGATTATTTTTTTTTAATGCCGAAGACCCCCTAAGTCTTTGCTACAAAATAGGATGTTAAGATGAACTTTTATGTAGTTGCCATCATCTTTCCAAAATTTCTTCTTGTAAATAGTTAATTCCTGAATTTATACTTTAGAAATGACAAATGGGCAGCTGATGATAAATGAAGCCATTTAATTCTCCAGGTCAGAATTTTACTGTAGTCTTCCTAGACTTGTTATTTTCTTCACATTTTGCACCTATTTTTGTATCATGAATGTCATGCATGGATTTTTTTTCATTCTTTTTGGGTGGACCATGTTCTGTGATGTTAATTGGAATGAGCACACACAGCAAGCAGGGTAGTTTAACTTATACGTACAGTTAGGAAACAGATTTTTAGGCAAATGACTGCATTTTTGGCATGGAAAGCATAGGGACATATGGCCATGTGACTAATGTAAAAGAGCTAATTTAGTTTGTAATTCTTCTGACCGTATTTTAGAATTGAGGTGAGAAAAAAGTCACGGATTTGTATAAATTAAGGCCGTAAATGACTGCTGTGATGATTTGGTGAGCATTGACCTCTCCTGCATGCTGGCTTTCAATCAAACAATTGTTCGATTCAATATTCAATTGTGATTTCCAAGTGTGCAGAGGTGGAGAATCCTGGGTAATCTATCAATGCATCTTACCATAATGGATTTATCTCTTATTTCCTACCTGAATGGGCCTGCCTTCAGGGTCAGTTATTGCAGTCTTGCTCTATCTTTAATTATGGCATCGAAGAGCTTTCTCTGCCATCAATATCTTCCTGCAGATCCCTATTACACCATGATGAAATTCTCCCCTAGCCACACCTCTAGGATAAACAACTTTTGGCATTTTAAATTCAAAATCTTAAGTAATTTTTTTGTTGTGCTTTATAAATATTTTCAATTTTTCCACATTCTTATTAAAAGCTGAGCATCAGAACTGTATGTAGCATTCCAAGACATTTTCTGTATAGACAAGTACAAAATTGAAATATTCTTTACATCTTAGTGTTTCTTAGCTTTAGAGTGTGTAGCTCTTTTCAGCTGTCGCAGTCTGCACTCAGTTTTCCATTTCTGAATGTCTGATACATGTAAATTGGGTACGAAAATTCTGCCCTTAGCTGCACCTTCACTGCTGAAGGAAGATAGGCACAAATCATTGCTGTTATCAGAAACTCTGAGACACTGGAAACCTGTATCAGTATCTGAGGTATTTAAAGATTTGCTGTATCTGTGGTTTTGGTCACAGGTCTGCAACAGTATTTCAAAAGCTACAATCTTGCTAGAGTCTTTTGAAAGCAGGCAAAGAGGGAACTAAAGAGAGGAAGTTGTGAAAAAAGTTGGTAGCAGGAATGTGAGTTTCATACAGTGATTAAAGTTTGGCAAAACATGATGGAGATTGCAATGCCATCTGTTCTCTCTATCTCCATTTAATTACATCCTTGTGGGATCAGTGAAAGCTCGATATTCCAGTGGACTTGGGGACAGCATTACAGAACAGAAGCTGCTGAGCTTCAATGGTAAGTTTTGCTCCTTTCAGTCCTGCTCTTTCCCTCTACTGTCAGATCAAGGATGGCAAAGCCAGGTATAAGGTGTGAAAACTTTCTCCATGTTTTGTTCACATATTAAACTTCATCTCTGCCCCCCTTGTGTTTCTGTACTGAGTTGTACCCCTGTCTCCTGTCACTCGTGGTTCAGAGGCTGATTGACTGCAGTGCTGGACTGAAGTCAGCTCTAGGGGGACAGGGCCAGTTCAAACTGTCCTCTTTAAGGCTTCTTGCCTTTAAAAGAAATGCCATACAATGGACAACAGTGGTATTTTAGCACATTGATTTACGTGGGGCTGGGGCTCTGCATGACAGGCCACGAGGTTACTCTGATAGTTATTGCTCTGACTTTCATCTTGAGTCCAAGACCTGCCTTTTTAGAGTTTTCTACTCAGCGTGTCCCATAGTGTTTCGCTTGTTACCTTAGCCATATTTCACTACCTATTGTCCTAGTTTCTGCTCTGATTTTTCTCTCTGTGACACTTCATTATTTACCACTCCACTTTTTATCACCTGTAGTCTTCATGGTAGCAGTTTTATGGATGGTGTTTTATCAAGTTATTGACAAGATTTTTAAATAGGTGTTTATTAAGCAGTCACTTTGGCATTCACACTTAAAGCTGTCTCTTAACAATACTAATTTAACAGGTAAAATTTTATTTTGAGAGCTCTATAATTGGATGGATTTTAATTGATTTAGTGCTAGTCACATACTCTTTAATATAATCCTGGTCTCTAGCTATATTCAGCTGCTCTTCCTGGCTAGAGTGAAGTTTATATTTGGTACAGCAAAAGGAAAGTAGGCTTATGTCAAGGGCTTCTGAAAACCCTCCATCACAGAGAGAGTGTAAGTGGCTAGAACTGTTGTTGCATTTAGATGGCAAACACAAGAAACTAATAAATACAGATTACCTAAATAAATCAAAGCCAGGATGCTTCTGTTGAAGTGCAAATCTGCTGTCATAAAAATTTCTATCAAGTTATCTAATTTCCATAAGCAGGCTTTCTATTGGAAAATGATTTATTCATCTGATGTTTCTCCAGAGATCTTAGCTAGCTGCAAGAGAAGATACCTTGAATAAAAATAAATCCTTTAATTTCTGTGGAAAAGGTTGATATTGTTCTCCAAAGTTATGAGAATAAATGTTTTGTTTCTATGATACTTTTGTTTCACAAAAAAAAAAAGGATCAGCTTCACCATCCTATTTATTAAAACCTCATTGGTTTACTCTGCAAACCCAAGAAACTCTCCCATTCAGTCTCCAGTGGCTGAGCCAGGCCTCTGGAATGTCACGAGGCAATTACACGGGTCTTGAACTCTTGATTTTTGGCTGTCATCCTTAAAAAAAATGGGTGACTTGGACACATTTTGCTTTTGCAGCCTGACTCTCCTGGCTTATGCCATCTCCCAGAGCCCCTGGGTGCCTGTTCTCTCCTCCCTGCACAAGGTCCACGTGTGTTTTGCAGTGACAAGTGGGGCTGCTGGGCACCCTGAAACCTGCGATGTGTTCATGTCCCTTTGAACTCAGTCTGTTCAGCTCTGTGGTCACAGATTACCTGTCATATATATATATTTATGCAATTGTTTCATCTCTCCAAGGTGTGAGAGGGGGACCTTTTAGATGTTCTACAAAACATCCATTTAAAATTGTGTTTGTGTAAGACTACCAGATTGAATGAGAACTGCTCTTTTCTTTCAATCCTGCAAAGAAGAATATCGTATAAAATAAGAAGCAGGTAAATGTTTGGGTTTGCTACTTGAAGTTGATTTTAATTCTGCAAGTGCACATCATTCTCACTGAGATGACATCACTGAAAGTGCAATAGTTGTGACTGGGGGGGAAAAATTGTGGTTGCAGGTTTGAGCTGTCTCTGCTATTGCCTGCAATAAAAGAATGCAGGACAATATTTCTTATTTCTCTTTGCAGTTTTTTTGACTCTATTATTCTGTTGGTATTGACACAGTACATTGTAATCCTTGCAGCAGATGTGTGACTAAATGCTTAAGTAAAGCTTTATAGTCCATAAATGGAGACAAGAATGAGTTAATCAGGATATGTCATCTCTTGGTAAAGCAGTAGGTATACCTGGAAAGGAAGTAAGAGGAATACTGGTGCCATTAGGCTTTCATGCTTTTGAAAAAAGTGAAGGAATCCTGAAGACTTTGGTAAAAGCACTAAATACTCTGCCAGGTGTCATCCTGCTACTTTATCCCATAAGCTGCAAACAACAGCTTAAAGGCAGAGGGTAGCTGGGATATTAGTCAAGTCTGTTTGCAGACAAAATAGCTTTCTAATATTTCCAGGTGGCTGAAAACAAAAGCAGAAGCATGTCCACAGGCCCACCTTTTCAGATTGAGATAATGCACTTTCTTGTTCTTAAAGGCCCAAGCTGCCTTCCCAGAGAACTGTTCTTGGATGCAGCACGTGGGTATGACAAGTGATGGAACTAAGGAACTGCCTTTGCCATTAAAGCCCAGCAGTACCTGGGGGATGATGAGTGTCTGTGGCCACTGAGCTGCGCAGTGTAACCTGCGCTTCAGCCGAGGTGCCCGTGTTGGTGAGCTCTAAAACTGCTCATGAAATATCCCACGCCGCCGCGGATGATGTTATGACCGTGCCTTGAATATGACAGAACATCAATAGCACTTGCTGGAACAGGACTTCAAATAAGAATAGCCTCAGGCTGTATGTACCCATCGTTATGGTCCTCTTTCAAATTTGGTATTTCAAAAAGTTATTGCAAATGTTTTCTGCAGTGAGCCCCTTGGCTGGCTAGCATCTGCCAGTGCAGCACTCCTGCAACAGTCCAGCTCCTCAGCTGTCAAAGGAATGCTTCAGACTGCTGTGTCTTAAATAAGTGAGTAACCTCTCTTGTGGAATGTCATGTCCAGAAAACGTTTCATGATGAAACAGTTCATTGCCACAGAATGTTTGGAACCTCTTGTCAGTGTAGTGGTCCTGCAGTGAAGTGAGTAATGGAGCTCACTTGAAGTGACTTGTAGAGAGCTTTTTATCCCGGGTAAGGGCAGAGAAGCCTTCTGAGAGCTTGTGTCAGGCATTTGAAGACCTGCTTGGGGAAACCCTCTGCAGTCTAGGCATGGTGAGAAACTTCTGTACACCCTGTACTCACAGGGATAAAAGTTGGAGGAGTTTAATTCTTTTTTAGATGTTGCAGCTTCAAAACTTTTGTCACAGATTTTTAGACATTTTTGGAAGCCAAGTATGGGATGTTTCATGTAATTGCTTATTGTTTCAAAGGTAATATCCAGGTCTATGTGGAAAGGCTTATTGACTATTTGCTTTGTAGTGGAAATGGAGTCTAAATTATATGTATGCAATTGCTTGAGAGCTGACATATATTAAAAAAAGGTTATTTTCTTCTTAATGTTAGGTTCAGAGGCACCTGGATCTTCACAATAGGTAGACATTAAGTTGGATAGCTTGCTGCTATAGAGCATAAATGTGTTATTTTTTGATTATTTCTTAAAAAGAAAAGGTGCCTTGTAGAAACAATTTAAAAGAAATGGAGTGTGATCGGTCTTCATGGCTTGAATGCTATGAAAAAAAAAAAGCCAAGGGATATTTACAGAGTCATACTCAGGTTGGGATGAGAGGATTTTTTGTGTATTTGCTGCTCAATGGGTACAGTAGAAAGTGTTTGACGTTATGTAGACAATATTGAAGCAAAGGAAAAAGTTGTTTCTGCGCTTTATTTTTCTGTGAATTGAATAGCACCACTGTTGTGACGGGGCATTGTATAAATGACAAATATTTAAATGGTGTGCTTGCTATTGTAAGAACAAAACAATGCTATTTACATAATGCTCCTTCTAATAAAAATTTTTATAGATGGAGCGATTTCTCGATATCTTTCTTGGTATCACTAAAGAGTTTACATAAAATGTCTATTAATTTAGTCAGCATGATTTTGTGGGTTTTTTGGTTTCTTAGATCCTGTATATTTATATTTGTTGCATCTGCCTCAGTAATACAGTTTGGTTTTTTTGATCTATATCACCTTTCTGGCCTGTCAGTGTATTAGCTGACTGGAAGGTTGGTGATTTTCCTGCGCCTAATGGGAGGCAAATGCTTTTTATGTTCATTTTTAGCCAAATGATGCTGGCTGAGTTGAGCTAAGCAATTTGCATGAGAGAAGATGTGTTGGGATGACACTGAGGCTGAGGCCTCGCAGCAGTCTCTGGGAATGAGCTTGAAAAAGATGCAAGTGTTGTGGACCCTTGAAAACTTTTTGAAATTGTGGTATTGACCCCAAATTGCATTTGTGTTTTCCGTGGTTGGATGGTGTTCTGGTTGGCTGTAGTCACCCTGCTTTTGCCAAAGCTTCAGTCTCTTTCTATGACGTGGAAGAATGATCCAAGTTTGCCAGTGAGTTTTCCCTGGGCACAGGCAGGAAGTGCTTGCTGTAGTGGTTGTCTTTATTCAAGCCAAGGTTCTGTTCGCTGCACTCCTTGTTTTGAGAAAGGTAGAAGCTGGAATAGGTGCTGGATTCTAAAAGGCTGAAAAGACCAAAAAAGGGTTGGATTAGCTGTGGTAAGTTGGTGCCAGGAGGAGGAGGTTTGGTTCTAGTTCTTGCTTCTTAAAAAAAAGTAAATAAGACTACTTAGCTTGCCTTTTATTTTTTTTAAAGCCATTAAACTGTAGATGTAATAGAATTTAACAAAATTACTCTCTGTAGAGCCAGACAGCTGAGATATAATGAAATATAAATCTATTATCTTTACACCAAATGGGACAATCAAATGCAGGACTAATCCTCTGTGTGCAATGGTAAATAAAATGAGCAGTATATATTAGCTGCTGAGGAGGAAAAAACATGTGGGAAAGGAAATTCTGACATTAGATTTTAATACTGTGGTATATTTTACATTTCTCAGAGGCACTGGCTATCTCAATTTCTGGTTCTATGGAGTTTTAAAGAGAGGAGCCAACCAGCTAATAGGTTTTAACTATTCACTGTCAACTTTCAGGCCTTAAGGTTGTTTCTCTCAATTTTTTTTTTTAAACCTGTTATGTTATTTTAAAAAAATATGTAGAACTTTGTTTAATCGACTGCAGTGCTTAAACAGTTTACAGCTTCTCCTAAATTGATTTTACTGTTTTAATTACGCCTACTTCTGAAATCTACTGTATTAGTAAATGCCACATAAAAATGAGAACCTTGAATTACACCCCTTTCCCATCTTGTATCTCTTGTTTTTGGTAAATGAGGGCGCAGAGTGAGGCGTGACTGGGTGACTGAGAGCCAGGCAGTGTGCCAGGGAATCAGTCACCTCTCTGCCTCCCAGGTCAGTGGGGAACAAACCCACAGCAATCTCCCTGCTGGCTTTAGGAGAATGAGTGTGTTCCTGTTACTGTGGTCATACATGAGCTGCCACAACACTTGGATTCCTTGGGTGCATCTCTTTTCTGTCGAATTGTTCCCAGAACTGCCAACTTGTAACACTGAAGGGGCAGTCTCAGAGAAATACTGTGAGTTTGATTCCAAATTATTATCTCGTTTTGTGCCTTTTAAAACTGAAGGGTGACTATCATGGAAACTGCTGTTTTGCATGACACGTTGAACATGTAGAATGGATCCTCAGCAAGCCAGAGAGCATCTGGTACTAGGTACTTTGAGAAAGGTGGGAAACCATCTGTGGTAGGCAACCACAAATGAATCAAGCCCAAGACAAAAAACTCCTCGGAGTCCCAATGGGTACTGAAGTTCAGCCTTGAAGCATCAAGGCTGCTTTCCCTTCCTGTGACTCCTGCTTGCTATTCAATGCTTTAGCTCTGGTGGCTCAGATCAGTCATACCAAACACTACTGCAAGCCTTGCTGTGTTCTAATTGCCTGCAAAAGTTTACAGTAATGAGTTGCCTAAAGTTTGAGTTGATGAGTTGCTCAATTGTGAATGGTGTGTGAGCAACATGGAAAGCAAAACAACGGGAGGGGAGAGGTGTTTGCTTCTACTTCACTGAAAGTATTGACGAGGACTCTGATTATGTTGGTGCAAGAGCGGTTTTGCTCAGAAAGGGAAAAGAATTGGAGAAATACCTGTTAGGAACCTGTTTGGAACTGATGAGGTAGCAGGCAGCTAAATGCATCATTAAATACCATTTTCAGTAAACAATTTTTGGGGTTAGTTTTACTACTACCAGCTTGGCTTGTATATTGTAAACAGTCCTTCACTATAATCTAGGATTAATCATCTGTTCCTTGGAGCTATTGCACTAAATATAAATATACCAAAACAGATAAAGGAATGTTGGCTTTCATAAGTAATGTATTGTGCAGTTCTTATACGGCACCAAGGCAAAGTTCCAGCAACAAAAGCTTTGGTGCCTCTGAGCTGCCTGTTATCTCTGAGGGAAAGCGCTTAGGGTTATTTAGTGCAGGAGACTTAGATTTAGAGACTGCAGTAGCCATGAGGACTGTGTGAAGTATGTGGGAGTAGGAAGCATGTATCTGCTGAGTGTATAGGTTATTATTCATGGCATGCACACAAGATCTTTGGACTATCAGGCTTATGTTGTCTATTAAATGTTTTGATTGTTCATTGGGTGTGTGTCAGTAGAAAAGTGATTCACACCCTCTAATTCATGTTTCCCTTCAGAAGTGTGGATTGATGAGGAGCATTACATGATTACAGGAGCCTGCATCTTCCCGCAGAAATACCATCACACTCCAAGTGTCCCTTAAATCCTCAGGTCTGTGCTATTTAGAGTTGTGGTTTTCCTTGCCTGTTGTTTCAAGGCCAGTACTGTCTGTCACCTTGCAGTACTGCCAGATTGCACCACACATGGAAACGTTCACCCCTCTTCCTTTCCTGGCTTTCTCCCTCAAAAAAAAAAAAAAAAATATTGAGGGAGTAAATACCTTGTAATGGAGGACAATGGTTCTAGAAAGACCTGAAGGGCACATCCTTCCCTAACTGGCTTAGCTCCCAGCACTGCTTCATAGCTTGTAAAAGAAGGCCTGAGCTTCAGAGCCATAACCTTCCCCAGGAGCCACTACAGGAAACTTCCTTTACTGTTGAGTGAGCAGACACCTGCTCCAGGTGTCCTGTTAAGTGAGCCAGGACACCACAGAATCTGGTTTGGCTCCAGTGCTGACAGCTTTTTTTTCAGCCCTTCTGTCCCAACTAGACAGCAGAGCAGGAGTCTGGAGAGGCAGTCTGCTCTCCTCTGTGTGTGTGTGCAGAGCAAAATACTGACTAACCATGAGTCCTAGCGGAGCCACAAGAACTTGAAGTTGTAATGAATGCATTTCTCTCTTGTTTTAGAATAGGCCTCTCTCTGATAGCAGTAAGACAAGTTTGCTTAATAGACTTCTGCACTGAGTTGGAGGAGTCTTGTCTATGGTGCAGGAGCCAGCTGGATTAATGATATGTTGGGGTTTTTTTTATTTTTGTGGGGTGGGTTGTTTTTCTCTCTGACTGGGCTGACTCAGCTTGATTGGAAGAGCTGAAAAAAATTTTGCCAAAAGCAAATAGTAGAGAGAAAAAGAGCTGCAATTTCTTCCTTTTCTGCCTTCTTGTCTCTGTTAGTGGAATAAAACCAGGCAGACTCTGATGACTGTTTAAATCCTGTTTTATCTTCTATCTCAGACTGTTTTGCCTTTCTAAGAGCTTTGGAGGGCCCCTGATCTTCAGAGATGTTGTGAAGTAAGGCCATGCATGTGCTGTGGTCACAGACACTTCACTGAGCACTCTTTGCCCTGCTGCCATGGTCATATTGACTGGAGCCCTCTGAAGGGCTCTTTGTGTCCTTGCCCAAGTTTTCCAATGGAAAGCTGATGCTCTGGGCAGCAGGCAACCACCTTTTGACAGGTAATTAAGACCCCAAAGTTGGGAAGTACTGCTGGGTCCTTTGCTGTTTGCAATAGTGGCCTCTATCTTCAAAATACAATCTCTCCTGCAATATAGATTATTAATTTTGGAGACCAGAAGAAATAAAAAACAACTTAGTAAGCATGAAACTAGAGATCAAAACAAATTACTTACGCATCTCGCCAGAATGGGAAGTTAAATAGATTATAGATAAAGTGTTATTAATTAGTATCAAATCTGCTTTGGTGCCATATGTATCACAGTACTTTTTCCCTTTGCCTCTCCTTGTCATTATCTCTCCATTTCCTTTTCTCCTTCTGATGTTTGTAAATGACTGTGTTATTCTGAAAAGATTAAAAAATGGCTTAATCACAGTGAAGGAAAATGCTATGAATCCTCTTGACTTTAATAGCAGTGAAATCTAAATACCGAAAAGTCCTCTAATTGGCAGGTAAAAATTGTTTGGGTCAAATAATCTTTATCAGATGGAGGAAAGATCAGTAAAGTGGTCTCAATTAATTCTGTGGTTCATTTCATCACATCAGCAAAGTAGTGCTCTAGTTATACTGTAATTAACATTTTACGTTTTACAGAAACATGCAAAGTGGGCTTGAATACCCAATTTTTAATTTTTTTTTTATAACAATGTCCTACAGGAAAAACATGTAAGTCTAGTAGAGGAGTTCAGAGAAAGGCAAATCTGAATTTTTTAAAACAATAGAACTTGCGATTTTGGCTATGGAGAAACTTTCTTAATTCATCTGTGTCCCTATTTTTTAATGGGTTTAACTACACAGTGTGGTAGCAATTGAGCTCAATGCTAGCAAATGTTATGTACAAATAGATTCAACCTATTTAAAAACAAAACAGAAAAACCACCCCGAGAAATTTTATTTTTTTCTTGATTAAAGGAGGAAAATTTTGATGAAATTTGGCAAAACTTTGCTTTTTGAAGAATATACACAGGGAGAGGCATCCATTACTCTCCAGTATGAATTTTCCTATTGGAACCTCACAGCCTATGAGTTTTGCTGTTTGATGGATAATCCTCTCACAGCTGCTCTTCTATGGAAGGCTAGAGATTAAGTTCTCCTCTTTACCTTTTCCACCATCAGTTTTAACCTCCATAACAGACACAAGATTTTCAAGTCTAGAAAAAAATATATGGAACTGTATAAATTGAATGACAGTCAAGCTATCACAGAGCTGGTAGACTTGCAGCTGTTCTTGTTGCAAAATATATTTTTATCATTTCTGTAAAAGCAATATATAGATGTAATTCTGTAGAACAGAAGGGAAGATGGAAAAAACAGGTGCAGTTACAGGATTTTTATATGTACACAGATGTATACAGTCTCATTATATTAAAATATTAGGCACTGAAATGTATACCAGCAAGAATTCTGTGCACAGTCTATGCACTCATGATGAAAATCAGCAGACTTGATTTTTAGGAACACTTCTCTCAAGAAGTGAAGATCAGAAATTGTGAACAAAACGATGAAATATAAAAAATTATCGTCTTTATTCCAAGTGAAAAGCCGTACCTCCCCAAATCTTGTAATGCTCACGGGTTCTGTGAAGCGAGGTAGGATAAGTAACAAGGCTGTTACATGATTAGAAAGGACAGGGAATATTTTTGAAGGTGTGACAGTGTAGCATGGAAATAGACAGCCATGATATAAAGTTATGACATTTGGCAATACTGTGCAGCACAAATTGGGGTTTGTAATGACTCCAGAGAGCCTTCCCAAACCTTTATAGAGCTTGTATTAATCATGTGCCAGAGCAGCACATCTCAGATACAGAAAACCAGAGGATGTTATGGCTCTGTTCACCTCATTACCCACTGTGTTAAGTTCTGCTGTGGTATTGGAGGGCTGAAATCCAGAAACTGGACTTATTCAGGAGTGTCATGTATTTGTAAGCTGTCTATGTGAATATACTATACATTTTTAATCAGGATCAGCAGGTGCTGATGGCAAGTGCAGATTGGAGTGCTCGGGTGGGCTTTTGGAATTTGTCATATTGGTAAAAATATATGAACAGCATTCAGGTAGTAGATGCAAAGGATTTATAAACCACCTTGTGTTATTTTTGAGCATGCTTTAAGTAGATTTATCTCCATATGCAAAATATTATCTTAATTGACAGTGAAGCACTATCTTTTTGTATTAATTTAACAGAGTTTAAAACTGGATTTGTGGTCATAAATAGACCAGCACATCAACAGCATTAGAAGGACTTGATCTGGAAAGATCAGTCGGTTTGGAGACTGAACATTATCTATGCTTCAAGGATTTTGTTCTAACCACTGCTTCATTAATTGGAACTTCAGAACATTTTCAGCTTGAATAAATATCCAAGTTTCTGTTCCACCTTGGAATATTTTTCTTTCTCTCCTTGCACAAATTTTAGGAGAACATGTTAGAGCAACATGAAGGTTTCTCACCCTTTGTCTTGTTTGGCTTAGTCAAAAGCTTTTGGCACTGCAGTGGGTACTGGCACTTGGTTGCTCTTCCACATCAGAGCTTGATCACTTGAAAGCCTGCATCATTCTGCATGCTTCCAGGGCTTGCCCTAAAAATACACGAGAAGTATGTATTATGTAATGCCTGTCTTCTTTCAAGCCTAATAAGTGTTAATTAAAAGCAGGAAAGAACACCTTGAATTAAAAGAAAAAAGCTTGTAAGAATTCTGGGTTTTGATTTAATTAAAAAAAAACCAACGAAGCAGCCAAAAAAACAAACAGAAAGGAAACATGGGAATTGCACATCCAAGGTAAAGGTAAGGAAAATAATGATATCATATTTGTTTCTACTTGAATACACTTCAGTCCATCGGAAATGCTTTTAGTGTAAGTGAATGTGTGTAATTACTGCTCAGCTGCTCTGATTGCTCATTACACTACAGACTCTTACAAGGAGGAGAGATCATTTGCCTGTCAAGATTTAGTCCCAGCCATTAGTACTCACCTTTATCTTGACAGAGAATAAAATGTTTTGCTATAAGCTGCTAGTGATACATTATATGCACTACTGCATTTCCTAAACAGGGAATCAATTAAAACTGCTATTATCTTGTACCCTTTCCTGCTGTATGAGGACACTAATTTTGTTTCACTGAGCAATATTTTTTTATTATTCACGCTTTCTGTCACACTTAGACATACACAAGCACAACATAATGCAAAGGTCACAAGTGCTATGTCAGAGTAAGAATTGAGATGTGAGATAAAGCACAGGTGTTCTCTGCAGACGCATTTTGGTTACTTCATTTTGTACTGACTGCCCAGTGTCAGAACTATATTATACAGAGAATTCAGCCTCTATGTAATGAAACTATATAGAAGAAGGGTAAATATGTTTTAATTATCTTTGGTGTTACACGAATGTTTGGTTTTTACCAGGTGTTTTGTTTCTGGTTCTAGTTCCTCTGTAGTGTAGAGGTCCCATAGAGGCACGTGGGTATCATTGATCACAATCCTGTGGTTTCCTTTGGATGGGAATAACTGTGCTGCACTCGAGTGCTCCTCCAGAGCTCATTGATACCAGCTGCTGATATTGACTGTGCTCAAACACCCTTGAGCTGTAATTTCAGAAAGGATTTTTGTTGGTAGAAACTAATACAGCTCTGGTGGCTCAAAATTTTGATTGAGTCTGAAGCCCTCAATTATTAAACTTATTAAATTTTTACACATTGGGGAATTCAGTTCTCAAGTACCCTTAAAAACGTAAAAGGAGTAAAGTCCACTGTGTTAATTTTAGATCAGCCTGAACAGGGCTGATTTTAGATCAGTGAACAGGGAGTGTGGGATCTCTTCCAGTCCTGATTTGATGGAACTAAAATTATTGCATCAGGAATGTGTTCCTTCCTCCTCATACATGTCCATTTTTTCCTTTCTGGTGACATTAGTACCAAAAGTTCCAGCAATAGTGCTTACTTAGTCAGGATTGTCTGGGTTTTTTTTAAGGATAGCCTTACTCATAGAGACAATCAGTCATGAAGGAACCAACTCAGTGGGAGAAGGAGCTTTAGTCTGAGAGAAAGGGGTATGTGTTTGTACCAGGCTGTGTTTATGAAAAGCAGGATGGAAAAATGTAAATACATTTGAAAATCATAATGTAGTACTGTGCTACCCCAAATTAAAACCTGTTGTTGAATACTTGTCTCCAGAATGTACTGTTCACTTTACCCGCTGAGCTGGCCTCTCAGGGCTGCTCAACAAAGAGAGCTGCAGTACACCTGGGCTGGTTCGGGGACTTTTTTTTCCTGATTACTGGAATGAAGAGAAGAACAAGATTATCTAACAGTATCTGACACCAAGATACACATGTGAAACCCACCTCTTATTGCTGAGGCTGTAGCAGTGAACAAGGACCTGCCTGGGAAGAGGTTATGGAGAACACTTGATGATGCAGCAGGAGAAGAGCCTCTCCTAGAGTCCAGAAGCACTGGATAGCTGTGTGGACTAGTGATGGAAGCAAAAGGCAATGGGAGGGCAGGGAACATTGCTTCCCTGTGTTCAAGGCTTTGGAGTGATGTAGGTCCTTTTTATATGGACACATATGGGTCTTCTGGCAGTTTTGGAGGTATTTTAGCCCTTCCATGGAGTGTACTTTCTGAGTAATGTAAATTTGGCCTAGATGTGTTCCTGTTTTCCTTCAATACTCTTCATAGTTTAATCTGAGGTAGAGTTAAGGCTTTTTTTTTCAATTTTTTGAGTGTTGGGAGTGAGCTGGGAGAAGGCAATCTACACAGCATACAGCCCTGGGTGCCTTTGTCAGTGAAATATTGTCAGGTATTCATTGGCATAATACCAGCAAATTCAATTCAGTTCTGTTGATGTTGTTTTCCACTGAGTAGCCGGGAACAGAAATACATAATTTCCAAGTGTGGAAGAATGCTCACAGCAAGTGAAAGTCTTTAAAAACTATGAGAGTAAGTGCTTGTGAGAGTGCCTGGGGAAGGAATGAGATGTCTGCAGCGTGTTGTTTGTGCTCTGTTTCTGTTTAGGGAATCACAGCCAGCTAGTGAAGAAGTAGAAGCAGCAACAGCCCAGGTAATCAGTCTGAAAAATGGATTACAAATAGCTCAAGTAGATGATGTTTGATATATTAGTTGCAGTGGACTGTTTCTGCAACTCTTTGTCTGTATTGGTTGTTAGTGGAATAACTCTCAGTATCAAATTTATTAGCAATATTTTTTGCTTGTGATTAATTTGTGGACAGCAAAATGAGCTGCATTAGTTATGAAAATGGTGAGTACTTCTGGCAGAGGCATTTTGTCAAACTGCCGCACCATTTCCCAGGTATTAGTCACAGCACTATCTGACCAGTGTCTGCATCACTCCCTATGGCACTCAGAACTGATGCCCTCTCATTCTGTGGGCTGACAAGACACCTAGTTCGTAGAGAAATGGTGTCCTTAGTCACACCTAACATTTTTATGGCTGTTCTGTTTATCATAATCTTCCAGGGTTATGCTCAGTTTCATTTTGAAATGATACTCAGTTTAGGCTGAGGTTAAAGAGGGGTCATGTAGCACTGAAAGTTTGTGCTGAATGTGGTTCTGATCAGTCATAGTGAAACCATTCCAGGAAGTCACAGAATGCCTACTGCAGGAAGGGTGAGCATCCTTGAGTGCTAAGACTGAAACAGCTTGTTTGTCTTTTTTATCCTGTTGCAACCTGAGAGGCCCAGGGTGGGGTGGTGTCTGGAAACTTTATCCTGGTGAAAACTCCAAGGAGCTGTCCTCTTTGGCATCTGAACTGTACCTTCATTCGTTTACGTGCTTTGTGTTTCCCCTGCTGCTGCTGTTGACACTGTAGAGCAGCCAGTTCTGATTTGCCACATGATCTGTGTCACGCTTTGGTTGCCTCCTGCCCTCCTGGTGACTGCTGAGAACAGCCTGGAGAGAGGCAAGGGGGGGGAGTTATGTGACTGACTGAGCCCTTAGCATGATGCCTTCTTGAACCTAACTCACAGGCTGCCTGGGGCAAATCTCCAGGTAAAATAGAACAGAATTCTGGTAATTTTTGTCTGTACATACTGAACTGTTAGTGGTGAGTTTTTCTTGGGCTTAAACCAAGCGGCACTTGAACCAGAGCAAGAGGTACATCTGTGCACAAGTGGAACTCAGGACTCTTTAAACAGGATAGCAGTAGTCTACCAAAATACCCTGATGCTGACCAAGAAACCCAAAAGTTGCTGTTTTCGCTACATCTGGTGAGAGTTAAGAGTGTGGATGATATTTTGTGCATTTTCCTTTCCATTTCTCTACCTCATCCTAGGCTGCCAGTGCAGAACAGAACAATTCTTTCCAGCTATTCACACTGGATAAGTGGACAAATCTTGTTATGCACACTTAACTTGCTGTGGTTTGTGATTAAGCCAGAGAGCACTTTTTTCCTCTCTAAAACATTCATTATCAAATGAGATTTAAAATGCAATCCATGTAAAGCAATTCATGCAGCCTAGGAGATTATCTTGGGAAATTTCATCTGATGCTGGAACCCTTTAGGCTTCAACAGCAGCAGTACCAGCAACTTCATAGTAATAGCCATACCTACATAAAGCAAAGCAGAAATAATGGTCTGAACAAAAAAACCCATTAGATCCAAGTAGCTATGCTATAAAGCATTAGTAATCCTGGAGTGTTGCATATTTCTTGTGGTAAAATAACATTCTTAATTTTTTCTGGGAAATGTTTTCTCAAAGCCATGTTTAAGGCAAGTAACACTTGCAAACAGATACAGCTGGTAGCATAATTTGCTTGTGTATTAGTTATAGTTTCCATTTTTTTCTTAGAAGTTGTGCTTCTGTGCTCCAAACCACTAATGCCAATGATTTAAAAATAGATTTTTGGACTGGAATAGAAGTACTATTAGGAAAAAGGTTTTGTTTTGCTCTTGGAATTCTACAGGAGAGATTAGTGGTGTGCTGTAACAAGTTCTCTATGTAGTGAGTCTCTCAAAGAAATGGGCCTTGATTTTGTGTTGTGTGGTGTAGTAGTACCTGCACACTCTGTTTGATGCACAGTCAAAAATAAGTGGCCCATTCTAAGTGTATCCTCTGGGGTTTAGTGGTTTTTTTCCAGATCTGAAGTAGAATAAACAAGGGTCACAGTTCCCCAGCAGTCTGAATTTGTGAGTCTATTGAAAAGTTAACACAGCATGAGGAAAGAAGCTCTGAGAGCTAAAAATTATGTCCTATTGAACCGTGACTTCTTCCTCATTTTACTTATAGAATACCAGTCCTGAAATTCCAGCATTCTTGAGAAAGATTTAAAGAACTTTAGGATCTTATCCTTTATGATAGAGCTACAAAGTAGGATTTGCTCTGGGTCCAACAGGACTTAATACAGGGATTCTTGGAGAGTGTTCTGTGATGTATGTAAAAGGTGGGACAAGGTCTGCTCAGCTGAGAAAGCATTGACAATGTGCCAGCATATGAGCACAGGGACAGCAGTGTGTAACTGAGATTGCTAGAGTGAATAGTCTAAATTCAGAGGGGAGGGAGAGTTTGGAAAAAGGATCAAAATCAGTTTCAACCGAGCAAGCAAAAAGAGACTTCATAAATATTACATGAAAGAAGAAAATGAAGAGATGTGTAGGTCTTTAATAGAGGGGAGGAATAAATCAGTCTCAGAGAATTAAGGAGAGTTATACTGCTTACAAATCTTGGTCCTTCTTTTAAAGAATAGTGGGAATATAATTTGGACCGCACAGTTTTAGGCACCAAGGCTCCATAGGATCTAACCCCATATAGTGCCAGTTGCTCTCTTCCCATAGGCTCATCAGCTGAGGCTTCATTTTTCAACACACTGGTTCCCAGTCCTGACAAAGTGGTAGCTGTGTCAGTGCAGGAGAGCTAATCTGTCTGACAGCTCTCATGCAGGACAGTTGGCATCTCTGAATTTTGCATCAGCATGACCTGGAATGAAATACCAAAAATGGGCAAATGTCTGATAGCACGGAATTAATTGAGACTGAGGTTGCAATCTGTTTTCCTCGGAAAAAAAATAAAGTTTTTACCAGTGCAAATACTAAATAACTTTTTAAATAGATAACTAATGAACCTGCATATGGTATCACTATAAAACTTTTCCATTGTGGGGATTACTGGTAACACCAAAGCAGGTCACTCATGTCCCATCAGCGTCATAGCAGTTGAGGAGATGCTTTCTTGGTGTCTCCATGCAATTTCAAACACAGGGTTACCATTTTGTTCTGTTTAAAATGAGAGTTCTCAGGTCCTCACTATAAGATTTGCAGACAACACTTTGTAAGGATGAAATAAACTGAAAAAGTAATCAAGCATCAGAAAAATTGTGCAGAAAAGGGTCCACAGTTTCTTCCCTTGTCCCAGTCATTTCTGCATTCCTATTTTAAATGCAAAGCAATATCTTTTCCATATTTCATGATGACATTATACTTTTTCTGATGTTTAAAGTATACTGGTTTTACTGTAGGAAAGAAAAAAAAGAAAAGAAAGGAATAAGAATTATCTGAGTGAAAAATTATCCCAATGCAAAGAAGAGACAGAACTAGAACAGGTAGTGAGCACATGCATGTGGTCCTGGAGATGTGCCCAAAACATGAAAGTTGGATTGGAATCATACACCAATGAAAACCAGAAGGCATAACTGAAAGTACTCAGAAACAAAATCTGACCGGGAGAGAGGCAGAAAGGCCAAGATTAAAGAGAACTAGAAACCAACCAACCAAATGTAAACAACTCCAGCAAGATTTTATTAATATACTCAAAGTATATTGAAAGGAAAAGAAAGGAAAGGAAAAGAAAGGAAAATAAAAGCCCAAGTATGTACCATAAAAAGACTGAAACAGTCTTTCTATTTCCATGTAAGTCATTCCTACTGGTTATATATTTAATGAAAATGGGATTAATGAGAAAATGGAAGTGCAGGTCAAATATATGAAATAGTAAAAAATGGTGTAAATCCACAGGGATAGGACCAAGAAACTCACCCTGAGGCACTTTGGAATGGGCCAGTTGCTGATGAATTCCCAAAGGAATCATGGGATCCACTTATTTAAAGCGACTTGGGTAAATTTGCAGCTGGTCATCTTCACTCTCTTTCCCAGGAGTGTTGTGTACTAAATTCTTACCTGGTCAGTTGTTGTGTAGCTTCAGGACAGCAAGGCAGTGAGGTTAAATCCAGGCAAGGTGAATCTCTAAGTACCGGAGTACATTAAGTTAATTTATCCTCCACCCCCTTTTTTCCCCTTTGGTTTCTGATCTTATTGTCTCTAAAAAAAATAAAAGGCAGTGATAAATGGTCATTTTGGCAAGAGGTAAAGTTACCAGAAGGACTCCATGAGAATATGTTGTGGGAATTGTGCCACTCCATGCATTTATTACTGAGCAAAAAATTAGGATTAAACCAAAAATATTTACAATTTGAAGAAAAAGGTCAGGATAGTCCAACATAATCTGCTTAGGAAGAGTTGCAGAATGATGTTTCAGTGCTGAATGATTGGGTGATAAAATGGCAGACGAAATCCAATGTTGATAAATGCAAAATAATGATACTGGGAAAAGTAACTTCTAATGCATATACCATGGCAAGTTTTACCTTAGCTACTCCCAGTCAGAAGGACCTTCTTTAAGGTCACTGAGAGTAGCTCACTGCAAATATCATTTGTGTGCTCAGTCACACTGAAAAGGCAAATAGACTCATAAAAATTATTAGGAGGAAAAAGGAGAACAAAATAGAAAACCTCTTTATGCCATCTATAAATCTAGGCTTTCCCTGCACATTGAATGCAAGCTGCAATTCTGGTCACTCCCTGAAAAATGGCACCAGGGAAGCAAATACAGAGAAGGGCAGCAAAGCTGTGGGAAATGACTTGTTTGTGCAGGTCTGATTAGGCACACCCTTAGGACTTGCAGGAGAAACACAACTGGGATATACAGAGCACAGAAGGCACGTAGGACATTTCACTAATTCTTGTGGTGGTCAGTGGTGCTGTGTGCTGCTGTATTCAGTTAGAGATCCTCTTTCCTTCAGCTGGAACTGAGTATGGATATAGTCTCTGTGAAAGTACATGCCTTGGTCCACCAAATTTCACTCATTTGAGCATAATTATATTCTGGGAGGATTTTAAAGAAATGTCTGTTATGGTAGTTATTGAATGTAACTATTAAAAGTGAGCTCTGCCCTATGGGTAATTAGATATTTTAATAATGCCCTTAGTGCTCCTTAGCCATGACTCACATGAATCTCCATGTTTTGGTCAATGTTACGATTTTGCAGTGCGACCACGTCAGCCCTTGAAAGAGGGCTGAGTTCCAGAAGAAGAGATTGGCTAATTTGTGAGTTCTATTCTGGCAAATGTCTTTTTATCCTTACCAGTGAGCTCTGTGTTGTTCTTGTTTTTCCTAATGTGAAACTTTTTTTTTTTCCTAATAAAGCTGAAATGTCATCATTTTTGGTATTAGGGACCATAGTGATTAGAACAGGAGACTTATGTACTATAGGTATAGAAGAAATTGTTTCTCATGGGGGAGATAATTAGTTCAATTCATATAGGGGTTTTAATGGTCTAAATATATTTTACAAGAGTTAAGGGCAATTGTTCTTGCTTCATTTTCTGGGATAGCAGTGACTGACTGCCATTCTATGATTCACAGATTATTCTGCTGTAATGATACTGCTAATAAAGTATTTTACTTATTTGAGTGGCACTACCTTGCCTGGCCAAACCTTCTGCCTTCCCCCCAATTCCCCAGCTTTGCTCACTGAATGTAGCAGTCCTCTGAGAACTGCAAATCTCACAGATCTGTGCATGAGCCTGTGTCAGTGACTATTACACCACACTGGAAAGGTGTCAGCCTTCACCATTATTAGAAAAGGCACTGAATGCCTCAATCTTCTCTGCCTCACTTTCCCCTGAAACAAAGTTTGTGCTAAAATACTGTGAACTTAATTTGGACAGAACAGCTTCATACCCCATGCTCCATTCCTTGAATAAAGTTAGGAAATTGTGTGGATTTTTCAGGTTAAAAAGCAAAGTATGATAGCTTTTACATTTCAGTGCTTGGACTAAAGGTTTGGCAGAATCATTTGTCAGAGACGTACCTGTTTTTTAACAGTAAGCTCTGCATGCACACACCGAAATCTCAGCGATTCTATGCGTAATTGATAATTTGAGTTTACAGCCTCCAATAGCAAAGTTAGGCAGTGAGTCCCTTGGGATTGAGCCGTGTCTAAGGCAGGCAGCTGCGATACAGAGTTGTTGGAATTAATCGTGAGAGGCTGTCCTTGTGCCTCACATGTGTCACAGGAACCTCCTGACACTGGAGACCTGGATGACAGATCTTCGAACAGGCACAGTCCCAGTTCACAAAAGGCTATGTCCAGTGATGAGAAATTTGTCAGAAAAAATTAGGCTTTGTCCTAGACACTGCTTCTAATCAGCTTAATCAGCGGTATGCGATTCTGTGGCACTTCATTTGTTTTAAATCCAAATTAACCTCTGTTACAGAGCCTCTGCTTAGTTTCCGTAAATTAACAACAGGATATGACTTTTTGCGGCAGAGGTTATGTTAAAAAAAGTGCACATGTGCAGGAAATAATAGCCAGCTAAATGGGAAGCTTGTTATGCTTCTCTTGCAGTTATGTTCCTAATTACTTATTTCAAAGACAAAGTAGAGCTACATGTTTTCTGTTACCTTTTGTTGAAGCAGTTGTTTATTGCGCCTATTTTTTAAATATATTTTTCCTTCTCCTTTTCCTGCTGCTTCTTCCCCTCCCAAGCGACCCACCCCACCCAAGCAATCACTGGAAACCATTGTCCCCTCTCTGCAGTGACTGGGAGACACTGCAGGTGAAGTCAAAGCCAGAATCTTGAAGATTTTGGGAATATTTCTTGAGTACAGCTCTTTCCCAGGGCTGGTGTGCTGTTTGCTCTAAGTCATCTGGCAAAAGAAATGCTGCAGTTCACAGGGAGTTCCTAAACCTACAGTTCTGACCTGCCTGGGAGTGGGGTTTGGGCATGGCTGAGCTGAGACACTGTGGGGAATAGGTGACAGAGAACCCAACACTATCTCTGTGAGACTCTGTGGTGGCTCCTTGCTGTAACAGTTATTCCCAGTGCTGATGTCAATTTTAGGATGGTTGTTCCTGTTATGGTCGATTCTTGGCATCCTTCTGCATACAGAGTTGTTCCTACCTCCCAGCATTAAGTTCAGCACACAGGATGCTCTCAGAAATGATCCATCTGTTATTTGTTCCATGGATGTCACAAGGAAGAGGCCAGGTATAGAAATGGGTGAGTACAAGTTTTGTACAGTTGCTGTTTGGAGCAAACTGAGGCCGATACTGGCAATACATGTTAAAGAGTTTTCACTTTGACCTTGGGAAGTAAGTAGGGGAAGATGCATTTGAAAGTTAGAAACCAGAGTAGGAGAGAACAGAATAGATTTATGGAAGTGTCGGTGAGCGAAGAGGGAAGACAAAGTGCTGCCACAATTGCTGTTCTCGGGATGAAGCCTGTTAGAGTGATCCTGTGCTGGCCACCTCAGCATGGCAGCGCTGCCAGGACAGAGCTGCTGGCAGCTTCAGCTTGTAATCTGAAACCCAGAAGCTTTGGAAAAGATAATTCACCCATCCTTGTGTGCACTTCAGAGCTGGTTAAGCATGCAGGTGGCTAAATGAATCCTTATGCTGATATTAAGACTTAATGAATCCAACTGTTTCTATTTAATCCATTATAATGGAGGTTTCTTAATATGCTTGTATTGCAACTGGTTTCCAGCTTTGTCCCGTGAATCTGTGGCTTCCCAGTGAAACACAAACTAGTTTAGAGCACAGCAGTCGCTCCTGAACTATGCCTTGAAGTCACATTGTGAGAGCGCAGCACTCCATCAGCTGTAATTCCAAAGAAGGATTGTAGTGATATTGCAGATGGTATTGTTGCCAGTGAATAACAATCTTGAATGCAAAAAGCCCCAAACTTTTGGTTTCATTTCATTATGAAATCTTTAAACCCTGAACTAGTTATCTATTTAAACTGTTTTCTATGAGCATATCAGTAAATGGAAGAAATCCTGGGTCTGCTGTGGACCACTGGAATTTACCAGCATATGCATTTTAGGTAAATATTTGAGGAGCAGCTCTTCAGCTTGTGTGAAATGTCAAAGTATTAAAGGCAGCTTCCCATAGCTGCATATCTCTCAAGACTCTTCAATCTCTAGCTGTGAAAAATAAAAAAAATTTAAAAATTTGAAAACCCAAAACATTGGGAGGAAGGGAAATGTGCTCAGGCTGTGATTGCTTCCCACCTTTGAGGGGGACTTATAGTACCACCAGTGATATAAGGTAGCAAATGCGTTTAGATTTCTCTGTGTATTATACTCCCTTTGCACTGAAGCAAATAGCAAGGGTGGTAGAGGGCCAAGAACCTCTGTGTTGTTACTGCTTGTGTAGTATCTTTGAACTTTGAACTTTGCTTGAGCCACAGGACTCTCCCACTTCCCTTGATGAACCTGGTCAGTGAGGTAATGCAGAAACTCATGGGCCCAGCTCTAGAAACACAGGAGAGAGGAGCTCAGGAGCAGCAGAGGATGCAGGGTACGGTGGTGCTGTGAGATGTGTTCACAGGAGGCAGGTTTCAGCCAGAAGAACACTCAAGGGAAAGCTAGCAATGAGGGTATGTTTGTCTGTTTGGTGGAAGGAGAAATGAAAGGAAGGATGGAGACAAGGCAGCTTTGCCATTGCCCTTTTGACTGAGATTTCTTTAATGATTCAAGTCTCATCTCTCTGCTGTACTGACAGAATGGGATTAAAAGAAAGGTGGGTGGAGAGAGAGGAGGAAAGCATACTGAGTAGATTTTAGGGAGGCCAGCTTCAAAACTTGGAACAGGAAGCACCTATAAGTACACATATGCAAGCATTAAGAATGTAACTTATAATATTGAGAGACTGCATTTTTTCTGCTGAGTTTTGCTACCAAAGTAAGAAATTACACTCAAATTATTTCATAGCATGTGCACATAGTGCGGTACCTGAGCCTTGGTGTCATGTGTGTGACTGAAGGCTTCAGAACAGTGGTGAAAAATTAAAGACAAAGACACATCCAGAGCTCATTCAGTCACACCAAAGCTCCCCTGTAGTAAGCAAGTGGCACAGCTGGTGAAGAGACTGTGCAAGGCTGTGCCACTTTGTGCTTGCTGTAAACACTGGGGTTGTGCAGGAAAAGCAAGAACTGGTAGTGAACCTCCATTCAGTGGCATCTGCCCTGAGTACTGAACGGAAATACAACGGTAACAATTCACTCTGAGCAGAACTGAGGGGTTTAGGTGGAGTTGGCTCCCTGTCAGCAGCTGCTGAGTGTGACTGGGAACCATTTTATGAGACGATGCTGGGAGGTTTTCATAGAGGTGTTGGTACAACTTAACCAGCAGGTGCTGAGATTTGTAGGATTTGTTACACATTATTCACTAAAGGAGAATTGCAATCAAAACAAGTCAGGTGTTCCTGAAGAAATGTGGGACTTCACTCAGAGAGCTGAAGTAAGATAAAAACCATGGGAGCTCAACACACTTTGGGGGGATGCCAAATCTGAAAGTGTAAGATTAGATCATTAGATTCAGACAGTGGTTTATGATATAATAAAAACACTAATGTCTCTTAGTGCAGCAGAAGCAGTAGGTGTGGGAGACCCTACATCTTGTGTGCTGCAGCACACAGAGCCTGGGTGGATTGCACGGTGCAGCAGGGGAGAGGCTCACACAGACACTCGGGGCTGTGGGCTTTGCTGTGTGCTGCTGGAAGGGACAAGTAGGTGTCCCTGCATGGGAGAGAGGAGGTACAACGTGCTTGTCTAGTTAGTGATAATATTCAGTGGTATTTTTGTTGTTCTCAATCAGTCATTTGCTTCATGTCAATGTCAGCTCTGTCAGCTGCTGTAAAAATATGTGTAACTGGAGAGCTAAACACCAATGAGGTAGTGACTGTGCTTCTGATATTACAAAGTGCTAGTATTTATAATCTTTGGCTGTTTTAACATCCTTTCTGTCATAACATAAGCAGCGGAGGGGCATTATTTTGTATTAGAATAATTCCAGTAAAAAGTTTTAAGTACTTTAAAAGTACTAATTACTCTTCTTAATTGAGATTGAGATATTGTTAAATGAAGATAATTAAACAGTTGTTTACAAGCCCAAATTCAGGTCTGTTTGGTAGTGAATTAAAATGAATGTGGTTGTCTTGAACCAGTTTTCTTTTGTAGTTATGTGGTTGTCTAGATCGAGTTCTCTTTTGTAACTATTCAAGGACTTTTTTCGTGGCTATATATTCCAAGGGAGATATACAGAATATATTCAGAGTAGAAAGATGCATTGTAAGGGCACCTGAGCAACGCTTCCCTCTCTTCATACTGACTGTAATCATGGGAAGTGCTGAGAGACTGCTAAGGTTGAACTGGAGTCAAAGGAAGTAAGTAGGCTTGGATAGTTAACGTGCTTACTGTGTTCATTAATGACAGATAAGACAGTCAAGAATGAAAAATCCTTCCTTTTGTTCTTTCCCTCCAGGGAAGAAAATGGAAATAAAGTGCTAAGTTTATGTGGAGAGGTTATAGATAGAAACAGGGGGAAATGAATTATGAAGGAATGGGTTTTTTTACTCTAAACTTTCTCCTAAATGTTTTTCTATTTAGTCTCTAAAAATTCTATGAAGAAAAACTTTTTTTTAGACTCTGTGAAATATTTTGATGACATTTTTCATTTTTACTTGCTGCACAGTTTACAAACACTTTAAAACTATCTTTTTTTGTTTGTTTGTTTAATCATTGGTGTGAAGGCAGATTTTTTTTTTTTTTTTTTCCTGGAGGGTACTAGTAGAACAATTTCCATCAAAGGCACAGTCTGTTTGCTGTAAGGCAGAGAAATAAAATATCTGCAAGCTATCTCACTTCTTAATAATCATTCAAGAAAGACAGGACTGAGATTTTGAGGCCAAGGGTAAGCATTTGGAGATACTTCAGTGGAGTAAAACTATAAACACCTGATTGGAATTACTGTATGAACAATTCAGTAGCAGAATTTTCCATCAAATTTTCACATTCTCAAGTTGCAGGCTATGCCTTAATTTTTTTTAATGTGCCTAGAACACTTGTATTGTGTGTTTGTAAGTGACCTGCATCTTTAGTCTCCTGTGAGAGAAAGTTATGCTATTTAGCTCTTGATGGAGAGATTCCTAAAATCTTATTAATTAGGCTGCATAAACCTTTTCAGTGCAGATCAATCCCATACAGGGAAGATGACTGTCTAAAAGTCTTTTGTCCAGCGTGCACTGTGATTAAATAGATGAGATGTGGTTCAGGAAATTTTGAGCTTTAACTCAATTTTACTTCTCTGGTATGAGAAGCAACTTGGCAAGTCTGTTAATTTGGGGTGCTTTTACCTCACTAGAGAAGTAGGAAAGATGCTCCTGCTGCCATCTGCCTCCTAGGGAAACAGCCCAGTTTGTAGATGGGTATCTATGGCAGGTTTGGATCACAGGCACATATTTTGCATGGCTTGTCCCTGAGGTCGTCTTGATGTATTTGGGCCAACTATATGCAATATGAATTTCCTTTGAGGACTATTTTTCTTATATTTTCTCTTCACATAATGCTACTTTAATAAGTTTACTTATGATAATTACCTCTGTCCTTGCCAGCTTTGCTAGTCTTTTCCCAGTAGACAAGTACTAGAGCAGGGCTCTGAAACCATGGCCTAGCTTTGCTTTATGAGCTGGTGCTTGAATCTACTTTCTGTTCCAAACAGCGTCAAAGTCGAAGGGAGAGTGTTCTGGATGAAATCACGGGGGGAGCTCTGCAGTGTGCCAGGGAGGATGTCTGGCGAGTGCAGTGTGATTTCTGATGTCTCTCCGATGGCCTGATGTTATCCTGCCTGACATTATCCTGTTAGGTACGTGATGTGAAATGGCACAGTGTTGCATGTGATAAAACCATGTTGGATTCAAAGCTAGAACAGTAATGACAAAGCCAAACAGGCTAACAATAACTTTCTTGTAAGCCAACAAACAAAACAACAGTTTTCTAAACTAACTATGGATCTCCCCATTCAGCTGAAGTTAATGTAATTTCGTGCAGGCTTAGCTTTTTACTGTTACATGTACTTTCACGCCCACACACAGTTTATTTCTGGTTCTGCCTATGAATTCTTAATGTTTAAGGTTTAATAGGAGATGCACTGGCTGAGTCAATTAGTGCTGCAGCTACTCCTTGTTCTAGCCTAACTGTAGCTGTTGTGAAAGAAAATGTCATAACCTTCACAGCTGTCTCCTGTATCAATCATAAATAAAACAGAAGGGCAGGTTCATCTGGTTTGCCAACCCTCCTGTGTCTTAGCAAAACACACTTGAGTTTGATATTACTTCTTAAAAGAAATATCAAAATGATTTTGCCATCTAGCCCTTCTCCAGGCTATTGCAGCAATCAGCATGTCCAGACTCTGCCTTGGTCCATTATCACGAATGGAGCAGTTCTGTGAGTTGGACTTGTGTGAAATTATCACTGGCACTAGGGGAAGAGGAAGCTCGGCCTGTGCTTTTGTAGTACAGCTGAATGTCCCAAGGATTTTCCCATATGTCATCTGCCTTGTTTCCACCTAATTGCAGCTTTAAAGATGAACTCCTTAGGAACTGCTCTTTTATCTGTTAGTGGCACAAGCAGAGTGCTTTTTTTTTTTTTTAGCAATGTGTGTGTTTTACTGAGTTGTTTCTCAGTTTATCATTTGCAGGTGTCATGTAATTAAAGTTTAGTCTAGCCTAAGGGTTTTTTAATGGTACTTTTTGCATTCAAACTATCTCAGGATACTTCATTGGATTGTAGAATGATTATATAGGCAATTAACTCGGTCATTATGCCCTCAGCAATAGTTCACACACAGCTTTGTACATTACGGCCTGAATTTTATAGATGAATCTAATGTTAGTCTAGACATCAGGGTCATTCACTCCTCTTTTAGAAGAAGTCCTGTGGGACGTTTAAACTTCTACTTAGAGGCCAACAAAGGGTCTGGCTTTATGATTGCTATTAACAGAGAACAGCAGCTGGACTTTCCTAGACGTTAAATGCTGCAGTGTCAACAGCTGGTTATAAAAATATGTCCTGATCCCCTTTAAAGCCCGTGACCTCCTTTCCCAAAAGGAAGAAAGTCAATCAGTGAGCAGGACTGTAACAATTGTGTGTGAGTTTGTAATTGCTTGGAATTGTGCAGTTGGCTCTCTCGGATGGCACATAGCTCCAAACGTCCTGGAAGTCCTTTGCTGTTCTTTGATGATGACTATTCATCTGTGACATTGTGATTTTTAGGCCCAGCATTTTGGCCAATAAATTATGCCCATCAGTCACACATGGTGGATAATGAAGCATTCCCATAAAAAGTCTTCTATGAGAGGAACTCTCAGCGAAAGACAGTCTTGAATTATAAGTAAATGTAAGGAGCTTGTTTGTGTGATTGACTTTCTGTTTCAGAAATGGCATAACCATGAAAGGTGCTTTTCAGTCCAGAGTGAGGCAATGTGCCAGATCACACTTTCCCTGAGAGTAGGATGCTGATGTCCTGAGTGACAGCTCGTGCAACTTATCCTCTTCCTGTGAGAACAGAACTGCCCTGTGGCCAATGGCCTTATGGCACTTTATTTGGTGTAAGGTAGAGGCTGATGAAGTCTGTATGCTTGGGGGACCCTGGACAAACCTCACTGAGGGCAGGGAGCACCATCTGTAGGACATTAGTCCTGGCCAAAATTAGTAAAACTCTTCCACACGTTAGAGATGTCCTTTGCTCATCTTCTCCATGACAGTGAAGGGAGCATCAGGAGAGGGACAAAATAAGTATTTTCTGAAGAGGAAGACATACCTGGAAGGAGTGTAGGTTCCTGCTCATTGGTGAGGAGGTGTAAAGAAATTAATTGTGAAACATGTTTCTGGAGCAGGGAAAAAAGGTAAAAACCAAAGAGAGTGGATGTCTGTCTAAGAAAGGGTAGGCTCCAGCTTCTTGGAAGCAAATAGAGATGGACAGAGAACAAACTGAGCATCTCCTCAGCAGTGGACAATTTTCTTCATTTTTAGGGAAGGGATGTAAAAGTCATTGTAGCTGTGCAAGTTAAAAGGGAATTTACAGCTGTTGTAAATACCCACTGGGCCCAGTTAAGATGATTTTCTACTGCATGCTTATAAACAGTTTGAAGACTTGATAGTATTTCTGGCTGTGGCTTTGCAGCAGCAGAAACCACAGGACAAAATATATCTGTTGTGATTTGAGACTTGTCAAAAATTTTTTTGATTTCCCTAGAGTTCATGTATAACTTCATGGCATTCATTCGTGCTTTGTGGCACCTCATCTGTTTTGTGGCTTGTCTCAGATGCACGTAGGGAATTTTTTTTTCATTCCTGTGTAGATGAACCAGTTCTTCAAAACAGAGCTCATTGACACAGTCCCTTCCAAACAGTCTAAATTGGGCTTGTCAGCTGGAAGGTGATTGCTCCGATGGTCTCTGTGATCCAGCTATAACTTGGTGTGGTCTAGAAGAGCTGGCATGTAAGAAGTGCTTTCATAAGACAGGATTTTTTGACAGCAACATTAGGCAGTGAGATTCCTCTAAATGCATGGATCTGGTACTTGTCTGAGAAATACTAGTGTGGCAGCTCTTGGTAAACCTGGGTGTCACCACGTGCACTAACACGTGAGTGGAATATTATTTAAGCATCAATGAGCCCTCAAAGGGGAAAAAACAACCCACATCTCTCTGGCTTGCAGTTCATATTCTCACACCTGAAAGTGGATTTGTTTTCAAATACTATCTGAAGTCAGAATACAGTTATCAATGTCCAGTTAGCACCAGAACATTTAACTCTCTGGAATTTTTTTGGTGGTTTTTTGTCAGACATTTTCTTATGTTGAAATATTATGTCAGAGACTTCCCTTGCATCATGATTTTTGGAGTGATGTTATCCCCATGCTTGTTTTTAATAGCCATTTGGCACCTGACAGCACATGTTTTCTCATACATTCTTCCATTCTTTATGCATTATGGTTTGTTTATTTTGGTATTTATAGAAGAGTCTCCCACAAGGCTGTGGGCACTGGTAGTAATTTTTAAAGAACAGAAATAGCCTTACAGAAATTTCATAAATGGAAAGTAACACAGATAATAAATAGATGCAATGAGAGAGCTAATATATATTATAAATTGCCTTTTTGTGCCCACATCACTCAGAGGAATCTGTCAGTCCATAGCTGAACTATTATGGATCTGTCTCAAGGAATATATACTTGTATCTTCCAAATATGATTATTTCCCCTGTCAAAAGAAAATGGCTGTAGACCTGCATTTATTAGGCAACCTAAGTAGTTTTAATATGGAAAACATGGAAATTTCTGTAATGTACACTCAACCGTCATTCTTTTAAGTGCTTTCCATAAAGGACCCCATAATCTGTAATGCTTTAAAAGATAATAGAGGAGGAATTCATGTGTTTGGTGGAAAGGGATGAAACCAGTCATAAAGACTCTTTTTTAAAATGTTGAAGCTGTTGTATATGAAGAGTTATGTATATTAGAGTTGTAATTGCAGAGAAATATTACACTGAAATGCTGTTGTGATTCCAGCATAATAATAATAATAATAATAGTTTAGTGCTTAGCCTGCCCTGAAATCCTGGTAGTATTTAAGTTTAAGACTGATTGCTCACCTGGCCCCAGATGACAGAAGTCAGCCCTCCTCAGTGACACTGGCAGTGTGCTGCAACGTTTAGCAGAGCAAATGCCTCCTTCATTTAGGCTCAGTTTGCAAAACTTCTGTCATGTACCTCTCCATAAAGAAAAAGAGCAAGCAAAGAGCTTCAAGGACCTCTGGCTCCTTCTGAGCTTTCTCCCGTGGCTGGTTTGTAGGGATCCCAAAGCCAGAAGTGCCGGGGCATGCTTTTATACCCAGAACGGGGATTTTGCACTGTCTTCTCAGAACACAGCCATCCCCTATGTAGCTCTTAAATTCTTGATCTGCAGGGCCTGTATTTGTGTGAGTAGACGTGTTTGCAGTGCAAATGGAGGGCTGAACAGACATCTCTTTGACTTAATATGTTAGTTCTGAAGCATTCACTCCGTACCCAAATTTGAAACTAGGCATTCACAAATCTAATGATAGTGTAAAGCGAAACATTTAGATTAGGAACAGATGCCTCCCATTAGGCACCTTATTTTGAGTGTGCTTCTCTTCTTGCTCCAAGAGGGCAACTGAGCTGTGTGTACATTGCACTCTGCAGCTCAGGTGTTGAGGCATCATCTCTGGACAGAGCCTTCTTTCTTTGCAAGCCAAACAAAATGCTAATGGCAACTGACTGGTAACAATGGGCCAATCTATGTTTTAAGGTAGGTCTTTGCCATCATAAAACTTCAGGCCTACAGCTATTCTACATTAAAGATAGCTCAAGAACACAGGATGAAATCTTTCATCTGGAATAAATGGAAGTTTGTTCAAATGAATTCACAAGTGTGATATATAACAGCTTCCTCAGCTCTTCAGCACTTTTCTTTTCCATCCTGTCAGTATTCAAATAGAGAGACAAAATTATTTTTGCTGCAGGTTGCATCTCCATTCAGCTGTGTGTTAGACCATTGGGTTTTTGAGTTATCACTGTGAATTTGCCCAAGCTATTATGTAAGTGTGAAAATGTGGACTGATGCTTGTAAACAGTTTCAGTACTTTAGGTACCTTGTGTTTATGCTGAGGTAAAGCATGAACTGTAAGTTGTGTCTTCCCAAGGTAATGAAGTGGGTTTTTTAATTGCAACCATAGGAGCCTGCATGAAATGAACCATAACCTTTGTACATTAGATCAAATTTTTCTGTTTCATTGGTGCTGACTGAGATCAAATGTCATGATTTAGGGGGAACATTTTTTGGATAAGATACACATAGTTTTCATTACCAATATCTGTTAGAAAACTCCTGATCAAAGCCTAGTAGGAATTGTGATTGGGCATATATCTGTGGCTATAGATATATGTGTTGGGCAAACTACCAAATGCAGTTAATAATCAACTCCAGCAAGTTCCTGATACAGAGGAGCACCTGACTAGAGGCAAATGATCAACACTCCCCCACTCCCAAACAGATTTATGTTGTTTCTGATTTTTGTCATGTGCATTCCAATAATAAATATTTTTTTCTTTTTCCACATGAAACACAATTTTAACTTCAAGAGAGACAGCATTTCCCTTGACCACGGATCAGTGATCAATCCAGAAGGCATTTAACAATATTGCATGTACCCACATTTTACCAGACAGAATAATTACAGCCTAAAATCTGCAGCTTTTCTAGAACCAGCAGAGTCATTAAATCCTGTTAATGAAAAGAAAAAATTGAGATCATTGACAATTTAAAACTTAGTTGTATGTGGGGTTTTTTTGTTGTTTGCGTGCTCAATATATGCTCTCCATAATAACAGTCAATAGAGAGGACCAAATGTTGTGCTGATAAAAACTGGTGAAACTCTATTGAAATCAGTCCAAGTGTGTCCCTTTGCAAGAGTGCTTCACTTCTTTGGTCTTGCAAAAGGAAACTTTTCGCTTTTGTATGTGTAACCAGAATGTTCAAAAAACCCTGAAGAAGATGGGCAACAGATTTGATTCAAAACAGTAAGGAGTGGGGGGTGATTTCTTAAAAAGTAGTATTTGATCCATAAAGCAAGGAGGATTCCAAATTTCTTTTGGTTTTCTGGCTCTCCTAATCTTGTTAGAAAATCCTGGTGTGTTTGTGTGGCAGCAGAGCTCTGATGTTGCCAGTGCTGCAGAGTCTAGTGATGAATGGACCCTGTCATTTTACCTAGCAGCATTTTGAGCAATATTTAGCTGAGTCTTATAGAAATAACTGAAAAGGATTATTTGGGGTTCAAGGTGACATTCTGCTTTGATGGTGTCTTTTTCCTGCTTGTAGTTAGATCAACCGGTTGGGAGAGTTAGGGGCAAGGTGTAAACACTAATTCACCCTGCTGTCTGCCTCTTGTTCTGTTGAGGGAGCACTGGCTTCCTGCAGCTTTCTCTTTCCCTTTTGCCTGGATTCACCACTTTGAGTGAACTTTAAGCATTTGGTTTTATATGTCCATTACAGCAGGGCTTGGGAACTTTGCCCTGTTAGATACTTGAATATCCTGTAGATAGCGATGGCATCCACGTGTGTTTATGGTGTTTGTGCTGCAGACAAATCACACATTCTGGAAAGCTATGGCTACATGTGCTTGTTTCAAAGGAGCTCTTTCACATTATTCCTCAGTTTTTCTCTTCTCTCTCCCTTCTTGAGAGGCTGCTTTTGCCAAGTGTGGCACTAAGAATGAAGTCCTTCACAATGTGCAGAGAGCTTGAACAGCAGTTCTGCCTTATTAGAACCTGCTTATTCTGCATCAGAGGCTTCAAATTTGGCTGTGGGCTCCAGCCAGACTGGCACAGAGTTCATGTTCTCTTCCAAAATCTGCTGAGGGTCTTGATGGAAACATGATTTTGTCAGTAATAAAACATGTTTTCCCAGCATCCAGGGCTTGCTCTCCGTATTGATTCCAACCCCCCCGCAATTTGGAGGTCTTGTAATGAAAAGCAGAACCAGATTCTACTTTTGTGCTTATTTCTTTCTACCATCCTCCTGGTGCCACACATTGTTTCCTTCCACATAATTTAATTAGCTTTAATAGTGCAGTGCAATTTATAAAGATACTTTCTAGCAATGTACGTGTCTATTATCACACACAAAAGAAAATGAAAATAAAGAAAACCCTCTCCAGTACAACTGGAATTTATGTATCAGCCACATTCTTAGTTTAGTTGTGAATATTTGACTACTTGAAATCTCTGTGAAAGTGAAGAGCTTGCCTTAGCTGGGCTGTGTTAGAGAACCCAGGAAGCCCGAAGGGGAGAGAAACGTGAACACAGTACATGGAAAGTTTTCAGGGCTAACAGAAACCCCCGTTTCTTTATTCAAAATGCTCAGACAATTTTTATTCTCTCTTTAATAAGCACTGTGAATATTTTTTGTGGAATCAAAATTATTTCCTCAGTGTCTTGGAACTGCTGAGCTCTTTTTTGTTGATCCAGACTGACTTGGCAAAATACAAAATTGGGCTTAACATTTATTTTGTTCCTTCGGGGTTCATTCTTCACTGTCAGCTGCAACTATTGAAAGTCTGTGTAGCAAGATAAAAGGGTAGATGGGACAAATCACCTTCTCCTGCAAATACCTCTAGGGTGGCTGTAGGGGAGACTTCCCTAATGCTTTCTAGGAAATTCCTGGTGTTTTCTAAGTAATCTTTAAAGCTCTGTCTTTGAGTTCCTCCACAATGAGTGAGAACCTGGTACCCTAGAGAGAGGCATGTGCTCCATTCTGCTGCTCTTATTTGGGATCTAATGTAGGTTCCTGTTGTTAATAGTGATGCATCTAAGCCTAACCTCTGCATCTCTTGGAGCCTTAAAAGCCTTTCATATTTCCTCAATTTTCTTGTATTCAGAGTGATCGATAGCTGAAAACTGATTAATTCTTATGAAACTCTTGTTTGCATGGAGTGTTTCACCAACACATTTTTTATGAGGGACTTAATAAATGATTAAAAGGCTCTTTAAGAAGTGATTAGTCAGATGTTATAGGTTTTCCAATGCGTCAATACCATGATTGGTATTGCCTTGCTTAATGTTCTGTATTGCTCCTAGAGGAGTCAGTCTCTCCTGTTGGGTGTGGCACCATGCTAAGAGGAGCTCAGGTGGCTAAGGCAGATGCTGAGAGCTTTGTAGCTGACTCAGGCTTCTCCACTCTTGGCCTGTTTTGGAGCAAAACATTTTGTGGTCCGACCTGAAAAATCAGAGGAGTTTTCTCTTGTGTTGTAATAGAAGCTGAATTCCTGGCTCAGTATTTTCACGTTATTGAAGCTGGGCAGCTCAACGGATCAAAACAAAATAATTTGGAAATTGCATATAACAGTTTGTTGTGAATTTTAGTTCTATTTTGAAACCCAAACACATTTAAAAATGTTAGAATTTTCTGGGGGAACTGAAGGTCTGAATTTTGATTAGCTGTAGTGCAGAGAGCATCTGTGGCTGGGCGTGTTCTACGGGTGCTGCAGGATTGTTCCTACAGACAGCTCCGTACCCCGGCTGTAGCATTGATAGCTCAGCTCTGTGCTCAGGCAGCTTCTGTCCTGCAAGCGCTGCCAGGCTGTTTCCAGCTCAAGTAATCACACACAGAAGTTCATCATCATTTTTAATAAAGGGAATGGAAGTTTGACAAGAGAAAAAATGATTCATTTACAGTTTCCCTCAGAAGCTTCCCAGTATCTTTAGCAAAGGAGATAGGAAAGAAAAGACTTTATTTTAATGGGATTGCGGATTCTCTTGAGCATCTGGGATTAAATTTGCAAAAAGAAACATCACGAGGAACTTAAATTGTGAATTCTCCTCTTATTTTTTTCAGAAAAAACCTCTTGCGATATTCTGTGTTCTGTACTCTAATCTGTGAATGATAAATCAGCAAACGGGCAGTAAGCAATGCAAAAAGCTGATCCCTAGACTCATCTTTTGGCCCTCATGCTGTGGTGTGACTTTTGTTCCCTGAGGTGGGCAGGCTCTCTGGCACAGGTAGTGTGGGACATGGGCGTGGAGAGGTGTGATAGTAGCCTGTTCAAAAGGAAAACAAACACCTTGGAAGGGGATATGTCTTTTATCGTTGTCCTGACATGTAGCATTCTCATGTATAGTCCAGTGCCGAATTGATGATGGAATCTGCTGCTTTTCTCTGTATCACTCCTGTTTAGCTAGAAAACTGTAACTGGTCACCATGGAGGGTTCCGGCCTGCTGTGATTCAGCCTTTCTGGCTGAATCGGTTAAAAAGTTTATAATTTAGTACAAAACATAGGCTTCCCCACCATGGCCTCTGAAGGGCCGTGCTTGTGTTTGCAGTGCTAAATGTTAACAGATCCAAAGGCACCAGGTGTTTACCTCACTTTTGTTTCTTTGTACTGAAAGAAAGGAAGGTCAGTTGGGTCAGACCTGTTCAATGCACCATGGAAAAAGCCTGTGGTAGAAGGATTACGAGCTGAACAGGAAACCTTTTCTTATTCCTAAGGATCCCAGAAATAAGTGAAACACTCCTTTTCGGAGGAGAGGAGATTCAAAATATTTCAGTCATAAAATAAAAAAATAGGGAAACTGTGTTTTGGTAACTATGGTTACCAAATGTTAGTTTGGTGTGGTTTGGTTTAGTTTGGTAGCTGTGTCACCACTCCGTGCCTGAGATGTAATCAGCAAGCAGCCCCTGGAAGCAGTGACCTGCAAGACTGAACAAACCAGCTCATTTAAAAGCTCTACGCTATGCTGTGAATTGAAAACATGCTCAGCTGCCTGTTTGCTCTGGATCCTGACTGGCTTGCTTATAACACCAGAATCAGAAGCCTGTTTTGTTTTGATTCTGCAGAGGGTGGAAAAGAGGAGACAACAGGAGGAGGCAGGGAACTGTTTGTTATTTATGACCATATGTCATTGTACTAGCTATGCAGAAACCAGAACAGTGACTTTAGAAGGAAACTCACTGAGAAGACTTGAAAAGGATTTAATTAATTCCTCCCTCCCTCTCTTTTATCTCTGTCTGGAAGGAGCTGGCCTGTGTGGCTTTTATATGGTTCTGTGCAGGATCAGGTGCCAAACTGTGGTAATTAAAATGGGGAGTGAGGAGGATGTGGTAAGACAAAAAGCCATTTTTCTTGGCATGCACCTCTGTTACAGTATTACAAAAATAATTTGCTCACATTTTTTTTCAATTTTTCAAAGCTTCAAAATCCCCTTAAAACCACCTTCTCACAAGGGAAAGAAAAAGAAAAGACAAAATTTCACGCATTAGTTACCTTCTTCAAACTTGCACATCATTTCAGAGCCTGTTCTCATTACAGCCAGTTTTAAGATGACCAGGCTTCAATAATGTGTGCATCTAGAGATTCTGAATGGAGATTGTTGCTGCTGTGAGTTGTTCGTATCTGTAACTGGCACACCCCTGCTGTGCATGGTGTTCCATAGATACAAAGAAAACTGTCGCTGAAAAGGCAAGCTCGATAAAGTGGTGTTCCACAATCAATATGAAATAAGTGAGGAGAATTTGTGCCACTGTATGTCGATAATGAAAGAAACAAAGATGTGTTCCTGAAGAAAAATTCAAGCTGAAATGATACAGGATAAGTCAAACAAGTACAGACACACTTATCTGGACTCCACAATTTCTCTTAAAATGGCTGTAATATGTTTTATTTTTGATAGGATTTGTGCGCAGTCTAGACAATGGTCACCATCATTGACCTTAAAGGGAGAAGGAAAAAGAGCCTGTATATAAAAAGTATTAATGGTATACAAATATATCCTTTACACTGTGTCCCAGCATAGCCGTCTTGCTATGTTTTGTCTGTGGGAACCACTCCAAACTCCTGGTGTCAGTCTGACTAACAGCCCTTTGCTGCACAGTATAGCTAAAGAAAGCCAGATGAAGCTGTGCTATTAACCATTCCTTATTCTAGTGAGTAAAAGTCTGCTGGGGTGTGGGGAAGGGTAGGAGCAGCAGTTTGGTCTCCCAGCCCACTAATTTACAGTCCATCATGTGGGGATTGTAATGTAATAGCATTAAAGGCAGGCAGGGGATTTGTCCTCCACACGCAGGGTGGCTGCTGTTTGCACAGTTTATGCAAAACCCCGGAGTTATTTAAAGGAAGAAGGATATCTTGGTTATACAGTGAGGGTAAGTCTAGACATTGCTGAAGTGAAAGCATCAGCACAAGCAACTTTAATACCTCCAAATATTTTTATCACGTTCTGTGCCCTTTCCTAAAAAATAGTTTACACGAAGGGTTTTCAGATGCTAAATAGATTGTAATACTTAAATTCACATTCATATGAAATTTGTCAAGGCTTCGACACCATAATGAGCTATTCAGAAAACACAATCAAGTCATGTTTACAGTGCTTTTATTGGCATTCTGCTGTGAGTTACAAGGTGCTTGACAGCTTTTCTCTCCTCCAAGTTGTCCTTTTTCCTGTTTAATAAACGCTGATTTGTGTCCCCAGCCGGCAGAGCTTGGTGTACTGTCACAGCTACTGTGACAGCATCATTTTGCTTTATCTTGATGAGAAAGTGTCCTTTGCAAGCAATCCCAGGAATGCTCACGAAGACAGATGGGACACAATGGGTGCAGAGGTGGAGGGCAGAACTCCTGAGTGCTCAGCCCATTGCTGGTGCTGATTCACTCCGGGAGCACTCAATGCTTCCTTGCTTGTGAAGGGCAAGTGCTATAACTCAATGTATTAAGTATATAAGTGGCTTTTCAGGATTAAAGTAGTTATTTAGTCATGTAGCAGCAGAGCCAAAATGTCACTCTGCCTTCCTCCTGCAGATGGGTGTGTATCCGTAGAGGCTGTTGGTGCAAGGATGTTGAGGTCCTCACTGAGATGGTGTGGCTGAAGTTTTTATAACTGGACTCTAGAGAGATAGCAAATATGTCTGGAGGCTTCTGTAAATGAACCTTCTTGGTGTCTGACATAAAATGAAAGCTCCGAGGAGATTTAGATGGGAATAAGGTTGTGACAGAGGTATTAAAACGTCCTCAGAGGCAAAACCCCACACATGTATTTAGTATCGTTTCTCACCTGAACTCCCTATGTGTCAGCATCTTCCCACCACTTCATCATAACAGATATATCAGGATTTTGACCCATTCTGGTTACAAAGCGAAAGGAAATGGCCTGAAATAAAGTGTGTTTCCAGAAGATATTTTCAATGAATTTGTGCCTATTTTTCCTTATTTATAGCACTTCCTGACTTCTTTAAACGGGGAGGTTTAACTTTGCAACCAGGGATGCATAAGTATCTTTTCATCTGATGTCTCACCCTGTCTGACTGTCTCGAGGGTGTAGACTACCTTGGACTGGTGCCTAAAATGAGTCACATGTAACACAGCAAAGTCACAGGAAGAGTGGACCAACACGTGTGTTGGTCACAAGCAGGTGTTGTCTCCTGGGGACACGGATATCTCTTTCATAATATACATTATTGCTGCCATAGGCACAAGGCTGCTCCCAGAGTTTGTCTATTTTGTTTGTCCCACACAGAGGGATTGCTGGAGTACCAAAGAGCTTGGTAAGTCAAAGAGCCTAGACACATATTGATGTACAGAGTTTCACAAATCGAGGTCTAAAAAAGTGAAAACAAAAACATGCTCAAAACCCTCCAGGCCATTAAGCATAGTAGGAGAGCAGTTCATTGAAGAACAATACACCCAGCAAACACGTGCACTGTGTGCACCTGGCAGTAAATGAGACAGAAATTGCTTCCCTTCATGCTACACCCCTCTGCCTTACTTTTTGAAGCACAGGACCTGCGAAGAGTGCAATTGGTTTAGCAAGTAATAGTTCTGGTCCAAGGCAAATAAAAAACTCAGCACATTCTCCATTGTGGCAGAGGTGGATGGAACACCACGTGTGATGCACTCTTGCTTTCTCTGCCTCCTCAATCTACCAAGCCAAGCATTCCTTTCGAGATAAGCCAGTGATTTGTACAGGAGCCTGACCACAGGGGAACGCGCTGTCCTGCAGAGTGACAGGCGGGCGACGAGAGCCCCGGAACATGCCTCTGCACAGAGCGGGTACTCGGTGCAATCTGGCAACTTCATCAAACAGCAATTTGAAACATCACCAGAGGAGATGTTGTCCTTTGCCTCCTCTGCGTGGGCAAAAAAAAAAAAAAAAGCTTTACTTGCTTTCCACAGTGACATCTTGCTATTTGTAAATGCAAAATTTCCAAAGTCTGCAATTCACAGTCTCAAAAGCACTCTCCGTGCTTTGTGTTGTCAACTCTGGGTAGAGAGGTGTGACATGCCAGGAGCAGCTGACTATCAAACGGTGGCCAAAAGGCTTGGGAGTGTGAAATAGCTTTAAAGTGACTTGGACAAGGCCAGGAGTGGGTAAGTTTCAGTCTTCAGTTGTCATTAGCTGATGTACTCTACACAGTTACTGTGTCTATCACCTGCAGCACCGATTTACTGAGAATTTTTTTTCATAGAAGTTTCTGAATATGCCGTATTAGTTTATTTGAGGTTCTCTTCTTTTCAAAGAAACCTTCTGCTATCCAGACTTCTCTGGATTCTCTTCTAAACTTAGGTGAAAAGCAGGACACTGCTTTCTTGAAAACCTCTGGGAGATAGCAGCATGTATATGACTGTAAGGCAACTGAAACCATTTCACTTCTGAGCTGTGCCTCTGCTGGGTGTTACTGGTGCTGCAGAAAGCCCCGTTGAAGAGGACAGGTGCCTGCTCTGTCACACTGCAGTTCACTGTCCAGCATGTGAACAGCTGCACCTTTGGGGTCTCAGTGGACCTAATATGTTCTATTACCTTCTGTTCAGCAGACAGAGCAACTGCTGCTGCCACTTAGTCAAATATGCTGGAAGGCATTAAACAACAAGGTTTCCATCTTGCCCAGCAGCTCAATTCTCTGTCATCCAGCCAGCAGACACTCAAACGTGGTGCAAGACTTCCCATAGTGCCATATCATGTAGTGTAGCCATCAGTATGTGAGGAATGTTATTTATTACTTGAATCTACAGCTCGTAGTCAGGTTGCTTTCTGCTAGGCACTGAAAGCAAGTTTTCAGGAGACAAGAGACACACGGGGGCCTCCCACAGTTTGTGAAATCCAGCCATGATTTGAAGTTCCAGCATAGTTGATTCCCATTTATCGAGATCCACAGCGTTTTTTTCCTTGTTGTTCACAGGGGTGCAGAACTGTACATGTGAGAAACAATTTGAACTTGATTTTTGGTGAAGTTTTCAGAAATAGATGTAAGCATGTTATCCTATACTGCTACTGTTCCAGATTTTTTTACCCCTATTTTGTTTGGCAGTAGTTTTTTTAGGGCAGAAATTACTCACCTACCCAGTTCTTCAGGATAAATAAATATCATATACATTAAATTAAAAGCATAAGTTTTTCAGGTATGCATATATGTCTATAATATTGTATTTGGCCAGGAAGAAGCAGTCTAAATATGGTAATGCAGGTGGATGTGCTTTGTGTGGTCCTTCCAACCCAAACCATTCTAGGATGCTGCTGATGGCTTATGTAGTTATAAACGGTATTTTGCTTTATTAATAATAAAAATCAAGATTTGTGGAAATCACCAACCTTCCTCCTGTTTGGTGGGAGAGGAAAAGTTTTTCAGAGAGACAGCAGATATTTTTGAAAGCAAAATGTACACATGGGTAAAGCTTAGCCTTCTTTCTGGAAATAACTGAAGCACTTTGGCTAATATTAAAAGCAGCAATAAAAACAAACCAGCAAATTAGGCCAAGGCAAATGCCAGGAATAGAACACATCACTTCAGACAGTAAATTTCTATCTAAGCCCAAATGCAGAGAACCTCCAGGGGCTCTGGTACTAGAAAGCATCAGATAATTTTACTAATAGGCAACACAATCCTAATTGGTCACCAAAGGCCTAGTAGTGTCATAGCAATGATACTGTGCCTGGTCCAGGAGTGAGACTTCCAAGAGACAGTCTGGCCTGCAACAGCAGATACTGCCGGGTGAGCGTTTATTCCTGCACCTGTAGGTAGGATCGATTACCCTAAACTCCTGCCTGAGGACGGGGATGCAAAAGGAAAAGGAGCAGGTCTTTTCTGTGCTTCTAAGAAGTGAAGATGTGTGTGCATGGAGTGCCTACAGTAGCAGGCATCTGTAGTGCTCAGAAAAGGCATTTGTTGTTTCATAATTTTCCCAGCCTCCTTTCCTCTGCCCTGCACCTCTGTTTCTGCTCTTGTCAGATGCATCTGAGTTGGAGATTCACAAACCAGTGAGTTTCATGGGTCAAGACATTTTTTTAGATTCTTCGGAATTAAATAGTATTAATAATCCACTTTGTTGTTTCAGTCTAGTGAAGCAGTGACCTTGTGAAGGAAAGAAGAGCTTAAAAAAAAAAAAGAAAAGCATGCCCCTTCCCAAAAAAACCCACTCAAAACAAAAAACCCCACAACACCTTGACCTGTTTAGTACATTTGTGATATTTTATAACATTTAAATCCTTTAAAGACACAGTTTGGGAGTGCAAACAAGCATAGAAAGGTGGAATACTTGATAGTGAATTGCCTGGCTTTTGACCTTTAAAATTCAGGTTGTTAAATATAAGGATAGAAATAAATTTAAAGTAGGATCTCAGTTTAAAGCAACCTGTCAAGACACTTTCCCATCATCTGTAAAACATCTCCCCTTAGGCTGTTCATTATATAACAATACCCTAAGGAGCTTGAAATTAAAATCCATTTTGACTTTCTTTTTGGTTTTTAATTTTTTTAAGTGGTTACTTCTCTCTGTTAGATGTAGTCAATCTGTTTATTGTAGGGTAGTACAGAAAATATCACTCTTGTTTTAGTGTGATATATGGTAAAGGAATTCTGAAGAATATGTTTGAAAGGAAAACCTGGAGAAATAAAGAATGTGAAATCCTGTTTAAGAATGCTGGAAAACTGGAAAAATTACATATATTGCACATATATTACATTATATAAATTCTGAATTTTTTTTGAGTATGCAAACACATAACTGACATCATCAAAATATTTCTCTCTGGTAATGCTGAAATTAATCCAACACATGCTGCCAGTATACACTGTGTGTACTTGTACAGTTTGTGTGTCTGTGTTCACATAAAGGAATCCACCTAATAGAACCTGAGAAAGCTGGACCAAAGTGTCCTCTTTGGTCTCTGAAGTTCCTCTGTTAGCTTCACTGGAATTGGCAGGCTCCCTCCCAAACTGCTTCGCTGCAGTCAGAACACATTACCAGTCAGGGGGGAAAAGAATCAAGCTGACTAATTCCGAGTGCAGTCCTAAGGATGCCATATGAAACAGCTTATTTAACTTAGACATTATCAACATCACATACAAGGGTGCAATGTTATTTTCAGAATAACTTTTGCTCTCTGTTTTTGTGCGTGGTTAGTTATCCTAATTCAGAAAGAAATATATTATTTTGAAATCTTGCCCAGTGCATACAGATATTTATAGCTGAAGTGGCAGGAGAGCATCAATTTGATTGGTGACAAAGAAGGAAGGAAGTTCAGGCTGGATTATGGCAAGTTTACATCTCTGTCAGGCAAAGGATGCAGGAGCTCTAAGGACAAGTGCGTTGACTTATTTGACTGAAGGGTAGAAAACAGAAGGAGCATTAGCTTTAAAATGTTGTTAGGAGTGTTGTAAGCATTGCAAGGTAGTATTTCCATCTTACAGTGACTCTTGAAATGAATAGAGACAACTAAATTTTAGTACATAAACACTCTGCCTTTCACATGCACAGTGATTTATTCAGTTTCTTAAATCACCTTATCACTTCACTATTTAAAATATTAAACACAGATCAGATGTGGTGGGCTCTTCCCAGTGGCATCAATATTTAGCTTAAACATCAACAGAAGCAGTCAACACCTGTCCATGTTAGACTTTACAATTTTGATCTTAAGAGAACAGAGGAGGAAGAGCCATAACCTGTGTGAACAGCCCAGGGGTGGTGGGAGCTCTGGCTTGCCTGCTGTTGTTGAAGAGGAACCCTGGACAGGAATTCAGTCTTGCATCTGCACAGGTGCAGCAGCCTGTTTCACAATGTCACTCTCAAACACTGCCTTGATTTTAGTAAGTCTCCTCCAAAAATTCACTGAGTGTGAAATCTCTCAACAGCTGTAGCAGCCTTTGGATGGGCATTTTTCTTATGTACAAAATGGGAATGGAAATTATGGTAACTGCATTTTTTCAACACCCATGAAAAGGAACCACGTCCTTCATTAGCTTACATTAGAATTATTTTGCTCGTTCAAATATTTTATTTTAGCAGCCAGGTGGGGGGTTGAGTTATTTTTGCATTTTTATTGGTGTCTGTAATTACTTCCCCCCATTTTTGCTCATTTTTTCACCAATGGACACAGCATGCTCGTGGTTGCCTGCAGGTCGGTTTGCAAATGAGACAGCTGTTCCGATTTGGACACAGGGTGGACAGCATCTCCCTGGCAACTGCAACTGCACAAAGGCTGCCTGCATGGCTCTGCCTGACACTTTTGTTTCTTCCCTCATTTCAGCAGCCATCACTCACGGGGGAACGGACACTGCAGGATTAGGTAGGACATAATGCACAGACACATAAGGAATGGAACCTAAGCAATGGTTCCAATATGTTTTTATTTCCTGCACAAGGGGAGCTTGAAATCCTTTCAAAACTTGTTTTATATTTAAAATGTATTCTTGTGTGCTCAAATGCATGCACACGTGGATAGTTTTCATTGTGTGTGTGACAATATTCTTCAGGCACATGCCATCGGTATTGGCTTTAGTTAATCACAGCGTTGAAGCCAGCACAGAGAGCAGAAGGACATAAAGTGCCTTGTTGAAGAAGAGATCTTTATGCACATGGATTATCATTTTGTTTTTAAAATTCTTTGTTAGAAAAAATTAGCAACGCTTTATGTTGGCATTAAACCATGTTTGAATTATTGGAGACGTCAGCATCCCAGCTGATGCCAGCTCCTTCACTCACCAGTGAATCAGTGGCAACTGAATACTTTTAAACATTTTTCATCACTATAGTACGAACACTGTCCACACTGTCCAAACCAGAAAATCTGAGGTTAAGTGTAAGCTTGGTCTTTAGTCTAGAGATACAAACAAGCTGGTTGTATTTGGAAAAACGTCTTAAGGAACTGACTCTCCATTTGCTGTCAGCGAAGCGACCAGTGACTCTTCTCCACTCTGCCTCTACATTTCCTTCTGGGAGCTCCCAGATGCAAAACTGGAGAGAAAGTATGTAAAAGTAAGTTACCATGGCTGTTCCCACAATTAACACCTTTCATCCTGTCAGTTCAATTCTCCCTCCTCACGGAGATTTGCCTCTTAGACACCCTTGAAAGCATTTTAGTTACTTTGTTTCATTAGTCTGCATACACTGGATGGGTTGCCTGGCTTTGGATGTAATTGCTGGCAGATGCCTAGTTAGCTTAGGAGTGAAACATATACCGCAGGATAAAAAACCTGCCAAGAATGCTTACCTAATGACCCAGCCTCTACTAATTGCTTGCTAGTGCAAACAAGAGTTTTATTTGCCAGCTATAGTGCTGAGTGGTGCAAAAACTGAAACAAAACCATACTCACGCAAAAAGATATTTTTGGGGGACATGGATAACAGCAAATGGAGTGCCCGAGGGCACTGCCAAGACCCTTCACCCTTCTTGCCTCAGGGTGTGATTATTTCTTTATCGTGCGAGTGGGTGCTAATTACAGCTTTATGGCAGATAGGGTGGCTGGGCAAAGCAGGGTCTTGTAGCTTTGCTGGTTGACAGGGGATCTTCGCTCAGGACACGGGGCTTTTCTGTCAGGAAGCGGTAAGAAAATAGATTTCCCTTTAGTCATGAGGTCTCTGGCAAGCCAGAAGGCATTGTACCGCTTTATTAGAGAGAGAGAATAGAAAAGCAGCGTGAGATGGATATGACTAATAACAACGGGAGCCCTCAGGCCTGGGTTTTGGGTTTGTTTTTTTGTTTTTTCTTTTTTGGTTTTTTTTTTTTTGGTGGTTTGACTCTCTGTGAGGGAAAAAGCCTCTTCTCCCGCATAAAGCTTTCCAGACTGAAATATTGCAGTGATGTCTCCTGGCTCCTTGGTCTCTGAAGGCTGCAGAGCCGATTGTTTGATTGAGCAGCTTTGTGGAAAAAGGGACAATTCTCCTTCTCTTCCTAGAATTTAGGATTTAAATAGCTTTAGAGTCACTTCCATGTAGGAAGCACACATATGGGCTACCACCTGTTTTATTTTAATATAAAGTGTTGGAAACTTTAAATGAAAAGTCTGAGAAGAAGAGAGAAATCTAGTGTAGGATTTTGGAAACCAACAGTTAATACAATTATAATGTTTGGGAGAGAAATTTTGGACAATCTGTCTGGGAACACACAACTGCCTTCCATCTATGGAAGCTTTGGAAAGTATCAGCAGAAGAGTAGCAAAGTAAGTTGGTGTCTGTGGCACCTGGGCTGCCTGTGTGTCAAGCATGGAACAGGCTAGTTGGTGTAGTTAGGACTTTTTCGGGTAGGTGGATCAAATTCTGTGGGCACTGCTGCCTTCCCAGGTGTACAAGAGAATGGGTCAGGTGGTTGTTGGCTGGCACTCACCTATAAAAAGGCTCTTTATTTCCAAAGGCAAAGGAAACAGGAACTTCCTCAGACTGGCTGGCTAATATGCTCCTCTCTGCTCCCTGTGTGCAGAAAATGAAAGACTCATTCTCTCTGCATGCCTGCATAGTATTTCATCTCTCCTGCAGGAGTTTTAGGGACCTTTCTGCGAGCTGGTGTCAATATTTTTGTGCCAGCAGCTGTTGGGAGCGAGAGCTCCTGGGAGCAGGGCTTGTTAAAGTGCAGTCCTGGCTTTTGCAGATAGGCTGCTTGATAGAGTGCTCTTTCTTGGTGATTTCTCATTCCTCTGAGGTAGCAAAGCAAACAATGGAAATAATTTATGCTTGACTCTGATCCACGTATTTTGTCAGCCCTTGGCAGATATCCATTAGGAAACAAGTTGTCCTGGCTGAATTCCCTAGTGGCAAGGAGGCGAGTACTTCATTTTATTGCTACCGGTGTATATCACAAAACTGGTGTGGCATTAATTACACAGCAATCATTACAGCAAAGCATGTCCTGCTGCAGCGCTGGGAGGAGAGGGTGGTGTCAGAAAGCCAGCCTGAAGTGCCCGGAGTTTCATCCTAAACCTAATTAGATTTAGAGGACCTTTGTGTTTGGAACAGGCTTTGGATCTGACCCAAGAGGAGCAGCCTGAGGCAAGGATGATCAGAAAAGATAGATTCAGAGAGATGGAGGAAAACAATGCAGCCCTTGCCTGTGCTACTCTTGACTGAGATCATTGTTAGAAGTCCCAGCTCTCGTGAACATTAAAGACTTCCTCAAACTCTACACTGAGTTTAATTTGTAATCTTAGTGAAATCTTTTTCCACTGCTACTTTCAGGAGGAGAAACAATCAAGAAAACATTATTCATGGGAATGCATGAATGCTCTAATATCCCGTGGGAAAACCCCTCTCTTTCTACCTGCCTCCTTCATTCTTAAGAAAGCTTTTCTGTCTCTCCTTATGGATAGGAGAAGCAGGACTTTAAAAAAGGATCAGAGTTCTCAAACTTTAATAGTACTCAAAGCAGAAGTTTCAAAAGGCCCCATGAAGATTATTTTAGTAAGAAAAAATTTTCTGTATATCCCAAATGGCTTATTAACATCCTAGCAATTCCCTTGCTCCATGCCAGAAGAAACCTCTGTCAGTGTCCAAAATTCTGGTTCAACAGCAGCACTCTCATTTTTGCAATTTTCCATTGATTTACTTCCTGGTGCCTGTCAAATCACATAATCCTAGTTATGGCCTTCATCTGTCTGCTTCCCAGGGCTATTGGTACTTCTTGAGTTTTTCTTCTTCCTTTACAAACTTGTGTACGTGTTCTGGTCAGTGAAACCAAAATTCATATACTTTTCTTCTGGCTTCCCTGTTTCAGACATCAGAATCCTTGTTTTCCTCCCTTCAGAAGACCAGATGGACAGAAGTTTTGCTCTACAGTGTGCATACTTTCCCCTGCTTGTTTATATTTTTTCTAAAATCTGTGATTTCTTTTACTAAGAAGTTAAAATATCCACAAAGAAAGAAACAATCCTAAAACTTCATCTTTTGAAAATTAGAAAAATGAAGAATGAAAGCAGTCAATTGATGCTTTACAGTTTCTTTGATAGTCTCTTGGATACATATCCAGCCGTGACAATTCCTCGCTAAGTCTTGGGCGGAAAGCTAATCAGGTCAAATGATGTAACACAACATTCAGTCTCAGTTCTGAAGAGTAACAGCTTTGCAGTACCTGGATGTGAAACTCCAAATTCCGGGTATTTCTTACTGATTGTAGTAAACAGCTACTTTAGTTTTCAAAGAATTCACCGTGTAAGTAGAGTGCTGTGATCAGTGAATGGAAGGCACCTGACTGTCTCCAGATCAGTAATATGTGAGAGCATAAACAAAGACAGAAGGGCTAAACCCTAAATCATTAAGATTAATCAGGCATCTTCAACAAGTGTAAATTACCTCAGAATGTTGCTATATCTGTACAGCTGTGGAAAACCCTACTTATTCAAAGAGAAATAAAAATGGTTGGGGACTCTGGAAGAAAAAGCAACAAACATTAGTCACAGGGAAATGATAATCATGTCTATTTCTTTTAAGCAATTTTCTAGAATTCTTTACCAGAAATATGAGCTTCCATAAAAGTGGTGTTTCTCCATTGAATTTTAGAAGGGTATTTCCCCCCCTAAATGTAGCTGACAGCAAATCTATTCTGCAGCATCTGTTAGTGAGGACAGGAAATGTACTTGACTTCCAAGCTCCTCTCAGTTCCTCTGTTATACTTGTATATGGTTGTTTTATCACACACGACCCTTTTCAATGTGCTTTCTGAATGCTTAATTCCATTGAGACTTTAGCTTCTTCGATACTCTTGAATAGCTCCCAAGTAATTTTTCCCTCCCTTTCTCCAGTGTACTATTGCACGTGAGATTCCTCAGCTGTCAGGGAGGGACAAAAGTATCTGTCTCCCTTTGCAGGAAAACCTCCTTTGCTCCCTGGCCTGTTCCCCGGGGCGGATAGCGTGGTTTGTAGGACCGTGCTCGGTGGACTGGTGCAGGCTGGTTGCTCTCCTCGGAGACTGGGGTTGGACTGGGGCCATACAAACCCATGGGCAGAGCTGCAGAGGTGGTGGAGGGAGACGATGGCAGAGTCTGGGGCTGCTCAGGGAAGGGTGGAAAAACCTTAAGCTACGTTTTGCTGTGAGAAAGGCCGTGCCTTGCAGCCAGCCTGGAAGACTCACAGGTTTCCTACCTGTGGTTTCCTCCTGTTTTCTCTCAGAATTGTTTTGCATAGCTCATACTGCTATCTCTAGGCAAATGAATAGCTGGGGAAGTTTCTCTAAGAGGTATTTACAGTCCTCTTTTAAAAATACAGCAAGGACGCAATCTTTAAGGAGATGCAAACGGCACCTCAGATTCTCCAGGGATGTTTTGACACAAGGAGCAAACCTATTTTCCCCTCAATTGGCTCAGTAATGAAAGGATGGAATCCTGGAAACCCTTATTAGCTGCTAGGTGAACTGGAGAGAGACAAGCACTTTGGCGTGGTCTCTAATCTTTATCAATTAGTAAACGCAGATGTCAGAGAGACACAGAACAATACGAATCCTGTACCAGCAGTGCTGCAGTTCCCATTACCTACCTAGTGTTTTGCAACCTAAACAAATGCCCTGCAGGTTAGTTTGGAAAGAGGTAATATTTTAAAAATCTATTAGTGTTAAATCGACGTTATTGACAGAAGATTGGTCTTCTCAAAAGTGTTAATAACTCATCAAAGCACATTACAAGGTGGCTGGTTTAAAAGGTATCTGAATGTGAAATTAAAGTTTGATTCCACCGGTATAACACGATGTTTGTGTTTGCCAGAGATGAATTGCAAACAACGTTTCACTTGTTTACGGTGTTGCTTGCAGCAGCTTCAAGTTGGCACGCTCAGACGGGGAGGAGAAAGAGAAGATAAACTTGCAAAGTTTGCAGCTCGGTCAAGTGGTGTGGCTCTGCCTTCTGTCCGTTTTCCTGTTTGTGTAGGGTCGGTCAGAAAGCATAACAGTTTCCACAGTCTCAGTCTTCTTAGGGTGCTGGGCCACCCAGGAGCTGAATGCTGGCACCAGCACAAATAATTGCAGTGCTGACGGAATCTGTCAGAAAAAAAGTAGACGAATAATGGTAAAAGACAGCATGCCTCAAAATCCTAACTGAAATAATGAGTAGAACCTTGTCATTAGTTTGTTAAATATTTTCCTTCCTCTTGAATTCGAGGTACACACTGCCTTTCTGTGACCTTACAAGATTTGTGTCTTGGAAGACTTCTGGTAAATTTTCACAGCTGAACATTGTTCCTGCAGTTGGGGAGTCTGACTTTTACAGTAAGCTTGGTATAAAGAACTATTCTTTACTCAATTATTTCATACACACCTCTCACTTTCTGTTTGCCTCCCTGTGTGCCTCTCCATGGGCTCATTCCGTGGAGCTGGGGCAGCACGCCCACGCAGGAGCCTGCAGGACTGCTGGCTGGCTCCGCTTGCACAAACAGCCTGTTTCACATCCCTTTGAGCAATCCTGTGGCAGCCTGAGCAGGTTTCTGGCCACCACACACCCTTTGGGCATGCTATTCACTTTCCTTTGTTTATCCATCTCTCTGCCAGGGTAATCCTGAGATTAGGGTACATGAGAACATGTGTTTAGTACTACTGTATAGAAACTGGATGTACTGAGGGGAGGCTGTTACCCCAGAGAAATACCAAAGCAAGACCATTAATCTTCCATTTAGGATTCAAACCCTGGCTCTAGGCATTCTGTTCTTTTGACTGGAAGAGAGAAATGCAAACCAGTGATGCCAGAGATTAGTGTACATTATGTCCTGTGTTTCTATTTTCTTCCTTGCCGTTTCCCAGCTCTGGTATTTGCTGCAGAGTAAGTGAATGTGGAGTTAAAGGCACTATCATTCTCAGCCTTTTGAACAGCACATCTGTAGTTCATTAGCATCCAAATACCTTTAAGCTGATTGTCTCCTTGGTCACACTGAGCTTACAGGACGAAAGTACCAAAAGTTCAGAAATACTAGGTTGCAGTGTTGCTGAAGGGAATATCTGATTAGTGGAGGCTTGCCCATGTACTGTATAGAGGAAATAAAAAAAATGCAAAGGAATTTTCTCTTTATTATTCATGCGTAATCACATTTAAAATTACTATTAGTTAGGCAAATGTTCCTGAAAAACATGGGGCAGTTTATTCGTAGTCTTCCTGTGTTTTGCAGAGCTTTGATTTTATGTAGGTAATTAAGAAGGAGGTTATGAACTCTAATAATTGCCAGGCTGGTCTGTTTTAAGGAATTAGTTTGAATTGGAGTGAGGTAAGAGAAAAGTCAGCAAGAATCCTCTCTCAGACTCTCACCTATGCCAGGCTGGAGCTGAAATGAGGATGGACTCCCTAACATGAAAATGGACTAGCATGGCTGTGGTTTGGTTAGCAGATGTATTAATCTGTGATGATTTAAATGCAACTGAAGTGTAAAATTTCTTTTATTCAGAGAGGTGCTCTACTTGTTCAGTAATGGACTAAAAGGAGACGTTGCAGTGTGAGAGTGCTCAGTGTGAATGCCTGAGCCAAGGGTAGGTGGGGTGCTGTGCCTCAGCAAGGAAGTGTGGTACAGATCCATATGAAAGAATTTCTCATGCCTGTTCTCCCCGGGTAGCAGCATCAGTGATATAAAAATATGATAACCAAATGGTGCAAAGAGATAAAAGCTGCTATCTGCTCCAAATAAAAAGGTCACTAGAGTAATGCAAAAAACCTTTGCTGGAGCCATTTGCATTGTCAGCTCTCTTTGTGGAAATCCCCGACTGCAAAACTTGGAAGTGGCCCAGCCCAGCAGCTCTGGGATTTACCTTCATAAGGAAGAGTGAGAAAAATCAAGCTATTAAAGTGTCTGGATCTCTTGCCCCATGGAAAATGAGGTCCTCTGTCTCCTGTGGCAGAAGAGCAGGGGAAATATCTGTGGAGAAGTGGGTGGGAAGCAAAACCCAGCGGTGTCTGATCTGGGGGCCACAACCTACTGGGTTCTCTGTGGCAGCCCCGTGCACCCGGGCATGGTTGAAACCTCTCTGTCTCACCTTCTGTTTCGCTGACTCGGGCACTGGCAGCTCATGCAGCCAGGTTAATCTGCAACAGGAATATATCCAGGACCTGCCAGCTTAGCCTGTGGGAGGAGCACAGCATGCAGTCTCATCTTGCTCAGCTGAACGCTTTGTGCTTTGCCTCGTTGCACTGCTGGGTCACTCTGTCATTTTTCAGGTTGCTGAACACAGATATAAGTAAGTAATGTATACATTTCAGGCCTGCCACTGCCCAGGGTTATTTACGAATTAATATTTTCCTTTATCATTAGGTAGAAGTAGTTTAAGTGAATACATACTGAAAGCATAAATCTGCCAGCTCCATTCAAGTAGGGGACAGCAGTTGGAAAATAACATGCCAATTTAGGCAAATTTCAGAGAAAATATTTTTTCTATTTTCATGGCCCGGGGTGAACCTGATTTGGAGGCTCATTTCTGATGCAGCAGTCCAGAGGTATAGCCTCTTCTTTAAACAAATAAACCTTTGGATAGCAAAGCCTGCTGAGGGTATCAGAGAATCAGTGGTGCAGGAGAGTTGCTCTCCTGCCTGTGGAGGCAGGGGTTGCAGTCTAGCCATTTGGTCCAAGGTACCAGCAGGAAGTGAGGAGACACCTCATTTTTGGCTGTGCTTAGCATCCTCAGTTCATCTGAAGTCACAGGGTGTGTGACTTTCTAGTAAGTTTCTAGTGCCTTGTGATGAATCTCTCTTGTTGCAAGAAGGTGTCTGTTTTAGAGCAGGAAAGAGTTTAACTAGTGTCCTAGCCTGCAAGGCCTCAGGGTGCAAATCTAGAAGAGTCAGGATGCTGAGAATCAGGACTTAGGGACATCACAGCAGTGAGATGCTTGGTGAAAAAAGGGGCATTGGGCTGAAGTTTCTAATGAGGCTTTTATGGAACCACAGTGTCCTCTGCTCTGCCTGGCAGATGATGCTCATAGACCCATGGCCTGTGCAGTGCATGGCATCCTACCTCCCAGGGGATGAGCCTTCACCCAGGAGTTCAGAGGCTGAATCTATTTGTTATCAAAGCTCAGCTGCTTTTTAAGTGTGAATCACCTTGTGGGCTGGTCACCTTGGGAGTCTGCTGCCACCTGGACTCACGGGGTGATGTGCAGAGTGGGGCCATCCCATGGATTCCAGCTCTGCCTGAAGGAATATTGGTACTGTGCAAAACCTGCCATCCCTGGCGTGGAGGCTGAGACCTGGCTGGCGACATCCTCTCTGAAAACTGCTTGGGCCACATCTAAGCTTGGGCTTTCTCCTGCCCTGCAGGACTCGTAATCCCCTCGGGCCAACCCCATCCTGTCCAGCTGCCAGCTCTAGGGACTCTGTCCCGACTCCTGGCCCATTGTCCTTCCCTTCACCTGCATAGGGGGGGCTGGAGGGGCATATCTGGCTTGGCAGCTATTGCACTAACAGCCTGAATATTTCTGATTGTCACACCATGGTGGAAAGCTGGCCTTTGCCTTTCTGAATGATGAATTTCATTTCTAAAGGCTCTCTGTAGCCTTTAATACTATATATATCAAATATCAATTTTATTTCACTCTTTCCTGCCTGCTCTGCTCTCTCAAGATGCTCTGCACCAACCCAAGCCATCTCTGACTGATGTGCTGATTTCTGTTTCTGGATGAAGGAATCTGAAGGGTCTGGAGTCCAGCTGGCCATTTATAATGAAAAGCCAGTTTTGATGAGACATTTTTTTCTCCCTAAAGCACTACAAATTTAGTAGACAAGAAAGAGAAAGGCAAAGATAGTGTTATAATTTATTATCTCCATTTTACATACAGGAAACAGAAACCCAAGCTATATTTACCCCATCTTTTGAGAGACCTACTGCCAGCTGCAAATTCAGAGTTACTGTCTGTCTAGACAGCTGGAAATGAGTCTCCTATGCTGACTAAAGGCTTCTCTCCAGTGAATGCAATATATGTCCCCAAAAGTGCCTGGCAGCCTGGCTCAGTATGGCAGCAGCACACAACCAATATACTATTTGCAGAACTTTGGATGTAACCAGCTTTCTGCAACCAGCATCAACGTTTCCATGACATGCTGACTGCCTCCATCATATTTTCAGGAAGAGAAGGTGGCTGGATCTGATGGCACAGTGTCCACAAGCTGTGCTGCGGCACAAACCTTGTCACAGAGATTACGCGGTTTGTTCCTCTGTCCTCAGAATGCAAACTCATTGCCTTAACAAAAGGCTTTTATTTCTTGTCCATAGCCTCAGCTCTGTCCCTGTAGCAGCTGCCTGTTCCTAAGATGCAGTTTAGCACCTCAGCAGCCCAGGCGTTCGGGTGCTGTTAAGGCGGGCAGGTAAATTGAGTGTGTCTCCCTCATGGCGCGGTTCCTCCCCAGCGTGTGGCAGTGAGCTATGCTGCTACTCTGAGCTGTAATGCTCTAAAGACTTTGAGACCATCTGTTTGAAAAAATGCTTCTTTTACCTTGCCGGGCATGTCTGATGGAGGCCATCCCAGCAGAACAAGGTACTCTAAAGCCATTTGTCTCACTGAATGCTACCACTGTTCTCCCTTTCTCTTTTTACCTTTCATTCTCCCTCGCTCTTTCCTTTGTGAAATATCGAGAAACAATAGCAACACATTGCACTAATCAAGGAAGCATCTGTAGCACCTGCTTTAGCTTTTGCATCTGGCATGAATGAATGCAAAACGTGACAGGTCTGACAGATGTAACTGTCACAGAAAGGAAAGCAGGACTTGCACTCTGGGGCAAGAACAGGAAGAAAAATGGGAAGAAGGGAGTGAAAAAGACATCCCTTGTATCACACTGGCAATTTATATCCAGTGCAAAGAGAAGGGTTTCACTCTGGCAGTGACTTGGGGAAAGCTAGGGAGCAATCAGAAGGGTGCACTACATCTCCTCCCCCACAGTATTGGAGGAAATGGACCTGTGGTCAGCCCTGAATACAGCTCTTGTTCTGTGGCACTGGCCAGGAGGGCTTATGGACCGTGTTTTATGTAACTGGTGGAGGTACTGCCCAAACCTTGCACCGATTTGACTTGACAAGACACCCCTGAGGGCAGAGTTGCTCCTCTGCACTTCATCTCAGCCCGTGGAGAGTTGCAGCGCTCAGCGTGTGGCGCTCTGCAGCCTGGCCCTGCTCCCTGCCCACGCTGCTGCCGCCAGCACAGGGTGCCACAGAGACAGGCCCGGGGTTGGGAGGAAGCAGCAGCCCAGTTCTCCCTCCTCATCCCGGCTGTGCCGCTGCCCTCTCCTGCAGGGAAGCCAGGAACACGAAAGCATGGTTTCGCAGAATCTGTTTTGCGCCGTAGAAGCGACAGCAATATCGTAAACAGAGCAGCAAGGCTCCACTGGGCTAGCAGACAAGCACACAAAAAGGAGAAAGCTTTGTACATGTTTTCTGTTTGTTTTGTTGGGTTTTTTTTTAATACCAACCTGATATCAGTCCGATATATTGGGTAATTACCAGGGGTGGCCAGTGAAACGACAGAAATAAGTAAGCAGATGCATTTCCCTGGTAGGCACAGGGTCTCACCCCGTGTGAAAGCAATTGAAGGAGATATTCTGACATGCTCATAGCCCACGATGGGCTATACTTACCCGAATTATCTATAACCCTGTGAAAATATCCCTTAATTTTATGAAGTTTTGAGTATTGTTATGACGATTATATTAAGGCACTGTTAGAAACTTTAACTAGTCTCAAACATCTGAATACAAATCTGTATGCACAGGCTGGGTTATGTTTCTGTTTAAAGGCAAGAACAAACAAAATACTGCTATAACCAAGTAGTATTAAACTCCATGTTAACAGGACTTACTATTCTCAAAGGTACTTTAGTTGATCAAAACCAGGCTTTTGTCTCCAAAATTTACATGTCTCCATCTTTTTTTCCTCAACTTTAATTTATTTTATTGAAATGGAAAAAATCAAAGTACTAGGGTATTGTGGACCCAGTTCAGTCAGAAACTTTAAAAATATTTTTCCTTTATGCACTGAGAAAATCGATAGATGTGTTGAATCTCAGCCTACAAAGCACGTTGGAACTAGGAGGGCAAAGTGACTGGGAAGAATGAATTAGAGAAATGACAATTCTGGCTCCCATCAATTTTCTGCAGAAGTGACATGTTTATCATGGAAGTCACTCCAGCAAGCAGCTGCATACACAGCGAGTGTCATATATCTGAGATGATGCAATCTCTCTTTCCCTCATGTCAGATATACACATGAGCTGTAAAATGGCCTTTGGAGACAAGCAAGTTTGGGATTTTTTTTGAGCTGACAAGGCATTATTCATGTGTTAGACACTGTCTAGATGGCTGTGATTGCTGTCAGACTCGGGAATCTTTTTCCAGTTTTTTTATAGGCAAACATGAGCAATAACACGAGGGTCAACCCTTCTCTTCCCCTCTCCTTTCTGTTGTTTCCTCTGTTCTTCAGGATGTGTAACTTTTTGAGCATGACATTTTGATGAGTAAAATACAGAATGCGATATGTGAGGAATCCCAAAAGGCAGGCAGAGCATGGTCCTTGACTTTCATGTCCTGTTCACCTTCAGCAATAATTTGGTGTCTTAAATGGTTTCCATTCTGTAAATTTGATGATGCGTGATATGGAAAGGGGAGACAGTGTGAGGGGGGAGGCAAAAAGGAAGGGTGAGTAATACAGCAGCTGAAAAATGTGGTAACTACTAGAAAGTCCCCTTGAGGTGGTTGTGATTTTTGAAGGAAATCGTTTCTAAGAAGCAAAAAGAATTTTCAGATTGGAAAAAAACCTCCTGCTTTTAGGTTTTATCCTTGACAGGACTCGCAGGCAGTTGTACTATTTGGTGCAGCACTTATGTTAGATATGAGTTCAGTGCTGCAGGGCCCAGGCCACTGAGTGGAAAGAGAATGGAGTGTGGCATAAGCTTTGAAAGCTCACAGTTGTTGTGGCCTTAGTGCAGATGCAACGTGAGGGGCATCACAGCAGGACGGTCTGGTTTTGGCACCAGCACAGCCTTCACCACTTTTAGTTTTTCTTCTGTAAACTAGGGATATACTTCAGTGATTAAAGATAAAACCTGTTATGGCCTATTAGTTGCAATCCCCGCTTGTCATGCAATCTGCTAATATAACAGTGCTAGCTTTAATTTGAGTGAAGTGTATAGGAGTAAGAAAGTATATTTGTTGGAGGGTATAGGTGCCTGATGAACAAAGCCTTGAAAGAAAGCAGTAACTATGTCAAGCGGAAGTGTTTTATAAATAACTAACACATTTAAAGTCCATTAATGTTTATAACTCATTTGCATATGGACTTATGTTTCTGAACATCTGAATCACTTTTAAAATATTTGCCTTGCAAATACTTTGGCATTTATGTACTTAGGGTTTTGTTGTTTGTTTTTATTCCCTCAGGACTGTGGAGCAGTTGGGGGACTATGAAAAAAAACCAATTAATGCTGCTAGTAGGTAAAATGCTTTTTATGGAGGGGTGATGGCTTTCTCTTCAAACCTGTAAAAGTATTTGCTCAAATTGATGCAAGCAGAGGGGTTATCCCTGCTCCAGTTTCAGTGCTGCCTGACAGCTACACTTCCCTGCCCTTTGCCTGGACCATCCCTACCCACAAGACAGCTCATTTGAGCCTTCCTCCTTGCTTTGTTTTCAGTTTTCTTGGTTGTTTTGCTCTCTGAATAGGACTCTGCTGGTTCTGGCAATTCAGGCTCTGAAGGGTGGCACAACGCTGATGTGTCCTGTCTGTGTATTGTGGAATGTGGACTCATAGCTGATTAATGATTGCAGAAACAAATCCTATGCTGCCCTGCCAATGTCCCTCCTATCAGGCTCTGAAGAAATGGGTGCCATCTGTTGTTTCTGATAATCTGAACCAGATCAATCACAGTTACTTAGAAGGGTGTGGGGCCTGGCAGGGCTTCCAAACTCTGCTAATTCAGGGCTTGGTTTTGGTGACAGCCAGGCAAGGGTCACATGTACTGTGGTTTTGCTCGTTTAGCTTTCCAAAGGTTGGGAAAAAAGCAATTTTAATGGGGTGCCTAGGAAAGCAGATATGTTGTCTGTCATGTATGTAAATAATCATAAGGAGTACCAGCTGCTTTGCACCATCATGCTGAGAACTTCGAGGAATTCTGGGGTTTCAGAAGTTGGGGGTCTCTGTATGTGAAGTATAAGCCCAATGTAGCAAACCTGGTCAAGAAATAACTTAGATATTGAGAAACATTGACATTGTTCCCTCCTCAAATCTAACTGAAACTGTTACCCTGAATTTTCATAAAACAAAGCTCTAAAAAGATTTTAAAAACCCTTAAAAACCCTAAAACCACACTTATCTGAAAATGGCAGGTCAAGTGGAAGATTTAAATGGTCAATCACATACTGTATGTGATTTCAGCTTTCAAGATAGAAGCAGTGATCAATAGATTTAACTTCATCTCAAAATGAAGAACAGAATGAGCAGCTTTCTGACAGTATCAGGCATTGCCAGACTGAAGTTTTCTCAGAAATCTTCATTTCATTCCTTTTCCTGATCCATTTTGCTGAGCGGGGTGTGCAAGGCTGAGTTTTTAGACAGCATATCCTGCCAAAGTCAGGAAGAAACAAACAGGTACTGCAAGAAGCATGTCCTGCTGTAAAAGAATTGTTAGGCAAATTTTCACCATTTGATTTAATCAGATTTTACATAAAAGTAACCATGTGTGCCCAAAGAAGCTTAATCAGACAGAGAGCTAGGTTACAAGTAGGAAATCTCAGAGCTACTTAAAAATTTGTCCTGAAAACTCCTTGGAACGCTTAATGAAATTGTTTTTTCTTGTCTCCCACTTTCAATACTACTCTATGGAAGGAAGAAAATTTTACTTCAGGGAAATGTTTAAAGTAGTTTAAAATTTATCCAGGCCATGTAAATCCTTTTAGTTCCATTTTTATGCCACCAGTGATTTCCGTGAGCTGCCTTCAGTTTGAAATGTGTTTAGGCAGTGTGTTTGCTGAAATAAACAAATGAAAGTCCCTCTTTTTGCGCATCACCAATTGTTCTTCTTTTGCTAGCAAAGGGATGCAGAGAAAATGTTGTATATGAGAGAGACATGGGCAGATGAACCTGAAAGCAACCAGAACTTGCTATAAGTGTTTGCTGGGCCTAGGAGACATCACTGAAAATGTATCTTTATTTTTGATCTTCTTCATAAACGTTTGCCTTTATGAAATTGCTGATAGATTGACATATAGCTTCTCTTATTAAACACAAGTCCATCCTCATTTCGGGATCTGTGAGGACTTCAAGTTCTGTGTAGGAAGCAGCATAAATTGTGTGGTAAACCTTCAGGGCAGCTCAGTCACAGCAGGACTTGAGAGACTCAGTTCAAACGGCAGAGAGTGAGGTGGGGAGAGACAGACATTGTGGTTGAGGATCATTAAAAAAACCAACCAAACAACAATCCATGGTAGCTTTTGTTGTTGTTGCTGTTGTTATAGAACTGGCATGAAGCAGAAAAGGATGCCTCAAAAAAAAAAAAAGGCTTGGAGGTGTAAAATAACTAAACCAAAGTAATCAGTGACAGAATATTCAGGCTGTTTGGGAAGCTTTGCAGTTTATAGTTGAATTGCTATTTCTGAGCTTATACCATGGGCCACTTCTCCTCCAGGGAACTGTACTGGCATTAGAGGTGGAAAGGAACCAGTGGTAGCAGTGATGCTTTGGCAGGAGATAGAAAGAAAATATTACTTAAATATTCAGGCATGGCCACTGAGATGTCTTAAAGTATCGTTAGTTTATGCCATTGACTCATCTACTGCTCAGTGGGGTCTCCTCATCTGGAGTTACAGGAGGATCAAAAAACCAAACAGAAAATAGAGGAGTCTCAAAAACCTAGAGGAGGTGCTCCAGCATGGCTGGGATGTTTTCCATTTTCATTTTCAACTAAGAAACTGAAGTGGCTTGTTGAAAATGCAAGTGTTCAATTGCATGCATGGAAATTATTTTTAAATTACTTGGGAGCTAAAATGTAGATATAGAAGCAGGAAAAGTAGGAACTCTGTCTTGTCTTTTGCTCAGTGTGTGTTTATGGGAATTATCCCTTTTTTCTTTCCTCTCCTGACCTCATTTGAAATGTTTCTGAACTGCCACCTCTAAAAACAAGGAACCAAGTTGCAGTCAAAGTGCCCGAGTATTTGACTAAGTGTTGCCTATGTTTATTGGTAGAATTACACTGACTTTGGAAATGGGATGCTGTTTTGAACCTGAAAAACATTATCGTCTCCTTCCAAAGTTTTGAAAAGAATCAGAGAATTTGGAATTAATTTGAAAACATTATTTCTGTTTAAAATGCATTTTAGCTAAATGTATAACAAGTTTGGCATTTTTTAAGATAAAAACACTTTGTGAAAATTATTAATACTGGGTAAAATGTAAATTATTTTGGCAGCTGCCTCATATATCAGTTTTTCTTATTTAAAAAGAACCAAGAAAACCCCTTCTCCACTGAGATTTCTGCTTGTCCAATTCTAAGCCTTGTCAAATGCTGTCAGCTAAGGGTAATTGCAGAGCAGCAGGTCAGGCAGGAGAGCTCAACATCCATATTGCATGCTTGTCTCTTTTCCAGATCTGCTCCATGATACCTGGAGTATCATCACAATGAGTAAATCTCACTTTGGAGTTACAATATAGTATTTTTCATGAAGACTGGAGAACTGCTGTGATAGGGACTTATACAAAACCAGAACAAAACCAAAACCCCCAAGGAAACAACACACAAAATAAAGAGCTTGGTTATTGAGAAAAATGGGAATTTGTGTTGGGATGTTTTCGAAAGGATGGTGACTGGTTTAAGTTTCTGTAAGGCAAGTGAATGCTTGAGTGAAAAATTCTTGTAAAGGCAGAATTCCCTTCTTGTCACACCTGTGCCACCTGCTTTATCCGTATTTTTACACATGTGCCATATTCATACATTTTTCTAGACAGTTCTCATTATTACCACCAACCAGGGATGGGAGAAGGAAAGTGCAGATGATGAAATAAATTGGAGTGGAGGATGGAAATTCTGCTTTTTCATAGGAAAGCTGTCAGATGGATTAATGGCTGGACTGAGCCAAATAGCTCCATTATCAGATCAGATAAAGACCTCTCCCCTCCCCGGCTAAAATAATTGAGAAAGGGGGCTCTGATATGGATTTTGTGAGACGAACTTCTTGAGAGTAAATTAAAGACAGGATAATAGAGTTCCTCACTACGCATGTGTGACTACTACTCTGATAAATTGGGATGAATGTAATCCTATACAGGCCAGCAACATCCAAGTCTGTCAAAAATACAGATATAACTGTATCTATCAATACAGATGTGGTTTATTTTCTTGCAGGACTAGGAGGGAAGCTATAGAGCATATGAATGAAATGGAAGATCGCTGCAGTGGGTATGCCATACCCACACAGACAGAAAACTCCATTATCTTCCACTCAACCATAAATAATACCTTAGTGCAGGAAAAAGTGTGTGTGAGGGAGTGCAATAACCTCTCCCAACCTAGTAAAAGGAACATAGGGAAGGGAAAAAAAAAACAATGAAGGGAATAGGTTTAGTGTCCCATCCTGTCCACACCCCACGGTAGCAGCTGGGACTGTGCTTGCCCTGAACCCACTTTGGGAGAGGTGCTTTGGGAGGAATTCTGACCTCCCGTGCCCACAGTGGTCACTCAGGCTCTGGAGTGACATGAAGAGTTAGCTGACTGTGACCACAGGTCCTGTGTAAAGAGCCTCCGAGAGTTGTGATGCACCATTTAGTTCCCTTTCAAGCAGGTGCCTTGCACAGGCACATCCCTGCCCTTTGCGTGGGACCAAGGGAATCAGCCCCGTGCTGAGAGGCTGCCAATCTGTGCCTACCTCACAGGGTGTGCTGAGAAATTAATAAAACAAAGTGAAAGCAGAGGTCAGAGAAACCAACTGACAAAATGAACAAGACAAATGAGAAAGGAGGCTGGAAGAACGGGCTTGCTGTGTGCAGCAAGGCTGCAGATGAGATAGGAATGCTCCAAGCAGTGATTGCAAGGTGACTTGGCAACGTTCTGCAAATATTTGAGGAAATAAACATCACTGGGGAAGAGAAATTAGTACAAGTTTTATCATAGAGAGAGGAAGATGATCCGCCACAAAAACTTTTTGAAAGACATTGATAAATGGTGAAATAAGCCTTTCAGTGGCAAGAGATGTAACACAGGGTAAGATTTTTTAAAATGAAATTGGAAATTAGCCACAGAAAGCACTCCTGCTTTGGGTGAAAGAATGAAGGTGTTGTGTACTAATGTAGGCATCTTCTGGGTTTTGATTCTCCTATACACCATGATTTTACATGGGCTTGTACCTCAGGGATGTGGTGTTCTAGAGAAATGATAATAACCAAGAAAAGCAAGTTAGACAAAAAGCATCAATCCTTTGATAGCATGAGAACTGAGTGTATAATCATGCTCAGCCTTGCTCAGAAGCCCAAAATAACAACTTGCAGCTGTCTGTGTAGAGGCTTTGTCCCTTATTTGCAGGGAGAATGCTCCATGTCTCATGCTGAGGTTTGCCCCATGGAACCCTCTGCTGTCCTCCCTGGGACCTTGGCTGGAGAATGCTGTGGTTCTCTTCACCCAGAGTGTCTTGTTTTTCCCTCCAAGGAGTCAGAGGGGTGGGAATGGGAGAGAGAGGCCATTGTGTGCCTGAAGCTCAGCCCCCCCTCCAAGGTGGGTTTCAGCCAGGGTGTTCCCACAGTGAGGGAGTTCAGACTTAATGGACAGTCCAGCCCATATCAGCCCCAACACTTTGTTTTGTGGCACCTTATTTTCTCTGGTGAGCAACCCTGTTGAGGACTTTACAAATTATAGATGTATAAAATCACTGGAATTTCCTGATGTACACAGACTCTTTAAAACCAAAGTGCAACACATCTTTGTGACACTGCTTGTCTTTAGGAAAAGCTGTGTTAATTCCCCATCACCACATTTATTTGTATCTCCTCATTTTGTCATTTACTACAGCTTCTAACAATTTATACTATACCATGCTACTCTTTATGCCAGTGGACCCGTGGAGGACTGTTCTCAGCAGACTTGGGTTTAAATCAGAACCTCTGTCAGATTAATAGGTTATGAGCAAGCACAGAGGCAGAAGTTTGCTCTCTGGAGCTCTATGATTTCTGCCTTCTATAGCTGGCAGTGCTCCTGGCTGGTGAGGGAGCTGGCTCCCTGTTTCTGTGGAACAGCAGGTGACCGTGTGTCTGAGCATCCCTCCTGGGTGGATCCAAACTGCTTCTTTTCCAGAAGCACATCACTTGTCACAGAAATTTTATCTGTATTAAGATCTGAACACCGATTTTTTTTTTTTTTTCATCCATGCTCATGTGTTTTTCTGCTGTTTATCTTCCCTGGATGTGCTCTATGTCAGCCCTTTCAAAATGCTATATCTTCCTTTTTCTTCTGTTGGAATTCTGTTTAGGGACTTGATTTGCCTCCAGAAACCTGGTGGTGCAAAAATTATTTTTTGGGGAGAGGTCTTAAGGAGGATCTGTTACCTTCAGTGAAGTATAGTCCACACTTGTCATCACTGCTTTTGTTTGCCACCTTATCCATCATTCCTGAGTCACAGTAACAATTCAGAGATCTCACTGAAGACAGAAGAGCCTCGTGCTTGTCTTTAACATATCATCCCTTTCCAAGCAACTGTTCCATACTATGAAATGTCTGCTCTCTGTTTTGTCTCCATCTATTTTTTAACTTAGCATCAATTAGTTACGTGGTCTTTGTAAGAAATGCTTAGCAGAATTCTCTCTTCAAATACAGAAGGATTTTCTCATCATCTACCCTGCCTTTATTCTATTACCCTTTGAAGATGAGGATGGATAGATGGATGTGGGCAGACAAACTGCCTCCAGAATGCTCCAGCAGTCATTTCCTATACTGAGAGTATTCCCACTTTCCAGCCCATCTGACCTCTGCTAGTTGCAGTGGTGCCTTCCTCTTGCTTGTTTGCAGACAAATGCTCAAAACAAGGTGCAGTGCCGTAATCTGTTCTTAAAAAACCTCTCCAAGAGGATGGAATTGTGGATGCTGATTTGCTCTCCCATGTTGAGAAGCCAAGCGGAACAGATTAACACACTTAGTGGTAACACAGTTCTGAATCTCAATGGGTTCAACTCGTTCTTCCTTCTTCAAAGCAATTAACTGTGTATAAATTTGATTCTGTATGGTATGTGCCTGTTGACTGTTTTAAGATCGTTTCCTGGTGATGTTGAGGTTTTCAATAAAACATGAAATAATTTACGTGACCAGATTACCCAAAATCCTTTTTCATACAGCCCATTCTGAGTAATAAAAATGTGAGACCTGAAATATGTCTCAGTGATCTCCAAAACCATAATATCCATGCTACTTAAAACTTACTTAAATTAAAAAAAAAAAAAGGTGAGCTGATTTTGCTCTGTCTTTCTGAGAAAATGACCTGAATAAAAATCAGATGCATTTTACTTCTTAATTCTTTATTACCGGGTTTAGGAGAGCCAAAGTATTTTTTATATCCCATCCAGAGGTTTTGCTCTGTATATTCAAGTCTGTCACTCTTTTGTTATCTTGCTTTTCAAGTTCTCACTTTCAGAATACTAGAGAAAAAAATAAAACCGTTTTGCTCCTCTGCATTATGTAGAAGGCAATGGAAGGAAGGCAAAATGACAGGAAAAGCTTGTGGGAAAGCAAAGCAGTGATCTTACATCCTTTGCTTCATCTCATCTCCCTCTGCTGTGACTACATGACCATTTTGTTTTGCAAACATCTTGCAGCGGTGTTCCCTCCAGGCCATCTCCGGCACACGCGTCTCTCGTGTCTGCCTCCTGCGAGAGCGGCACCGGCGCTTCCCCACGGATTGTGTGCCAGTGTCACAAAGCATGTCCTCTTTGTTTGTGAGCAAGATGACCAGCACTAGCAGGCTGCTCAGAAATGCCAGCTTTAATTACAAATTTTGCTTTCAAGGGGAGTACGCAGATTATGCCTGGGTATCTTAAAAGTGCCTCTTGCCTTTTGAACTCTGACTGTTATGCTTTGAAAAATAATAAGGCTTCTGTTCTCATGATTACTAGTCCTTGCTGTCACCCTGTCCTGGGAGGAACCCAAACAGAAACAAATGACTGCAGACAATCTTGTGCATCTTGAGCTGACTAATGGGAGGAAATAATGCAATTTCCCATTAAAAAGAAATAAAAAACCCACTGGGAATACGTTGCTTTCTTTGTTTTCTCCAGAGAAAACTGACCCTTTGGTTCTTGAAGTTAACCATGGTAGAGGGTGTCTCAGAAGCATTCAGTGTGAAATAGAGAGTACCACATCCCTCAGCCTGCCTTATTTTTAAACTTACATGACCCACAGCTAAGGACTCATCACTATGCACAGTAATGTGAAAACAACTGGCTACTAATTTCTTCCTGGATGATGAACTACCTTATCTGTAATGCTGCTTAATAAATGAGTATATAATAGTTATATTAGTCAACATTTTGGCAGAGTAAAGTGGATGAAAGTATAATGATGTTTACTCTGGAGGCCCATAACACTTTTATGGAAATATAAAGCAAATCTGAGTACAGGGTCACAGGAAAACACATTGCCTGAGGTATGCATCTGTTGTATTATATTAAATATATCTATGTCATATATACTTAGTACAATACAGGTTCAGGCATTAGGGGATGGATAATGTACTTCAGATTCAACAAACTTGACATCATTATTGACTTCAAAGTCTTATTGTTTTGGGCCAATTTCACTGTGATGTAAAACTCAGATTGTTGAATCTATGTAATGCTTGAGAAAGATGGCTGGAAATTGATCTGCTTACTCAGAGTTTATTCTTCAGGGACTCACACAAAGAGGCGTTGTACATGGTGAGCAGACCAAAGAGTTCAAGGTCAGTCCAGAAGCTTGGCAGGGCTGTGTTCTTTCACTCATGTCATTCAATTATCTTGCTGACTGGATGTGGACATGAGCCCTTGGTGATTACCAAGGAGAAAGCAAAGTTTGGGGATTTTATTAGTGTGTTGACAGCTTTTAGACTTTGCTTCTGACCTTGGGCATAATCAAACACACAGAATTTTTACAGAAATCACTGCTTTAAAGAGGAAATAGAAGTTATCATGAAATATGGTGCTAAGGGTTTTATGGTCAGTGACCAGGAGAACTTTTTGCCTGTCTTTAAAACTGTAGGTGTAAGAAAGGCTGGAGAACAAGTCGTTCCAGTGGCTTTCTTTCAAAGTACCTGTACTTAATCCTTTGTAATCTTCTTGCATTCTTATCTGCTCTCTGCTGGTATAATTCCACTAATTTTTTATAACATCTCACAAGAGTGAATTGTCCCTCACTCAGGAGATATTAAATAAAGCTGAAGAAGGTGATTTGCATCGTTCTGAGCTGCCTACTGACACTATTTTTAGCTTTTGAAGGTGATGGCTGTACTCCAGCTCTGACAAAAACAGAGATAAGTGCATTGATTCATTCAAATATTTATGCGCATTCTTAATCTTCTTCCTGGCTCTCAAACTGGTCACTGAAAAGCAAGTTGGTGATTTTGGGGGGTCTTTGTTTGTTTTTTGATTTTTTTTTTCCTAAGGCAGCATAACAGTGTGTGCCCCAGGCTGTGTAGGTTCTAGAAAACAAAGTACAGGTCATATGCTCAATGGGTGAAAAGCCACCACCCTAAATTTGCTGTTTGTCGGTTTATGGACTCAAAGGCGCATGAAGAAGAGACAGAAGTCAAGAGAGTAAGTTCATTGCACTTTTACTTGGTAGGGATACAGTCAGCTAAGGTACAATTCTGACTTGAATAATTTATTTTTTGTGCCGTAACTGTCATTAAATTAATAAGATGAGAAGAAAAACATTAAATGGAATGTTATAGGTTGACTTTCTTTATGGATCTGTTAGGAACAGGTCTAAGCTAAAATCCATATAGTTCTTAAATGACCTTATGTAAATGTTAAAAGAAGGTTTCTTTCCTCCTTGCCTTTTTTTTTTTGGAAACAATTTAGTTCTCTGGTTAAGATGTTCTGAACGAAAGCAGCTACTTCTAGAAGAGTCAAGCTGCCCTCATACATATTCCATTCCACAATATTGACATCATGTGAAAACAGTGGTGATTAATCCTAGAATACTCTAGAGTAAGTCACTGAATAGTTGGTGCCAGGGAAATTAATTTTGGCTTTGAAAATCTATACTGACTCTGGGATGAAAAACAGGGAAAAGTACTACATGAGATTGAGGCAATATTAAAGTTTCTTTTGAAGGTAAATATTATGTCCTTATCCACTACAGTCATTTGGAACTAGGAGCAGTCTTTTAGTCTTTTAAGACCCCCTTGGCATTCCTCAAGTTCTCTTCCTTCACTGCAGTCCATGATTTTGAGCAGTGCCATAAGGGCAGGATTTAGGTGACCAAACACAGACTGATCAAAGTCTCACTTAAGAGCCACCAGAAATAAGCACTTCCAGGGCCTGTGTTCTCTCTCCTCAGCTATTTGTACGAAATTCTGTTCTAAAATATCTCTTTCCTTCTGCTCACTCCCGGGGAGTTTCTGGTCATTAGCACAGATTTAGGTACCTACACAACAATGTGAACCTCCTGAGCTCCTTGTCACTGTCTGAACCACTGTCTAGCATGACCATTAGGAGGTTTCTTAGGCTGACTATATGAAAAAGAAATATGTGAAAAATTAAAAAATAAAATGGAAACGTTTGTATTTTAATGAAAAAAGTGGAGCGGTAAAGTTTTCTGCTTTGGTTTGAATTTCCTCCATAAACAAAGATTTTGGTAGTTTTGTCTGGTTGGAACGCTAAGGATGTTTGTGCTGTATCTGGTCTTTGAAATATGAGAGTCTGTGGATCAGGGCAGTGATCAAGCTTTTTCAAAGAAACGAAATTAACTGCCTTTACTGTAGATTGAAGACTATCCTGAAAAAAACCCAAAACAGTGAGAGAGCCATGTAGGGTGCTCAGGATCTCTCTTAGCTGATTTTCTGATTAGAAAATGACTGCAGCAGAAATCAATAGTGCTTGATCTAATAAATCCTTTGCCACCTCTGTGATGATAAATATTCTCTACCCAATTTTATCCCAGTTAAACTGCTCCTAGAATAAACATTAAATACGAACTCAGTATGGGTCAGTCCAGAGCCCTCTATTTGTGTAGTTTTAGGCAGAATGGCTGAAGTACTAATTTTCAGTAATTGAGTTGCTGCAGTGAGTCAGAATTAGAAAAGGAAACAACACAAACCCAGCAGAAGAGAAGCCTGTGCAGTATTCCCAACGCACTGAAGGTAGAACACGAGAGTTAAACGCAGCTGCAGAAAGTGGAACCAGCTGAATGATGGACTGAGCGACAAGTTGCACTGTCTTATTTTAGCTAGTCCTGGTTTACTCAGGAGTGCCAGAAGCTGCCAGGCTGGCAGCTACACAGGTAGTAGCTGAATATCCACGGCAGTGACAGCAGGCACAGTGGTAGAGCCCGTCTCTCCTGTGCCACCCTGCCCACAAGCCTGCCCTGAGGCAGATCCAGCTGCAGTGGGAAGGGGAGAAGTATTTTGTCTTGCAGCTCAGCCAGTATTTACATCTTTATGGGAGCTGGAGAACAATTAGAACCAATGGGGAAAATAGTAGGAATATTAATAGGAAAAATAAATTAGTCTGTATTAAAGGAAGATAAAAGGAGGTTTTATAGCTCTGTGACAATGAGTGCACCCAGCATGTGACCATTTTGACTTCAAGAGAATAGAAGAGCAGCAGCCAAAAGGCATGGAGTTAGCCTTGTTCCAGTATGTGTTATAAATAAATGAAAGAAAAAGAAATGGCACGATGGTCCTGATCAGGTGCACGGAGAGGTTTCTTTGTGCTGCTTAGCAGGAAAGGGGGGATGCTGGTGTGCAGTGGTGTGTATGACACACGAGGAGTGCCTTGCTCCGAGCAGCTCTTGTGGCTGGAGCAGAGCATTTCAGAAGAAACCTCTCTGGGCTTTCCCCTTGTAAAGTAAAATGTCTACAAGTTTTTTCTCTGAAGGAAAATAGCTGTGGTCTCTTAAACTCCGTTGAGCCTGCTGCTTTACAGTGTGTGTCCCAGAGCAGGGTGCATGTTGTGTCTCTGGCTGGGAGTTGCCCAGGACACAGTGCAGGCAGGCAGCGTCCATCTTCATTATGTCATCTGATAACTGTAGGGAGGCTGCTGTACCAGCCTAAACATCACTTTAAGTTTCTGAAAGTTAGAAATGCTACTAGTTACCTGTCTAGAATCAGCTTTCCAATATCCTGGTAAGTCAAAGTAAAAACACTGATATTCCCTTTCAGTCCAAGGCTCTATTTTATCTCAGAGTTTAGATTTCTTATACTTAAAATGTCTGCTTTTCTATAACAGTATAAATAAGATTAGACTACAAGATGGTTCCTGTTCTGCATGGATACAGTTTAACATTACTAAGTAACATGCAGTAGGAATGATAATGGATGCATTACCAAAAATGTTCATGGAGGCTTGCTTCCATTAAGTTAAAAAAGTAATGTAAATATAAGAAAAACTCTGCAAGAGAAAAGTTTATAAGGAAAATTTCAAAACAAAATCTTTTTAAAGTAGATCTCTGAAGAAAAGGTATTTTAGGCATCCAGTTGTATTGTCAAGACAGAGCATGAGAGTTCATGTGCCTGATCCAGGGACTGTACTGCAGAACACCACACTGAGCAGGGTAAAAAAGCACAGCTATATATTTTTTTCCCTAGGAAATATTAAGGCTTTTTTTGAGGGGTGAAGCTATGCAGATGGCTTCCCTAAAGCATCCTACTCCAGTCACAAGAGCTATTTGGAATAATTTGTTTCTCCCTGCTCTGAACAGGTTCTGAACAGGCACAGTGCTCATCAAAATATTTTGAATTCCCTCCAAAATAATAGACATGCATTTAAACCTATGTGACAAATGAGTTCATTCAATGATGTTTTTGTTCATTATACGCTGAGAGTAGGTTCACAAGCACTTCAGACAGTGCTGACATCCCTGTGACTCAAAATATTCATATGCTGTGGCTCTTCTAGTTTGGCTGGTTTTGGCAGTCACAAAGCTACCAAGCACTGAAGTTCCAGAATCCAACTTCACTGTGTCTATTTCTGACTGCAGCCCGTGCTGGGGGTCTGTCCCTCCTAACGAAGTGCTTGTCTTCACCTGGGCAATGCTACTGGCTGTAGCTCCACCATGGCTTTCCTTGGGAGCCTGGGATTCACCATTTGTTTTTTCTTTTTTCTTCTTGTATCTTTCTTTTCACACCTTCCTTTCACACAACGAGATGCTGTTTTCTCTTTGCAAGTATCCGGGCCCAGGGACAAATATTCACATTTTCAGACAGCCTCCCATCTGCATGGACTGTTCCCCAGGCGTGTCAGAGGGAGGCCAGGGGCTGGCTGTGTGGGAAGCAGAGCTGTCTGCTGTCTGCATTGCTCACCTCCCCTGGCTCAGGCTGTGGTGGGAAGGCAGCACGAAGTGAACAAAGTGGGCTTTGCTTCTGATTATGCTGTGTTGACTTGATGGGTGTCAGATAACAGCATCTCAAGGTGTGTCAGTCCAGAAGCTTTTTAAAGAGCAGAAGTACTGTTAAATCTCTATTACAGATAATGTAAGATTTGAAGATCAAGCCCAATTATTTTCTTTCTGTAACTTTTACCACCAATCCTTTTGTCACCCGTTACAACCTGTTTAATTAGTGTAGTAGGGCCTTTTTTATGCACTCTGCCGGTTTTACTGGTCTGCTTTTTTCCTGGAGTGCAAAAGAGAAGTGCACGTCTCCAACTGGGTGAGATCAGCTTCTCAGATTCTCTGTTTTCTTTATAGCTCCCGTCTAACAAGAACAGAGCTTGTTCTAACTTGTGTCTGCCGATGGAAGCTTTTCAAGGGTTTCCAGCCTGGGATAAGGAGTGGGCTTACACCCTCCTGGTGCATTCCCTGGGGCTGAGTGTAGAGAGGGCAGCTTCAGGCTGCTGTGAACCTGCTTGAAACTCCTCTCTGAGTTTAGATTATATCCAACAGAGTAGTTTGCCAGAGTTTGCTGAGTAGTATAAAAGGAGCAGACTGTGACTGTGAATTTCTCGGTGTATCTGAAGTCTTGTTCTAGTTGCGAACTTTATCCCAAGCTCAGTTGCTCAGTAAATTCATTTGTATTTTAGCTCCACAAAAGCCAGCTGACCTCATGGAACAAGTGAGGGAAAAGAAGTCATCTTCCCAGTGCTGGAAGTGTTGAAGTGGTTCCAGTTCCGCCTGCAAAATGCTCCAATCTACTGACATTTATTTTCTTTCCCTTATTTCTAGCTGCTTATCATAGACATTATATGTAGAAAAGCTATACTAGATCAAATTCTGACTTCATATGTCTGCCAATGAAAGACTTTTCCCGCAAGATACCTTTTAATTACAATTAATCTTTAACTTAGTTGTTTTTAAAACAAATTCAAATGAAGTTTCTGTCATTTCTGCAACAAAATGAATACACAAGGATGAATAACTTTGTGTGGGAAGTTCTTGACACTTTTCCTTTTAATATGATGTGTGGCACCTTATTACTACCCGTATTTCTGATTTCTTAAATGGCTTTCAAAGCAGAAGATAGTGTTAGCACATCATCTTTTTCTGTTTTATACTTCCTGGGATATTTGACTGAAATCCAAACACTTGCATCCAGCATGTTCTTGCTAATTTACTCATTGCAGTATCCCAATCAGTTAGAACACAGTGCTTTCTTCACCCAAGTTGCTTTTGCTGGTGATAGAATTGCTCATAAGGAAGAAGTCGTGCCTTAGGTGTGCAGTGTCTCCAGCAACAGGAAGCCTTTCCTGACTGCTGTGGTGAGAGATGTTTGTGTTGCTCACTGTGACAAAGGGGGGTCTGGTGTGACAGGCTGTTGTACCTGTAAGAGGAAAAAGACCTCTCAGAACGAGTGGAGAACATGCTGAAAAAAAATTGTTTGGAAGGCACTTCTGTATGCTGAGTTAACTTGAGGTCTGGAATAATAGAATCAAGATGAAACAGAGAGTGAAAACAAGAAACAGCATAAAGAAGAGGAGGCCCTCTGGGCTTGCCTGTCCTGTACAGCCCTTAGCAAGGGTGAGCGATGCCTCAGCCTGTGCGGGGACAAGTGTTGCCAGTGCAGAGAGTGGGGTGTGGCCATCACTGTGTGAAACACTCAGGAGAGGTCGTCTGGGATCCTGGCTGCAACTGGGATTGCCCAAAGTGCCACACCGAGGAGGCTGAACCACCATGGGCACGGTCTGCTGCGTTGACAGCCCTGATGAGAAGGGATTAGAAGGGTTTGTCTGTTCACCTGAGCCTAAAGAAGGGTGAGAGACAGTATGGAAACTGTCTATAAATACATCGGGAAAGACAAGAGCTGTGTGGCTGAAAGGAGTGTGCTGGCACAAAAGCCAAGAGCAGGTATGGTGGCTATGAATGAACGCAGGCTGTGACAGAGAAGCATGTTCTGATCCATAGAGGATGCAAGTCTGACATGGTAGAGACAAAACACAGCTTCTGAGGGGGAATGTGGCAGGTTTATGGGAGAGTTTATTTGGTAGGTTGTCTACAACAGCAAGTGGACCAGGCTGAACAATCTAATCTTCTGTCACTGCCTTGGGCTTGCTCTGAGTTTGAGCCCACCAGTCGTCAGTCCTCTCTCTCTTTGCCTTCTCCTCTGTTCCCACTCTCAGGAGTCTCCTATGTGTACCCTCCTACAGCCAGTGACATCTGCAGGAGAGGAAGATGTCCCCTTGCAATGTCTCTTTTGCCAGTGATTACATCAGACCCAATGATGAATATCCAAAACATTCTGTTTTCTTTCAGTATTTTTCTAAGAAAAGAAGTTGAATCCCTTAGGCTGGGTTTTCTGTGAGATCTTCCTTTATTTTCCATATAGGGAAGCCCTTTTAGCACCTATGACCCTTAGTGTGTCCCACATTGCTTCTGTGATAATCTGTCTAATGTTATGCACTGATAATTTATTAGATAAGAAAAGGAACTTTACCTGGCATAGTAATAGGAACATGAAATTAAATTGATTGAATTGGATTTAGCTATTTGACAATGCATGTAAACCTCCTCTCCCCTCCCCTAACTTCAGTATCCCATTTATTTCAGCTATCATATTGTAACCCATTTATTTTAGCTGCAATACTTTGCTTATAAATAAGGCATGGCACCTTAGTTCTAGATGCTTCTCTGAAACACTTTAGCTTGTAGCTTTTAATCTAGCTCATTAGACAACACAGTAATTACTGACGGGAAAGATCAATGCCTCCAAAGCTAAGTGCATCCGAGGAACAATTTCAGTTATCCTCCAGAACAATATGTTTCTGCATTGACCTAGCCAGCAAGTGCCAGAGATCCTGTTTTAGCTGAGGTGGATGAGTGCTTAGAGGAGTGAATCTGGATTGAAGTGTGGTCTCTCATGTTTTCCAATACTCAAATCCCTTTTATTTGCTATAATATTTTATATTTACAGCTTTTCAGCCTCATCCCTTTTCATATTTTGGTTTTAGCTGTATTAAAACAGATGGATATAACTCCTTAACCCTAAATAAGTTTTAATAGCTTCTATTCTTACTACTGATCATTAATTATGATGGTTAAATAGTACCATATTATCCATATGTTTTTGGTCTTGGAAATTTTCTTGAATAACAGCTGAAGCAACGTGTAGGTACTGTTACAGCAATTTAAAACCTCAGCTTTATAAAACCAAGGATGGAGCCTGATAATGAAATATGAAAGCACTAGATATCTGTAGACTCTGCTTTCTCTTCAAACTGAGAAGCAGCTTCCGTCTGCACAAGGAGTTCACCTGCTGCAGTTCTGGTTTAGTTTCACAATCTGTTTGTTACTACTTTTGATTTGAGTATTGTTTAATCGTAGATTCTTAGCACAGAAGTTTGTTACCAAAATGGGGCACGTAAAGCGTTGGAGCACGAATTCAAAGAGGAATTGAGAGGGAAATCAGTGCTGCTTTCCCAAACTTAATGTTCCTGCATCCTTGCTGGAACATTTGGCTATATGTTGGCCTTGTTTACAGTCTCACCAGGGTTAAGGGCCACAAGATGTCAGTGTAGCACCAAACATGAGGGAATGGCAAGCGGGTTTCTGCGGCCCCAAAAATTGTCCTGCTGGTAAGAGGCTGCTGACTCCGAGTACAGAGCGAGGCAGCGCGGCCAGGCAATGGCCCGTGTGATGAGGAGCCGCTCCTGAGCCGGGAGCACGGGCAAGCAGCCGGGAAATGTTCAGCACTTAGTATGGACTGTGCACGGAGCACACTCGTCCTGAGCGTGCTGCAGGCACTGGGCAGTGCAGCTCCCGTTTTCCTGCAAAGGACAGTCCTCTGGGCTTGCCCGGCTCCATTTGTTCCGCTCAACCTGTTGGTTCCTGCTTGCTGGCAGTCGAGAGAAATGTGTTTTATTTTGCATTTCCTACTCTATTACCATATATCCTTACACTATAAAGTAGTAATTCTTAATACTGTGGGGGAAAATTATTGAATAGTGGTGAGAAAAAGCAAGTGATAGAAAAAACAGTTCCTTGCATTGCCTTCTGGGTGACTGCTAAAGAAAATCTGGTTCCTGAGTTCTGAGACTTGTAATAGCTGAAGAGACATCTCCAAAAGTTTGTGTGTATTATTTTTTTTTCCCCCAGTTTCCTATTTCTTTGAGAAACTATAGTATGAAAAGTATAGTGTGAGTTGAAAACTGAGCAACCAAGCTATTTGGAAAATGCATCTTAGCACACTGGAACTGTGCTTTTCCAGGAGTGGCTGTTTCTGGATGCAAAAGGATCATTTGCTGTTTGTCTGTTTGTATCTGTACCCTCAGGCGTGATAACGCGGGAACCCAGAGGAAATCACACTGGAATAGCCCAAAGATATCTGGATCTGATTCTGTAAGTTAAATCAGCTGGTACAAACCAATTTATTTCCTCAATCATTCGTTTGTTCTCTGTTTCTCTTTCGGATTTGCGTAGTTTTCCTTACCCACTGTGTTACTCGGTAATTTTGGTGGCTCTGTAGTGAGGGGCCAAGCCATGGTTTCCCCTTCCAGTTCAGATTTATTCAGTCACAGTGTGGGTGATTACAGAAAAGAGAAAGAAATTGCAAATCCATGGACTCATTGTCGGGTAGCGGACTTTTCAAAATAATTAGAGGAAACCAGATATTTTATGACCTGCCAGATGAATAATTCTAGAGCATATTTTATTAAGGAAGATGAAGTGTGGTGCTAATCTTTGGGAAAGTTTCCCTTCATTAATACAGAGCTGTTGGCACAGTTGTGGCCTGGAGCTAAAGTTGTGACTGAGCGCCACTGTGAGACTCAGACATCTGTGTTTGGGATCTCTTTGGCACACGGGCTTCCAAAATACTCCCTGTCTCTCTTATTGACTGAAGCTAAAGCTGGTGCCACAGAGATGAAGAACTGAGAACTGCTTAAAATCCAACACTTGGCCACCATTTTCAGTTTGTGCCTCTTTAAATCTGGGTTTTTTTCTGAATTGCCACTTTCCAGGCTGTTTGTCCATGAGGACAGGTTATGGCACATCACTGAGAATTGGGAAATGGGAGCCATGGTTGGGAAATGAAGACCCCAGTGGGAACTGCTACTGGGCAGAGACACAGCTCATCTGTAATGACCGGACATAATGGCATGCATTTCTTTAACTCGTATTTTCTCACAAAATTTGTGTTCTGTTTAAACAAGTTTCTCAGTGCTGTGGTTTTTAAAACTGCTTGGGAAATCTGAACTGAGGGTAACAGAAACCACTGTGTTTCTGTGCCCTTAAGCCAAGTTTGAAGCAGTGCTTTGTGCAGAGCTACCAGTCTCATCCAGGGCAAAGGAAACCTAAGTACTCTAGACAGAAATGGCTTCTGAACATCACTGAAATGTGACTTGGGTGGTATCTCACTTAAGTATAGTTTAATTTCATTCATGAGAATTGTAAAAAAGGTCAAAACAGATAATAGTGACACTAAGACCAGACTTTCTCAAGCACTTTTTATGTATGTGACCATCAAGCCAGCAGTTATTGAATGTTGCAGGATAAGTTGCTTGGCTTTGATATTTTTGTAAAAAACACTGGTTCAGTGACAAAACGATGACCTGATAAAACTTATTTTATTGCGATATTACTCATTCTTTTTCTATTAAATCTGTGCTATGGTAGGCTATAACCATCAGAATAACCAGGCAATTTCATTTTGCACACTAAAACCTAATCAGGCATTACCTAAACACTTTCTTACCATTGTAAGTGACAGCAACATTTGATCCTATTTCTGCCAAAATCGATACATGAAAACTCACAAGGATAATACATTAAATGAACTAGGCCACTCATCAATTCTCCTCTTCTCTTTCTTTGATTTTATGAACATAAAGTGTTCCTCTTTACATTGTGGGCTTTTAGAACACACATATATTTGGACTTCTTTGTGGTGAGAATACAAAGTGCTAAGTCTTCATTAATGTAGGGGCCCCTTTAACAGATGCATGTGGATAGATACTGTGATTTTTATTACAACTTGTTAAATTATTACCAGTCTACTCAGCCAAAGTGTTATGCTTTAGGTAGAGGAATTAAGCATAATTAGCCTGCTTTGTTATCTTCATTATGATAGTGAAGATGGATGAAAAGATTTTGTGCCTGAGCAGGCAAATATTCTTGACAATATTTTAAGGTTGTTTCTATTTACATACCGGTTAAGCACAACCTGGTGTTGGTGAAGCACCTTACGGCAAAATGAGCTAGGAGAAAGAAAAATCAAACAGCTTGACTTTGAGGTAATATTCTTTTCAGTTTTGTCAGATGTGTACACTATACTCACTTTCTAAGCCGCTCTTTGACTTCACTTAAATGCAGTAATTACATATTGCTATCACTCCAAAGAAAAATATGAGGAATCTTCTAATCATATGGTTGATAAGAAAAAAATGGGTTACTTTTGAAGGCCTCGTTTGGGAATGCTAAACTGAAGTATGTGTCCTGTGCTTAGTGATTAGTATCTATCCATAAATCCAGGCAGGAAAAACTGGGAGTGCTCATGCACCCACAAGAACACATCCAAATGATACAAAGATAGCTTTATGCCCTGCTTTTGTCTGACAGAGACATGAGTGGAGCTCTGCTTCTCTTCCTTCTGTATTAATGTACTTTGGTTCACTACACCATCGAGCCACTTTTTGGTGTGAATGAAGGTAATTACTTCATTGATGTTCTAATTACCATCAGATTGTATGGTTGTTCAATGACAGGTGATCACAAAAGACTGCATATTTGACATCAGACTTGAAAAGTCCTTTCTTCTTTGTGTTGCTCTCATACACATCATACCTAGCACAAAATCTGCCATCATCCTTTGTGCTTTTGGGAAGGTGTCCTTTGCAGAAAGGCAAGATTTCAGATAAAAATCTTCGTCATCTGGGCTTGCATTGCTGCTTTATCCCTTCAGTTTCCTGTTCTTCTTCGACCCCATTTTCCCAGACACTCCAGAAACAGAAAAAAGCCCTCACATCTTCTTTGACCAAATATCCACCCACCCCCTTTTGCCAAATTGCAGCTCCAGGAGTTTAAGGCTCTAGAAGGAAGTTTTGGTGCTGACTGTGAGCGGTCTCCCTTTGCTCTGTAGAACGTGGTTATTAAAAATACAGACAGTGCTCCTTTCAGGGATATCTTTGGCCTATATGTGATGTCAGCAGCTGCTTGTCCTTCCGTATTTCAGTCTGGTCCTAAAGAAATGTAGCTGTGGGCTTCTGCCTGCCTGGCACCGTCTGTCCTGCCAGGTGATGCAGTAGCTGTGAGATCAGTATTAATGAGTGCAGGAACAGAGCCACAGCTACACGATGCTATCAGCAGCTTGTGCTTCCCTTGACAATGGATGACAAATGATCCAGGTTGTGTGTCCTCGCTGACTCGCGTGCGTGCGTCGTGTTTGCCTCCAGTGCGGAGAGGTTTCAGATCCGCAGCGTTCTAACGCAACAAATCCAGCAGGCTGAATGCCATGCACATGAGGAGAATGCCCATTTGCTCGGCAGCAGAATTCTGCAATATTAGTGCACTTGTAAATACGCTGTTTGAAATGGGACACTGAAAACTAGTTACTGTAAAAATATAAAAGGTTAATAATGCCCAAAGAGAGATCAGGAAAAAAATGGCAGTGCTGCGTTGAAGAGCTCTCCAGTGTAATTGCCCAGATAACCTGGGGCCAGATGATATCAACGATATCAACATTGCTCATGCCAGTGAACACGTACCTCATTGCATTGTCCCACTGGAACCAACAGCACTGCTGGGAGTGCTCAGCATAAGGCTGTCAGAAATGCTGCCCTAGAGAGAGAGAGGTCTTAGGAAACTTTTAAATGTCATTAAAGCTCTGTTAATCTCAGAGTCACCTCACCAGCAATGCCTATGGGACAGTTGACTAAATACAGCCATTGTCAACCTGACTTCAGGTACAGTTTATGAGTAAAATTGGATTGATAAAAGTATTTCTGCTATGTAAATTACTGATGACTGTGCATCTGCAATTTTTGTTTCTTATTGTACTAGGGCTAGGCCAAACCACACAGGGTTTTCTGGTCTGTTGCAGATTTCAAAATATGCAAATTTGCCCGGGGATAAAGACAATCCTGAGTAAATCAGTCTAGCTCAATATTCAGGTCAGTAGCAGGAAGAAATGACTGCAATGGCTGAGCTAAATTTCAGTGAGGATTCAGGCTTGGGTGGATCTTAAACTTGTTAAAACCTAAAGAAAGAACTGTGAATTCTCATGCAGAATTGCACTGGCTGTATGAACCTCTGTGCTCCTGAATGCTACCTATAACTGGTGTTCGGAGCAGAGGTGTGTCAAAGTATAGCTGCAGTTTAATTTATACAGACAAAAAGGCTCAGAAGTGAACTTAAAGTAAATTGATGTAAGGCTTGTTCCTCCTAGAAGTTTGCAGGAAATCAACAGGTTTTTAATAACCCACCTTGTCAAATAGTGGTGCTTTATTTCCTTTTTCATTATATGAAATACTTTCCTCCTCTTTTTAAAGGAAAGTTTCAAAGTTGTCAACTTGAAGTGACAATAATGCTGTTTAGAAAAATTCTCTGTGGCATGAAGTTTCACATCAAATGCTATGAAGTGAATAAAATCATCCTGAAAAATAGCGCTTGAGCATGAAAGGCCATCTCAGCACGTTTGAGTGATTCATGCAAGATATAGTCAAGATTTATTTGGTCTGAGTTTTTCCCACTAGCATAAAAATTCCTAATGGCTAGAACAAATATTATTCCAGTTACATCTTTGGGATACCATCTACTTGTTGGGAAACTTCCTGGAGGTCATTTAGGTTTTATTTCTCCAGTGATAACCTGGCTGGGTATGTGGCTACATCATTCCTCACCTTTCTCGGGAATCAGGAGGAAGGGAATCTGCCTTGTGATTTACCCCAGAAGACAGGCTGTGCACAAAGCAGAGCAGTGCTGTGGTGTGCACGTGGGTACTCATGAATCATGACCAGATGCACCTTTAATTTCAAGCTCAACAGCCGCAGCAATCCCTTTCAGTGAGTTGCAGTGAATTCAGAGTATTTCAGAAATAATCTAATAAGCTTCAGACTGCATTTTCACCGTGGAGACTTTTCTGTCTTTCTGGCCCTTTCTTGGAGATTCACTTTCTTTTCAACAGATCAGCAATACCAAAATAATCTGCTCCCTGCTTTTTTACTTTCTTTTCTTCATGTCTGCTTGAATAAAGCCAATTAGGTCTCTGAATGAGGAGCTTTTTGGGTTTGGGGCTTTTTTTTTAATAGCAGCCGGGAGGAAGAGATTTGAACACCTGCGGTCTCTTGATGGAGTGTCACAATTTGATTTTCCCAAGTCTTGATGTTCTTTCCCTTTTCTCTCTCCTCTTTTGGTGTCAGGTTAATATTTGTACCTTTTGATAAGCAGACCTCCACAGGGACTTCTGGGCCTTAACCCCAGCATTCTCAGGCTGTGTTACTTTTGATAAAATCAGACACTATTGTGATCACGAAAGGCTTTGAAAAAAAATTCCAGAAAAAGTGGGGTTTTTTTTCTTTCTCTTTTTCCTTTTTTGGGGGATATCAGGCCCCTTAACACTTCTCCAGAAGGAGGAATAAATTTTTTTAAAAAGAGGGAAGAAAAAAAAAGGGAAAGAACTGCTGTTCCCTTGGCACCCTGAATGAAGCAGAGCAGGGAGCACAGAATACTTACGTGCCTGATAAATGGCTGTGCTGCTGAAAGCTAAAACTCTGAAATGGCAAGGCAAGGCATGGAGGTCTTATCTTGTATACAGGATGATGATGTACACTTGCTTTAGGGAAACCAGATTGTGAGGCTGACTTAGGGCTTTGACTTACCTGGGACTTGATTAATACAACAGATTACATGTAAAACAGTTCACATGATGAAAACCAGGAATAGTTCTTTGTGGAAAAACAAAAGCATTTGATAATCTCCTAACCAGCCTAGGAGAAAGTAAGGTTTACTGAGATGATTCCCTTCTATATGAATCCAGTGATGTGGGACTACTGAGGGAAACCAAAGAGGCCAGAACCTCATCAGAGCAATGAAGCTTCCCAGGGGATTTTAATTCCGGGGAATTTTTTTGTCAGCTCCCTCTCAACTTACATTTGGATAACACTTCCTAGACAGAAACACTGGTTGATGGGAATCTGGCATGAGGTTTTGCAAGTCCTGCACTTTGATTTATGCCATGTGCAACCCCTGCCTTGTTTGTCCACAGAATAATGCATGCTGTTTTCCCCTCGGTGACTTTAAAAGTATTGCTTCCAATTTGAGGAGATGAAGAGTAGGGGTGCAGTAGAGCGTTCATGAGACTGGAAACATGAGATGTGAAAGGGGAGGCAAGACCATGGATTGAATCAAATAATGGAAACGTGAGTTACACCAGAACAGAGCAAAACAGGGCCAGAAACTGGGAGATGTACAAATCTTGGTCATCAGCAGGGACCCAGAAAACTTCTGGAAGTGATCTGTCAGAAGCAGAAGGAACATAAAAAATGAGAAGCCAGCAAGAAAATAAAAAGCTTGGAAAAGAAGAGGTTAGGTTTTCATCGTGTCTTCACCACAGGATGGGGATTATGGGTAATGGGGCTGAAAAAGCATGGAATGAGCAGTTCATTTTGAAGTGGATCAAAGCCACTGATTTTGGACAGAGTAGGATTTGTCAGGATTGTGACAAGGTTAGAATGTGGGCCCTGAACTACTTTAAGGCATGCTCAAAGCTCTGCAAAGTGAGAGAAACTAACCTACTGCTACAGCTCACCCAAGAAAAACTGCTGTGTGACAACTTCAGGAATTTAGGCCAAAGTGAGCAGGGAAAAGCAAAAATATCTTTAAAATTTAGTTTGCTATTTTCAAAGTTGTATTGTATTCCAGAAATGCAGGAACTTCTCATTTCTACGCTTTTACACAGAACTTATTATCTCCCAATTAAAATAAGGCGTTCCAATTTCACTTAAAAGCTGGTCTAATGAGAAAAAAGACTCAAAACCTTTCTGAAAATTGAATAGCACCAAAGTCATAGTATGGTGAGAGGCTTCTGTCTTTCTTAATTAAAACTCCCAACAGTTAAAATAAATAAAGTGATTTGCATTTGATCTAACCTTTTTTTATTTTTAATTTAGGTTCATCCACTAAGGTAAAAAAAAAAAAGAAATTCCATTATTCCCAAGATCTAATTAGTTCTGGATACAGGTACAGATTTTCTGCCCTTTTTTCTTTAGGTTTCAGCATTCACCCAGCACAGTATCTCTTGATCTGTCAATTTTTCTGAGCCTTAACTTAAGGAAGATGGAGTTACTGTTGAAAAGTCTATTGTAAAGAAAAAGATTGATCTAATGCTAACTGAGGTATTAAACCCCTAGGAATTGAAAGACACCTGTGGATTTAAAATAGAGGAAACACTTTCTGTGCTGATAAACTGTGAAAAGAAGGGTTCTGTTTACTGCATCTGGCCAGCAGCTGCCCGGCGTCAAGGTGTATACTTCAGTGCTGCATCCAGGCAGGCGCCAGTGCTTCCGAGAAAAGCTTGGAGCTTTAGCCCCTAGCCAAGCAATCAGTATGTCACTTAAGCAGCACTTCTGATCCTTGAGACAGATGTAGATGTTACATAAATTTTCTTCTAGAAAAGCCGGTAAAACCACCCAGGGCAGAACCTAAGTTTCCACTGCCTGATGTCGCAGTTAGACTGACTTTCTGCCTTCCAGAACATCCCAGTTTTCTCTCTAGCTGGGCTCTCCCAGCTGAGCCCCCACGAGCTGCAGAGATGCTCTCATTTGCCTTCTGCCTCGGTGGACGCCTAAGCAGAACCAGCTCCAGCAAGAGCGCAGGAGACTGTACTGGGTCAGGGTGTAATTTGCCACTCTTAGTGGAGAGTGAGGATTTGGCTACTTGTAAAAGTTGCCTTTATGTGGTGGTGCTTCGAGGGCAGGAAGAACCTCAGCCTCCATATGCCCTTACTTTGTCCTGTCAGTGCAATAAACCACTGCAAGGGCAGTGTTGAGGGTTAAGGAGCTCAGGGGCTCCAGTCACACACTAGGATTCTGTTCCTTCCTAGCAAATAACAATTAGTGGGCAACACACTGCAGAAAGGTCAATGATTGCCAAGCTCAGCAAGTCTGTGAAAAGGCAAACTTCTGCAAAATTTCCCCCTCCTCCTCCAGATGAAACACGTGCCTTTTTCTCTTTCTCTTGGTGTTATAATCTGTCACACACATGTGGTTGAGACTGGGACCAGGGATTTGAGTGCCCTGCTGAGTGTGGCTGAAGCAGCTCCATGTGCTCCCCAGCCCCGAGTTCTCCCTGCCCTGTGGCGAGGAGTTGCCACGTCTGTAGCCGGATCCGTGGAGAGGAGCATATGCGGCACCTCAGCAAGGGCTGCAGCAGCCCCCGCGTAATTGCAAGCATGTTGTCATTGACTCTTCAGGCTAATTAGGCCAGAGAGGTGAGATCACACTGGCAAAAGAGGCTGTGAGTGGGAATGGCTGCGATGTTTGCACACATTCTCTTCTGCCGCTTTTCTCCAGGCGCGCGGGAGGTCAGCCAAGGAGCAGCGAGGTCGGCAGGGTATGGGAACACCTTTAAACGCTTCAGCTGGTTTCACCAGGGCTCAGGAGTCAAGCCCTAGGCTTTATCCTTGAAGGCTTGATCAAATTGCCTATGGTTTCAAGGTCTTTCTTGAAAATTTTTTTTCCCGAAGTGCTACTTTTTAAAGAAAAGTTGGAACATTAAAAATCAGAATTAAAAAATGCGGTCACACAACAGGAAATTTGCAGGTCAGTTTAAACCCTTCTCTACCTCACCTCACATAGAGCAAAAACCTATTTTTTTTGGTCCCTCCCTGAATACAATACTTTTCAGTGACTTTTTTTTTCTTCCTTTAATAGAATAAGTCCTCTTCACTCATTCTGCTTTGTTTGAAAAAACAACATTACTCAAAAACACCAGCAAAATTTTCAGCTCCATGCAACACTCCTCTATATCAAACATCATCTTGGGGAGTGCCCCTTCTCCTTGTATCTGATCCATTCGCTGACCTGATAACATTAGGACAACAGGAATATGTGACATGGGATTTATGATTTGGACTACAGCAAGGGATGGGCATCTCTGTCCAAATTTTTAAACTCGGTTCTCTCCTTCCAAGCAAAAAAGCAACCAGAGAAAGGACGCTATTGCTTTCCCTCTAGTTTTCTGTCTCTAACAATACCTGGTGGGAGTTAATGTATTTATCATTGCCACCAAAGACGCATCATACCAGGCAGAATTACGAAGAAATAAAAAAGAGCTGGTTTATTCCTTTTTCATAGTTACCTGGCTGTGGAGAGGGGACATCGTGCTGAAGCATCCCCTGGTAACCTCAATGTTGCTCGACCCAGAGCAGATGTGATTTTTCTGAGAGGCTGAGCTGTGTGACGGGGAACAAGCTGCTAGGAGTGTGTGGACATCTGGTATGGGCTGTAGTTCAGAAGATGTACAGAAAAGTGGCTGCAGTTTCTGTACTGCCTGTGGCTGCCCAAAGCAGCGCAGTGGGGAATCTCTCACCCCTAGGATGAACTGTAGATGGCAAGAACAGCTTCTCTCCTGTCTTGGCCGAGAGCAGCAAACCCAGGATCTGAGCTGGCAGACTTGCAGGCTCAAATGTCTGTGCAATTAAGATATTTCAGAGATTTCTGTGCTGGTATAATAAACCCACAACTTTTAGAAATGCAGGCATAACCCTTCCCTACTACATTCATTATGGAGTGATGAGACAACTTTTGATTTTTCGCTTCTGGTGCCGTTTCTCTCATCCAGCAAAAAAGGAAAGGAGTCAGTAGGGATAATCCCTTGGGAGCACAGTATTTAACACTCATTTGGCAGGTGATATTTACCCTGTTTTAAGAGGATTAGACACAGTCATAGCCCAGAATACCAGTTAAGGTATCTCCAACATCAGCGATTGCTTTGCACAGTCTTTGCCCTTTCAACCATCTCTTTGTAACACTGGGGGCCACTCCTGGATCATCCTCTGTGCAGGGCCCAAGGCTTTTCAAAAAAAGAGAGCGTGAGAAACTGCAAACAAGACACATCAGTGCAGTTGTATTGAAGTTGCTATCAAGGCATTTATTGGTATGCCAATTGCACTTCACCTTTCCAACTGTACAGCTCTCTTGTTTTTCGAACCTGCTCATGCTTGTAGCATTTGAAAACACACCATGGACAAACCATTTAAAGGCAATAGAGAAAAATGCCAACAGAAAAATAAGTGGGAAAGTAGGAGAAACGAAAGGGTTGTCAAGTTTGGGATTTTACTTATTTATTTATTTATTTATTACTTAGTTTGGAGTGGAAAGTATGTGTAATCATGTGGAAAGTAAATTAAGACAGCTCACTTGTGGGTGTTAAAGAAACACCTTATTTTTCTGAAAGAGGCGTCTGTTGAGAGATGATAAGGTAAAGCACATTTCCAAGCTGAACTCCACTCCAGAACCTTTTGTAGGGCAGTGAGGGTCTCTCCAGCCCCAGGAGTAGCGCTGGGGTCAGAAGATGATCCCGACTCTGTGTCAGCAGGGTGTTCTGTGAGGTATAGAGGGGAAGGGAGAGCCGCCTTCCCTTTCTGTTTTCTTTCTTTGCTTCTTTCTGAATCTTCTGCCCTTTCACCTCCTTTGCTTTCCAGCGCAGCTGCTACCGTGCTTACCTGGCTGCCCAAGTAAAGCTCAGCTGGCAGCTGTGCCCGGAAAAAGCCTGTGGAGAGGGAGTGTCTGAGACCATATCTGTGGCAACGGCCCTTGTGGCTGTTATCTGCTTTATAGAAAGGGAAACTGGTATTATTCAGTCAGTTATCTGAACTCATGAATGGGTAATGACAGCAACATTGCAGCTCTTGCTTAATGTTCATTGCAGAAGTCAGACCTGCACCAAAGGACAGTGTGTTTAAGCCTTGGGGAGCACATTCTCTTAAAGCCTTGGCAGAAGGGAAAAGAAAAACCTTTTATCACTATAGTTATTTTCTCAAAAGCACGAAAAATGGAGCAGGTTGAAAAAGAAGATTCGAAGACCGCTACATCTGTAAGCAAACAGATGGGGAATACAAACAGAGGAGGGATCAAGTCCAGGGCAAGCGAAGAAACAATTTCCACTGAATGCCTTTCTTGGTCTGGGTCAGTCCTTTTAAGCAAATGTGTCAGATGTTCGAGGCAGCGCACACCTCTGATATCGTGCGCGGAGGCTGGGATGTGAAGCCAGCCTCGCCGCAAGGCTGGTGCGAGAGTCCGTGCTGGGGCCTGCGCGGGTGTGGGACGGCAGCCGCGGCAGAGCGCAAACTGCGCCTTGCTGCGCGTGCTCGCCATTGCGGCCGCCTCGCTAAACATCCCGTCAGACCTCAGCCTGGGGAGTCAACCTGAGCTCAGATTACAGTTTGTTTTGCCTACCTTATCCCCCAGCTCGCCGCTACGGGTGGAACTGGCACCTTGAGGCCTGCCCCCCCCCGTTATTTATTGTGGCACGCGGTGATGAGACATCTGAGTGAGGGATATATGGAGCGTGAGCGCTCGGGTGTCTCGGAACGGGGAAAAACGCAGAGGATATACTGAGCGGGGAATTTCAGTCAGGATTCATCAGCCATCAGCCAGAGCAATAAAGATCCTGGAAAGGCTTTACTACCCATCGGGGAAGTTCTGCACATTTTCTCAAATCTAAAAAGATACAGTGGGAAAGACCAGGAGCTTAATGGCTCATTTTGTGCCTTTCATTAGGTCATTTCAGCCATTCTGGGGAATATTTCCCACCTATTCTTAAACCCACTTTTCATTTACATTTCATGTGCTGAGTTCTGCAAGTATATCTGCTTTAATTATTTTCTAGAATTGTCCAAATACAAAACAATGGGTCGAAAATGTTTCATCGTGTATTTTCCATTAAATTTGAATATTTGCAACTCTTCTTGGTATAATAAATAAATTTCTATTGAAAAATCACTCTAAAGGAAATGCTTAATTAAAAAATGACATTAATTATTTTATCTGGCTTTTATAATAAAATGCTAAGAAAGCAAACATTTTGAAATGCTGTAATTGTAACAGATTGGTTTTTTTTCTTTTCATTCAGGGAACTGCTTTGATAAATATTTCCAGCTAGTCATAAGTTCATTATGAATTATACTAATAAAATAATATTTTCTCATAATTATTTAATGCTACATGAAACATTTTGGGGAAAAGCTATAGAAATTGTAACAGTGATTATGTAAGCAAATAGGAAATTCGAAAAGTACTCAGTGGGCATTTTTATTGCTTTGTTGCATTGTGGGTCCTTTTTTGGAATGCTGACAGGGGAAATAAGTGTGTGTATGACAGGAAGGTAGGGTTGTGTGCACAGGCAAGCCTACAGTTGAGTGGGAGGGATGTAAACTGTGCTAAGAGTGTTGTAGGTGTCCAAAGGAAGTCTTTTAGCTCTGATAGTAGCCAAGCTCTTAAGACGAATTAACTACAGAGATATTGGGAGGCAGTGGTGTTGTTGCGGGGGCTGATTAGAGGAATGGAAACCTTTATTCCACTTGCCAAATAGGAAATGAATTGGTGAAGTAATTTTGGCTCTCTGAGTCGGTGAAAGTGCCACAGGTACTCATTTGTTAAAATGTGCTTTTCTGCCTGAACTTGAAATGCTGCTGAGTTCAGTGGGAGAACTAATGTAAATAAACATCTATTTCACGTTCCCTCAGTGACTCCAGAGCCCTGTGCAGAACCACACGTGTGCTCAGGCTGCTGTATGTCATTATCTATCCATGTGAGCATGGGGATTGAGGGAGGAATACCAATGCTGTGGTCTTGCCTTTGACACCGACTTGCTCTATGGCCTGTCTCACTATCTCTGTGAATTTTATGTTCTTGGGTTCTAAAATGAAGATAATAATAATTATTTACCTGAAATGAGAGCTATGCAGCTTAATGAGGTAATGTTGTGAGGTTTTAAACCACAGAATATGCTATAAAACTCAGACTAGTAATTGAAAAGAGGATTTGAGGAGCCAAGCTAGAGTCACAAAGCACAGGATGCATAGCCCTTGTGACACTGGGTGATGATCTGGAGATGCTGCAGGAGAAAAAGTGTTACCACTTTTTCAGAAGTCTCACATCATCATGAACTGTAGATTGGGTCTTATATCTTCTAAACCAGGGACAACACCTCTGCAGACACCCCCTGCCCTGGACATCAAAGGGAATGGGATGTTCCCCCTGTGATTTCCCTGGCTGGGCAGGCTCCCCTGCGGTGCTGAGCTCTGCTTGGGGCAGCGAGGAGGAGCTGCAAAGTTACTCCCATGCTTTAAACGAGAGCTGGTTTAAGTATTTTGCTGGATGTGAGCTTTTAGAATGAATCTGTTCAGTGCTATGCTCCACTGCTGATCTGCAGCCAGTGATGCTGGCTTTCCTTTCCTTTCCCTGCCAAAGTGCTTGAAGGAGCACCAGCAGGGCACTGGCTCAGCCTCATGTGTTTCCTTTCTGGCTAATACCAGTGTCACAGTAACATTAACCAGAGCACAGAAGTGAAATGAGCCCTGAAAATACTGGTGGTATACAAAATTTGCTTTACTGATATGAAATTTTCCTCAATTTAAATAGAATTTTTAATGCAAAAGCTTTGTAGGCCTAAAGAATTTACCCAGCTGTTCTATTGTGCCAGGCAGCTGGCTTGTATTCAGGATATGTTTCTTGCTGTTTTGAAGTCAAATAGAAAAGCCGATATTCCTTATCACATTTTACATGTCTGCCTTGGGAAAACCAAAAATGTTCCTGTACCAACAGTGCCTTTACAGCAGGAGCATCTAGGTCTGCTCTTTTGTGAGGTTTAATATGCCAGTGCTGTGCTCACTGCTATCATTCTTTCCCTTTACCTACTTTCTACCTGGTGTATCAAGAGGAAGGTGGGTTTTTTCCCCTCTTTTATGCAGTGCTGATCTGATATATTTTTTGAACACGGAAGCTTTGGTTCAGATTGGGTGTACTGCTAGGGCAGGGCAAACTGATGAATTGTAGATGCTGTTTTTGGAAAGATGTGTCCAAGGCACGGCAGGTCCTTTGAACTCTGGACACCACTGCAGCTTCTCACAAAAAGAGGAGAAGGAAGGGAGGAGGCATCTCTCTTAAAAATATGATAGTGTTGCAGAGCATAATAGCCATAGCAAGAATGAGGGGCCTGATGTTAAGCTGGGGTGGGAATCACCTCATGTACTGCTAGAATATTTGTTATCTGCTTCCGTGCAGTTAGCCCAAATTTCCCTTCAGAGACAACTCATTTGACCCACTTCAGTGTCAGCCATCAACTGAGATCAGTTAGGATCTAGGAAGAATCTTGGGTCAATATAGACAAGCAGGTCTTGACTAAGGAGAGCCTGGCGACGACTTGGTCACGTCAGGTGATTCCCACCTGGGTCCCGCACTGGGGTCACAACAAAGCCGGGGGTTTCTGCACCGATTTAGAAACACTTCGGCTATTGCAGGGACCAATGGCCCTCTGGGCCAAAGGACAGGGACTTGTCCAGACCCCCCCAGGTCATGGGGAATGTATGGGCCCATGTGAGCACAAGCTGAGAAGCACTGCTGAAGAGCCGTGTGGGAAAGCCACTGCCTTGGGGCGAGCACTGACACGGGCACACGTGGCTGGGGGATGGAAGGGGCTGCGCGGAGCCGCCCTGTCCTGACCCTGGAAGAAGTTCCTTAGTGAAGGAGGAGAAGCCAGCAGATTCCAATTGTCCTGTACCACCTTTCCTTATTGTAAACTGAGCATGGTTCTCTTATTCTTCTCAGTGCCTAGCGCTGTATTGTCCAGCCTAAGACTCTGATCGGAACCCAACTCGAATAAATAGGAACATTTTAGATAGTACTATAATGGAATGAAATCTTCACTGCATTTGCTTCTCAAGTTGCTCCCAAATTCTCTTCACAACAAATTCTTAAAGCTGGAGGATGATTCCATAGGTAAAAAAAAGGGAGGTTTTCCTAATCCAAAGACAAGAAACATGTAATTTCTTTTTAGTTAGGAACCTTGTTCTGTTTTTCCCTTATTGAATTAAAATAGTACCACTATAATCAGGCTTTTTGTTTTTATTGGGTGTTTAGAAAGTCCATTCATTCATAGGATAAATCTAATTGGATCTAAAAATAGTGTTTCTTTCATTATACAAATAGCTATGGAGGCTTTTCCTGAAAGTAAGTACATAAATGCTATCTAAAAATTCTATTGTCATTCCTGACTAGGAAATACAGCTACAGTCAGGCCAAAAGCTAACAAAAAAAGGCCAGCTTCAAAGAACCTGAGTCTTTCTGCTTTTTTTTTTCTTTCTTGATCAAAATCCAGTAAAGAATCAGTGGCCTTCCTGCTCTCTGTGTGTCCCACAAGCTTTCTTACTTCTCCCCTGCAACAATTAAAATCCAATAGGACTTTTTCATGCTTTTGTATGCTGAATATCCAGGGTGTGTCATTAAGCACCAAGCAGGGAGAGTTTTAAACTTGAACAGCAGAGTGCCAAATTCTGGTATAGGATCTGGCAGGGGATGGACACAATTATATCCCTCCCCTTCTTGTGTAATCCCCTTTTTCATACCCTCTGTTCCCCTCCCAGCGTGCACCAGAGCACCAGATGTCTGGTTAGGAGCTGGAATGTGTCTCCCAAACAGAGACCTGGATTTGTAAAGACAAAACTAACTGTAAGAACTTTTTCTTTTCCTTTGCTGCTGATGAATAGAACATGGGCTTGAAAATGGGATTGTCTTCCCGCTGATAGACTGCAGGTCTTATCTGTAAACAAAAAAGAATTCATGAAGTAGGTGTTTGTTGTTGCTTTTCATAACTGCCTTGAGGTATTGAGGAACTGTAGGACTATCTATTTTAGGGGGTTTTTTTTGCCACCCATCTCTCCAGTATCTGTATATCTACTGTATAAAACAGACTAGGAGAACAAAGACCATTGTGGATCTCACGGGTGTTCGACTCATCGGCTCTTTTCCTGCTTACAGAAAGTTTGGGCTGGTTGAAAAATATTGTTTATAAGTGCCAGGAAAAGCTTTCAGTTTCTCTGGTCTAGTTTGAGATTTTGAAACTTTTAGAGAGTAAGGAATTCAGAAGCATCTTTTTAAAATACCCATTTAGACATGCAGCTATTAGACCATTCAGGAAGGTGTTGGGGAAGAAGCCTTTTGTGAGTTAGCAATTGGCTTGGTTTCCTGAGCAGCTTTCACTGCAGTGTTAACAGTGCCTGACATGTCAAGATCAACATTCAAACAAGGGTCCAAACGACAAGAAATATCAACAGGGAGAAATACGTTGTTTCTTTCCCAGAATTTCCTCTTCTGAAGTCTTTGTATTACTTGTGATTTATTGTCTAGTTCTGTGCTCAGAAAATGATTTGTCTCTCACTATTTTTCATATCAGATGCCCATAATGTATAACTATTGGATTTTATTTATTTCCTAATTTCCAGTCTAGAATCTTTAAAACAGGCTTAGGTTTTTCCTTTTATTGATAACCACCGGCAATAGAGATTATTCAGGCCAAACTAGAAAGACAAGTATCAAATTTAACAAAGAAGGAAAACAAACAAAATTTTGAACATTAGTAATTCTCTAGTATTTTATTCTTTATGTGTCCCTACTAGTTTCACTTCTAGCACAAACCAGTGCACTCTGGCACTTACCAAAACATTTCAAGTAAGTAGGAGGCCAGACAAGGAATGAAGAGAATGTTTTAATCAAGTCAAGTTTATCTGCAGACAGGCAGGCTCAGCTGGGCCTGACTCTTCCTGCTGAAGGACAAAGGACAGGATCGGGGAGAGTGATTTTTGTACCACGGGTCCTCTCTGAGTTGTGGGCTGCCCAGCATTCATCCCAAAGGAAGTCTAGCTCTGCCAGCTGACTTGCTCCGGTTGGATAAGTCAAGTTTGCCAAAACAGTAGGGTTTTGTAAACATGGCTCATTTTAAATCAAATTGCTGGGGGGATGATTATGCTGGCAGTTTAGCAGCCACATAAAAGGGGCAGTGACTTTTAGAAGGCATTTTTTCAAGCTCTTTTGAGCACAAAGCTATTTAACTGGGTGATTTTTTGTTCATAAGTAACACCCTAAATGGGATGTAGCCATTTTGTATGGCTTTTCTGGCTGTTTCTGTGTACTAAAAAGAGCAATAATTTTAATTGGAGGCTGGAAAAGAGAAAATGCTCAAGTGGTCTAAACATCCCATTGAGGAAGACAGCAAGGATGCTCTCAGGTCTCTGAGAAAAGAAGCTACAAACAGGAGGCTGGAGGAGGAAAGGAGGAGGATGCAAATGCACATAACTTGTCCAATCTATGAAAAAGATAATGCTTAAGGGTATCAAAGTCTGCGCTGTGATTAGTCAGCAAGTGTAGAGAGGACAATGAATCTGCACAAGATGACGATTTGAAAGCAAAAATTTTGAGGGAGAAAATGGGAAAGGAGGTTTTGCTGGGAATGATGGGCAAATGGTGATATACAACCTTTTTTTTTATTCAGCTGTTCTTTTCTTTAATATTGAAAATTTTACTCATCTCCCCAGTTAATCAAAGTAGCTGCACATCAGGGTTGCAATAAACACAATTGTACAAAGCTGTTTTTTCCAGTGGAAGCTGTTCTGTTGAAGCTTGGATGTCCTTGCCCACTATTACTAAAAATACGAAGTACATAAACAAATAAGTCTGAGATGTTCAAAACCCCAAGACTGGCTGCGTGCAGAACATCATTCACCTGCTGGCAGGATCTGTGCTTCTGGGCTGTGTTTACTTTCCCTCCAGAAGCAGACTACATTGAGGATTTTTTCCAAAGTAGAAGTCAAATCCTTAGTCAGAGATGTGCAAAGTGTTGGAATTGCTGTTTTCTGGCCAGCCATCACCGCTGTACTGTATTGGCAGGTACTCAGAAATACACTGAGCAGGAGAGCTATTCTTTTGGGCATCCCATGAATCAGTAATATCCGTATTCCAACTTCATCTTGCTGTATTGTTTGCTGCCTATGCAATTATATTTTTTTTTTTCTGCTGGGGTCACTGTCATTGCAATTGTTTTAATTGCAGCTGATGAGTCGTGGGCTTCTGAAATCATTAGTGGTTCCCGTGAGCTCTAGAAACAGAATAACATCATTTCTTCCTTGCTGTTCTTAGTCTTCCATGAAAGTGAAATCTATACAGAACTTAATTACATTTTATATCTTATGTGTTGTTTTAACTGAACTAATATTTACAAATGGATTTGACGAATATTGTTGCATTTAAAGGAAGGACCCCCTCTGTGTTGTCTTTTCAAGTTGCTGAAAAGAAATCAGAAAGAATGAGTTCTTTAGAAAACTTTAATTACTAGCTGATTTCATTGACCTGCTAGGCTGTTGGCATCTGCCTTCCAGTCTTTTTCAAATCATTTCTCTTTCATTTGGATGTTTAGGGATACATTAGCATGTGGCCATAATAATTACAAATTATAATGATTAAAAATTGGGGGGTTTCTGCTATCAAGAGTTTTTCTCATTCCAGCCAAAGGCAAAATACAAGCACAAATTCCTGTTTTCTTCTTTGTACTAAGGGGATGAGATTTGCAGATGAGTGTAGGAGGAAGGAAGCAGCTGATGGCAAGTTTAAGGAAGAAAGGAGGCATTTTGTGGAGACTTTTTGAAAGCCCTGACTCACATCCTCTGTTAGAGGACACTCCAGCCCCAACCTGAAGCAGCTCTTGAGCAGTGAAGGTTGAAATCTTGGTTTCAGTTGTACTTTGTGATTTTAGTTCTCTGACTTAGCCTTGTCCATAAATTTTATATTTTGCCTTTGTGTTTCTAAACTTTTAAATGAGGTAAATGAAGTGACTGCAGGCATTTAATTAACAAATACTAACAAGTTCATCTGCCATCTTCTGTTCCTTTTAAAGTAGCTGTTTACAGCAAGAAAAGACAACTGTGTGTTGGTAAAAGCAAATTGTGCATTTTCATAACTGAATACATCTGTCAATTAAAGCAATCCTCGAGGCGCTCTCTGAACCCTCTCTGACCAGTCTGTTGACCCCCTCATCTGCTGTCAGATTTCTAGCTAGAGAAATTGCGTTTCTGCACTTTTTTCCAGTCTAAATCTTCAGACTATCCAACGGTATTACCCGTCTTACAGAAATTACCAGTCTTCAGAAATTAGACCCATCACATGCAGACAACTATCCCATTCCTCTCCTAAATGGGATAGAAAGAACTCAAAGAATTATGCTAGGCAGTTGGGAGGTGGAAAAAAATACAAGCCTCAATTCTTCTTCCAGTCCTAGATTTTTCATATACAAGCCCCAGAGAGGAGCTGAAGTAGAAGCTCTGAATTATTTCTCATCCTTTGGCTGTCAAAGGTGAAGAGGTCGGTTTAGCCTGGACAGCCAGCACTGCCAGAGCTTCATACTTTGTAATAAAACTTGTGACTGTTGCAGACCGTCTGTGATGAATTCTTCAGCAAACAAAAAGGTCCATGATATCTCAAGCATCCCTTGCTTGCCCTGGCATTCCTGACTCCAGAGCCCTGTGTTCACTTGCTGCAGAAAGGGAAGCTTGGTGTGTGCAATGCTTGAAAGGCTCTGCTGGTAAATATTGGACTTGCATTTTTAACTCTACCACTTGCTCGTCATTCTCGATTTAATAGTAGCAGCTCAGTAAAACTTATTTTCTGATTTTTTTAGGAAATGTAATGATCCAATTAATTTCTATCCCGGCTGCTTTCTCTGTCTGAGTTTTAGCTTCATACCTTTGTTGCTTTTTTGCTTTCTTTTGTCTCCTTTGTAGGCAGCTGAAATGTTCATCTTACTTTAATAATCAAGTCCTTATATCTTACATTAGGCTAAATCAGGAAGTAAAAAATCCCTAAACCAACCTGAAGACAATTCTTGCTTGATAAGTGAATTAATATCATTTTAAGGAGAAGAGAAGGGAAACCAAACCACAATTAATTTAATAATATTTCCATCTTAATGTTTCAGGGGAGATTGATGCTTCTTACATAACATGGGAACTTGTCCACCTTTGTTCCGACACAGCTGTTCTTAGTTAGCCAGATGTGACCAAGAGTTTCCCTAAGTGCATTTTTTTGTTTAATTGGGCAATATATCTCTTTTGGGGCATGTAAAGTGTGACTGACAAACATCTGCCATGAACATGACTGTCTCTGCACTAGAAACATGCAAATAGATTTGCTCTGCTTCAACAGCCACTGGCATCTTCTGGAAACTTTTCAAATATATTAGTGAATATTTAGAAATGCTTCTGACTTGAATATTCTATTTCCTCTTATTTTATTCTCTCAGCATCCTTTAATTAGCACAGCCATTTACAGGAGAGTTGAGATGCTGCAGGGGTTTTTCACTTGGTTTTGCTTTTGCTGATGCTATTATTGGTGTCTTGCTTTTTTTTTTTTAGTATCACTCACCTTTATTGCTTAACTAAAATTTACAGTACCTTGGCTGTGACATCTATTTCATCACTGCTGCAGTGTATGGTTTTTTCCAAGAGTTTACTTTGCTTCTCTTTAAACAGAGCTGTACTGATGTATGTGGTGAGAGCTATAGGTAAAGTAATGTATGAGTTTCCATTATAAAGGTGATTTTTAAGTTATTTTCTTTAGTTACAGTGGGGTGCTGGCTTCTAGTGACATGGTAGTCTTTCCCCATGATTTCCATGGGAGTAGGATCAGGTGTAGCTCTTTGAGGAGGAAGGAGTAGAGCTGGAGGGATGTAGATTTCTCTGTGGTATTAAGGAAATAATTCCACCTGAGGAGGTTTTTTTTATTTTTTTTTTTTGGTCGCAGTTTATTTGTATTATCTGTTTGTTTCCTGCTTTTAGGAGAAATGAGAAAAGGAAGTTCTTGCAAAACATCATCAGTCAGGAAATAAAGCCACCGCAGTCAAAAAGTCAGGATTTTCCCAGTTTTTCCATTAAATTTTTGTATCTCTTGATTAAAGGGGTAGCACTGCAGTATTATCCTCAGAAAGGGAACGTAAGTGTTTTTTATGAAGGTGCATGTGTGACAGTGTCCCACTCAGACTGGGGTGGTGACACCAGGGACGCTCCCTTCTCCCAGCCTGTGTCAGCCGTGAGCCATGGAAATGAGAGGCCAAGAGTGCAGCTGCAGACGAGGAGATGGGGCTGAATATAGCCAGCAAATTATGGTAAAAGTCTACTGAATGGCTCATTTCTTCACTGGGGGCTGCTAAATCAGTTGTGGAGTCCAGAGGAAGTCCCAATAAATGATCACAATAATTAAAGGCCAAATTATCATTGACCTCCCAAGAGGGCAGCATTAATTTTGTGCAAACTTTGATGTTTCTCAGTTCTGTGAGCTCCATTTGTGGATTTCTGGACATTTATCTACGAAAGTTCTACACTTCACAGATTTTGACCCTCAAGAAGCTCTCACATAATGGGAAACAGAGATGAGCATTTCCATGGGGCTTGACAAATGCTCCCCACAACTTGCACTTTCCCTAGGTGCTTCTGAAGTCTGCCACGGAGCAGGCCCGATAGCAGTACCCATTCTGCTGCTAGGTTGAAGGCTGTGACACTAAACTGATGAGTGAATTTGCAAAGCAGAGTTGAATGAATTAAAAATTCCCATTGTCCACACCAAATTTAATTTCTGTTCTGTATTATGGAATGATTTGGAATGGTTAGTAAGGGTGAGGCCAACATGATATAAAGCAATTCAAGAAATGGTGTACCTTTTCTAAACAGAGCATTTAAAAGAAGCTGCTCTAGTATTGTGCTTTCATCTTTTTTATTTGATAATTTGATTTTAAATCAAACAAATCCAGCGTTCAGAGTATAGTTTTCTTATGCTGGGTTCACTGTATTGCCTATGTCCACTTAAATGCCAAACTTGTAGCATTACAGTTGACAGCAGGATGGAGTTTTCTGAATTAAATGTTAAAGATTGCAGAGAGAGTGAGGCAAATTCAGCAGCCACTACTGCATCAACACAATGGCTATGAAAATAAGTTTTATTGATCCACACCTAAGTAGGTACATAAAATATTTTTTGTTTTATAGCTAATCCCTGTAGAAAAGGCTAAGATATATTTCTAAATAATGTTTTCTGAAAGAGATGAGTGTAGTTCAATTCTAAAATATTTTCCTTTTGCAGCACTTATAAAGCAGCACTAACATAAATCCCAGAGTAATTGGTCACAAAGCAACAAGCTGGTTTATGAAATACACACTCTTGTGTAAATAGATAACCCATAGATCCCGAATGAAATTGTCTTTCCTAATGAAGAATCCATGCTCACTTGCATTCCCTTCCAGATATCTCCTCTTGATGGTAGAAAGCAGGCTGTGGCTGCCTTCCACACTGTCGCAGCTCTCTGCCAGTGAAACCTGCTTCACTCTTATTTCCCTGTCTCTTGTGGGACATTTTGTGGTACAAATCAAATCAAACATTCCTGCTTCCCATGTAAAACCTGGATGGAATTAAACCAGGTCTGTCTTTCCTGGGGAGGTGTAAGACACAGCCTGTTGCCTGTACCAGAGATTTGACAAGTAACAAAACAGCTGTGACAGGCTGGAATTTGTGTGTGCTGTGGCAGAGAATCCGTCCTTGTCAGGCGTTTGTAAGTTCCGCCGTGGCCATGGGAAGGAGTTTATCTATCCAATTTGTGCTCACAGATATGAGGTCTTCAGGGAGGAAGACACTGCATTGTGGCTGAAGCAGCCCTGGCACGGAAGCCTTCCTGCAGTGTGAACCCACACTGTCGGAGCTGAGCCACGATTCTGCTCCTGGAGAAGCTGCAGAATGCATTAAAATAAGAGCTGGGAAAGGCTGAGTGAAATTTTGACTATTTCTGACACAAGGGCAAAAAGACAATTACATGAATACTTGTTTGAATCTCTGCGAAGGGCTGATATGGTAAAATGTTGTTATATACAGACAATCACTAACGCTTTTGCAGCTATTTTTTGATGGGGTATAGACGCCTTGCAATACTCACACCATCTTTTAAAAAAGAATCAAATCAGTTGATGTGCCAAATGTATTCCTTTTTATATTAAAATGTCCTTTGGGATACCATCCTAGGACCAAAACAGTTTCTCTACTGTGTAAATTAATTTCATTCAGCTTGCTTGGATATATACAAAATGAAGATGAAATATCTCTAATCTTTCAAACGTTTTTCCATTTGTTAGACTGGAAAAAGACAATTTTTTTTTCATCCCTGCAGACAGTATTATTTTCTTGAATAAACCAGGAAGCCCTTCCATATTTTTACCAAGTAATTAAACCACTGATGAATTTTGAACTGATATCAAACATTTCTGCACTTCTGCTCACTGAGTTCAGTCAAAACCCAGTTTACCTTTGAAAAATAATTTAGAACAAAAATTTCTAATCTCGCCTAGGTGTTTTCCAAGTAATGGGTCTGACACCTTTGGAACATTTCTTGGAAGCCCTTATTACAAAAGGCTGTTGCTTGCTTTTCCACTGATCTCTACATTTCTGCAAATAACTTGGATTAGCAACAAAATCTGTCACTGTGAGAAAAAAATAATTTGGTTGGCTTTGGAAGGTAAAAGAGTACGTGCTCATGCAATAAGGCTCCTTGCTCCATCTTCTTCTCTTAGTGATTTTATCAAGTAGCAATTACCAGTAGCATGAAGAAGGAGGGGTGTCAGCAGGTCACCTGCATCAGCTAAAAGGAAACACCTGGAAAAAGGAGAATTTATAAAAAAAGACTGATTTGAGAAAGCTGAGGGTTTTTTTGTTTTTCTTCTGTTAGATCTGACTGTGGCCCTCAAAGGAAGGAAATGTCATCACCACATACATTTCCAGAAGTCTCAAAATCAGCAAAAGGTAAGGTTTATGGGTTTTTTTTGTGTTCACTGCTTGTCTCTAAATATAGTAGTAATAGGCATAGACAAAGCTTTTCGGCTGTAGTCTCTGAAGACTTTCCAGAACAAATATTTAATGTTCCAGTTTTTCTTTCATCGTTCATGTTAGCACAGAAATCTCACCAAGAGCTCCAAAAATTGTGGGGAGTTTCCTCAGCAGTTTTTGGTTTAGCCCTACAAAATTTCTGAAATTGTGTTTTACAGCTCTCCTCAATCCACAGGTAGAAATTTCCTACAAAATGCTCATAATTTTTTTTCTGTAACCATTGATTTGATCATGATTTGAACTGCAAATCATCAGGCTCTCCACTCCACCAGCCCTTGGATTTTGGCCTCTGTGACTCTCTCACATTACTCGTGCTCCAGTGTAGATGTGTAATAGCTTTTATTTCTGATACCAGGTAGAAAAGTGAGATAACGTTTGCATGTATTTTGTGGTAGAAGAAATAGCAGGAAGGAAAGGAAATTTAATAATCTCTTTCAAAAAAGCATGACAGAAAAAAGTTCCACACACCTCTTTGTCTCTCTTGGGTGATCTCATTAAATATTTTTGAAGCTAGAAGGCGAGTTAAAAAGAAAATCTAGCCTCCTTAAACACTGTCACTGCTTCAAGGAGAGTTCAAGTGTGACACAGTGCAAGGCACAATTAGCATTGGCCCTGGCAGTGGCTGTAAAATGTATGTTTAAAATGAGCCACAGAAAAAATGTAACAAGTAGTTTTATTATTACTCTCATAAATACACTTTATTACTAGAAAAATAAGTAGACTTAATTTATTCTAATTAGGATACCTGTTTTAGAGAGGAGCATGTAAAACAGTGACAAAGCACTGCTGAATTTTTGAACCATATATTACTTTTATTACCACATGAACCCCATATTTAACCTCCTGAGTGCAGCAATCAGGATAGATGATGTAAGAGGGGATTTCTACATTAGTTGGGGCTGAAGCACCAATGCCTTCCAGTGCATTTTTCTCAATACACAAGAAAATGGAAAAAGCAGAAAGAAAGGATAGTATAGTAGACAACAAGGAGGGATGGGGTAACAAAACCAACAAGAACTGCAGTAAGATAAGTGATGCAGCTGGTGAAAGTGTGGTACCGAAGACTGAGACAAGAATAGGTGTGATTAATGAGACACCACTGCAGTGCCAATCGTGTTAATGACAGGAATGCGGGGAAAAGGGAAGAAATGAGAGCTGCTGGGACAGGACCTGAAGGTAGATATCTAAGATGGCAAAAAAGGTGGTGGAATAAAGGTTTTAATTGCTATTTCAAAATTAAAAATCCTGTGCAAATCAGAAGAAACAGCAAATACTTATAATGGGATGGAAGCAAGATGGCAAAGCATGGTTGAAATAGGCACTTCTGGACTCAAACTGCTTTAGGGAGAGGATGGTAAAGTGGTTTTCAGGTAGAAATGAAACTAAAATTTTTATGAACTATACAAGTTTAGGAGAATTAATGCAGAAGGATAAAAATTAGGTCTGTAAATAACTATGATTGAAATAAGTATGATTAAATCCAGCACTAGAGAGCTGAAAAAAAAGACCTTGGAAGGGAGTTGCCAAACAGGAGCTGCCCTGCTCTCCCCACCCAAGGCAGCACGTAAACAGGGATCACTGGGAGCAGGGTCAGCCTCTGTGCGAGATGGGGAATTGGAGAGCTGGCAGCTCAGAGGCAGGAGCAAAGCATTTTAGGACAATGGGACAATATTTTAGCGGCATTGTAAGAGCTGCCTGAGGAGAAAACAGGCTGGCTGGCAGTACCAGAGAGGGGAGGGGAGCTGGGAAGGCGGCGTGGAAACGGCAGAGAAACTTTCAAGAGGCTGAGGAGGGAATTCCGTGTTGCAGAAACACCTCAGCCTGTGCAGTGCTGGATGTGCCTGGACACAGTCAAGTGCCTGCCTTAGTCACGGGTTAAGAACAACAAATTAAGAGGATTAAGAAGGATGTTTGAGGACTCTTTGGGATTGCTCTGTTATTATAGGGCTAAGTAGCTGAGGCTCTGTGGCATCACTGTTGGGGGAACAGAGGAATGATTATAAAAACCTAGGGAAGTGCCCATTGTGTTAAGGCTCTTGAGTTAAAAAAAGCTTTGAAAAGATGTCAGCTACTCTAAAGCATTTAAATACTAGCAGTGCCCTCAAGTTACAGGTAAAAAAGTCATCTGGAGTTTATTTTAGGAACAACAGAAAAAGCCTTCAAGGCAGAGGGCTGTGTGTTCAAAAGGGTTATGAAATCACTGAAATAGAAATCAGGAACAATGAGTTAAAGTAATGCAGAAGAATCTAACCAGGAAATTAAGCTGCAGCACAAAAAGTCAGGACAAGGTGATAGTTACTTCATCACATTGATCCGGACACCAATGTGGCCAAGGAAGAGCAAAAAGCTTGTCAGTGATATATATGGAAAAAAGGGAGGGGGCTGCAGGTGTTACTCATGGCCCAAAATAAAATGCCTGTTTTCAGCAAGGGCGAGATTACTGACCCTGAGAACAAACCAGGATAGCTGATGGGGTGGAAATACATTCAAGGTAGAAGAAAACTGGAACAAATCACAGTAAAGAAGGCAGGGAATTACTGCAATGACTTGGTCATGCGTTAGAAACCAGCTCTGAGGGAGAGCATTGAGCTCAGGCTTGCAGTTGAGTTCCAGGATGTCAGCTGGGCTGTCTCGGGAGGCTGGGTGTGTGCCTGCAGCCTGCTCTTGTTTAAGTAAAAGCTGTTGTCTCAAAGCACGGTGAAAACTCAGCCCTCACAGCAGAAGGGTGATGTTTCCTGCTGGAGCATTGGGCACAAACCCAAAAACAATAAGCTTGCTGCTGGATAGTTCAGACATCCTAAAAGGCATGTATGATACCATTGCCTGATCCAATTGTCTAATTCAACAGGGAACTCAGCTCAGGGATCCTTTGCTGACTATTTGTCTATTGTAGCCAATAATGATATTCATTGCAGCTGTAAAATGCCACCGCTCTGACTTCATTATTCAGTGGCTTAAATTTTTCGACCTAAGTTTCTTGATCCTTGATCCTGTCCTGTCTAAAATGAAATCTCTACCCAGAAAACACCTTGAAGCAGCACTTCAGAGCTCTGTGACAACCACTGAGCCTTATCAGGTCAATGAATTAAAGCTGCAGCAGAACTTGTTATCCGGTGTCTGGCAATCAGTGATACAATGTAAAGTCAATTGCAGAAAACTTTCTGTGCCTCCAAAAGACACCTGCAGGCTATAAAGTTATTCTAGTTTCTCCTAATTTTTGTGCACAAAGTAGTGGAAGACAACTGGAATGGTTTCTCATGTGTCTCTCTTACAATTAATGCAGTAGCAGTCATTTGCAAAGCCATAAAACTGCACAGGTTGTTGAAAACGTTTATTGAACATGAGAAAATAAAACCATGTAGTTTGCCTTGCAGCCTAATCAGTGGAGCAGTGGGTTAAATTGAATGCAGGTGTCTGTGCTAACCTGTTGCTCTGACTGTGTCCCATTCCTGTCTGCCACTCCTGGTGGGAGGGAATCCTCGGAGGTGGGATATTTGTACAAAACACTGGTGTTGAGTAGGTCAGGCAATCCCAGCACACATGCTGTAGGGCAGCCACTATGTGAGATTTGGGGTGGGATAATTTTTTTTAAAGAGTATCTGCATCTTTTCTTACCTCTGGAAGGTGTCTGTCCCCTGGTAAGTTTTGCTCTTTTTTTACTTATTTACTCACGCATTTAGTCTGGAATTGACTATTTTTGTGTACTCATGTACTAAAGTTGCTCTGCCTCAGCTATGGACCACACTGTATTGGCATTCAATACTTCCGCCTAAATTCCCTTACTCAGGAGTGAGACCACAATGGGATGGTGTAGGTGGCTGTGCTGAAGCTTTTTGCATTTTCTAAGGAACCAGAGGGGTTGGCTGCGCTGCCGTTGATGCATAGCTCTCTCAGCACTTGCTTCTAAGCAGAAGTTTGCCCAGCATGCATTGATTCCAAGCTAAGAATTGTCTGCCTCCCCCTTTTAGGCAGATACAGGTCTTCCAACTGGTTCTTCAGAGCTGATTCAGGAGAACTGAGTCACCAAGGAACAGTAAATGCTGTAGTAATTTTTGTACTGAAAACTTCTGTGAGACAACAGCTTCATCAGAAATAAAACCTAATCACAAAGTGCTGTAAATGAGCTGATAAATGACCAGCTGAATATTATCTAAGTATTGACTGTATAACACTGTTGATCTCTCAGAAAAGCCACACCTTTGGATGAGATGAAATGCTCAAGGTTAAATGAGGACAGGTAATTTGTTGGCAGCTGAGAAGCATCAAGAAGCAGAACTGTTCCTTTGTGGTATCAGAGGTTAAGTGCCCTGGCCTGAGTGTCCCAGGAATGCAAATCTGTCCACATTTTACACCAGGGAGAACATGAAGTGTTCATAGACTGTTTAATTATCCATCTGTGAAGTCTCACACACTATTGCTGATTATTGTTTTAACTGTCACACTTGTGGATGTCCGTACGTGCTGCACTGCTTTGTTTCGGAAAAAGAGAAGCAAAATGGATGGAGTAGAAAAATAGAATAAATATCCTTCAGGCAATTCTTTTTTACATACCACAAGAGAGCTGAGAGCTAATGGGTTCTGGTCCAGATCAGCAGGGTGTTGCAACAGAGAAACAATATATTGTGTTTTGAATGAGAAAATGCGCTGTATAACTCAAATTAGAATTCTACACTGGGTCACAACATTTTAAACCTTTTACATTACATTTGTAAGGTGATCCAGCTAAAGAGACATTTGACAGCAAAAAACCCACCTTTTTTAAACTCATACTTCCTGTTAGCTGCTTGACAGACTTTTTTCTTTTCAAGGCTGAAATAAATAAAAGATGGGAAAAAATCAATATGTAAACAGGAGGAGAAATTTATTGGCTGAGAGTGTGGACAGAACTAATTTAGATAAGGCTATGCTTCTGCAGTAATCCAAGGTTTCAAAATAACCTCCTTTGCAAAGGTTTGACCTTATGACTAATCCACAGTTGATGAAGGTGTACCAGAAAAATTTGCTTCACTTCTGGTACTTATTGATTAAGTAAAAATATAGGTATTAGTGTTATTTGTTTTAATCAATTTTTGTTTGTTTGTTTGTTTTAATTTCTCATTGGAATATTGTAATTTCCTAGTAGTTTAGAGAATGTACCTTCTACCATCTGGCTTCAGGGAGAGCTTTGGGAAGAGTAGAATCTGTTTTTCCATGTGCTCACCAGAAATCCACATAGGAAATCATTCAGCCTGATCTCTGGACTCCTGAAAAGCCTGAGACACCAGGATACACACTTCCCCTGTGTCAGTTGTTAGTCTAAATGTTCTTCCCAAAACAATATACCAGTTCTTTCACCAGTATCCCATTTAGAGGTTTCATTTGGAATGAGGTAGAGGAAAGCATCTTTATCCCTGTGGTTTCAACTTCATGAAAGTTCAGTAGTGAGAGTCTTTTTGAGATAAACATTTCATTAAAAAAACTTAGAGTGTGATCCTTTATAAACAGTTTTTCTGTCTGAAGATGCAGATTTAGGCAGGGCTCTATTTCAGCCAAAGGCAGGATTGATAAAGCCTTCCCAGTGAGACCTAAGGAAGATATGCAAGAACCATGTGCTTTTGGACTCCTGTTTGGCCTCAGTGGGCTCTGTCTGGGCTCATTGTTCTAATTCTTTATGTCAGTCCGGTCTGTGGGGCTCCCAACTGAAGCCAATTCTGCAGTGCCATAAACACAGCATTTCCCACAGTTGTGTCAGGGAGAAACAGCAGTGGAAGTAAATACAGGAATTAGTTCTGTGATGGCTCTAAAAAGCCCTGTAGCCAGTGGGACCAGCTGAACTCTTGTTCTGCCTGGTGTATTCCGTAAGTTCTGAATCACAAAGTCTGTCTCTGATCCTGCAGTTGTGCTGTTGGTGCTTTGCCTGCACCTCCCAGATAGGCAGGAGACAGCTCTTATTTCTTGCTCCTTTGGCAGCTGCATTTCTCATCAGCCTTGACACGTGGTCACTGTTCTGCAGGTCACTGCTTTCCCAGTTGTGTCACTGGAGTTCCACCAAGGGAGACAGTAGTGAGGAGATCCATCTTTATACACCCAGGCACTGCGCTGGAATGGGCAGTTAGCACATTCTGGGTGAACTGTGGTTATTTAGTCCTGAGGCAGGTACCAGGATGTTTTCACTACATTTCGCACCGAGTTGGAGACACCGAGAAGTTGAATGAATGAATATTCATGTCTTGGAAAGAGAGATGTATGGAATTCCTCATTCCAAACAGTGCACAGACTGTCTGAATTGCCATGGCAAACATTCACACACATCTGTTAAAAATGTATTCTAGCCACCCTCCTAGGCCTTCCAACTCACATGGAATGAAGGAATTGTCCTTGTGGAGCTGATGGAGCAGTTTGTATGAGTGCAAGCTGCTGGTTTGGAAGTTTTCAACAGCTCAACAGGGCCACTCCTTTTCCTTCTGCTTCCAGGAGAGGTCAGTGAGTTAACCTACACAGAAGACATCGTAATTGCTGCTCGTGAAACGATTATATATGACAACTCACTTGTAAAAATCTTGTCAGTTTTGGGTAAACAACAATCAATGAAATCGTTACACCTTACAAGACTCATTACAGAGCCAGGGTATCAGACTTTCAGTGTCCCACCCACAAAGATACTCAGTTTTGCAAAAAAATATAAGGACAAATAAGGCAGGATAGTGACTTTGGTAGGGTTTGCTCGGTAGACAAGGATCTCTAGGATTTTATTACATATTTGTATGAGTGGATGTGCAAACTTTATGAAACTTTAGCATTTAAAACTCAAACAGGTAAAAATCAGTAATATTTAATTGGTGTCTTTTTCTATACCATACTAGGCCTGTCACCACCGATTTAAAAGAAATGCCTAGCCTAGTTTAGTCATTAAAGTCTTAAATTTTCTCACATCCTCTGCTGCCTCATTATAAGGAGATTTCAGACAAGAATACCATCTTTTTTTTTTTTCCCCCATGTCCTTGTATTCCCTCAGATAGTAACAAACACTGGAGAGAGAGAGGGTTCTTGGAAGAGGCTGCCAGCCAGATATGGGAGAACATGAATCTTGACTTATCAACAGCGTCATCAGATCTCTCAAAACTTAAGTTCTGGCTTGGGTGATATACACGTATTATTTCAGACCACTGGCTAGCAGTATTTTATCAGAAAAGGAGAGGAGCTTGAGATCTGTTTCCTTCACACATTGGCAATAAAAGAAATCACTGCTTTTTTATGTTCTTTCACACTCCTTGAAACAAAAATTCTCTCCCAGATGATTTGTTCAGAGCTCAGCTTGATGGGAAAAGACATATGTGCGAAATACATGAATCAGCATCCTCACATTCAGACTTGTTTAGTGCCAAATGTTGTGGAAAGTCTTGGCCAGAAGAGAAGGGGCTTTACCACCAAACGGTGACCAAAGTGTGATTCTGTATGATTGTTTTCCTCTGGTTCCAGTGCTGGCAATTTCTGTAGTTCTCTTCTCGCTCTTGTCCGTCTGTGTGATGAGAGACAGCCCAGCAGGAGTGAAAGCAGCACTGCCTGGTGAGGCTTCCATGAGTTCAGCCCGTGGGTTTCCCTGGCGGAGGCTGGGCACTGAGGGAGGATGGCTGCTGATGGGAGGATGAGGAGCACCCCAATCCCCTGCTTCCTTCACCAAAGGCTGTTTACAGCTCTTCTCTCCCATAGCTCTAATCCCAAAATGAATAATTTCCTGGAGCAGTGCTGTCAGTGTCAGCAATGGGAATGAAATTATTTCCTGCAGGAACGGTGAGAGCTCAGTTCAGCACTGCAGACCCCATCTCAGAGGTCCCCCGGCAGCTGAACATTGCAACAGGCGTTACTGGATGTGGGAGCTCACAAAGTTCCCACAAACCCTTATAGGATTAGAAATCCTGTAAGGATCCCAGTCTGGGATAGTTGTGAAGACCTTTATCTTGAAGTCTAGAACACCTACATATCAGCAGCTCCATAAAGTTCCTCTTAGGGCTTCAGTTTCTTTCATTAAATCCCTCTATTAACATTTGTTATCCACCATGGGGAGCTGGAAAAAGAAATTCTAACAATAAAGAACTTGAATATCTGAATTTGTATAGACAGAGCTATTAATCTCATTCTCTGTCCTTTCCTAACTCCGGTCCTGAGTCAGTGTCTTTATCTTTCTGAACTGATTGTCTTCCATGCTTTATTTCAAAGTGTTTCATTGTCTTGTCCATCTCACCTCTGAGTTTCCTCCCTTAAGCAAAATCATGGTTTCCCCTTTGAGGAACTTAGGAAAATCCTCGATTTCTCATTTATTTTTGTATTAAAGTTCCATCAAAGTATATTCAGACTGATGCAAAAGCAGAATTTTTACACTGACGGTACAACTGGAAACATTAATTTGATTTTATATTATCTAAATATTTTACTTCTTGGTTCCAAGACACTAGGAAATTTTTCTTTGTTTCTTTTGCTTGAAATCATAATTAATAACTTGATAATCCCTCATTTTCAAGTTCACCAATTTCCTGTTGCTGGACTCATTTTTACCATCAGTGTCTGGCCAGTTCAATCAACTGTTCCCTGTAGGATATTTTTCTGTATTTCTGTGTATTTGTTAACAAGGAGAAAACCCCCACACATGAAATAATCCATCAGAAATCTCAGGAGGCTGGGAAAGCCACATATTTCTCTTACTCTTCTGTTTGTTTGTTTGTTTAGAAATAAAATACCAGAACAGAGCTGCTTCTCCCCTCAAACTCAATACAATTTATTTAATAGGGTATCCTATTGCAAATAATTTAAATACATTGAAAATAAAAATTAGATTTATATAAACAAAGTGGTTGGAGTAACCTGAAGGGAAAGTAAGCTGAAATAATCTTATCATAGGCACAATTTAGATGTTGTTTCGTTTACTTTAGAAGATATATATTTTGAAGTTATGCTATATTAGGGATTTCTATGCACATCATTTAACATTAAAATATAAAATAAACAAGCAAGATAATGTCTTATTTAAATATTCATAAGTGGTTGACTCTGTGTCTGTGTGTACTTTCGGAGCTATGCTGTATCTCTAAGGAGATGAAAAATAATGCATTATTAGTGCATATTCTTATAATCTAAATATTACCCCAGAACAGCAAGTTTTGACAATATGTTTCTCACAAAGTCTTGCTTGCACACTATGCCGGGAGGAGAATTGTCAGGAGATATTTGCTTGTTCTCTATCGTGTGTTCTTAACCTGATGAAAGGTAAGGTGACCGCTTCCTCATACTTGGAATTTCAAAGTTTCAAGAAGTCACCAGGAGTCTAGAATATGTCTTCTGGTGGTCACCATGTTTTCTGAAGAAAGTATATAAGCTATATCAGGAGAAACTGGTCTGTCTCTTTACCCCATTCCTGGAGTGAAAATGGCAGCCTATGTGCTGCTTTAAGATCAGCTAAAAGTAATGATTATAGTGTATCATATTTTGTATTTCTGAAAAGAGAAAATAACTGCACTTGGATTGGTTTTTTGGGGGGATATATTTTTTTAACCCCGTAGCACAACTTTCCTCTCAAGGAGAGCTTCATATTTTTGAAGATGAAAAACTAAGGACTGAGAAATATCTTATTTTTTCACTTCAGAGTCAAAAAACCTACCAGAAGAACTTGGAAAATTACAACATATTCGATGTTTGATCCGTTCTGTTCTCAGCCTTAAAAAGAAATGATTAAAAATTCATTTTGAAGTTAGCTTTGCATGTATCCTGTAGATACAAGCCTGGTTGACAGAGTGGGTTCAGATTTGTAGACATCTTTGTACATGTAAGAATAAATAAACAAGAAGGCTAAGAATAGATGAGAAAGTGCAAACCTGTTTGTGGGGTTTTGCTGACAAACTCTGAGGGGTGACATGTAATACATTGGACCTGATGCTAATTTATCATGGGGAGGTGGCTTTAAATATTTAATGTGATTGTTCGGGGCAGGTTTTCTCATTAGGGATTAACACAGATAAAGTAGTTTACTTTGCCTGTATAGCTTCTCTAGATAAGTTGCTTCTGAATTTTGCTGCTTGAAATACTCACAAAACGAAACGTAGAATAAGCTGTAACCTCGGGGATCTGGAAACCCAACTAATGATCCATTCTTATACCTTTACATGCTACTTGCAGTGCTCTTGTGGAAATTGAAATGCCCAGGTCGATCCTTTTTGGCAGAAAATGGGTGCTGAAGGCTTGGTCACCCCAGAAAACATTTTGTCAGGGCAGGAATTCACTTTCAGACACAGAAATCCTGCCCTTGGCGAGGGTATTCACTGCAAAGTGAGAGCACTCTGATAGTGCTGCACTTCTGAGAGCTACTGCAGCTCAGAGAACTGACTCAAAGCTGGTTTTGAGGACTTTACGTTCTCAGTTAATGGAAAAATGCCATAATTAGCAGACTTAGCAGGAGAAAAGCAATATTAACTTGAGAGTGCTTTCAAGCAGCCCGTTTATTTATTGCTCTTAAGAGGCATCATTAAACTTCTTCATGAAGTAAGAGAATGTGCCCCATCAGAAACTTAATCTTATTCTATTACAAGACTACAAGACAAATTTTGGCCATAGTATTTTCACCTTCCTCTTTTTTCCTGTGAGTTTTCTTCTCTGTAACGGTGAGGATCAGTTGAGGGGGCAGAGGCTCCTCGTTCAGATGAATATGATGTAAAGTCAATGTCACTTGAAACTCAGTGAAAAATGACTCAGGGTTGATGGAGAATTGCCAGTCCCATCTGGTGATGACACTTATTCCGTAAGTGAAGTCTTAGCTGACTGTACGTGATTTTATTTGGGATGTACCTTCTGTAATTGATACAGAAATGACAGGATAGAAATGAGAGCATCTTCTTATCCTCCTCGCTGCTCTCTAAATCGCAGCCACTTTTCCTCAGCACACTTTTCTGCTCCCCTTATTCCTAAATTCAGATTTGAGATCAGCTAAGGGCTGTAGGATGTATTCCTCCTCTGTCAGGGTGAGAACTGAACCACTGAGGTGGTCCAGAGTGCAGGGGGGAAACTGAATTACAGGAATTCACCTGGCACTTCACCCCTTAAACTGTAGGACCTTTCTGGCACAGAAAAGTATTCTTTAATTCATAGTCTTTACTTTCCCTGCTAAATCCCTTCTTTAGCAGGCTGATGGGATTGATTGTTTCAGGTAACAGAAATTAGGATGCAAGAGTGGCCTGTGGCTGGTGTGCTCCATGTGGTGCCGTGTTTGGGAGCTGGAGGATGCTTTTGTTGGAGTATCAGATAAGCGTTGCTTCAAAAGGCAGACAGCAAGTGAAGGGGGAGGAAAAATAAAATTAAGTCTTATACGCACCTGGGTTGTAAGATTTGTTTGAAATTCGGAAAAGATGACTCAGGTGTAAATGCCCTATCCCTGGATAACAGTATTGGAAGGCTAAGCAAGCAAAAAAAAATGGAATAAATGCTAATGGGCAAGTATATGATACGTGGGATTCTGGTTTTGTTGTCTAAATAGCTTGATATCTGCAATACCCACTGTCGCTCCATGTTTCAGTTTCAGCTCTCTGGAGCAAAAGTTCTAGGAAGAAAATGCCAAGATAGTGGAAGTTTGAACGCACGAAGGATGGATGCATAGAGGGGTGGGGACAGGAATGGGGGACTCGGGGTTGTTTAACATGTGCTGACAGAACTAACATGGCATGTGAAATCCGTATTTCAGTACCTGTCCTGAAGCCTCTGGTTGGCATCAAGAACCTACTAAGACCTAATTTTTGTCTAGACAAGCTGTGATTTCTCTAACAGTTCATGCTACCATAGTACCCCACTGCATTATTCATGTCTTCCTGACGCATGAAACATTCAGTGTCAAGTCCAGAGCATCTTTCAATTTAAAAAAAAATAAAAATATTTAGAATGAGAGGGAGAGAGAGAGAAAGACAAGAAAAGGGCACCAGGTCTTATGCAGAACTGTCATTAGTTGTGTTAGTATAACTGGCAGTATGACTAGGGAGCCTGAAGTCCTTAAGAAATAAAACCAAAGCAGTTAACTTTGCGATTCTTTGTTCTTTTTCTGCCTCTGTGTTGTTTGGCTTCTTAAGGTGTCACCGAAGAACTAAAGACGTCCTTGAATTTGCGTTCTTGACTATCAGGTTAAAATTCCTCCTGATGGGGGTGTTTTTCAGCACTGCTGCTGGAACTGGGCTTTTAGGAGATACCGTTTGCTTTTGCAGCTTCCATTACAAACACCTGGGATCCTTAGAGAGTGACACTGTGTCTTTGGCTCCCAGCACTATTTGGTGCCACATTTCTGATGTTCTCCAACTCATTTCATTGCCTTTACACAAAGCTTTGGCACATTCTTTATTTCCTTTTCCTCCTGACAAACCTTTCCACTCCCCTTTCTCTGTAGGCTTCAAAGTTTAAGGCTGCACATTGTAATCTGTAGGATACCTCTGCATGCCTGCCCCAACAACTGTGCTTTTGAATTATATTTATCATTAATTTGGCCGTTTGGCTCTTCCCTACTGGTCAGCTGTCAAATAAAAATTCTCACTTTACTGTGCATGTCTTTGAGTTGATGCAGATATTTGAGCATTGTCAGGAAATGCTTTAGTGGATTGATTTTTTGAGCTTTTTTTTGTGGTGAAAAATGTCATTATGGGAGAAAGAGAGACCAAACCCTTCTAACTTGCCACAGAACACCACATAAAACATTGAGCAGTGATAGTGAAAGTGTCCTCACATGAGCTCAGCCCTTCTGCTCATTCTGAATCTGAAGAGATCACTTTGAAAGACAGGGCATTAAGCAGCTTCCTGTGGTTTCTCAGTCCTTAGTCTCTGGTGAGATTGCAAATAGAGGTGAGAATTTCTGTCAGCTGTGATTGTGTTTTGGAAACTACAGACACTCTTTTTTTAGGAGATTCTGTAATTTCTCTAGAGTTTTCTTTAGTAGTAGCTCCCTTTCTCTGCTCCATTTTACTGACTTTCGTGAAAACTAATTAATGGTACAATCTAATTAAGTTGATTTTTTTCCCGACAAAAAATGAGATTTTTTCAGCAATAAGAAGATATCCAGAATGCCAAAAAAAATATAAAATTTGAATTATCACCAGAAAAAGTAAAAGGAAGGTATCCATGTTTTAGTGATGAAATTTTTTCATCTTTTTGGTATCGGAACTGGACTGTGAGGTTTTGGGGGTTATTTTGGTAATATAACCTTCCCTCACTTCCTTCAGAGTCTTCTGTCAATTTATTGTCTGAGTACATGGTACTCCACCAGAGCATGGTGTCTACTTGTTGCTAGGAAGAAAAAACGTGGAGAAATTTGGGACTGCTCTTTTCTACCCCTACTTTTCCTCTCCTGTGCTTTTTCTTTTTTACTGCCTCTGCTTTGAATTTTATTTTTAATCTTCATTTTATTCTCAGGCTTAATTGTCTCAGAAAATTAGAGTAAGGCTCAATCTGTGACCAATATTCTGAAGGGACCACTGTGTTGTAGGAACAGTGAGGACTGTAATCTTTGCTCAGGTTAACCAGCTTGTGGTAGAGTAGAGCTTTTAAATTCACAGGAAGACAGCAGGGCTTTCAGCTTAGACTAGTGAGGTTAGGGATTAGCCATCGGTGAGTTCAAGTAGTTAAATCAGGTAAAGTCCACAGATCACCTGTTTTATCTCCTCTTTCATCTGACTTAGCTAACCCAGGCTGTCACACCTGCTCTGTGCTCTGCAGCTGTGTCTCAGCAGATCCTGTCTTTGCAGCCAGTGCTATTATTAGACCACTGGTTTGGGGAATTTATAGTATTTAACAGGACACAGCTTGGGAAGTGATGCTGGGAAGAATGGACTGTATCTGACTTGTAACTCAAACTTGCATTTAAAGATTTCTATTAGAAAAAGTTAAACCATTACCCATGTTTTTACTCCTAGACTTAAGCTGTTTTCCCTACAATGAAATGTTACTCTCAAATGAGAAAACCTGAGTACATCTCAGGGTTACTCCATTACACAGGAGCACAAAACATAAGCAGTAGCCCTTCTAAGAAGCAGGCAGCAACTGCTCAGTTTTTTTCCAGAGGCTACCAAGACCCCAGAATGCTGACAAGAATTTGCATTCTTTTCCCATCTGGGTGGGTCCAAAGGAGATCCCATTAAACACTGCTGAGGCATTCTGCACCCAGGTGGTGTGCCATGCTCACTGTGAGCAGCTGGCTTTGGAGAAGAAAAAGCAAAGTACTTTGCACGTGTATGGACAGAGAAAGAGAAGAAATGAAACAAGACATGAAGGATTTTTGTGTGTCTCTCCTGTTGAGATTATGGTTGGAAGCTTCCTCCCAATATTCTTGCAAGAACAGAAAGCTTCTGTCTCCAAAGTTGAGGTTGTCTGGCACTTTGCACAAGCTCTCTACTTTGAAGAAAAAAGACTCCATAATTTAAAATTTGAAATGGACAATATATTAGCTGAACTAATTAATTTAACATAGAATTTTGAAGAAATATAGAATGCAGTAGAGAAGGTTCTTCTCTGCAATTTCTCATTTGATGTGTGTCTGGGAAATTGAGGCTTTTCTGCTCTCTTTTCTTCTATTTGCAGCTTCCCTAGTTCTCTTCTGGATTATTTTTCTCTTTTTTAAACTGGTTTGCATAGACAGCTTGAGAATTGAGCTGTGTAACAGTGAAAACAGGCCCTCCAACATCTGCAGTTGTGGGTGAAGGACAAATCAGCTCTTGTTGGAGACTGGGGGAAGTAGGGACCAGCATGCTGACTCAAAATGCAGGAGTATCTTTAAAAAAACCAATTGAATTACTTCCTGAATTCCCATTTCTGCTTTTTAAGCTCTCTGTGTCACCTTAAGAGCCTTTCTCGTTCATCAGTTCATTGCCATGAGAATAAATGAGCTGTCACACACTGAGTACTTATGGGCTAAATCCTGCCTTTAGATGTCTGAAATTTCATTTGTTTCATCCATGTGAACATCCATGCATTTTTGTGCCTGTTGGGTGGCATTTAATTAACATTATGAATTCAGTAGATGGAGAATGGGAGGAGCTTAATTTTTTAAGGGAAAGCCACTAGTTACTCTTTTGCAAATGGGATGCAAATCCTACTTCTTAGTTTTTAAATCACCACATGAATTAATGAAAAAAAAATTCCCAATCAAATGTATGGATCTTTTTATATAAATGGATGGTCTTTACAGCAGGAAGTTAGATCAGATTTATTTTGTATTTCATATGCCTTGTAAAGAACCATAATGTTGCAGCTCTTGTGTACACAACAGGTGTCTGTCACAGCAAAATGCAGCAAAGGCAGTATGGGGCATCAGAGGTGGACAGGTGATTAGAGTTGGACTTAGACCTTATTGAATCCAATCAAATATTTTTGTTGACTTCATTAGAGATTATTTTATTTAATGATGGACATAGAAATAAACAACTGTTGCTGTTTCCCTCTCGTATTTTGTGTATCATTGCTGAAACTGAACAACACTGAAAATACAAGGATCTATACCTAATTCCTTGAGTCAGTCTTTGAGAGCATGTGGAATTCTTCACAAGCATTAACTGTAAAAATATATTGCCTTTACAACAAAGTAAAAGTCCACTATCTAGACCACATAAAGTAAAATCTAAAAACAAATCAACTTTTCTAAGGCTAATGGAGTTACTGATATGAAAGTGTTGTATTTGAGAAATAATAGATATCATGAAAAAGTAAATCAGTTTTAGCAGAAGTAGCACTCAGTGAAAGATCAAGAGGGCTGGGGTAGATTTTGGTGACAAATTTGTTGTGACAATGCTGTAATAAGATGTTTTCATTAGTTCCGTGTTTCCACCTTTCCCTTGCTGCCTGAGCACGGTGGTTTTGTGTCTGGAAATGAAAACAAAACTTAACATGATGGATCAAAACTTGGAGAGAATATTTCTGTTTACTTTTGGCTGAAAATGTCATCCCCTGCACTCTGAGAAAGTCAACTCCCCTGCACCAGGCCCTGGCAGCAGACGTGTGACAAGGACGCTGCATGTGCTAAACCAACACCAAGATGATCTGTAACACAAAGGTCAAAATAAACTTCACAGGGTAAATAGGAAGGATGACAAGTGCAGCTATTTCAGAAACTTTTAGAGTGACTCAAAGCCTGCTGACTAAAACCAGTGGGAGCCAAGACTGGGGCATCAAAAAATGTGAAAGAAAAGTTTGTTTCTAGAGATTCTCTTGCATATCATGCTATTCGTTTTATTTTTCTCCCTCCTTTGTAGTTTAGGGTAGGACTTTGTTTGTTTATTTTTTAAAGTTTTTTCTCTTAGTCCTTAGTTCTCCTCTTAAAAAGCAACATTTTGAGAACTGAATTACTTCCACCCCATGGGATAGACAGAAAAAATTATCTGATTACCCTATACTTTGAGATAAAGTAGGTTAGTATCATTTCCATTTGAAACCTAAAAACTTATTATGAGCTGTGTGCAGAAAATTGCATACAGAAACTATTTACAAATTCTCCTGAATAACAACCATTTCCCCCAACATGCTATTTTTTCAAGAAAAAAGCTAAACAAATCTAATAAATTAATTGACAGCTTTAGTTACAGCAATATATTAGGGATAAACTGCCAAGAAAAAAATTAATTGAGAAACAAACATTGCAGTATTTATGCAACTATCCTCAGTATTAAAAACAAAAGGACAAACCCCAGAAAATGTGTGATGAATAATGGAGTTATTTCTAAATGGAATTAGTTGTTATTTTAAGTTCTCTGTGTCACATCACGATAGTTTTTTCAGATGTGAAGTGACAGGGAAGACTGGGAGGCCAGTCTCTCCCAGTGAGTGCCTGTCTGCATCTTACGCACTTTGGAGAGGTAGCAGTAGTTTCATCTGGGAAGCCCTTGCATAAACAGCCTTGCATATTTTTTTTAGAGCTGGATTTGATGGAATCTATGATTTTGAAATTTTGGAGAAAATGGAGGTCAGAGAGGATAAGACATCTCAAACCAGAAGCTCAAAATTCAAAGCAGTATGCCTGAAATTAGGGAAAAGAACCATTTTCCACCCCTCTTGGCCGGTATTCCAAGTATGTACCTGAAGGACTCGGCAGTATTTTAAGTATCCATTAGCACACTTCCCTTTTGGAATTCCTATCACTAGAAGGGCTCAGCCTCAGGGGATACATTCGGTGTGCAGCTGCAGAAGGTGACACCGGGGCCACTGCGTGAGCTCTTCTGTCGGTGGCCGCGCAGAGGTCAGCCCGTCACCTGGCGGTGGCCTTGGAAACACTCACCTCTGATCTTCAAATGCACCCTGGAGCCGAGCAGTGGGAGGCAGCACAGAGTGGCTAAAGGCATGTGTTCCTCCGTACAAAGACACAAGCAGCTCTTTTCCTGTCTCCTTTGTCACTTGCTGCCACTGTCTGCTCTCTTTCACTTCCCAAGGGAGGAAAGAGGAGAGGGAGGAGCTCTGAGTCGCACATTGCTGGACTGAGACTGTCAGGTTTGAACGCTGAACCCGATGTATCCGACATGGTGGCCATACAACATCCTTTATCAGTAGGTTCTTAGCTTCAGGGCACAAAGTTCATCATTTCTACCGTGTAGGATGCTGTGTCACAGGAGCCAGGTTTATAATATGTCTGTGATCTAATGGTGACTTTTTATAATGTAGCCATTGACAGTAGTCCCAGAACAGATGCTTATTCAAAGGAGAATCTAGGGGTGTTCTTTCTATGAGACTTGCAGATATATGGAAATTTTCCATCTTTATTTATCTCTACCAGTCTGTATTTTCTGAATCAACACTTAATTTTCAAGATGTTTTCTGTTCCTTTGACCATACTGTCTAGTAGCTAGGTCTTTGCTAAATATCTTATGATTTACTTGAGGAGTATCAAAAGATATGCTCGTTTCCAATGTGGAAAAGTGTCAGGAGATTTCTGTCATATGACCTACCCTGTCTTGCCTCAGGAGAACAGGCATTCTATCCTACAAACAGGAAAGGTTTGTAGAAGCTGAGAGTTCTCAAACTGCTGAAATGACTTTCAGATTTTATAGTTTAAGTCTGCTTCCTTTCTTGGAACTTTCTGACATCCACAGGTATTCCTTCAGAGTCTGCAATATTTCATGAGCTGGAACATCTTTCTCATTCATTTCAAGTCTCTCAAGTGAGGGTGAATCTTTCTCATGGATTTCATCCCCTGAGATGAGGGTGGGGTACCTAGGACTGCACACATGCACAGGATGAATGCCCCACTCAGGATGTAGCCAAGGTTTGAGTTGCAGCTATAGATTTTCATCCCAGGGTGAAAGGCTCAGTTAAGTTTCCTGAAGACCTTGCAACACATTTGAATGATGTCACTGCTATTTTTCTTCCATGTGTTCAGGGACTCTGAATTGCCATAACTTGTTCTAACATTAGCAACCCTTCAAGTTTCTCTCCTCTGTGCCTTAAGTTCTAACACATTAATTACTCTTCTCTTAGATATTCTAGGGAGAAGGAACAGGCTTTCATTTCATTTGCTCTTTTTGACATATGTCAGAAGTGTGCTTGTGTTTATTTATTTATTTAGTCAGAGAAAGAAACCTCTTAGCTTTCGTTCTTTTCCCTTACAGAAATCAACAATGTCAAGTAAGGTCTCCCCTTTTTATGCTGGTGTAGGTCCCTCATGATGAAAGTAAGATCTGACTCATACATACGTTACTGCAGAAACATCTCTACGCAAATAGGCTGAGGCAAAAGCACTCACTGAAAGCTTCTTATGTATGATGCATGATGCAGTGTGTATCCTGACTGAGAAACTGCTCAAGGTGGGAGTGGGTCTCAGACGGGGCTTTGGCTGAGGAGGATTTGTTCTCGTGGGGCTCTGGCACTGATTGCAGCGCAGGGCCGCTCCAGGATCCACACACAGACATGAGATCCCACCCCGAGCAGCTGCAGCTGGCGTGTAGTGTCTTGCAGTGGGACAGGAAGCAAAGATGGGACATAAATGTGCCCAGCTAGAGGAGTGGAGAGAGCTGGAAAGGGGGGGATTCAACATCTGGGAAAACTGCAGTAGTTAGGAAATTCTGTGCAGCCCCTTCAGACTGCTGGCAGGAGGGAATACAAGCTCAAAAAAGTTGACTAACACCAATTTGACAGCATTTGGTTTTGACAGACGATTTTTGAGTTTTAATTCCTCCTGAGACTCTTTTAATAGCCTAAAATAGCTCAGTTATGATTTTACTTATCCCTGCAGCAAGCAAGGGATCAGGATATCAATGCTGACTTCCAGAACAGTAATTGAACGTCAGGATCATCCCCAACAAATTCTGGCCATAGGTAGATAGTTAGGTGCAACTCTGGACTTGTTCTGTATCATTTTATCATAGTGCAGTGATTAGAAATGTATCAAAATATAATCCTCCAGGCGACTCATGCTAAAAGCGACTAAAAAGTAATCATATCGTTTTTCTCTCGGTGCATAGCTAATGGGAACAGAGTGCAAGTAATTATTGTACAAGGGGAAAAACAGCTGTTGTGAATATGATATAGGAAAGATAAGTAGTTGAACTGTGTATTTGAGAGTGTTTCCAAGAACAATAAATGTACCATATGTATTCAAGCTTGAAAGGTGTTGCTATGGTAGATACATTAATTACTAAAATAGCAGCACATGAGTGGAAAAAAAGGCTTAAAAGTTGTTCTGATATTGTGCAGGAAGCAGTGGAGCAGAAGGGGATCTGTCTTTTTAAAGTAAATATGTACCTGAGTGCTTTTTGCTGGCATGAATGTGTTTTCAGATTATTTGGGGTATTTACAGCTCCCTCCTCTTTCTCTGCCTGATGCATGAGGGACTGGGAAGCAGGAGAACAGGGATAACATCTTCATACCTGTCCATGCCTCAATCAGTCTGTTCCCTTTGTTTACCCACCTGCTGGTCGATAGGGCATCTCCCATCCAGCACTGAGCAGGAGATTGTTTCCAAGAAAGGGCCCATTGTCCTGTTGGACAGCAAGCAAAGCTCTTTTCTCTCACTGATCTCTGCTATATCTGCATATTGCAGAGATTTTTTAGATTTTTTTTTTTTTTGAGCATCATAGTGACCACTTTCTTTGAAAAAGAAATCTCTCACCTGACTGTGTAAGCAGACGAGTTTCCTGGCTCCAGAGGCATTGAAAACTATTACTAGTGGAAAAAAGTGATCTGTCAGTATCTAGTTCCCTGGAAAGCTCATGGTCAGTTCAGGTGTTTAGAGAAAACAGCTGCAATGGGAAGCTGCTGGACACTTTAATGGTCGTTAGAAATAACTCAGATGCCCCTGCAGAGCTCATAAGCCTTTGCACAGATGTTCTGAACTGAGAACTTGCTGCCAGAGGTACAATTTTCTCCCAAATTAAAATCGGTGTCAGATCTCATCTTGAATGGCAATATTAGAAGAAAATGTCAGTAAGATCTAGCTCAACTCTTCCTTCAGAGTTGAAAGACATTTGGAGCTGCAGTGTAGGAACCTCTGTGGAGAAGCAGCAGAGCATTTTCTCAGTTGTTCACCTTTCCATCACATGTGGTTTAAATTTCTTCTTTTGAATGATGCTGAGATGTAAAAAGGCCCAAATGCCACAGAAAAGGTTGGTTTTATGTAATTCTGAGATCAGTGGAAGGAAAAAAATGCCCACAGAAAATTCACAGGGAAAATCTATTTTTTAGTCACAGAATTAAAACACAGATCTAGAACAATATTCCAGATTAAAAATCTTTCTACAATTTATGTAAAAACATACGTACACACACACACACACACACACAGTGTGTCTGATGCCAAGCATGGTAGTGGTGCCCATCTCCTGTGGACGCAGAGGTGGTGTCCAAAATGTAAAATGACATTCAATGAAATAAGTTTTGGAAAGGCAGGAAGAATGGCCACACTTTAACTCTGACTCCAAGACATAGCAATGGTGGTGTAATTGTCAATGAATAATTTACAGTTTTACAGTTTTTCATTGCTGGATTCATATGCAGAAACAGGATGGCCTACAGCATGGGTTGCTTTTACTGTTTCATTCCCTTTCTCCCCACAAAAGTCCACTGTATAACAAGACTGTTATCCATAGTGGGAAAGTCTCAGCATGCTTCCTGGAATCCTGGACACTCACCTGTTTGTCAATAACCCCAAAATAACAAATCTACCAGTGATCAAAATTCTTCTAATAATCAATGTTAACTTCTATAACATTTGCAAAATGAAAATTTATGCATAAAATAAATTGAGGGGGAAAGAAATCGAAGTTTTGATGGAATCAGGTACCAGAAATGATCAAATATTAAAATAGAGGGGAAGAGAAAAAAAATTAAAAAGGGAAAAGAAGAAAGAGAAAAGAATATATTTTTTGTCAACTTTTCTTAAAGCTTTGTCATTTCAGCTTATGATAGGATCCAGTCCTTTTTAGCCATGTCTCAGGTATTTTCATATGAAGTTGAGCTCTTACAAAGATTATATAATGTTCAGTATTTGTTCGGTGATTATTCCTCTTTTAAATACTATTGTGGTTTTTGTGAACCTTCCGTACAGGTGGTTTATGAATACAATACAGTACTTTTATTAAAGGAAAGAGCTGCAAGCAGAACTCTGAAGAGACTTTATTCATGCACAGTGCAAGAGAAGGAACAGAAAGTCAATTAGCTAGCTGTAAAATTCTTGAGAAAAGCAATTTTAGGGGATAAATCCAGAATTGAAAGACTGAGGAGGAAGTGCACTGGGACTGGATGATTAAAATTTATCAGGTAGGCTAGAGACCAGCAGTTATGTTCCATGAACATACACCATCACCTCCCTAATCCACTCAACAGTAATAACCACAACTATAAAAGCACTGTTAACGAGGGGCTGATCAAACTAGATTGAAGGAACTTGGCCATGGCCCAAAGAGCTTGGTGCAGCACCCTTTCTATCAAAGTTTCTGATCCTTTTCTAGGCAAGAGGTAGCACAGCTGAATATTGTAGTAGTGCTTGGTTCTGGTGACTGTGTTACCCTTAATGCTTGGTCAGAAGTGCAGCTTCAGTGGTAGACCAGCTGTGGTGAAAGAGAGTTGATATTTCAAACTTTAGAGAAAGAATAAAGAGCTGGTCTTTATTTCATTTTTCTTCTCGTGAAAGATAACGTTGTATCATTCCTACCACTAAAGGAGGTGAGGATATTAGACATTTGCTGCAATAGATTACACTTCTTTTTGCTTCTTTGGGTTTTCTCTGGGGAAACAAATCTGCTGCTTGCATTTTCACTTACTCTGCTGTTGACCTCAGCCTTATTTACGCATTTCTTGTTTATTTTGTTTCTTTTAAGATACGTTTCTCTTCCCCTGTCTCTAGTGCCTTGCTGTAGTTTTCCAAATAAGTGGCTGTCTGAAGGAGCTAATACCGAGAGTCACAGATGGACAGGCTGCACTTTAGAGCTGGCAGACGGGGGCTTGGGACAGGAAGATAAATCTCTTTCAGACCCCTGGGTTACTGGGGAGAGTTGACTGGGGGGTCTCTGAAGCAAACACACACTGCTATGCGTGTGAGGAAGGGAGAGCTCAACTGATGGTTCTGGTTGGACTGAGGTGTGTTCAGCTGCCTGACTCCCTGCCGGGGCCCGTGGGCTGTGTGTGGGGCACAGGGCAGGCTGGCCCACGGGAGCAACGCCTCTGTGCTCACTACCCTGACAAAGCAAGCCATGCCAGCTGAAAGCAGCAGGGAACAGAGCCAGGGACTTCAGGACTTAGGAGACACAGACATCCTCTTTTCAAACACTGTCAATTCCTGCCTATTCGCATTTATGTTTTCGTCCTTCTTGTGTGGAAGGAAAATACACTATAAAGAGCCAGAATGGCATTTAAATGTCACCACTTGCTGTCCCTCTGACTTCAAAGGAATATGAAAGCATTAGTTACACTAGTGCTAGAGGTGGGAGTCCTTTGCATTTCCCTTACTCCTCGGTGTCAGCAGTGCAGCCCAGGGAGAGCTGTGGCTCAGGGCGAGATGTGTGTGCTCCACAAACACACTGACACACCTGGGGATGTGCTCCTTGGAGACACTGACCTCCCAGGAAAGCCTGCAGACAGCCAGGAGACCAATTGACTTTGTTACAAGTAGGACAGCTGCAAAGGCTGCTTCTGTTGAGCAGAAGAGCTTTGCAATGAGTGAAGAAACCTTCAGGGTCTGCTTCTTTTAATTCTGCTTCCCACCAATGCCTAGTGGCAGAGCTAAAGAAATGTTATTGTATCAGAGCTGAGGATTTCGTACATATTACTGAGCAGGCAAGAGTTTGACATCTGAAAAAGAAATCAAATAATTTACCACCAAGCTTTGCAGAAGTCAGCCAATATGCAAACCAGCATATTTTGGGAGCATACAGGGATGTCTCTGTTCCTTTAATATGTGCTTCATATGTCCCTACAAACTTTCAGAATCATCATGCATGTTCCTTGGTACTTGTTGTAATCAGGCAATTTTGTAACCTTTTTTTAGGAAGATAGAAGAGTGGGAATCAGTTGTACCAATATTTAGTTTGTTTTTCCTTTTCCTTGAATAAGTCATGGCAATGCAAGTGGATATGGTGGGAATGCTTCTAACAGAGCTGTGTCTATTCCACAGCACTGTTATGAAATGAGAGAAGTCAGAAAATATCTACTTAGTATATGCATCATTGTGCTAATCCTAGCTTGTTTCCCACAAGACATCCATGATGGTCTCTTGGGATGTTTCAGTTTGGAAAAAAAGTGAAGCAGGAAGATTTTTTGCCTGACATTTTAAAATATAATTTGCATAGTCTGTCGTCTTCCACTGTGGTCATATTTTGTGGACCGAACTGCATTTCTCTCCCTTCCTGTTCAGCTTCAATTTCCTTGCTTTAGTGTTCTCTATTGGGTTGGACTTTTTTGATATTTTCCCCTGCCACAAAATGAAACCCTTAAATTGATAAAAAGAAAAAAACCAATAGAAATTGAACTGAAACAAAGAAATAGATATGTAAGGTTAAAATGTATTCTTCATTTTGTTTCTGCTGTGGAGTTTGGCCAGACTTTGGCCTGAGCAGAAGAAATGCCCAGGAAGTTTGGAAATGGAAAGACTGCTATAAAACAGAGACACCTGGGACAGACACCATGCAGTCTTCTGGTCACCTCATGTGCAGGCTCAGAGCCATATAAACATATTTACTAAGTAGCATTTGTTGTTTCTAAAACACAGAACATGAGTCCTGCCAGGCATCTGTAGCCCATGATGAGAGGGAAATTTCTCTATTATTATTAGTCAAGCATTACTTCAGCATCAGCTGAATATGCACAGCTTGTTAAAAAAATTTTCATGTTCTAAAAGTAGATTAATTTTAAAGGGTTATTCCTTTAAAATATCTTTTAGAGTTAGGGTTATCCTTCTAAGGATAAAAGGATAGCAAAGACTCGTGCCTGTCAAACATCCAAAAGAGAAATTAGTACGTATGGATTTATTGGCTTCATTTCGCTGGTAAAACCTGTGAAAAGCAGTTGTCTCAGCCTCTTGCTGGTTATTGGTACGAGATGAGCTCGTGGGAGTCCTGCTGATGGCCCCAGTGCTGTCCTTGTGCCCAGGGGGCAGGTGTGGAGCCCTGGGACTCCTGCACACCTCGCCAGATCCACTGCTGGACCAAGCATTCTCTTCGTGGCTCAGGCCTCCTATCTCATGTCTGTTTGGAGAAGGATAAAAAGTAAAAAATGTCAAGAGGAAGAGTAGTACAATGATCTGTTTTTCTCATGTACTGTCTCTTTTTATTAATGGGCAGAAGCAACAAACATGTTTTGGTATTTTATTTTAGTGTCAAACTTAATTTGTTTTTGGCAAAAAAATTATATTATTTCTATAGAACTTCCAGGGAAATAATGATAATTCAAACTGTCTTTGCTTCCTATGTGTTGACTTAAATCTGTCATTTTAATATAGGTCAATTTTCAAGTTGCTGGAATTTTCAAATATAACATTTTTAGTTTCTGCTTTTTATAGGTTCACAGCAGTGAACTCTATCATTTATTATTGGAAAATTGCATTGGCAAAAATAGAGGATGAGCTGAGATTTGAAGAAAAATCCAGAAGATCAGTGCAATCTTGAGAGAGAAAGTGTGGAAGCGCGTGTGGGTGTGTTTGTGTGTCTCTTTGTACATCTTACAGGAGTTAATAAATAGGTACCACCATTGTCACCCACTTAACACAAGTGTTAAGGGAAGATAAGGGAAAACTCTGGTAGTCTCAGAAAGTTTTTTATCAGGCTGATGTCAACCTCCCCCGAGTGTGCTTTGGTGCATGAGCCTGGCTATAGAGCCAGGACAGTCACCTAGAAATGTCAGGTTACTGTAGAAAAGAAGTTAAAGTTTATTTTCAGTATGTATTTATGCCATACTTCTTAAAAAAAGCAATAACTTCATATTTTAATAATAATAGGCTTTTCATTCTCAATCATTCAAACATTTAATGTCCTGTCAAACTTCAGCTTCCTTTTTAATAGCATAAACCACATAACATGCATAGGATAAGGGAAAATATTTTGTACTCTCATATATTCAGAGACACACTTTAAAATGTTTTCAAGTACGCTTTTCAGGGGAATACAAATTTCACAGAATATAAATTTCCTTGATTACAACTCAGAACTCAACAGTTAAAGGGAGTGGAAGGTATGTAGAGAAAATGCTGCACTTTGCACTGAACCTTAAATTAGACTTTAGGTGTTTGCACAGTAGTATACTGGCTTTCAGCAATCTGAGGGGTCATATTTATCATTCCAGCTTTTTTAGGATGGTCCTAATTCTGGATTGCACCATGCTTAAAAGAAGGAAATACATTTCTAATAAGCAGCCTCTGAATAGGCAGCAAGAGCAGAACAGTTGCCTGCTCAGTCAAATGAGGGCTGGGTCCCCACTTGGAGCTGGAAGGAAAGGGGGGTGTTTTCTGAGGATGGGAAACAGCCTGAGCAGAGAGACCTTTCTTATCACTCTTACCTGAACTTAATGCATCCAGGGGTTGTCATTAGTTCTCCTGAGCTTTGTGAACCAGTGACATGTGCCGTGTTCATCATCAGAAAACAGCCATAAGTCACTCAAATGGTTTGCTTTTGTTGTCATTTTGGAGTTTATTTGTAGGATTTGTTTCATGCTGTGCAAACATGCTGTATTGTTTGAGCTACCCATGTAGGAAATGCAGAAAACTCAAAGGTGCACACTTAGTTCCAAATGCTTTTTCTTAGAGCCAGTGGCCATAAAAGTTGCATATGCATTTCTTCAGTGTTGGCAATTAAAGAGTTGCATAAGGAAACCTAAGAGAAGGTCTTTTCCTTTTGGTACCTGTTCAGGATTTCCACTGATACCAAGGAAAATTGTACCTAACGCATGTCTAAGACAAAACAGAACGCAAAGGCTAACAAATAACTATACTTTTCTTAAAGGAAGGCAAATTTCTGAAAATCTGGGGTTTTTCCCCCATTATTTCCTTCTGTATCTTTTAGCAAAATGCACTTGATTCTTCATGAAACAAATTATCCTTCATTAGTGCTCATGGTTGACTAGAAAGCCATCCCTGGCAGGTGTGTGAGCCTGGGTTGTGGGATGATTAGCACAGGGGTGATGAATCAGCCTAGGCTATGCATCTGTGGGATAAAGAACGGCTCCAGCTGAATGTAAATTCCGTATTGTTCTTCTATTTTATAGTATTCTATCAAAACCCCGTGCTTAAGAAAGAAAGAAGTTACAAAAGTAAAATCTTCCAGAAGTACAGATGGGAAAACTTTGTGTTGTTTCATTTCAACAAAATCTGAAAAATACTTTCACCAGATAAGTTTTTTAAAACACTTTCTTGGTTCATGATCTTTTTCACTTCTAAATATGAATGCTATGTAAAGCTTTTTTAATATGGTGAAAAGGCATTTACTTTTTCTCCTAGACTTCATAAGGAAATAGTGTAAAAACAAACCCAAACCAAACCTTTATATTTTCATCAAAGCTAGATTAAATTAAAGCTTCAAAAGTTTCAAGTTCTGCTCAGAAATTCTGATTTTTATTTACATTGCCTCTGTATCACCTTGGAAACACTACTCTGTGCAGAAAACACAGTGGAAGTGTGGGTCCCAATCGCAGTTCTTAAATTTCTCCTTTGTGAAACAGCTCCTGGAACTTGCAGATGTAGAGGGAAACTTTACCTATGAGCATTTTAGTCTTTTTCTCCAGCTTTGGTGTTTACATTTCTTAACATTTATTGTTAACAAAGGGGAAAAAAGTGACCTTGAAATGTATGTGTACATCTTGCTCCACAGTCACCTTTCTGTACCAAAAACCTTTCCCCATAAGGCAACAAACTGCACTACATGAGCAATACAGGCTGCTGTTGCTGAGGCTGAAGTATTAGGTCTTTCCTGAGACACTGATGTAAGAGAATACAGAGAGACACATATTTCTGCAAAGCAATAATTTAGCCCAGAATTTTAATATAAAGAACACCAAGGCAGTATCCTGTTATCTGAATTTTAATGACTGTATCTTTTTTATCCTGTCAGTTGTAGCAAGGATGTGAGAGGTTTCATGAAACATTAATGGCTCTAACTGCAGTCCTCTCCCTTTCCTTTTTTCTTTCTTTATTTTGTTCTCCTGATGTGATGTAAAATATGAATTTGTGCAGTGGAACTGCTTTCAGCACAGGGCTGTACTGCTTGCTTGATCTTGCAGCAGTGGCTGTGGCTCCTGTTTGGGTCAGGAGCTTCCACACAGGCTGCCTAGGGAGAGGGAAAGGGCTGGAGGTGTATGGAGAGGAAGATCCTGCTGATGACAGTTCATAAACAATTTTAAATATGATACATATTTTAGGGACTTTTAAATAAAGGGCCAGCTGGATGTTCTCCAGGAGTCTCAGTCTCATCTGTAGACACCTGGCTGCTGGCTGGATAAACTGTTCAAAAGGCAAAAAGCCACAGGGGGTGTCAGATCCTCTCCCTCCCTCAACCCCCAAGAAATAGGACTGAGAATGGGGTAGAGAGGGACTAAACTTGAATCATTTTGAAGGTTCATCAGGTGTGAGGGCACATCAAAGGATGCAGAGATTACTGTACATGCCAGACACTACAGTGAGACTGCTGGGCAAAGTCCTGAAGGATAATGAATTCCTCCAACAGCCAGTCTCTCCAACCTAAAATATGTGCAAGGAGTTGCTGGCATTTGACTGACTGCTCTCACATTATAACTTCCAGGGGAGCTTTGCAGGAAAATACAGTTCACAAGCCAAATGAAGAAACCTAGAGGCAAACAAGCATAGTTTTAACACAGGCACAGAGGCCAAGCGTATTTGGAATCCAGCATGTGAGGTGCAGCAAAAAGCAAATTCAGCACTCTGATCCCCAAGATGCATCATAGGAAATATCCGTGTTTGTTCCGAGGAAGCCTGCTACAAACGGAAATGCACATTGTGTGATGCCATAACATGGTGACTGTAATGGGGCAACAACAGATTGCTGCTGGTGTGTTTATTTTCACCCTGAGACAGTATGACACACACAGGTTCAGTGAGAGGGCCGTCACACACTGCTGTGACATGTAAGCATTCTTTCAGTTTTGTATGGTTTTCTGCTCTGGGAGCTGTGAGGAAGGTTGGAAAGGTGCCCTGGGTGTATGATGGCCTGTGAGAAGGAGCTTGGGATGTTGTGTCTGCACTGGCACAGCAATATTCAGTAACAGCAGTGGTTTTTCAGCACTGAGGTTGGTTAGCATGGGCACGCTGAACAGCTGGAGGAGCAAATGGTGTGGCGGTGTAGTGTGCTGTTCAGCCATGGACCGTGGAGTCTGCTGCTGTCCACAGGGCCAGCCTGATAAATGTAGGTATTAACAGGTCTGATGCACATTTAGAGTTCATCCATTAGAGTGATCTGTTTTGGAATAAGCTTGCAAATGAATAATCAAGTTATGTTCTCTGTGCAACACACTTGTCTGAGGGTATCCTGCATAGCTTTGATAAAAAGAACTACACAATAAGTAAGGCCCAAAGAAAGTCAATGTGAAATAAAATTTAGTTCGCTCTGACTATGCTAATTAAGGAGCTTACACAGTTCACCATGATTAAGTGAGACTCAGTGGTACAGCTCAATTGATGTGGGAGTTCATTCAATTGTCTGTAGTTCTACCTTTTTATTTAACAAGTGCTTCTTGATTTAAATGGAAATCTCTAATTGCAAAATGATCTCTGATGCAGCATGTCACAACAAATACACACGTTCTGTTACAAAAAGAAAACATTGTCTGTTTATATTATTTTCACTATTGTCCCAGGCTTTCTTAATTCTTCTGCTTTCCTTCATTCAGCATAAAGTTTACAGTATGTCTGTCAGAAACAAAAAAAAGGGATGCCTATTATCAATGAATCAGTGGCATTTACATGTGGGATTTAAACAAACCTGCTGTAATAATAGTGGATGGATCGTTTGAAATCTGAGTTTTCTTCCTGATACAACCAGGAAAGATTTTGATGGAAAACAAATACAGAGAAGGTCATATTTTGTCCTAGGTGACATGAATGCATTTCTCTGGACTTCAGAGAGATTCTGCTTGTTGCAGAACCAGGGCCAGCATTAGGAGATTAAGGGTTTATGTGACAGGGAGTTAACAGAAGGATGTTTGTGGGAGGAAGGTCCGGTTGTTCTAGGGTAAAAAATAGAGGGAGAATGTAAAGTGAGGGAAAGGAAGGGTAAAATAGGAAAAACCACATAAAAGTAAGGGGAAAATCCTCAAAAATGGAGTAGGCCAGTCTGAGGACTTCCATGCACTGCTGTTTTGAGGAGGAGACTGGATTTGCAAGCGGTGTGATGAACAGGAGAGGCATCCTGTGCCTGACTTGGTCTGACCCCCTCAGTGCAGCAGCAGAAATCCCTGCCTTCGACATTAATCTGGATTCACTGAAAGCAATACACACAGGGGAAGTGCTTCTGTTGCTGTAATATTCTTTGGGAAAACAGGAAGCACTTGTAATGGAAAATGTGCAACAGGAGTGATAAAGAGGGTCACTGAGGTTCAGTCCTGCAGCAAAATGACCTTCATTTGTTTTGTTTTCTAAGTATGAAGCAGTCATGGAGGGAGAGAATGTTTCCACTGTGTCAAAGCTGATTGTTCTAGAACTCACGTGAAAACCGCAAAGTTGGGGAAACAGATTAAAAGAAAGGACATAACAGCCAAGGAATAGGATGTAGACTAAGACAGTACTTCCTGTACCATTTATTAAATGCTGTTTATAGTTTCAGCTAAGAATATACATGGAATGTCTGATCATATATAGAGAATCGCAGTGCACTAAAAAAATGGGTTTCTAATTCTATTTAGAACTTATTAATAACTGGCAGCTTTATCACAATATACATTAATTACATTTAGGGCTGCATTTGCATAACACCACAGCTGCCATTTAAAGGAAAAGACACCCAGTTGTTTTGGTAGATCTAAGCATTTTGTTTGGATTTCAGAAAGTTTGGCTGTTAGAAGGTTTAAGTAGACCATGAAATAAGATAATTTCTCTGCTGTTTTTGTCTATGTAATTCATTCAGCACAGGTGATGAGGAGATACCAAATACTGAAGGAGGTATGTTCTTACTGCCCTATGGTCACTGAGGAGTCTATTTTCTCCATTTGCCACTAAATTCACTGCCAAGGTACTACTGAATGGAGTATGTTCAGAATGTTCAACAGATGTAGAAACTTTGGGGGAGTTTTTGGCGGTGTTTGGGTTTTTTTTTCCTGCCAAATATCAAGTCCTCAATCAGGAAAATAAAGACCTTGTCTAATTCCTCTTTCACAGTGCTGGTCTTTGTCATTACTGTAGAATCCTGTGAGTTATGGTCCTGCCACATGTGTAATATTTTAAATAGCAGCTGTCTGTGCAAGCGGCAGGTGTTGTTTGCCCCAGGATGGACAGACAAACAGTGCCCTGCTGGTCAGCTCCATGTACAGCTGGGGCAGTGTTAGACAGTCTTGGGTGAAATTTTCTAATGGGGGTTCCCCAGGGTATTTTAGGAATCCAGTTGACAAGGCACAAGACGTGTCACTGCAGACTGGTTGCACCTTGGATCAGGAGTTAGCAGCAGCTTTTGCTGCTGCACAGTCAGACAAGAGTTGTTATCAGTAGGGCACTAGTGATGGCTGTGATTAACCACCATACAGTAAATTGGTGTGAATGGAAACCACTATGAACCATTCCCAAGCTCATTCCAGATGCTGTTTAGGTGCCACATCCTGCATGTCACACTTTGCAGCACTGCTTATGGAGTGTGGACATGAGACATGTCTTGCTTCCTGGATCATTGCCATCACTTTATGTTTGTGTGGTGGAGCTCCTTCTTCTCCCTGAGTTAGTGTGCTGAAATGCTGCCTTTTCAGAAATTCCTGGCATGTGAATAACTGCAAGAGTAGCAAGAAAAACAGCAAGTGTTGAATACATTGGTTGCTTCCAACTCGGCTGCTGAGTATGCAATGCTGCTGTTTCTGACATACTGCTGTCTTGCATAATACTTTTGTATTTTTCTTTTCTTTCCACTGAAAATGAATTATTGTGCTTATGGGCCCGTGTGTGACTGGAGCCTCATTCACCATTGCACAGAGCACAGTTTCCAGAGACACTGAGCGAGTATTTGGTTTCAGACAGGTTTTCAGTATGTTTGGGGATATATCATCTTCACACAGCTACTGTTCTCTGTTACAAATTCGTGTTAATACTTGCCCTTAAGTGTTTCCATTGCTGGAGATCCAGTTTCCAGAAAGTCAGCTGTCCATTAAATGCTAGTTGCACAGGTTTTCGGTCTCATATTCCTTGTTAAATTTCCATTGAGAAAACTGACTTCAGCTGAGTTGCTCCAGGTATAAATCAGTGGGATAGAAGGCAGAGTTTGTCCCTTTCTTTTTCAGCCAAAATTGTGTGCTTTCAGTGTCTGGAAAACTATAATCTTCCCTCTTTCTGACTTGTTTGATGCTTACCAGGATCCCCTGAAATCTACAGCAGAGATGAAATACTTACTCGCTTCCTGAGTGATGTAATCCCACATCCTTAAATACTTGCACTGGTGTCCAGCTTGCTATTTCAGCATTCTGCTGTTTAAATACTCCTTCTGGCAGTGAAATACCTGTATGACTGATGATTGAAAAATACATGTGGGGACAGGTGCTCTCCTCAAAGACTAAACACCTTTACTCCTGTTTGTCTCTTGCCTTTCGTTTTTGCATTCTAAGCAACGTGCTCTTCTCTCCAACCCTTGCACACTATTCACCCGTCTCACCTAATTTTCAAGGCCTTCTCCCGAGCTTGGAATTTTCCCTTGGACCAGAGCAGTCTGCCACAACTGTTCCCTCTTAGACCATCAGTGTTCAGTGCTTATTCAGCACCATATTTCCACTGCTGATCAATAGTTCAAGGCTTTTCGTCCTACTCGCCTATCTCATATTAACCTAAAAATCTAACTGTCAAATGTCAGCTTCCTTTTGAGTCAGCTGGTACAAACTGATCTAATAGGCTGGAACTGGGAAAGTGTGATGCCTTGTGATCTGGGCACGTGCCTTGTATTCTTTGCACTAATCCACGTGGAAAGCAATGAATGCAGCGCTCCTGAAAGCGAGATATGATTCTGGTCCCAAGTAAAACATACTCTGGGTGCATTCCATATCACAATGTGGAATATTCCACGCTCCACCCCCTGGGGCTGTCTGGTACTGTAAACAGGCAGCAGTTGTATGTTGGAATTTATGCCAAAGTAGGTTAACTGCAAGGAGAGATGAGATCAGCCCGAGTTAATCCCTGGTCCTCAAGCAGTAGCCCTCACTTTCTTCAAGCAAAAATTGGCTGTGCATAAGCTGTAATCTCTGTGTTAAAGATAGTATTTATGTCGAGTATAAATGTTGACAAGCTTTGTGAATATATGGCAGAGTGCCAGGGTGGCACTAGCCTGTTCCTTTTCTAGGAATCAGGAGGGTTGGCACAATGCAGTGCGGGGCAGGTATTTCCTCTTGTTGTGTGCACAAGAGCCATCCAATACTGCTCCAAGTGCTCTCATTTACTAATGCCTATTCTAGCAATGAATGGAAATGACTCTTCCTTTCTCACCAACTAAACAGGTATGCAAACATGTCCAAAATCAAACCAAGCAAACAAAAATAAAATTCCTGACACAATCCATGTAATGATGCATCGTGGTCAGTTAAAGAATCCATGTGGATTTCTGTGTTTGCCTAATACTCACCCAAACTTCACAGATGTTTAGAACACGAAAATGTCCTTGATCTGAGTTCAGATCAGGGTTTAGGTTCCCCCACCCTATGAATTTTCTGATTTCAGAGAAAGCCTTTGGAGAAGATCAGATTTTCTAAAACTCCTTTTTTACTAAAGGGTGCAGAAAAATAACCTGTAACCACTTCTGCCTACCTTTTCATTACTTCAGTCATTTAAGCAGCTATTCATAGGCTCAAGCAAACAAAGTCTTCCTGTTTTCCATAGCTGCATAATTAATCTGTAAGAACTTTGACATTTCAAAGAATGCGCTGTTCCTCGCCTTTGCTGGTATCTGCATATTTCTCTCTAGATTTCTGGCCTGATATTTACACTTAATGAATGAACATGAACCCAGACTCTTGAGGACTGATCAGGTTTCTTGTGATTAACTAAGCCACAGAGGATAAACTTTTAGATATTGTTTCCTTTATTAATATCTAGTCTGTTCCAACCTGCAGTCGTGAAGAATTTGCTAGATCCCTTAGTTGTGAACAGTTCGGGACTTGGGTCTCTCGGCTGCAATAGTGAGCAGGAGAATTTTCCATTCTGTTATTGTCTGCCATGTCTCAAACTGGTGTAAATTTTGTTACAGCACAAAATTTTGTAGCTTTGTGAGGACCATGGGTGAAAGAAAAATGAGACAAAGGTGGGCGTTTCTAGGCCCATACAATGAATGAAATCACAGTTAGACCATTGGTTGTACATCTCACAACATGTAGTTGTATTGAGACATAACCGAGAAATTGAGAGACTTAGTTTTGGTGATCTTCTCTCTTGATTTTTCATGGTGTGAAGGCATGGTGTACAAAAGTAATCAAATTCCCTCAGTCTGTTGAAAGTGCAAAGAAAAATCAGTATACTTTTTTTTTTCTGTAATATTCTGGTATGCTAAAGGGAATGGTGTGTGCGTCCCTGAAGAGCAGTTACTCAAGAACACTGTTTGGTACCTGAAGCCCCCTGGAAAATTGCAAAGAGTTGCGCTTTGCACCATGGATTTCAATCCCCGGGCACCCACCAGGGAAGAAGATACTGTGTAAGTTGGGGCAAGGATCCAGTGAGATATCACCCAGACTACAAAATCCTGGGTAGTAATTACATAAGATAAGATATTGTGCTGAGGTCTTCCTGGTTAAACTTGGGTTCAACATGTATAGCTGAAGGTCAATTACCTCAGCATTTGTTGATCCATTTATTCAGGCAGGTCTACTTCCCTCATGGATCAGCTCCTGGATTTTTGATATGGTACTGTTCCACCTGGAATAAAAACAACCTCCTTGAGGTTGTTCCTGTAACCGTGGGTCAGCTGCAAGCCACAGAGGCGTTTGACATTAACTTCAGTGGCCTTTGGATCTAGCACAGGAAGAGCTGCAGGACATCACTGGAATGCCAGGCTTTAAAATGCTGGATAGTGTTGGCTGGTAACCAGCTAATGGTGAGGTACAGATTGTATCTGCTAGCAGAAACATTTTCTTCAGGGCAGAAAAACTCCCTTGGGCGGCCTTAGCAAATCAGTCCTTAGGGACCGTCACTGCAGCTACAAGTACCATCCACCCCCACCTCGGCCACCTGTGGGCTCAGCTCCGTCCTGCTGCGTTGGAAACAGGTTTGGGTGGCACGGCACCAACCCAGCTGCTGGCAGGAGCAGAAGGGAGCTGCTCAGCAGCAGCTGGCAAGGGCATTTCAGCAGCCCAGGTCTAACCTGTTACCAGACACTGAGCCCATTGATCCAGAAAGTGTCGTCATTTCAAGGTTAAGTGCACAATCTGGAGGTGTTATGTGGGAGAGCTGTTCCTGTGTTCATACAGCGTGTGCCTAATATGTATTTAGATGTACTAAATACGTACAACTTTTCTTCAGTAAACCATGCTGTATGGACTGAACGTTGAAAATGTTATTTATGGATAAGAAACCTCTGGTAAGTGTTTGAGAATAAGCCTCAGTGTGTGTGTGTGTGTCTGCGGATGCTGGTGTTGAATTATTAGTGAAAACAGTCCTTTAATAAATATGTAAGGGTATTTCTTTGAGATCACATATAATTTCATACTCTGGTGGCTCCACAAAAGGCAATGGAGTGGTCTGTGCTACTAGAATAAAATCAAAACATTAAACTTAATCTACTCATAAAATCGGGGAAAAAATGCTAACTTGTTCTCTTTCATGTCTGTATGTGAAAATCTTCTGTGTCTCCTGTAAAGATATGCAGGATTCTTCCAGGACAGAAGAATTAGAATCAAAAATGGGGAGAAACTCTTGTTGAACAGAAAACTGCACATGCTGCATTTCTGAATATATTCTAATCTTTGACTATGGGGGCAACTATCAAGAGTGATTCGATTTTGGGCTTCTCAGACTTCTGGGAAGAAATTGTCACCATCTGCGAAGGCAGCAGAAAGTCTGATAGAATATTTATAAAAGCAGGGGTTTGTTTTACTGGATAACCCTGATAAAATAATTTTCCTAACAGTGCATAGTGGTTTTTATAGGCACAGGTGACATCATAAGATGTTTTCATGAGAATTAGGTGAAGGTATGTGGTGGAATCAGTAATTCATTCTTAAATACAGTAGAGAATAATTCACTTTTTACTATTCAACCAACAATCTGTTCTTTGGGGTTTTTTTCAGTAAAATAGATGAAATCTTACATCTGGATGTTTTCAAAACATTGTTAGATCTGCTACCTTTTATTTTTTCCTTGTATCATCTTAGAATGTGCTCTAGGACTGACAGCACAGGCTAATCATGAACATGATGCACACGCAGAGATAAATTCAGTCAAAAAGGGTTATCAGCTGGTCACTGCTAAATTCTGATTGCACTAAAATGGAAATTTTTCAAGTATAACGTAATTTTGTGGTTCTTCATAAAGCAGTGAAGTAGCAGTGTCCAGTGCAAAAGCTCAGCTTTAACCCTGTGTAACTGAGCTAAGAATTCTGAATGCAGGAAAAATTCCTGAGCAGTGGCACTAACATCTTTTTCACATGCTGAGACAGAGCTCTAATACAATTATCATTAAACATGTCATAATATTTGCAACACAGAAGTTCATTTTTGTAGACTTCCAGAGAGGTTATAAGAAGTAAACTTAGAAGCCTCATTATTCTTTACTTTCTGTCTGAATCTATTGCTGGTAATAATTTTTCTCCCAACAATAGACTGTAATTTTGTTGTGGATGAATAAATTTTTGTATGAATGTGCTAACAGGTATAATTCTCTAATAGCACAATAGATCCATAATAGATTGAGTTAATCTTCTGTTGTTGCATTGTCTCTGAGCTGTGCTCATTAATTACAGTGAAACAGCCCAGGATTGTGTGTCTTGCATTAAACTGCTGTTACTGGGGGCTGGCCTCATGTAGTAGCTGCCCCAGTGTCAGGTGAAGTCAAACCCAAGCTCCCATTAACGTCACTGCGCAAAATCCATGCCAAGCAGCTGCTGCTGTCGTAGGGGCTTCGGAAGGTTGGGAAGATTTGTGTCCTGGATTACTGGGACAGAGGGCAATGATCCATCAAAGAGCAAGAGAAAATGGGCAAAAGCAGGAGGGGAGCATGAGTGTTGCAAGGGCAATTAGATTTTCTGCCAAAAAATACCATTATTTCAAACTGTCTTTCAAAGTTTACAGAAGGATTATATTTGACTTAAAAGAAATTGCTAAATATTATGAAAATATTTAATTTTTTAGCATTTTAATTTAAAAAAGCAATAATAATAAAAAAATCTCAGTATCATAAATTGGGGAGGCTGGGGATATGTTTTATGGAAATATTTCCAGTTCACTTTGTTCAAAATCCCCCTGAGCGTCAGCTCAGTCTCAAGTATCAGCATTGCAGTGTTTTAATACCTGATTTGCCTTTCTTGCTTAGATTCTTCAGACAACTTGCACGTATAAATTTCAATCAGCCTTCTCTGCAGGACTTTTTAAAAATACTACTGAGATCAATTAAAAATAACATTTCCAATGAAATTTTAAGCTTCTTACAATTATTTTAAAAAAGTATTTCTCATATACAATTATGTTATTCCATTGTTGTCCATTTCATAGAAGGGAAGACAGCAAAATTGATGTTAAATGAAAATATAACACAATTTTGTACTCATTAAAGAACAGGATTGCAAAAATGGAACCTTGATATGACACATCACTTTTGATTTCTACAAAAAGATATCTACTGTGTATTTTGGGTTGTGCACTTGCCAAGCTTTGAAATTGGCAGTTCAGGCCCATTTGAAAGCCAGTTCAGGCTGGCCTTGTCTTCAGAAATGCAGGAATTAGGATCACTGAAATGGAAATCAGGAGAACTGTGTGGGAGCAAGTGGATATAAAGAAGGGATCCACTCTAACACCCCTCAGCATAAATAGATCATTGGAAAGAATAAGTTGCTTTTCTCTCTCTTATTAGTTTCCTTTTCCTTACTTTTTCCTGTTATCCTCCCTCCATCCCCTGACTTCCCAGTTTCCAGACAGCCACATCCTACTCTCAAAGAAAAGCTTTTACATCTCTCCTATGGCCTTGCCAAGCAGAGTCACAGCAGCCTTGCACAAGTGGCTCTGATGCAAAGCCCGTGACAAGTGCCAGAATAACACGCCAGGGTTTGACTCGACCCTTGGGCCGAGTGGTGCTCCCGAGGTGATACTGCCTGGGAGCAGATGAGGCTGGGGGTTTCCAAGCAGCTGATGGAAGCTGCCCAGAGGCAGAAGATGATGCTAATGGGATTCCAGGGTTAATTAACCCCAGATAATGAGGTTAAATAACAGAGTAGCAGTTGGAAATAGAATATGACAGGTTACTGATGGCTTACCATGCTCTCGTATTGTGTCAGAGACAACTCTGCGTGTCAGGAGATGGGATTCCAGACCAGTGACTCATTCAGGCTTCACTCTCAGCAGGAAATAACTGATTGGTTTCAAGGGTGAGGAATCATTTGGGTGACAGTGGTAACAAAATGAGTAGGAAAGCAAGGAATGAGAACAGCAGGAACAAATGTAAAAGTCCTCACAAAGAAAATTTTAAGAAATGGTAAAAAAGTTGTGTTTTCGAGATAATTTTGGGGGTTGAAGAGTACAAAATGCTAAACCAAACCAAACAAAAAAATCCCAGCGGTTATTCTGAGGGATTGAACTTGAAGAAAAACAGTGACTACTCTGATGAAAGGGAAGGAGAAACTCAATAATAGTAAGAAGTAGTATGGCTCCATCAGGAGTTTTGAAAGGACTGGACAATGAAGCAAAAGTATAAACAAGGTAAAAATGAACCATGTATAAATAAGACACAGGGTTAAGGATGATTGGCATGGACATGCTGAAAGAAAGCTGGAAATGTCGAGGCCCAAAGTTAATTACCAGAACATACAAACTGAGTAGAGGGCTGGCATCCTCACAGGGTGGATCTCAGTGCAGGAACAGCAGGCAGAGCAGAGCAGGGAAGGACTGAGATGAACCTGTAGGGCTGAAGTGACAGGGGATGAGGATTTTCCTGAGAATGAGGAAGGATTCCTTCTTGCCCCTTGATGTACTCAAACATCCCCACTGACAAGGGCAAACAAGTGCTCCTGTTGGCCTGGAGATTTGGTTTGGCTCACTGGTTACTACTGAGCAGTCTGTGTGTAGCAGCCAAGTTCTCCCTGCCTTGGGCCCTCTCCTCCAGCCAAACACCATTTTTCACAACAACAGTGACATGTCTGAGAGTTCTGCTTTTTATTCAAACATGATCTAAATTGTTTTCCAGGTTTGGGGGCTGGATTTTCCAGCTGATTTGCATAAACATTGTCTCTTCAGGAAGCTACGATAGAAAAGAATTCGGAAAATTATAGATCCTATTTGCAAAAAAATACAAAGAATTTTGTAAATTTCTTCACACCAGAGGAATAACATATTGAGAAGCCTGCACTAGTTTTTCATTTTGTCAAAACAATATCTAGATCAGCTACGATGTCTTTTCCAGATATCCTCAATTGAACTGTGGGAAAATCTTCAATAAATCCCTGTTTGTGATTTCTGACAGCCAAGAGACTTACCCAGCAAAAAGTGGTTTAAGTAAAAATGCAAATATGCAAACCAACTCTCAGGCTGAATATGTTGCAACACTTCAAGTGAGAACAACATTATTTCTAAAACCTGTAGGCAAACTGCAATTCCTTGGTTGTGCCAAAGGCGCCACCTTTGTACAGTGCTGGATAAGTTCTTAGGAAACCTCGAGTGGTATTGTCCTGCATGGATGAGAGTGTGAGGGCAGCATGCATCTTCCTGGAGAGCTTTCAGCTCGGGGCTCGTGTTCTGTAAGGACACAATCGCCACTTCCCAGCTGCTGCTGATGTCTGATCTGAGAGAGACCCAGAGCTGCTAACGAGGCCTGGGCCCAATAATATCAGGCTTTTTTCCTTTGCTAGTAAAAACAGTTATTCTCACAATAAGATGCAGTGCTTGCCAAAGGAGAAAAAAATGACAATTTTTACCTTAACAGGAGCAATTTGAGAAACTGGAGTCATTTTAGGAACACAGTCCAACACAGCTGGAAATGCATTAAAGATGTTGGTGTTTGTTGAAAATGAGGAGAGTTAGCAATAGCCAAGTTGAAAGGCAGTGCTGCATGAAAGGGGCTCAAGCACACCAGCACTAGCAAACCTGGAGCAGGGGCTGAGCAGTCGCTGCAGAGGTGGAAAGCTCAGCAGAAGAGTGTGCAGTCTGAGCCAGGAGACTTTGGGGTAGTGTTGCATTTGTCTCTCCTAAACATTAATTTTTAATAAATATGAGCTCAAAGATTCATTCACATCAGCTCACATCTTGGCTGACATGGTGTATCTTGGCCATTTCCATCCAGCTCTGTCATTCCACGTTTAAGTAAATAATGTTTGCAGTGGTGCCCCTGTGACAACTCTGGCGAGTCAATGGCAGCAAAGTGCTGGGACTGGGTTGATGTGTCTCTGTGAAGCATTGGAGTAATATCTGCCAGAAAATCACACTTTAATGGTTGCAGAGGTGGTGAGCCGGCATCTTGGAGGCATTGTTGAGTCTGTTGGGAGTGCAATGTAGAGTATGAACACACTTTTCCTACACAGAGAGTGTCTGCTACTACACAAGTCTTAGCACAAGGAGTGAATGGCAGCTCTGGAAATTGTGGTTCCTTTATCTCCAGCACAGACATTTCCTGAGCAGTAGCTTTGAGTCCGTTTCACTGTCCTTGCCATGAAATGGAACCCCCCTTTTTCTGACTTCTGCTCATCCACTGCTGTGGCAGGTGACACTCCTGATGCTCTTCCGTGTCCCAGCACTCCCTGGGCTAGGATCACCAGCACAATCACGGTTATAGGGGGTGATCATCACATGGACAGGTATGCCGAGCTATATTCTGCTATTACACTGTGGTTATGAAAAGTTAGAACAACATATCATCTCTCAAGTATATAACCAGTACATTTTAAAATCCATTAGCCCTTTAAAAATAATTGGATATCTTCTCATCTTTGTTAATTTGCAGCCTTTGGTAATTCACACTGGGTGATCTAGTCATTAGTGCAAATTATATTTAAGAAGTAAAACTTAAATATATCCCGTTCTACAAAACCTTTCAAGTATGGTAGGAAAACAATTCTGCTGCCACTTACTTGATTTGTGTGGTATTATATTAAAGAAACCCTGGTAGAATTTAATTTGGTGTTCTGGGTTTATGGTGTACTGCAGGTTATGTTACCCTCAAAGAAGTAAAATTTAATTATAACTGAAACAGTAAAACAAGTATTTTTTTAAAATATTGTCAAAAAAAGAGAGATTTACTTATTGTCTTTTTCTTCTCCAATATCTTGTTGGAAAGAAGAAACCATCTCTCACTGATTTTTTCAGAGTGGAATAATAAACACACAGACAGACTTGCAACACTATTGTTAAAGACTGTAGAATTATTGTCTCAAAGAGCTCCACAATTGCTATAGTAAAAAGAATTCTTGCAGCCCTGGTGCCAGTATAATTTCTTTAGGCATACAAATAAACAGGTTTTTAGCTACAGAGTACATGTAATGAAGGTGTTGTCAGATCAAAAAAGAGGGGTTCACATTAACTCATTGTGAAAATATAAGTTGATATTTTTCAAATGGATACACTCAGAAGAAAAAATGCTTCTGCTCTTTAAAAGCAAAGAGTGCTAACGGAGAGAAAGGAAACTGAAGTTACAAAATAAGTTGAAGGAAAATAAGATACCAGAGGGTGTTCTTGTAGATATAGGGCTGACAAAAGGACAAAAATGCGTCTACAGATCTTTACTTTTGTGTTTGAACCATTTAATACAGAATCTCAAACAAGGTTAGTGACAATATAGTGGAAATTCATAACATACTTCTCCTTCAAAGAAGCAGTCAGAAAATGACAGAAGAAAAAAAGCAGGACTGGTATTTCCAAATTTTTTGTTTGTCAGTGGTTCGGTAGCTCTAGGTCGGAGGCAGTGCAGGAAGGGAGGCTACAAATTAAACCAGCAGGGTCTAGGATGCAAATCTCTCTTCTGTGTTCTGAAGAGTAACAGGACAATTTTCCTAAGTAATGAAACTGGCACAGCAGTGCAAATTCTCCTCTCTTCCATGTCCTCCTGTTATTTATCAGGGAAATTAACAGCTGTATTTACAGCCTCTGAAGTACTCGGCTGAGGAGGAGTCCTTGGAGACCACAGAAAGGCTCCTGAAGGATGGGATCTCACACACCACTCAACTGTTAATTCAAAGGAAATAAGACATGAAATGAGAGCAGATTACAGGCACAACATCAGCATGGCAGCATCTGCAACAGTCTCTGTCACAGTGGCTGGCGTGTGAGACCCAGCAGGATCAAACAGCTCTGTCACGGAGGGTGGGTGCACCAGCTCCCACACGCTGCTGCCAGCTTCCCAAATTGTCACATTTCCCTGTTCTTTATGTTTTAAGACTAGAGGTGTTTTTTCATAGCCGCCTAAAAAATGTGGTGTGGAGAGTCCAAGATCATCAGTTAAGTGTTTGTTATTTCTATATCATGGGTAAATATTTATTGGTATTGCTGTGTTTAAGCACCAGCCGTGCTGTGTTTAAGCTACAGCAGAGATCACTGGAGGTCACAGGGTTGGCAAGGGGAAGGAGAAAACTGGTGACAGCAAATGTCAGGTTATTTCCACATAGAAGAAATAAGATAACCTAGAAGGAGTTCCACTACAAATTAACCAATGAATAGATGTATTGTGACCTCCCTTACCAGCCCTGAGTTTCTGTCTTTCTGAGAGACCAATCTTTGGTTACTTCTATTGCTGCAGTGTAGAATCTGAGGCTGCCCCTCAGCACTGTCTCAAGAATTCACACTGCAGGTACTTGCTTTTTCTCTTCAGCTCAGTAAGAAGCAGGTATTTGGCCTTCCCAGCTTGAATCTGTAAGATGAAACGTCTTCCGGGATACTTCAGGGAATTTCGCAGGGTCACAGAATCATAGAATATCCAGAGTTGGAAGGGACCCACAAGAATCCATAAAACGAGAGGAAAGCAGTCGTGTTTTTTAGTAGCAATAGTCAATTGTCAGATTAAATCTATAGTAGCTATGGGAAGCTGTGCCTCATACGGAGCATTTATAGCCCCTTTAATCTGTTCCAGAGGAGGCTCTATGCTGGCACAGGGGTGGTTGTTCTAAGGGTGTTCCAAGCTAGTGTCTCTATAAAGGGGGCAGGGAGGTCAGTAAATGACTGGGAATTGTTGCAGGGACCACATAAATTTTGTGCTGGCCTCCCCTAAGGAGTCACCTTCAGAAGGAGATTAAGTTTTGTCATATAGCCTAGTAAAAAAAAGAGATGAATTTCCCATCAGACACCTACAACTGCTGCTTTTAAAGGAGGAAAACTCTGGTATACTGGCCAAAATAATACAGCTTTATTCTTACAGACTTGGGGCAGCAAACCCCAGCAGCTTATTTGTCACCATCTAGGTTTGACCATGTCTCTTAAAATAGTTGTATTAGAAGATTGTAGAGTTCAGCAGCTGATAGTTTGTACTAAGTCTGCTTCTGCTAGCCATGGTAAGTCTGACATAATTGTGTCAGACAAGAAGCTGCCATTTCATGAGCATATGCTTAAGCCATTGCAATGAATTATGGCACAGTATATCCCATTATCCTCAGTCTAACTTGTTGATTGAAAACAAAATAATAAAGTGTCTACTAAAACAGTGATGGAGGTCAGACTCCGACCCATATTTAATGTTGTTAAATTACAGTATGACATCAGTGGAGCGTGGGTTGTCATCTGCTGACATCTTGCTCAATAGAAAGCTGAAAATAGGGTTGTCTGGGCTGCTGGAAGTGTATGTCAGAGTCAGTGGGTACTTGCAAACATGCAGAGGAACAGATAAGATAAAACAAAAACACCCAGTGTGATTTAAGGCCCCAGAAGCTGCAGCCGCCTCACAAGAATGAAGCGGGGCACATCCGTGCTGGGAAGCCGTGGCTGCAAACAGCACAGGGGTCAACACACGGAGCTTTGTACAGCTGCGTGTGCCAGCACCCAGGGGTGTGCTGGGGACAACCAGGGGACCCTCTTCCAATCCCAGCAGGCAGGAGATACAGCACATTGCTGCCACAGAGTTAAAGACTCCAAGGGACTGCAATGAAGAGTCTGGAACAGAACAAAACCAGAACAGCTGAAATCAAAAGACAAAAATGAGAGTTGTGCTTGTTTCTTGGGGAGTCAATGCAACCCCAGTGTGAAAGGGGTGGCTGTGTAGTCTTGTGTCTCTACTCCTCTGGAAACAGCTGCATGTCATGCCAGGAGAGCCGTGCCCAGCTCCCATCAGGCGCATCCTCCCTCTGCCATTGGAAACTACTTCGTTGTTACTGGGTGATGCTGGTCCTTATCTTCAGGGGAGTTCTTAATTGTAATGGCTCTTAGGAAATGGCATTTTCTTCTCTTTCTGTGTAGTTTGCTTTGTGTAATGGAGAATCAAATGTTGAATTTAATCATAGTATGTTTTCTACTGGATACGGTGGCTAGCCTGGTGTATTTAACTATAGCACCATTTCCCTCTCTGCTCCTCCATTCTGCCCTAAAAGGAAAGGAGGTTCTCAGGCCTGTCATGGAGGTTGAATTGTCAGCTTGTGAACTCCATCAGGTTAGAGTATTCTTTGGGTTAAATTTTTCTCCATAGCCTCATACTTTGGAATAATATGCTATATAAAATTTAGGGACAGAATTGAATCTTTAGAAAGCAGTGATTGTTAAGTAGATATTTCATTCCTTTCTCAAAAGCAAAGTCTTCAGGGTCTTGCTTGGGGCTCTTTGTTCTTTGTTTCCTTTTTTTTTTTCCCCCTGAGCATATGTTTATTTTCAGTATCTGGAGATACACAGAAACAGAAAAGGGGAGGAGGGAAAGGAAGGAAATGGATGAGAAAGATCTTAAGCTCTACAAGCATGCAGACCATGAGGTTAATGGATGCACCAGCATCCTGCCTATCTGTGCTAGATCACTAACACTGCCTCAGTGGTGCCATTTGAGAGTTGTTCTGGGACATCAGCTTTCTTTAAGAAATACACCACCTCCCCGCCGACCTTATTTTTTGAACATAATGTTAGAGGATAACCTAGAGGATAGAAGGTAATGGATGGGAACTAATTTAATCTGAGCTGTTGTGAGTGTTGGATGAAGCTGTTCTGACTGCATGTTGACTTTCCAGGTAGTGTCAAGGTACAAAGTTTTGTTCAGATTTCAAAACTGCCATCAGCTCAAATTGCTGTGACAACACATCGAGTCAAGTAAGGATGTTCCAAGCCTCTCCCTTAGCCATCCTGACAAAGCTGCTATTTAGCATCCCCAAATGCTGGTGTTCATTTCTTGGTCAAATCAATCTGAGTTTCAGATGTGACAGAAATGCCATGCAGGAACTGAGATTAGTAATATTTTTTGTTGCAGTTAGTTTTTCGTATATCCCCTTCAAATTATGACTTCAGAGAAAATCTCTTTGAAAATGTAACTGGCTACTACTTCATGCTGTACTGGTGTAGCTTCATTAATTTGATGTGGTTCCTCCTTATTTGCATGTTAGTATCAAAAGAGTACAGCTTATTTTCGGAACATGGAAACCATTCTGAACAGGCCACACTTGCCTCTAGCATATACTCTCAACTCAAACTAAATATGTTTTGATATCTAAAAGAGTAATTAAGAAAAAGTTCCTTTGTTACGTCTCCATTTTATTGGTGTTTGAAAATGGAAATGGTGAAATATATCATAAAAGAGTAATTTCATCGTGCTTGTAGTCCAGCTGAATAAAGATAATACAGCTTTCCTCTACAAAATTAAGTCATTTGTTAAAATATCTGTGTATTAACCAGAGATCACTGCATGGTTTAGTAGCTATTGTGGAGAGTGCTGAGGGTTTCTTGCTTAAATAATCAACTTCCTACAAATGATGATTACTACTCTTAGGAGGGAGAAGTAGCATTAGAGAAAAAATATCTTTTTTTGTATTTTATGTATTCTTTTCTGACATAAATCACTTTATAGCTAATAGTTATAAAAATATTGGGCTATAAAGTCAGATTCTTTTAAAAGTAAGACACTTCCTGGAGTGGAAGCATATGTCAAGCATATTGTAAAATATCTGAAAAAGAGATTAAAATTTTGGAAAATATAGATCTTAATTACTTGAATAATATATTTTCATATATCTGAGATGTAAAGTGCAAACTCCTTGAAAAACCTCATGTCATCTGTATGATCCCATATGTAATATAATTGGTTTCAACTACCAACTACCCACACAGGGAATTAAACGTGCTCAGCGCTCTTTTGGAAGAGGCACCACATGGCAGAGATGATGGTTCTGATCCAGCCATGCAATCGTGTGTGCTCATGCCTTCCAGCCCACGAGTGAATCCCCAGTCACACGTCAAATACCCCAAAAATATATTCCGGCAGTTCCTAATTTCGGTCTCTCTCTTCAACCCAGTTCCCGGTTAATAACTCTCCAAGTATTTTTGGTTGTTGGCTTGTCTTTGAGGTGTCTCAAGGTATTGGCAGGAGAACAGATCCACAGTGATGGGTTGGGTGGCCTTGTGAGCATCATTTACCCATCGCTCCTCAGGGGTCCTTAGTGCTCCAGTGTGTGCTCAGGTGTGGCACACACACAGGTGACCACAGTGTTTCTCAGCCTCCCCTTCTCCTCAAAGGTGTCCTCTGCCATTCTGCTCTCCAAACTTCCAGTGTGCATCTCCCCGAGTTCCTCAGCCCTCTTCAAGGAACTAAGTCTGCCAGGGACCTTGTGTTTTCAGAGCATTTATTGCTGGATTGCATCTTATAGCTCACCTTCACTAGGAAGTGACTTTAGATGTCAGTTCCTTGCTTACTGCATGCTGACAAGGATGTGGAAACCCCCTCACAGAGCATATGGGAGAATGAGAATCACAGAGAGCTGCTAGTCCTGAAGTGGGATCCTTTAGAGACAACACAAAAGGAAAAAAAAGGTCAGCCCTGAAGGAACTTTAGTAGTGTGGCTCAGGGGATGGTAGAAGGCTCCAGGGTGCAGAGGGGAGAACTGTCAGGCTGGAAATAATGGGGTTACAAGGATAAGAAAAGATGAGCTTGATGTGACAGACAGAGAAGGCTTGGATATACATTTCAGCTTTGAATGCTTGGACAAGCAGAAATTTCTAATAGCTTCTGGCTACTTCCATTAGCAGATTTTCAGTGCAGCACTCTGAAAACAAGTGGTTAAACCAACAGCGCAATAAATATTTTTCAAGCTACATATGAGAATCTTCATCTTTCCAGAACACAGATTCTCCTGCACTGAGTGGAATTAGTGGGATCTAAAAATAACAAATGCTTTGTTCCCTGCTGTTTTTGGAAAGAGCCAACAAGGAAAAGCTCTTTTACTTTGCCTAAAAACAGGTAGCAGGTCTCATAGTTGTCTGGGGAAAGGAGAAAGGAGAGAAAAGAAGATGGCATTTGCATTTTAACTACAGACGGGGGAAACAGATGTTGGCAGAGTTGAGTACTCAGAAGTACAGGGGCTGTTCAGGCAAACTTTCTGTGGTTTTCTGTCTTTTTTACTTTTTTTTTTTTAAGAGAGGGAAGAAGGGCTCTTTGTTTTGTTTGTGTGTTTACTCAGAAGGGACAGCACTGGGGGGGCAGGGAGAAGAGGAGGCCTTGAGATAGTACATGAAAAGGAACATGAAATGTGCCCTAGGGTTTGCTGTACCTCCTCACCAACAGAAATACGTGCCTGGCTCGGATTCCCCAGACTCTGTGTCTGAATGCTTTCAGCAAGTTGAAAGCAGCCTTGGGGGGTGTCGAGTGGGGTGGAGAGACTGTCACACAGAAACTACCATTTGATTAGTTTGGGTATGCTAGCGCCCTGAAACCTGCCGACTGTGAGCAGAGACATTAAAGTAAATTAAGATTTCTTCTCTGTTTGACTCTTCAAACCCATAGCTTTCCCTTCCCACCCTTTCATTGGGAATAAACCGGCACATTGTTCTTTGAAATATCACTGTAACCAGCCCTGCTTTGTCCCCTGCCCCTGTTTCTGGCTAGAATACAACCAGTGAAACTCTGTGGTGCAGCAAACCAGCTGCCAGCTACATAGCAAATTACTTTCTTACAGACTTAGGATAAACAAAACCACTTTTTTTTTAAAAAGTGAATAGAGGAAAAGGCAGATACATTGTAAAGTTTTGTGTAAATTCCAGAGGTTAAAAAAGTTCTTGCATAGTTAGGAAGCAAGAAAAAAACTATCAGCGATAAAATTAGAAGAATATTCATGGTACTACTAGTAATTAATGTGTGAAATATTCTGAAAAAAGCTTTTGAATTATGTATGATAGCTCATTGCTTAACTGGGGACAAAAAAACTTGGCTTTTAATTCTGGCAAAGCCTGTCTTATGCAGGCTTTTGGTAAATCAATCCCTTTCAGTTTACCCTTTAGTGTCAATGGGGCACAGAGGAGACAGAACAAGCCCAGCGCTTGGCAGGGAGGTTGGAACAAGCTGATCTTTCAGTTGCCTTTCAACCCAAACCACTCGATGACAACGTGAGGCACCACCCTGACATGCGTTTCTCTCCCAGACAGCAAAGTCACCTCCAAGTCACACCTGGGCTTAGTGTTACGAGATGGAGTCAAAGCCTCTGCCTGCTGTGCCAGGGACACAGGGTGGGTGTGTCTGTGCGTGGGCAGCGCCTCTCCTGCCCTATGAAGCAGCCTCGGAGAGATGCTCAGGCCTGGCCCCCCAGGCTTTGGCTCTAAGTCACTTGCAGCAGAAGCTCCCAAGTACTTCACAAACAGGAGCAGCCTTAAGGAATAAGGCTGGGGCAGCAGTTTGCCCATTCTGCAGGTCTTGTCTTTCCTCCCCTGTCAGAACATTCCTACTTCAGATCAGGACATTCTTCATTTGACTCTGCAGCAGATCTGCTGAGTCCTCCAGGCCTGCATCTGCTTGTTGTCACATTTGTGTCACCTACCAGACATGGCTGGATCTAGAACTTCTTATAATAATACCCTGTAAGGAAGGAATCAGCCACTAGCTATTCCAAAGTGTGTTCATTTGTGTGACAGGGGCAGCGATAAATCTGTTCCCTTCTTTCTATCTAAATGTAAGAAAATATACTTTGCTGGTTTCATCTGGTGTTTTTAAATGGTGAAGGGTCACCAGTCTCTGAGAGATACACATATTACACGCATTAATGGACAAGGTATTCCACAGTGTTGTATTTAAAACCCAGACAAAGTTTTGCCAGTGCTTTGGTTTTGTTTCACTCCTATTTTTATTTACATCATTTCTTAACTCCAGTGCTTCTGGGCTCCTTCTGGAACAGAAGGTGTGCTCATCGCACTGGTGTTGGTCACCATAGTTACTGGCTGCTGCAGGGAGGGATGCTGCTGCTATCTCTGCAACTTTGGGGAGGTGAAATTAGACATATTATAACCCAAAAGAAATATATGAAAGGGAGACAATTGAGGTTATGTTGTTTGCAGCACACTGGTTTGCAGCAGTGTGTCTTGAATTACAACCATCTTCTGGGTGATTCATGCAGCAGACCGTTACTTGAAAACAAGGTATTAGTGATTAGCATTCATGGGGAGTAACAAAAGGCAGGAGTGAGTGTGTGTGCTAGCTGGAACAGGATGAGCTCAGTGTGGAGCCAGGCTCCCAGCCCACTCGGCACAGCCCACGCAGCACTGATGTGCACAGCACAGCCCACTTGACTAGCCCGTCTTAAAGGAAATGCTCTCATCCCCATTAACTCCATCTGCTGCTTCAGGGCGGGATTTCCGTGCCACAGGAGGACAGGCAGGCAGAGCGGTGGGACAGCCTGGGACAAGGGAAGAGTGTGGAGATGTGGGCTATCCAGAGGTGCCGTCAAATGCAGGTGGTGCTGCTGCCTCTCTTGGTGAAAATGGAAATATTAACAAACACTGATATTGGGGCTGTATTTTTCACAGAGTCTCCCACTTCCCCCTCCAGAGGTGTGTGCTCCAAGGGTGCCCTATCAGTGAACTACACAGAGCTTTCATGTGCAAGTCCAACCAGCGAGGCCCTTTCCACTACCTACTTCTCTAATAATCCCTGTTTGCTGCTCAGTGCTTTCCGCCCTAAACCGTGGCTGCTGCCTGCAGGGTTAATCACTGCCTGAGCTGTTCTATGGACAGGCAAGCGGGTGTCTGGTCAGAGGTTCCTGCAGCCCCAGCAGCCAGGCTACCACGAGGGGAATGGCTTTGCCTTTGTGCAGCCGGCCGATGGCCACTGGCCAGCCACTGCTTCATATTCATTCAGTTATCCATGGGCAAGCCTCCTTGCTGATATTAGTGCTGAAGCAGAAGTATATCTGCAGCTCTTTCTCTTCCCTAGTGACGTTTTGATCAAACAATGCTATCTTTCATTATTTTTGGAGGGACAAATCCTTCAACTTCTTCTCCTCTTACTCTGTCATGACTGTTTTACCAGTCTTGTAGCCAGCTCAAGAGACATCTCAGCAGCCAGAGCCCACTTGGGGCTGCAGAAAGGCAAGGGAAAGGCAACATGGTTCAGCTGAATTTTTTTGGTAATTTGAACTGCATGTTTGAGTGGCAGAAAAAAAAATCTAAGCAGAATTAAGTCAGGATTGCCCATCTCCTGTGGATTTGGGAATACAGTGACCATGTCTTCGCCTGGGGGGGAAAACAGTGACCATTTTCTTTAGTTAACTTGATCTAAAAGATACTCTTATATAGAATTTTCATGTCTTTTGGAAGTAACAGTTTAATTAATACCTTGAAGGCTTATCTGGTAAAATCTAGCAAAACGAATTCATTCTTGCTGCCTACTTAGGGATAAAGATATATTTTATATTGTGCAAATACTAAAACTTGTATAAGACCACTATATCAAACTGCTCCAGGTTACCAGGCTCCCCTCTTGGCATTCCTCAAAGCACTTCACGGAGTCTGGGTCTGCTATTGACAAACTACCTCCATGGAGCAACCAATTTCTGTCAGTACCTTGAGCAGAAATGTAAGAGATTTTGCCATACTGTACAACTTGAATGCTCAGTATGTATCACCAGAGCTTTTTGGAATTAGTTTCAGCTGAAATTACACAGAAAATGATGAGCTCTTTTCTTCCCAAATCCAAACACTTTGAAAGCTAAGGTAAATATTTCTGGAGAAAGGGAAGAATGGTGAAACCTCCAGGGACACTGACACCAAGATTTATGGCTGAAAAAAAAAAGAATCTGCCTTGCTCCAGGTGATGCAGGACACTGAGTTTTACTGCAATTGTCTTCTTCATTACTGTGCTGAGAGGAGAAGTAAACTAAATGTTACTTCTCTCACTTATTTTATTTTTTAAACAACTAAAATGGCTTTATGAGAAAACAAAAATATATTTAGCAATATCATCATTATCTATAATTTGTAAGGGGTGATTTATTAGGAAATTCCAAAACTTGAGATCACATTTTGTTCCCTTTTCAGCTTCTAGCCTCTCCTTAGAAGTTTTGACTTTAATCACATTCAGATGCACATAAATGAAAAAGAAAGAATAAACAAAAGTTCAAACTTTAAAAGCTGAAAGTATGTAAAACAGCTAAGCACAGAAACGAGATTTCACAGATGTTTGTGGAGAGCAGACTACAGGTCTCAGTCGGGTCTCAAGGCAGTGCTGCACTGAGATGAGGGTGGTGGGGGAACGGGTCCTAGTGATGCTTCTGAGGGCACAGGCGGCTGGTCTGCTCACAGAGAAACCCAGAGCAGATGTGAGCACACAGAGAGATCAGGCCTTGGCATCCAGCGTGAGCCACGCAAGGAAGGGTTTAAATGCACTCCTTGTTGAAACTGCAGTGCTGGACCTTCAGCAGAAACTGCTTATGTCGTGGCTTTGGGGAGGGCGGTGAAGATTATCTTCTGTACATATATCTTCCTACTCTTTCTGGTTTGGGCACAAACAAGCAAACAATACTGGTTTGTTTGCTGCTAAGCTATTGTAATTTGTTTCTAAGAATTGGAAAGTTGCCAGAAACTTGTGTGCAAAACTCATTCTTGTTTCCCCCAAGACCTAAACAATTATAGGCTCACCGTTTTATTGCCAATTGTTCTAGAATTATTCCTGTGCTCAGTTCAAAGACAGCTCTGAAACCATTTAAACAGTCATGATATCCCCACTGCAGAAAGACACAGCACTACAGCAGCTCCACCTTTAGCCTCAGTGATTGGGAGTCCTGCTGCTCCTACAGTTCTGTCAAACATACTTAATCAATCTTCATAACTTAATATCAACTTGATAGTGTTAAATGAGGATATGTAATGTTGTCTAATGATTTTTCAGTAATATTTTCTCCAAAGTGTCAAGATCAATGATCAAAATGCACTCTTAGAGATAATTTCATTGGCAATAGTAATTTTGTAGCTCACCTGTAAGACCTGATGGTTTTCTTTTAGGAGAAGTACTGTGTGCTCTGTACTACAGCATAGGATGAAACTGCAGGGAAACACCAAACCCTTCAGTTTCAGGAATGAAATTGCTAAGCTAGAGCTACTTTTCTTAAGTTCACATCTTTTGAGTGTATTAGTGAACAGGAAAATTATACACACGGCAAAAGAGAGGGCAATGCAGCCATGCCTTTCATCAGCCTCTAGTTTCAGTGTAGAATTCATATTCATCATTTTAATCAGTGTATGAAATTGCTACAACAGCAATATCTGGAGTGTGTTTCTATCCCTAGTCCATAGGCCAAGTACTACCTTGCAGGACCCTGTGCAGTTCAGTGCCTTCTGCTGTTCCTGCTGGTCCTTGCCCACCAGAAGTTCGTGCCTTCATCCACCCCAAATCAGTCTTGGCATTAAGAAAACAATAAAGCTGTTCCTGTGACCCTGAGAAGATGTTTTCCAGGACAGCTGCATTCCCAGACCTTTTGTGCTTGCTGCCTGCAGTGGCTTTTGTCTCATCTGTTTGTCTGCAAGGTCTTCAGAGCTCACACCAGCTCTTACTTTGTGTTGCACAGTGATTTTTGCATAAGAGGGCCCTAAACTCGTCGTGTCCCTGGGTGTAACTGTAATGAATATAATAAACAAAATAACTTATCCACTTTCTTCCACTTGGCTGAGCTTTCCTTTTCACTGTCACTTCTCCACTCATAATGTGTGAAGATAGGTCTGAGTGAAGAATGTGTTCTTTAGTACCTTTAAATCCTTCTCTGTAAAAAAAAAAAGCCAGATGGGATATTCCAAATGTGCACAATAAACCATGTTCAGAGAAGGCTTCACTGGGACTATTTCAAGTCAGCAGGAGAATAACCCTCCATTCAGGGTTCTCCTTTCTTCTCAGCACAAGTGATTGGAAGGATAATTCTTTTTACCACACCTCCTGTTCTTAAACTTCTTACCTTTAATATGGCATCATTACAGCTTTCATGGATAAACATGTATTCTTTCACTTCCTTATTACAGGAAGCACTGGGAATGCAACCCTACTGTAGTATAAAAGCAAGGATTGTGTCATAGAGAAAGAGGCATCTATATTGCAGTAGCGGGTCTAGTACAGCCTAGGGTCTAAGTACGTGCTGCAAGGAAGCAGCAGTCTTTGAGATTTATTATCAGTGGGCCTGAAAAATATCCCAGAGGCACTTTTCTTTTTTGGTTTGTAGCTCTTCCCTCCCTGTCAGCTGTGTTGGTCGCAGTTATTTACACATCTTCAGGGAGAAACAGATGTCAGCAATAAAGACGATAATAGAGCTGATTCAGTTTTTAGGTATTAGCCAAGATCTACAAACACATATCTTGATGATACTCTGTATTTGCCATGATAAATGTGAAAACATGTAACCTGGAAAGCCTCCAAGACAATGCAGTTATGTCCAGAGGGATTTGCTGTAACTGGACCATGATCATCTTCAGAATCATCTTTGGCAAAGGTCCGTCTTCACCGTTTGAACAATAAGTGGAATTGCCTAAGGACAGCCGTTTCCAGGAATCCTCCCTTGGAAATGGCATCAGTATGACCTCCAAGTTTTTTTCTCTTTTTTTAAAATTTTTACAAGGAATGGAATTTTAGCACCAATTTAGAAGAATTGGTTGTACATACTCTGAATAATTAATTCTCATACTGAGTACATACCAGTGCTGTACTGTATGCGTTAAACACCACAGGAGGTGGTGATCGGGACATGGAAATATATTACTGGAAATAAATTCAACTTTAATACTGTGTTTATTCTCCTCTTGGGGCTCAAGTGCTCTGGGAAATGAGGTCTCTGAGCCAGCCACAGCAGCCACCCAAGGCACTTACTGCTTGGGTTATGCAGGAAGTCGAGGACAAGTGTGAGGCAGAGATGGGATGCAGAGCCAAGCTGAGCACCGGCTCTGCCGGCTGCCTGGGAGGGAGCCGAGGGCAAAGCCCAGGGCAAGCAGGAGGAGTGAGTCCAACTTTTCACTCCTTCCCGTTGTTTTTGATGTAAGAGGTGCTGGCACGGATCCCTTCAAGGCAGTAATCACATGCGCTCCCAACATGAAGCGAGGTAATCAACTGACAAAGCGATATAATCTGAGAAACCATTAGCTTTCTAATGGCTCTTGGAGGTCTCATTAAAACCGGTCACTTACTGATTGTTCACATTACTGGAAATTTGAGCAAAACGTTGTGGGCTTTTTCCATGGCTGAAAAGTTAGGACAATTTTCTGTATTCTGCAAACAAAATGAAAAATAAAGAATAATGGATTTTTCTCAAGAGGCTTTAAGAGCTCCATTAGCAACCGCTCCCTTCATTATTATAGTAATCCCAGTACTAACATTAACTTTTCTCTCTCAGTTGCTCCATTCCTAAACAGCCCCCCCAACCCAACCATTTTCAAGTGTGATGTTTATTACCCGTGCTTCTCTTGGCCAAGGAGCTTGACAGATCCCTGAGTTTTTGGTTCATGTTCCTGATCAGACTGTCTCCTGCTAAGTTCTTTTGTGGCCTAATCATGACTAGCCAGTTTTGCTCCCTGATATAAACTCCCTTCTTGGATGGCAAATAATATGGGAAGCGAAAACAAGAGGGCTCATTCTCTCAAACAGGGTGCCATACAGGCTCCATCAAGAAGAGAGAAAATCATTCGTGCAATACAGAGTTTGTGAGTTTTGTGTTTTCGTCAGAACTTAGGTAGTCTCAACTCTTCTCTGATTTGTTCTTAGCTCCTTGATGACTAACTTAGGAAAAGCTTTTTTGTGAACATTTTGGCCTCTCTATTCTCATGACTGCACCCCTGTAAGTGCTCAAAACCTCTTTTCCCAGAGAGGGAGAGGAATGTCCATCACATTACAAAGTAGGACAGCTCTCCCCAGCCCCACACAGGAGCAGAATGGTCCCAGGGGGAGGGAAGGAGACTGTCAAAAGACTCTACTTTGAAATTTGGTAGCCAGACAAACAAATTGACATATGTATTCCTGGGTAGCTGAAAAGACCTCTCAGTTGAATGCGTCGGTGCATTAACTGTCAATGCATCAATAATCAACTTAACACGTGTAGTTGTAATATTCTTACAAATAATAGACACATGCTCCTCGATTTTCACTACCATGTTTTTTAGTTGTTTGATAATGGAGTGGAAAATTTTTGTGAGCTTGGAAAATATGCCCTAATTTGCTAGAAATGCAGAACATTACTTCTGTCCTTTTATACTGTGCAGCACTGAGTGATGGCATCCAGTTGACTTCCCCGACTATTAGATGAAATTTCACTTTCCACTGGCTTATCTATGTTGTCTGGCCCCAAGCAGTTCTGTGGTTTGGTTTTGATAGTGTCCATCAAACTAAATCCATACTCTCAGGCAGCAAATGGAGCTTGATTTGTGCCAAATACATTGTACATTTACAGGTAGTGAGTGGGCTGTCAATGCATGTTAATAATAGGGAATTGGTTGTTAGGGAGTAGGAATTTAATAATGCCTGGAAACTATCTGCTAGCAATAATGCTGGAAATAAATAACCACCTGAACTGCCTCTCCAGACAAGAACTGTCTGGCATGGTTTGCTAGAACTTTGCTATTGGGACTATAAAAATTGAAGTATTTTGGGTTTTGTGATATATTCAGCCTGTCTGTGCATCTTATACCTGGTAGGGCCAGTGAACTGTAATTCCTTCGATGGATGTAATACTGAAAATTGGTGTGTAACTATCTGCCCTCATGGATAAATACCACGGAATATGTGACACAAACCCCACCAAGGTGTGTCATCCAAAGTATGGCTCATGTACCACTCCCATGATACCCTCAGACTAAACTGTGCTTTTTCTATTCACTCCAAATAACATCCGAGTTTGCTGAATTATTCTTTGACAAACACTGCTACTACAGCCCTGATGCTGAGTGGTATCTCTTTGCCCACGTGCATTCATTCCGGAAAGCTTATCCAAGGAGCAAAGCAGTGGTAGGTAGGTTTTGTTAATGCTATCTGAACCTTTATACAGTCTGGAAGCTTTATATTAAAGCAGTCTTTTTTTACCACAGTAATGAAATGTAGTCACTGACTATTTTATCTCTACATGTAGTGTCAAATTTAATAAAAATGCAATGATTTCAGACAGGCAGCTTCCCCAGAAATCTGATTCAATATTCAGATAATCATATCCTGTCGTGTTTCATTGTCAAGTCACAACTGAAATCCTTGGTCTCACTCCTAAAGCACAAAAAGACAGACACTGGATTTGGGATTCCAGATAGCCAGGGAAGCACAGGTGTTGCCCTTGTCATGACAGACTTGCTGCTACTGAGCCCTCTTCAAAATAGTTCCAAACAACTCTTGAGGATGTGTCTTGGTAAGAGCAACTGGGGAAAACATGCACCAGACAGGGAGTTAGAGGATCCTGTTTGAGGGCTTTGTCGTGTATCTGCAATAAGGAATCTTTCTGGCATTTTGGTTTTCTTTTCAAGGTACTCTGAGTATTACATGAGAAAGAAATACAGGCTTTCAGTGATACACTGCAACTGAATAATATTTCCTTATTCAGTGTACTGCTTGAGCTGTCTTTGTCACTAAAAATACACCAAATGTAAGCATGGGCACCAAAGTGACTGGATATTTATTGATATTTTATGGTGTAGATTCAGCTACCCATATTACCCTGAAAGTAATTTCTCTCAGGTTGAGAAAAAACTTGCAGAAATGGTTGTGATATAAAGGTGGCCCTTGAATCTGAGCTCCTTGAGCAAGTCCAGAGCCTTGATCAATGGAGGATTTTCCATGCTGAGAAGTGTAATGAAAGTACAGGCTAAGCTTCTTGTGCCAAAACCCAGCCTTTTTGTGAAAAAGAGAAATCCTACAATAATTTCTACTACTGGAGTTTGAGTAAGAACTTTCCTTTAAAATGCATTAGTTTAGTAGTCCACTAACAGTTTCTGAAGTACTTTATCTGAATTCTACTACTTTTTCTTCAAAAAAAAGGTCTTGGTTTAGTTTTTCGTTTTTTTTTTTTTTTTTTTGGCTACATTTTGTGAAATTCTGTTTGTCCGGTTTTCTTTGATCCAAAACATAAAAATCCTCCTTTTTGTTTCTTTTAAGAAGTTTTTTTCCATTCTTTTAGAAAATCTTCAGGAGCTATGTATGCACTCAGAAATAGATTCCCTTAGAACTCCTGTCTTGCCATGAGCTTGCTCCTCAGTAGAGCAAAAGTGGCTTTGACTCAGCTGAAAAAAAAGTCTCTCAGATGGTGCAAAGTTAAGGTTTGAGAAGCTCATACTGTGCATGGGCAACAGATGATTTGCCACAAAATTAGCAAGAGGCTCCTGCAGAGCCCCTGATGTGGAGGGAGCCCACCAGTGTGAGATAAAGAATTCTCAGGGACTTCTCTCTGAAGTACACGTAATCAGTTCTAAAACATAGCTGAAACCTTTGGCCAAAACACAACAGAATAATGCTAGAATACTGGAACTTGCTTGTTTCTCCTTTGGATCTGTATTGTGAATCTCACGTTCCTAGCTCTTCCCTTAGTACCTCTTATAACCACTACTGAAGACAGGACAAAAGACTTCTTTCTTCTTCTGTGATTGCTTGTTTTTATGTTGTGTGATTGTCCCTTCCTCATTCTAAACAGTTGAAATAACAGGACAATAAGAAAGTCATCTTACTGCAGAGTTTGTGGTAGATAGCACATTCAAAATACACATAATAGAAAGGAGAAAAATAAAAAAGCATTGGTAGCGGAATTCTGAACCTGAAAGCCAGTTTAATTTAGCTCAGGATTCTAGTTGAAGGCTTTTGCTTTATTTTGCATTTTTGAAGTTGATATTTTGTCTCACTCGTGAATGCATCACAAAGTCATTTTACTTTTTAAAACATTTTAGGGGTATTCAGATATTTTTAGTAGAACATAGTGCAACCAAGGAACAATACCAGTGTACATTCAATTTCAGAGTTTCATTTTTCCCTGGGATTTTAAGCCAATGCAAGATCTAAAACTTGTTTGTTTATGTGCTGTGCAGGCTCTGGCCTTGACTTTCAAAAGCAGTTTTGAAAGCTTCTTTTCAGCAGCAGCTTTGAGGGCTAAGAGCATGTCAGTCAAACACACAAAGGCTGTAGCTTGTCCTGATTGCTTCTGAGTGCACCAGCCTTGCCTCTATGAGGCTGCAACTTGCCCTTCATACACGAGCTTTTTATCAAAAAGATATATTTATCTAGAAGCAAATCACAAGTTTTATTTTAATATGTATATGGTAGGGAGCTGAGAAGAGGAACTGTAGCTTGTTGATACTGTCAGAGATTCAGAATAGGAGCTGGGTGAAGCTCTTTGATCTCCATCCCTACAGACAGAGACCTTGGGGAGAGGGAGCTGTGAGAGCAGCCGCAGCAACGATGAAACCAGAGAACCCCTGACACACACGATCCTGTGGCTCTGCCTGGGATTGTGTCTGTTCTGAGCACTGGGACCAGCCCTGGCAGTTCATTTTCCTGAGCTCTGATACCTCTGCTTTCCACTCAAGACCTGGCAGCCACTCAGTAACACTTCAAAGTGAAACTTCCCAATGGAACATATTATTAATTTAGTGGCCAGTGCCAAGGTTGGTTGTCATTCCTCCAACATCAATGTGATAGAACTATGAATCTTGCCATTGCATTTTTACAGAACTATTTTGGTTTGACATTTCCAATCAAGTCCTGCTGGTACAGTATAACAGAACAGAGATGAGACGTTTTCAAAAGCAAAGCCAGAGTTGTTAGCTGGTAATGCTTTCCTTTTGCTTGATGATATTGTAAAGAATTTGAGGACAATTGAAGATTAATAATGAATAATATCTGTCCAATCTTTCTTTTTTATGATGATGCTTCCAAATACAAGTGTATTCTGTCCAGTGGGCTCAACACAGTGAACATCTCAGTTCTGGTCTCTAGATAGATTACATTTTATACAAAAACATTTTCTTTGATGCTCTTTATGTGTGTTCAACCAATAAAAGTAGACATAAAACTGTATTTTACTTCCCAGAATGCAAAGAAAGGTAACAAGACTGAAGGAATGTGGAAAATATACGAGACTGGTTTTAATATGAAATTAGCTTTTGCAACAGAGAGGAGGTCCATAAAAACTGCAAGTGTCTGAGTTTGCTGGATGTGATAAACACACACAAGTTACTGGTCATCAGGTAACAACAGGCTAGGGAATATCAGGATCAAGGGAGTATTAACAACTTGATAAATTCCTAAGTTTTACAGGAGACCATCAAACAAATCAGTGATGAAAAACAACAAATAAAGCTAGTCAAAGACAGTTTTGGAGGTGACGTTCAAATCAGTCTGTGCAATAGTGGTGAACTGGGGAATTTGACAGGCTGAGCCCAAAGAAGTGTTTGGAGCAAAAACCATTAACATAGAGGTGATGTGAGAGAAGAACATGAAAATATGGGACAAGATGCATGGGAGCATCTGCACAAGGATTGCCTCGCCACCCACTGAGCCTGTGCTTCTTAGGGCCCTTTTAACAGAGGCCTGATCCAAAACTTGCAATTAGAAACACAAAAAAAGGAAAGACAGGGCTTGGTTGATGAGAAGGAAATCCCAAGTTTATTATAGCAATTTTACCAAAAGAAATCAGAAGACAAAAAGAAAATTAAGAACTTTTATATATTTTAAGGAATAACAAATGCAGGAGGTTTCTTTTTGATAAAATATCTGAAAAGTTCTGAAATTTCTGAAGGAAATGGCAAAATCATATTTTCCAGAGCTCAACTCATTTTGTCTCATAGACATTCTTTAGCTGATCTGGATGGTGATTTATTGATTAATATATTTAATGGCTAATAAAAGAGAAAATTATGAAAAAAAAGATTAAAATAAAATAAAGATACGTTTGAATTACATGTAGAGAAACTACATGACACTGGAAGCTAAACACCAACTAATATGAAGTTGAGCTTTATGACTTTTTTCTCCCAAATTATTTTATAGCCAGATTTGCAGATGTTTGTGCTGTTGACATGAGATTAGGTGTTATCAAATCACCAGGATGCTGAGGAAATTCAAAGTATCTACAGCTGATAAATGAAACAAGATCACTGGCTTGGCATTTCCTTCTGATCTGGTTGCTTTGAACAACTTCAAGTTAAGAAGAAAAATATTGTTATGTACATGAAGCAATGTGGGAAATTAAGTCAAAAATTTGCCATAAATTTTGTATTAGTCAAATTCAGGATGGAAGTAAGGACAGTGAAGTGTGGTTATCTGGGTCTGAGAATCTAAATATGACTTTTGGGGGCTAAAGGAAGTAATAACTAGATATTGTGAGTCTAGACGTGTATGGAGGTAGTCAAGACTGTTCTTTGTGCAAATTTAAAATTCAGGAAGAATCTCCTTCCCCTAATTGAAATTGGATATGCTGGATAAGTTTGCAATATTAAGGTTTAAGTAAAATATCAATAATGCTGCCACTAGGCCAACCTGCTTTCTCTTTTTATATCTGAAACATGGAAAGCTGTCAAGAGATGGTCAGAATCTTCATAAATACTTTGTTTAATTTTAGTCCTATAAATGAATTCATTAACTGCGGTGTAGATTTCTACTGCTAGAGGTGAGGCATGTATCGATTAACCTAGTAAAAATATTATTCATTGTGCCGTTTGAGATGAAGATATAGATCCAGAATGTGCAAAACTATGGATCTGGGCTTGTGAAAATGAAAGTCAAATATTTTCAAACCTTTTGGCAGCTGCATTAGCATCAGTCATTTGACAAGCTTTACATGAAGAGCAAACTGAAGCGGAATAATACCACAGGAAAAAGAAATATATTTCTAAGCAGGCAAACTGGAGAAATAATTACTTTTACAGAAAAAAACCACAAGGGCTGAATACTTTTTGAAAGATTGAATTAGTAATAAAGCTAAATGCAGAACTATTTTTAAAGGTTCCTCTGTAAGTTTAAGTGAAGTATGCTTTCCCAGGGAATTTTTATCGTGGGGCCAGAAAAATAAGTAGAATTCCTGTGCAAAAGTTTTCTTTACATGCAAGGGGACTCTTCTGAGTCCAAAATTAGGAGGTATGGTAACTTCTGTTCTTTTGAGCAACAAAGAAGATAATAGCTTATGATGAGCATCATAGTATAGATGTTATTAATAAATACGAGAAGCCAGATTTGACTTTTGTCAAATTTTTAATCAGGTGGCCTCGGAGTTATTGTGGAACTTGGTGTGAAAAAATAACAACCCGGTCTTTGAGAAAGTATGGAAAGGCCATGTCACTCTGCACAACCCGTGGCAGTGACACTGAGCCCCAGGTACTGCTCTGCTTGGCTTTCTGTTAGAGCCAGGCACACATAAGTATGACCAGGTATTACAGACACGGTCAGGGGCCTGTCTGAAGAAATTCCTAAAAAGGCTAGACACTTTTCCATTGACATTATAAAAAGATTTTTAGATCTGTAAGATACGGGGTGGTAGCATTTATTTTCTGGTTTGTATTGAAAATGTATTTGTTTCTTTAGTTTCACCGTGTTATTTTATGATTTTCTCTATCTCTTCTCCCTATATATTTTTACTTTTATTTTAGTCTGGGGGTCTCATACTGAGTCTCTATTGATCTATCTTTATATAAACTTAGACTGTGTTGAGTGAACCATCCTGGTAACTCATAGAAGGTTTTCTCCTTGAGGCAGATCTACATGAAGCTTTCAGAACAGGTTCTTAAGTTTATTCTTGCACAGCGCCTCTTTTAATCTGGTGCTTTCTGTGCACCAGAAGCTGTTGCACTCAAAGCCAGATTCTGTCACTTCACTGCTGCTGCAGGGTGAGGTACCTTACACTGCACATGCTGAACGTGGCACGTGGCTCCTGGCTCATAAATCTGGCTTTGCTGCTCCCTGGGACCGTGGATCTTTGGGCAGAAATGTATGCTCCTCCTTTGCTGCTCTGGGCCTGGGGCCCGCGAGCTTCTGCCTGGCACAGAGACAAGAGGGTGATTGGCAGGTTTGGGTCTTTTTGAGAGACAGCAGTCGCCCCTCCTGCTGCCGTTCTCTAGCCGTACTTAGCTTCCACTTTGGAAAAGAACAATGCAGCCAGCTCACTTCCCATGAGAGCTTGAGGAATTCTGTGAAAATAAACAGGGTTGCAGAGCTGAGGTGTTTCGTCTGAGTAGAAGTGCAGACCTGTGCTACCTGCTGAGCCTGGGACAGCCGTGCGCTCTGTTGGGACTTTATTGAATTTCCTGGGGATATTGAAATGCAGCCCGCAGATATGGCATTGATCCTGGTGCTGTAGAGTGCGCCAGGACGGTTTCTGTGGGATCACATCCATATTTCACAGATGAGTCATTGCAGAGAAGTCCCTGTGCCAAAGCGGGGCAGGCGTGGGAGGGGGCACCGAGGGCTGCTCAGTGTGTTGCTCCGAGTCCCTAATTTATCCTTGCAAGCAGCACATTAATAGCATCAGCAAGGGAAAAGCGAGTGTTGTGGCAGTGATTTACATGCTGTGAGAGGAGGTTTCCACAGGTTCCTTTTGCTTAGTCACCCGCAGGATGCTCATTTTAAAAGGAACGAATACGGAGTCTGATGATTACTGCAGGTAAAGCCTGTTCAGAAACTATTATGTACAAAAATCAAATACATATCCATAGCAGCCTCACACGGCACAAGCATCCACCTTTTTACATGGATATATGAATCCTCTTTTTTCTCCTGCATTAAAAAAAACCCATTATGTCAATATGCTTCTCTTCTCTTCTCTTCTCTTGGAGGAGAGTGCTAGTGATTTTTTTACCTACTGTTCAGCAAGTAAAGCCAGTATGATCATCCTCTTTATTGTACTATCTCTATTTACACTCCTATATCTATTTACATACTATATCCATTTACATACAAGAGATATGTCTTTATGAAGTTCTTCAGCATTAACCCTCAATTGGAAAGAGCTTGAGTGGCCAGTCTGTGAGTCAAAATATATTAGAACATCTGTAGTAAAAGCATCCCCTGTATTTAAGGAAAACCTTCAAACAATAAAAAAAAAAATCTCTAAGCCGAACAAAACCCCAAGAAACAGTCTGGCAAGGATGGAGCAGTGTGAGATTTTCCTGTTGTAGACTGAATACCCTGTCTGGAGGCAGAGGAGCAGCTGGTGACAGATTGCCCTGGGCTCCAGTCAGCCAGCAATGTCTGTGGAAAAATGGTTGATGACAAAGAGACGTCCCTGTGAGGAAGGGAGAGTCACGTCTAACACACAAGTAACAATGTCTCCAGTTTAGAACAAAGATTATTTTATCTTCAGATTGGCCTCTTACAGATGGGAAAGTTTTCTGTTGCTGAGGACCAAAGGTGTGGCTTACATTTATTTGACAGGACATGAAGCATATTTACCTTAGTGTTACCCCACAGTAACACGAGGGACAATAAAGCCAGAGACAAGCGAGGTGTGAAATGAAGACTCCGGCTGTATGCAAATTGGTCCATAGATTTCCAAGTCTCTCCTGGATTCTTTATTTGACAGCAGAGCTTGTTTATTTCTTCAATGGAGTGCATGAGAAACTGGGCCAAGAGGCAGCGGGAGTGGCATGGGAATGTGGTAGAGACTATTTGATTCCAGGAAAGTAGTGTTGTCTGGATTTTTCACTCTCTGGAAAACAGGTAACTAACTGATGCCTGGCTGCAATTAACTTGGAATAGCATGCCCAGTGCTCTCAGGTTCCTTTGAAAGTCCCACCTGCCCGAGCCCACTGTCTCAGCTCAGCATGTGCAACATCCAGTGGCTAAGCCTCCTCCCTTTCTTCCCTCTGGCCTCAGAGAATCTCTTTTGGGAAGGGCCTTGCTCTGTGTTTAGAAATTACTTAGCAAAATGTGATGCTCTCTTCAGCCATTTTTACTGAATAAATGCTGCTTTAAGTCCTTAATGACATCAACTATCCAAGTTCCTACCAAGCAGCGTGACTGTAGGCATGGCTGGCAGGAGTATCTTGTCCCATCAAAGGCTCAGTGAGGGAATAGGGGCTGGCTGTCCCAGGCACTGGTGTGGAGCAGAAGGCTATTTGCACACCTGCATTAGAGCAGGAGGATGGAGCTGCTCAGCGAACACAACTGCTCTGCTTTCACAGAAGAGGTGCAATTAATGCTTTTTAATGGAAATTAAATTCCATAGCAGCTGTTGATCCAAAATGTTGACCAAAAAAAAAAGGACCCTAATGAACTGTGCAATCCTCTTAATTCAGTTAGTTTACATAATTACATTTCTGCCTCCTACTCAGCTCAATAATTGCACCAATGCCCTATCTTGAAAACCCATCTTTGTGTCTTAATGGAAAAGTTTAAAGTATGCTGACCCACTATGCTAGTAATAGTGATCAATAGCACTGCTTCATCTCTGTTTGCTTTTAAAGAATCGTCTATGTTGCTGTGTTATTGTCACTGTAATTGGGAACTACAATTATAATCAGCTCTTCCAGGTGTTGCAGAGAGGGGAGGATTGCTCCTGTTCTGATTGTTTGGGACAGTTAGAAGTTTGGTTTTTTCCTTTTGCTTCTTCAGTGTGTGAGAAATTAGTGACCAATTCCTGTTATTCTGTAAACAATTCCTTGGGAGCAGATTAAGTTTACAAAATAGCAGCTTGAGGCCAACCAGCTGGTGAGAGCAGCTCTTCTCAGGCCACATGGTGACGTGTGGAATCAATGTGAGGTCACTGGTTTAGACCAGCTGAGTGTCTGACCTTATAACTCTTGTGATGCCTCTGCCTACCTGGGACCTCTCTTCTGATGTCAGGCCTATGACCAACATCAGTGCACAAGAACAGACAATGGTTTGGAGAAGTGCAAGGTCACTAAATCATCCCTCCTATCCAAGAAAAAAAAAAATTTTACTCCTGACCTTGGGTATGTACTGGGTTGTTTTTTTTTTTCCAGGCTGTTTCAAGATGAGTGATTAAAATATGGACTCTAAAAAGCATTTATGAACCTAATGTGCTCTGCAGGAAGCATTTATAATTGCTTGTCTTCTTGAACCACTCTGCAATTATTACTGTTCTTGTTGCCTTTACAAACACCACCACCCCTTCTGCTCAAGCAGCACACACTCAGCTCACAGATTGGGAGCACACAGGCTGCAGTAGCTTTGTCTATTTATTTAATTTATAAATTTAGCAGATCTTACTATTTTTAGTGTTGCAAGGCTTTGAAAAACTAGACAAATAATGATTGAGCTGGGAAAAAAAAAAGAAAGACTTGTTGAGCTTAAATCCCGGAAGGGTTTTCCTTGGTGTTATTTTTCATTGTTATCCCTGCTCATTCTGCAGTGTTATTGGAGTTATCACTCTAAAGGAAGCCAGGAAAAAAAAGTCCTGCTAACAATGAATCAGTATGCCATAAATCCTGTCAAATCCCCTTCGTATCAATGATACCTTTGTCACTGCCACTGGAGTTTTGTTTTGCTGTGCTTGTTTGGCTGCTGTCCCTCTGTCTTTCAGGGGTCATTTCAAGCCATTCCCTTTTGACTTCTCCACCGTGCATGGTGAACCATACTAAAGTACCTGCCAGTAATTCTGTCAGCTTTCTCAGATGTATCTGTAGTCACCTGTGCAGGCTTTGGTCACAGATTATCAGTGGTTCTGTGGGTTCACACTCACTATCTGTGAATTATATGTGTCAGTAACACACACAAATCTTACCAGCTTAAAGCACAGGATACTGTGAAGTACTCTGGGAAAATACTTGCTTCCTTGGCAAAGCTGTTGACATCTAGGGTTGGAGTCCCTTGGCAGCTTTCTTCATTAAACTTTTCCTTTATTGAAACAAATCCATCGGTCACTATTGGATAGAGTAGTGATGCTGCAGCTCCTTGTGTGGCCATGAGCTTCCATCAATGGACATACCAAATGGTTTTGAACCATGAAGATGGGGTATCAAACCTAACCGCAAATGGAGGCTTTCCAGTTTCAAAAGGAAAAACCTTTTAAGCAAGCTGTGGAAGAGTCCAAGGTAGCTGCAGACAATGGCAAATCACTTCTCTGGGAGAGGGAATATACAACAGGATTTCAAGGCATGAGGAGCAGACAGGGCTCCTAATTTGGAAAATGATTACCCCGAGATATAAACCAACAGCTTTTCCCTTAGCATTTCAATGGATGAAGCAGAACATGAGTGAGTTTTCCCTATCTCTATTTGGTGTGACCAGGCAGTGTGCAGGAGATGCTCACTCCTATACAAATGGTAATTCCTCAGCTTTGCAGTAGGGATGCTGGAAAGGCAGAACATCTCAGGAGCTCTCCTTGTTGGTCCAAATGCCTGGAACCAGGCTTAGTAAAGGTTCTGTGAACATGATGAAACAAAGAAGCTACAAAACAGCTTCAACTATGCCAGATCATCAGAAATATGCAAAGTATTCAGTTTCAAGGGAAAAGGAAAAAAAAATATATTGTTCTCATCAGTACGTGCAGCCCTGGGGATATGAAGAGGGTTGTGTTGGCTTATTTTACGGGAGGATTTAGTTTTGCAGTATGTGTGCTTGGATGCTAAAAAAAGCAGCAGGTTTCTTCACAGAGTGCATAATTTTGCAAGTTTTATACTTACTTCAGGCTGATGATCTCCTGATTATACTGTGTCCTTTTGCTGCAGAAGCTGTTGATCTTCGCAGAAAAAAAAAAAAGACAAGGCTGAAATGTAGAAACTGTAGTGCTGTTATTTTGTGGTGACGGGAAAGATGCACCAGCATGCAGGTTTATTCTTATGTGACACATAATTGCTCAGAAACTATTTTTAAAACCAGGCTGAAAGAAATCACAAGGATGGCATAGATAAGCTGTCATTTGACAAACCTGCTTAGGTTGCAAGCAGGGAAAGTTTTGAGGGGTGTAGGGACCGTGGCTACAGCTACCAAGGAAGGAGGAGAGAGGGGAGCAGAGCAGAGCATCACTCTCCCAGCCTGCTCAGCTCACCCTGCCTGTGCTGTCCACTGCCTTCCCACTGCAGCATGTAATGGGCTCACAATCCCAGGGAAATTCTGGCTGAAGAAAAGCTTTCTGGATGCTCTGCAGACCCACCTCACTTTTTCTCTTACTGCAGTTTTCTGGCATTATAAGCATTTATAAATCTCCATAATGCCAAACATTGCCTCTACTTATAAACCTTCCATCACTAATGTTCTTAGACTATTGTGACTACAGCAGCATTGTCCCCACTGTATCTTTAGTGCTTGCAGTGCTTTGTGACACCTTAGAATGCCCAGCTCTCAAAAAAGCAAAGCATGCTTTCTTTTATGCTTAACAAACACTTTTTAGCTTTTCATCTGAATCAAGCATCCACGACATTGTATTCCCCATTTCCTACACAAACCCTTGATGTGCAGCTCCAGGTATGCAGGATTCAAAGGCATTTACTTTATTTCCCATGCTCTCACGCTTCTGGCAGTCCCTCCCTCTGTGAGAAGTGACAATACCTGAGTAAGATTATTTCTGTGTCCTCTGTTCTGTGGGTATCTCACATGACAGTCAAATGTCCTTGCTGCCAGCCCCTTTAGCACCCATCAGAGTGAAAAATGTTCCCTCTCCAGAAGACTGTTGTGTTGAATGTTCAGGCTTATGTCTGCTCAGGGTGAGAATGAAGAGCTCCAGCTCCAAGGGTCACCCACCACATTGACAAGGATGTCCCCATTTTACCGAGGCTCTCAGTGCTGGTGAGAAAAGAGGGATTTTGAATAACCCATTGATATGATTTTTAAAAAGATTTTTTTTTGTTTGCTTCCAGCCTGGTACTCAAAGTCCCTTGAAGCAATCCTAGATTGCTTTAGAGCATGTACACAGCACAGAGAGTGCACCACTGCTGCTGTGCCATTCGCAGAGTGATCCTGTCCTGTTCACCCAGAGAGGCAAAAACCCAGCTTAGACTGAAAGCTGCAGTCCTTGAGCTGCAATGTGATACATAAGACCTTTGTCAAAGATGTGACATTCCCAGGAGAAGCTTGTGTCATGGGCCACCTTGGTAACCGTGCTGATTCCATAGACAGGAAAAATAACGTGTCCTGTTTCAGAATTACAAGGTACATTAAAGCTTATTAGCCCTTATAAGAAGTAAAGCTGCTGTCAGAAGGGCTACCTCTTATGTGCAGGTCTGCCATGTTCAGTCAGCCATGATAAACCATCATCTTGGAGATCATCTGGCAGCCAGCAAGCTGAACAAATATGTTTTTACATAAGGCACAGAACCACTGTGATGTAACTAAGAAACAGAATTATTACTTCTGTCCCCGAAGGCTGACTGTTGTTTAAAATTCCGAGTTATTGAGTTTTATACACTTTGCAATACAATTTATTCACTTATTCTCCTTGTAAATTTTCAAATACAAGTATCAGAACATGATCAAGGGTACTATGGAAACAGACTGATTCAATTTAAAGAGCAAGCAACTAATCCTTATAGAGCTGTGCTTCTATAATTATGCATTTATAGTTTTGGAAAATCACAAGTATACTTGGGGGAAAACGTTCAGTTAATGTGAGTTACTCTAATTTATCTTTGGTAGTAGTAGGGCAGTCCCTGGAAACTCTGAGTGATAGGTGGTAACTCACTGTGCAGTGTGGTGTCCTGCAGAAAATAACAGGAGAATGCTCATCCAAATTAGCTTGTTGTCTCTATAGCCAACCCTCAAAGAAAAATGGATGAAAAATCATTATTATATCTACTTTCAAATGTAATGCTGAGATTGAGAAATGAAGTGACTTGGCCAGAGACATTAAGAAAACCTGAGGAAGAAGTTTCAACTGAACCGAGGAAGTCTTCTGAGAAATTTTCTGTTGGAATTGCCATGTACTAGAAAATTCAGAGTTCTTTGTTTGCATTTTTTCCCTCATAACAAGGATATCCTTTCCATATTTTTTCTATGACTTAAAAATGGAAAAAGCTGACATCATTAATATTTCACCTAAAATATTGCAGATTTTAGACAACCTTCTTGGAAAATTTACAGAACAAATTATAAAAGCTTGTTTTGTGTCATGGACACTCTCTACTAAATGCTGCAGTTCTTCAATCAGCTCTGGTACTGAGGCCCCAGCATTTCAGTAATCACCAGGCTGTCTGTATGTTCTCTGAAAAGCAGCCACAATTGCTTCAACAACAGCATCCATCCGAAAACTAGAATGGCTCAAACTCAATTCCTGCCCCATGTGTGTGATCTGTGAAATGACAGTGAATATTTGTGGAGTTACTTCTGTGTATTCTAGGAGAAATAACGTCTGAAGGCTATGTATCTATTTATTTTTTAATCTAGGTTGAACATATGATTGTGGAATATGCAATCCACTGGGGAAGAAGAGAAAAACCACCACCTTTATCTTATAATTAGCACCAAATGAGTACAATGGCCTAGGGAAAAAACCGCAGTGCCAAGTTCTTGTGCCAGTAAAGTTTCTGGCACTGGGACAGTTCCCTGAGAGAAGACCATGTGAACTAAAAAAAAAAAAATTTAAATATTTGTATCTCTCAGACCAATCTTTTTCTCCTCACAAAAGCTGGGATCCCTAGCAGACTGCAGTAACCCCGTTTCATGCAGATGAGCTATTCTGGAGAGAGAGGCCAGTGCTGCTCCAGCAGAGCTGTGCATTTCCTGAGGCTCTGGACCACCAGGGCCAGGGTGTGGAGCAGCTATGCTGGCTTTGTGCTGTCCAGCATTTGACCCCTTGCTGAAGGGGTTCCTGCAGAAAATGGCTTAGAGCCTCCTTGCACAAGAGAAATGGCACAACGGGGGCTGGAATACAACCGAGAACTGGGCCAACAGTGACCTGGAGCACATTCAGACAGAAACTGTCTGGTTTTATGCTTGTATACAGCTGTTTCTTGTAGCTCTGGGAGTTATAAAATGTGCTCTGCTTTTGCTGTCAAAGACCCTAATTTAAAACCATATTCTTTAGGAACTGGAGAGGCTGTAGGAAAAAAAAAAGGTGACAAAAACCCAAGCACTACCAAAAAAACCAGACTAAGTAATTTGTGTCCATGTGCTGCTCTCATCAAGTTAATAACTCATTCTTGTAGTTCAAAATGATGCGGCATCTCAGAGATCATAGCAAATAAGGATTTAAATGACTAGCTACAAGATAGAGGGCTACACCTTGTAATGTCATGGTTCACAGTTAATAGGCTCTAGAAGATCATTTTTTTGGATCTGTAGGACCTTTCTGCATTCCTGAAGAGGCACAGGCAATGCCCCTATTTAAAAATAATGTGACAGAAGAGAGGTTCTATGCTTTTTTGAGAAATGTATTTTGCATGCAAAAAATGATCATTAAGTGATCTAGTTCTTTTAACCAACTTATGCTTGCTGTGAGAATACAGCCTGCCTTTGGGCTAGTCATCTAGGAACTGGTGACAGAATAAAATGCTAACACAAAAAAAGTCAGGAGGACAAGATCTCCAGTTTATATAAATTTCCGTGCTGCTAACACACTGGAGGGTCATTTCCTCACCAGAAAAAGCTGAGGGTTTAAGCAGAATAGAAGCTTTTTCCCCAGGACTGCCAACTTTCCCCAGTTGTTTGTATATGTCCTGACAGGACAAGCAGTTCTATTTTCTTTCATCTTGTTGGTGCTGTTGCTTTTGAGGCCAGTGTCTTCTGTAAGGTAGAACAGTGGCACTGGGCACTCCAGGGGAAGCCAGTCTGTCCCTCTGTGCTTACTCTGCATCTGGTTTTGGCCTTTCTGTGCTGACACCTTCTCACAGGCTCTGCACATGGTGGTTTTCAGCCACCTCACTGGTTGGAGATGTGCTGCTTTCGTGCATTTCAAGGTAGCTTGGTAAAGAATTGTTTATGTTTTGTTACTTTCAGCAATTGGGTGGTTCTCCTATGGCGCTTCTCAGACATGCATGAAACAGGAGTCTAGGGATTTTTTTTTGTTTTTAATGCATATATTGTATTATTTATATGCTTGGGCCCAGATGCATAAAAATTTGTCAGTACCTGATCGAATAGATGGAATTATGAGATGCATCTGGAATCTCTTTCAACAGCATGTTAAGTCCCATAAACAAAACTGAATGCTGGAGAGGAAACTTGTCCTTAGCAAGACTGCTAAGTTTCTCACTGCTGTGAAAGATGGCAATATTTTTGTTAATGAACATTTAGCTTAAAATGATTAATGGGAAAACCGGTTTGGCCCAAGCTGATAAAGGTTCATATACCTCAAAACTCAAGCTGGGTCTTGTAGTAAACACTGCTAAGGCCATTCTGAGCTTAGAGACAGAAACTAAAGCTACATTTGGTGTCTGTTATTCCTACCAGCCACAAGCTGTGACAAGCAAACAAAACCACCCCTTACTTTAAATATGAAAGAACAGGAGACACAATTTCAGTAGTTTAGCATGGTTTATCCAAGTCAGCTTTAAATATCTTAGAAACTGCTGTAACTTAGGTATTTATGTTTTCATTGCTTACCTCAATTAACACAGTGATTGGCTGCAGAGAGCACCACAGCTGGCACAGCTTTGAGGAACATATGTTAAGAAAACATCAGTTTGCCTGGAAGCTGATTTTAATGGGCTAGTTTTGTGGCTGCTAGCAAAATGGGGAAAAGATTCAGAGCTCTCTCTTTTTTTGGGCTATTTTTTGAATTGCAAAACAAATTTCCTTTTCATGCTTTCTGAAAGATAGATAGAAACCTCTGATACTGCAGAGGAAAATGCAATTTAATAAGATTACTTAACATTCTCTGTTAAAGTAAGGGAGAGCTTCTAGCAGTTTTATTCTTTGTCAGCGCTGTAAGGAAAGACTTAAGAGATGTGAGAGGAAAACCAAAAAGACCAGGCAGCCATATAGGTAATCTATCTACAAATCTACCTCCAAATAAAGAGAAGCCATCACTTAGTGAAAGGGAAAGGGTGACAGTTGAAGCCTTGGAGGTGAGAGACTGAAGACACTCCAGCAAAATATTTGGAGAAAACACTGTTATTTATACAGTGGTGAAAGAAACTGCAATGCCATTTATCAGCAATTTGTGGAATAGGCGGATCATCTTTGTCTGCTCTAAACTAACCCATGATGAGGTACTTTGTCTTTCTGAGAAAGAGTAGGTTGAATCTGTAGTGTCAGAGAGGCAGAAGGAGACACCAGCCCTTCCTGAGAGGTGTCTCAGACTCAGAAATGTGGAAGAAAGTGAGTTTGTTGGGTCTTTGTTTCAACTGCTTTTCTTCCCTCTTCCTGCTTCCACACATGCTTCCCCACACCGCTCCCACACATTTATTTTTTTCCCAATGAACTGTTGGTCCTTAAAAACAAACTCTGGTTGAAAACCACTCCCTCGCTGTGGGCTTTGACCTCTCTGCTGGTGGGGTGTAAACTATGAGCATGTGCCCGTTCTCAATGTGCTTAGTTCTTCTCAAGCAGCTTCACCATTGTTGCCCCAGGATTGCTGTTGGGTAGCAAGGGCAGCAGGATAGCAAGGACAGCTGTCTCACTGTCTACACCAGCCCACACCACTCTGCGGTCACAACAACTTGGCATTCTGGTTTAAAAAGACAAAAGATACTTGATTGATTACTATTTAGCACCAAGTACTTGTGCTACAATGGGTGCCAGAACCGGGGAACTAGTTATGAAAATTCATGTCCTCTACTTTTAATTCCAGAGTTTGAGTTTAGTTTTTAGCCATACATTAAACCTTCTTTCAGCTTGGCAAATGATTCAAAAAGTACCTTCCTGAACAAAAGTGATTCAAGGGTATGAAATGCTTCCAGATACATTAGGAGATTTCAAGATTATCATTAAGAATGAAACATGAGCAGAATGCATGAGGATAGCCCTGGTTTGCAGTCACTCATGCAGTGTAAGGGAGGGAATACTATATTCCTGTGCTTCATTTAGTTCTAGAAGGATCTTGGGTTTTCAGAAGTGTTTGCTGAGCCTACTGGCAGTGAAAACCAAAATAGACAGTGAGTGATTTAATTAAATGATAAAAATCTATCACCACCCTGCCAAAAAATTGTGCTCGAGGTAAACAGCACTCTGAGAAAGAGGCGGATGGATGGCTGTCATTTCTGCCTCTGACAGCTGCCCCTGGATTCACCCTGGGGCTCATGGAAGGCAGCACCAAGGGGTGGCAGCATGGAGGGGGAAAGCAATTTATTATTCTTCCTTTGAAGAATTCTTCATATGTGAAAACTGACCCTTATAGGGACAATGAATTGAGGGAGCTCACCTACACAGAGCTGGAAAGGCACCTCTTCCCACGTAGTGTGGAGCCCGTAGGCTGCTGCTGTACCCTCACATGCTTCAGAGTTACTACAGAAGTCTTATTTTCAGACAGGGGAGAGAAAAGTAATCCTGGCAAATCTAGGGTAAGGCTAAAACTGTAGGTATGCAAAATAAAACACTGAAAATACCTTGGTCCAGATTTCAGACAAGCAGGAAAACAGGGGGATTCCCAAAGCTGATGAGGCTGAATGAAATAGCCTTCACTGGTCTATGAGATGTCTCTAATCCTGGTGTGATGTGAGGTGGGGGGTAGAGACCGAGCTGCTCCCTTGCTGATGTGAGCACCTCGTGCTCAGGCAATGGGGTCCATTTACCATGGTAATCACACAGGAAAAAAAATTCAAAAAGCTAGTAAAGAAGCAGAACTTTTCAATATCTCATAAAAGCAGTCATTTCTGTGAACACGTTTAATGGTTTGAATGAAAACTGACACTTCTCAGTTTCTGGCTCCAATCTAATATTATCTCTTTAAAATATTTTTTTTGTGGAAGGTCAGTGTTCCAGTTAACTTTAGCTGTTTATTTTAACTTTTCCTCCTGAATTAATTTGACAGTGCACTTTTTTTTTCTTTTAGAAATAGAATAANTATACCTAGTCCAGAAACCTGGAGTATCTTTGGAATCAGTTTTCCAAAGGTGTCACTCTCAGGGTGTTTGTGGGATTTTATTTTAGCTGCAAAATGGTTAAGAAAGGTTGAGCTGTAAAGAAATTAATAAGTAGAGTAAAGCAGTGGGAGATTTTACACCAGCTGAAGTGAAAGCTGACCCTTTGGGAGAATTCAGGAGAGGCACAGAGATATCTTTTCATTGAGCCTGTTTGTGGAGAAGCAGCAGTGATGAGCTCCAGCTGTCTCTCTCACTAGAGGCAATTACAGGTGCACTTCCCCACACTTGACATCTCATTTTCTGGATCTGCAAAGCTAGGATAGCATTTAGTTCATTATCTCCCAGTGGTAGCGTATATACAATTTTTTAAGTTTTAATGAAAGCTAACCATAAAGCCATAATAGATTCTGAGCTTCTCCAATGCAAGGAGACAGGAATTGTTCTTGACGGATCCTATACCTGCTATNTAACTTGTCCTCTGAAGAAAAGAAATATATTAACTGCAGTAAAATTGTATTATTGGGAAAAGTATGTCTTGACAAGAGAATAGCCTGATCCCCTTCCATCCCACTGCTTTTAGAACTTTCTTTTTAATGTAAACTTCGATTGATTTTATATGTATATAGTGTCTGTGTATATATATATATATATATGTATTTTTTATATATATATATACATATATATATATATATATATGGATGCATATACCTAGTCCANGCAGTGATGAGCTCCAGCTGTCTCTCTCACTAGAGGCAATTACAGGTGCACTTCCCCACACTTGACATCTCATTTTCTGGATCTGCAAAGCTAGGATAGCATTTAGTTCATTATCTCCCAGTGGTAGTGTATATACAATTTTTTAAGTTTTAATGAAAGCTAACCATAAAGCCATAATAGATTCTGAGCTTCTCCAATGCAAGGAGACAGGAATTGTTCTTGACGGATCCTATACTTGCTATATTTTAATATACTGGGATAAACACTACTGTAGCCTATATGAGCACTAAGAGGGGGAAAATAGTTGGTATCTGTGTGGGGAAGTATAGGATAATATAGCTTTATAAGTTTATTACAGTCACTCATGAAGGAGCCTGTCAGGATTGGTGTCTAGCTGTGCTAGACAGGGTATGCAAAGAATATCAAGAAGGAGGGGTGTCTTGATGAGAAGTGATCATCCTGTCTAAGTCGTAGTGGCAAGGCAGAGGAGACAAAAAGACAATTCCCTTGGTACATGCTATTCAGGCTTTCTTTCCCCCCCGCTTTTATTAAGTCTCCTCTTTCCTCTTTTTACACAGTGTTTTTCCCCAAAGAGTAACAAAAATATGACATACTCACTCATTCTCTTCCTGAAAATGATATTATTCACAATTTAGGGAGAAAAATCTGAAGGGTGTTATTTTCTTATTTTCTTTTACATCCTCAACCTGGGTTTTTTTGTTTGTTTTGTTTTGTTTCTTCTGTAACTCAGAAAAATTGAATAAAATCATAATTTTAGAACACCTTTCTACAAAGCTCACCTAGTCCCAGAAGACGACCTGGGAAAAGGACCTCCTTCTTTGAGGAGAAGTAGAAAAGTAGACTAAAAATGAGAATAAAGAAAAAAAAAGTTAAATACATTTGAGACTTTCTTAAACCTTCTCTCAGACAGGAAGTTTTCACTAGATTACAAAAAAAGTTCAGTTCAGTTTGGTAGGGATTTTAAACCTTCTTTTGTGGCAACTGATTTGTGGATGTCAAGGTTTCTTCTCAGAGCGACTGCAAACCTGTTAATAGCGCCAATTTAATCTCACACAGTTCAAATTGTCTCCAAAATTAGTAGTTAATTCTCATATATGTTAAATAAATCCTCTGTATCATGGTGAACTTTTTATCAACCAGAAATGTTAAATTGTAAAAACAGTGGGAAATTAGAATACAATAACGGAGCTGAGACTAAGGAAACATGTTCTTCAATTAGGGTACTCATGCATGCACTGCTTTGCTACCAAAATGTTATTGATAGAAAAATACTCTTCTCTGGAGGTTATTCTACACCTCAGTGAAGGTGTTCATGAGTCAGATCAAAACCTTAAAGGATGAGAAAGCAGCACAGTTCAAACTGCTTCTGATGTATAGATCAGTCACTGGGAATGCAGTTTGGTCTATATCAATAGCAGCACTTTAAGTAATGTGGAAGTCACATGTTATCCCAGTAGGTACAGGTGAAACAAACAACTTCAATGAATGCACAAATGGGTTTTTTGCTGAAGACCATGAAAGAGATTACACAGAAAAAAATTTAACATCCTCCTGAAATTTCTGCAACAGTCTCCTGGCCAGCTGGCTCTAGTTGTACTGTATCAGAAGTGGTTTTAGTGCAGGCAGTAAAACAATACTAGGTATTGAATACTAGGTACCAGGCTTTTCTCAGCTTTTGTGTGCTCTCTGCTTGCCTGGATGTCAGGCATGAGAATGAGAAAATCACAACAGCAACCACAGCCTAGGACATCTGTGACTCTCTTGGTCACACAGGCCAGGTAAATCCTTAGTATGGAATGGTTTCTGCACAGAGCTGTTTGGCAGTAAACAAACACAAAGTCTTGAAATGGCACATGCCTTGCTTTAGATCCTTGTATCTTCTCAGTGCTTAGCATTGAATATCCAATCCTGTTTTTTTTTCCTCCAGACCATGTTTCTAGTTTTCACATGGGCTGTGCCTGAGCTCTGGGCTACCTCTTCTGTTTGCCTCTCTCTGCCACTCTTGTGCAGTGACCACTGCTCTCATCCCACACCCTCCACCTCGATTTTGGTTCTGGCCAGGGACTCTGGTCTGTGTGGTGTGTGAGAGGTTGTTCTCTGTCTCCCAAAGAAGTATACTTCCTTCACAAGGAGAGACGTAACCCCTTATCAGGGTATTTTCTCCTCACAACTAGGAAAGGCATGTGTTATTTCTACACTCATAGAAGTGCCCCCAGACTCCCATGGGCCTGATTCCATATCAGAACTTCTCCAGATATGTGAGGAACAGCAGTTTTCCAGACGTTTAGTGAGCTCATTTTCCTGCGTGTAGATCTTACTGTGCTGCTTGCCATGATACCACACAGCGGCTGCCTGAACATTCTTAAAATTTTGTTTTATCTGCAGCTGAGAACTCGCTTGTATTGATTTCTGGTTTTCATCTTTACAGCTTCTCGGAGGGTCTGGGTGTGGCTGTTAGATTCGGACGGCTCAGGCCGTGGTGCTCAGAGCCGAGCACGAGCGGCAGCCGGCAGCGCTCGCTGGTGTGTTCCTGGCTGGCCAGAAGGTGGTCACCAGCAACTGCTATTCCCAGAGGAGATACCCCTGTCTCCAAGGGATGCAGTTTGAGGCATTGGTATTCACTGGGAAGGAGGAGCATGGAAATCAGTAATACTGAAAAGAAGAGCTAGAAATAGCCAGCAGTAAATTAGATCTGATTTTGCTGGATGATACGTTGGGGAAAAAAGCCCGGTAGGGTTTTATGCTTCAAATGTAGGCTTCGCAACACACAGCTGTGACATACTCCTCTTTCTTTGGCTCTAGGGGTGGCAGTACATAGAATAATCCACTGTGTTCTGACAATGGAATGTATGTACACCCCCAAAGGAAAAAACAGGCAGCCCTAAAGAGATCAGGCATGGAGAAGCGTATTGCTCAGACAGTCTGCAAAGAAAAGGCTAACAGAAGTCCATGTACTTGTAGTGAAATTACATGTGGACAGGAAAAGGCTAAGGGATGAAAATCTAAATCTGTGTCAGAAAGTTGTGAAGACGCTTAATAAAGAAAATGAGTAGAATAAAGCTGTTAGTCAAACTGAACAGCAGGCAAGGTCTTCTCAAAGCAGTCCCTCTGCGGAATTATTAGAAGTCTCCAACACACTTAAATATTGGAAAAATCTTTAATGCAGAGGCATACAGAGATGGACAAGCTACCGGAAACACAGGCAAAGAGGAGATAAGGGTATGATGTCCACTTGCTTTGTTTGCCTTGCCTGGAAAAGCAGTAACATGCAGTGAGCCTTGGTTTTTCAAACCAAGTGTTTTCTGGGAGTGTTTCGTCATGAAGCAGTGCAGTAGCTCAGACCTCTGTGCCCAAGTTCACAAAATGTGCTTGACTCCTGAAATTTGCCAAGTAAGCTAATTTTCTCCTAAACCATCAAAGTCTTTATAGCTGAGACTTAATATTCCAGGAGCTACCACTAAAACAAGAACTCTGAGATGTACTTAGAGTTTAATCATCCAAGTAACCAGTGCAAAGGTGGCATTGCCCTCTCTGTACACAGTTCTCTTCTGTGAATGTTTAAATTACCAAGTTAAGGAAGATGCCTGTTAAATGTCATCAAATGGAACAATTCAATGGCTGACAGAATAATTGAATAGTTCAGACTGAATAGGATTTCAGAAGGGCATCTTATCTGTTTTGTTGCTTTTGAGCTATGGTCAATATTAAATTCAGACCATACCAAGTTGGTTTAGAAATGCTTAAGTATAAAGCATCCAGACTACCAAGTATAAGTACTTCCATAAATAATTGAGCAACAAGTCTTTCTGAAACACACTGAGAAATCTGATCTTAATAAAAACTTTCTTCTAAACGCATAATTTTTTGACTTTAAATAGAAAGACAAAGCATTTCTGAAAACTGTTGGCACTCACCTCCACCTTCTGCTGAAAGTGCATCTTTCCCTAAAGCAGCACTGTTGGATGCTATGGCTGGATAAGAAGTTATTTCAGCATCCTTTGTGTTCAGACATGTCTTTTTTTCCTGAGAGGGGAGAATTTTGAGCCCTGTTAGACATGGCAAGGACTGTCCCCAGTCCCTTAGGAAGAGCATGTGAAACCACAGTTCAAGTTGTCATGCAAGAGTTTGCAGAAACAGAATCCAGGGAATTTGTGGTTTGGCTGGTGTCTCTGCACCAAGAACCTGCCCTTCAATATATTCCCAATATAATGATTTAAGACCTCCTCCTGTGTCCCCAGCTGCACTCTTTTGGGGTTTTGTATTGTTTGTCTTTTCTGTACCAGTTTTCTTCTTTCACTTTTCTTCTTGTCTCCTTACCCCTTTTTGTCCCTCAAGGCGCAGCGTTGCAGCCGCCAGCGGAGCCTGATCTAAGGCTACCGCAGCACAGTGAACTGTTTAATTCTCCTAGACATTTTCCTATGGCAACTATCCATAAAAATTTGTTTTGCTAAGGGCAATCCATGTCATCTGATAAAGAACTGCAACAGGAAATCTTATTTAAGGTAAGAAGGCTGTGCACTTCCCATATCATAGGCATGATGCTAAACTCATCTTGACTATCATAGATCTTCAGTTTTTCTCTGAGATTATTTTTCCTCCCTGGCCCTTACTTGAACAGAAATAACTTCTCATATTCTCCCACCCGTGAAGTGAGGTAGTCAGTTTAAAGGAACTTTTATTCCTCCTGAGGAATGCTCATCAGTGATGTTCCTCTGCTCCCTGAATTGGGCCCATCAGGAAAACAGTTTGGACAATACCCTCTGAAACAGCTGTCTCAGTAAGAGAGAGCAGGGCAAGAGCTTGCATTAACAGTGTGAATGGATCTCAGAAAACTTGCAGAATAAGGAAATCCAGTGTTACTGAATTTGCAAAGCCGGCAGAATAAACCTCCATTTACAAATGATCAAGCACCAGGAAAACTATTATCAATTTTCCTGCACATAAATTTTTGCTTTCATTTTTGTTTGGGTTTGTTTCTCCTTGGAACACTCAATAGTTCCCAGGGGTATTGTCTGCAGAAAGTTATGGCCACTATTATTTATTGTTGTTGTTATTTATTACCATAACCCCACACACCTACTGTGCATCTCAGCTGCCCATCTGGACTTCTATTCATAGCTATTGAAAATCAACTTTTCCAGGGTCTAACGTAGCCCATTCTATACAGAGAGCTTTGACATCTGCTCTTATGGGACAGTTTGCTCAGGAGGAGGGATCTTATCTCAGCAGCACACATCCCCCTTTATGGACGTGTACCTACTTTGAATCCTACCCTGTGCAACTCAAAGCTGTTAATTTCCTTCAGCCTTGGGGTAATAAAAAGCAAGCCATGAATTGTTTTTAAAATCTCATTTCTCTGTCACTTCTGGAGTCACATGAGGAGTGCCAGCATGATGTCATATTGAGCTTTATGCATTTCAATGCATATCAGATCTTTGTGAAGAACTTAGTTCATGCAGTTAAGGAGTCATGGCACTGGATAGATTGCTCTTTTCAGTTTGTGTGTGGCAAAAATTAACTTGTAAATTGAAATACCATAGGAATAAATGCTACACTGTTCATTGCATTATGAATTCGTGTTCTTTATAAGTCAGTATACTTTTATATGGACAGATCACAGGCATCTTTCTTCAGCTGGGTAAAAGGAACAAAAATGTAAAACAGTTTCTTTCCTTCTTGTCAGAGAATAATCCTGAAACAAATCTGATGCCGTACAAAATACGGCTGTCCCTCAAACACATTATAATAACCTCACAGCCTTTTCTTAGATTTTTATGGAGAATTGAACCGGAAAGTCAGGAATGGATGATTCCACCCCTTCTAGTCTATACATAAAATATATCGCAGCTGGCACAGCTTTCCTTGCTCACAGCCTAAGCTTTTGAAATTGGTCAATTATCAGGAACTCTTGGGGTCTGTTTGTTTTTATTTAAGCACCACCCCTCTACCCCCCATACATATTCTTTTAATTTTTGCAATTGTGAAGAAAGGCTTGAAAATGTAAACAAGGCACAGTGGAAAGCAGCTGCTTGAGCTTGAAGATGACTGATATGCAGCTTTGAAATCTGCAGCAGGTTTCCCAGACAGGCAACTGGTGCAGTAGGACTTGGGAGCAGAAGGTACTTAGGAGCAGTCCAGGCCGATATCTTCTTATATATGGCCCTACTGTCTCAAAGATTTTCCCTAAAGTCAGACATTCCATTCACCTTAGCACACTCTGCTAGGTTGTTACTGAGGCAGCAGCTACATGACCAGTGTGAAGATGTAAGAATTATTTGAACTGAGTACATTTTTCCAATAGATAATGGATTTGATTAATGTAGCCTCTTCATCTCTGAATTGAATGTACTGTCCATCTGCAGATCACTGTCTGATTGAGTTAAGTTCTCACATTACTGCCTATCATACAGCACATATACACATCATTTTCTCATTATTAAAATTTACTTCGCAATTTTTGTTAACATATTTTTCCGTTTCCTTTCACCTCATTATGAAGTCATTGACTATACATAGCTTGTCTAGCCATGAAGTCTATTAGAAGCTACTGAAACTTTTTCAGAGAAAATTTATAACCAAACAAAAAAATAGAATCTTATAAGATGTCTTCTTTTTAGTCCTGTCTTCATGGATCTTGTGAAATACTGACCTCTACAAATATTGCAGCTATATGTGAAGTGTATATCCTTGATTCATTAGATTTTTGACTGCTTTAATGACCTCCTGTTCAAGAATTTAACATGAAGTTTAGTAAAAGCATCCTTTTAAAATTAAACTGCCATCAAACTGTGTCAAATATACCATTGCTTTCATTGCTCTGAGATAGCTGTAATCATTAAACACCCTAACCACATTATAAGTCTACCAGTACTCCAAAACATCTCTATCAGACTGTTGTTATGTTTGTCCAAGCTGATGGATATTTAGAAAGGAATAAAGAAATAACCAAAATGGTGATATTAGGTGTTACATAACGGCTCGCCCACACATCACCCTGCTCGCAAAAGCAAAGCTCTGTCTTTTTGTCATGCTTGATGTTCCATTTACAACCAACTTTCTGAAAATGCTTCTATCCGCAATTTTGGAATTTGCTCCCCTCCGGTGATCATGCAGGTAGCACTAATTTTCCGCCGTGTTTCCTGCAGTGCCAGTGTGGACAGAGGGCACACACAGCAGAGCATAATTATGCTTCCCTGTGGAGAAGCATTCCCCAAGAACTGGTTACCTGGCACAGGGATCCTGGCAGTGACTGCTCAGTTGCATCCACTATAACAAGCCTTTGTTTGCTGTGCGTTGGTTAACAAACATCTTTTATAATCTTCTGTAGCTTTACAGGTCCTTTTCAGTTTGTAATGTTTTCTGGAGGTGCCAGCTCCTGCTTATGGCCCCTTACACACATAATTTATCTATTTTCAGCACAGAGCAGTGTGATATCAACGACTTCTGTATGAGGCAGATGAATATATTCTGCAAGACTTCCCATTAATCCATGTTTCCTATCATTAGGCACGAAGCTGCAAGTTTGTTATTTCTGTCTCAGTATTAAAGATGTTTTGCCCCAGTGCCCCCCAGTGTTGGCTGGAAGGTGAAGGGCATTATCTGTGTGCTTTTCCTTTAATCCAGAAAGTAACATTAGTAAGTACCTCTTGTGTAACATCATTAAAGTTCTCTATTTTTGGGAGGTTGGGGGCATAAATAACTTGGGATAAAATGCAAGTGGTTTCCTAGATGGGTCATTGTTCTTAATGGTCTCTTTCATCGTGATTTAGTAATCTCATTACAGGGCAAATGATAGTCAAAACCAGGTTCCCTTTAAACGCTAAAACTCGTCAGATTATGACTTCTTTCACAATGACATACAATATTAATGCCTTACACTTAATGATATGGAGGCAAATAAAAAAAAGGTATAAATTTCATCAATTTTTGAAAAATATTAAAGTATCACAGAAAGTATCCACTTCTGAAGAAATACAGTTTACACAACCAGTCCTCAAAAAGCTTTGCTGGAACTTTTCCAGGAGGGCAAAAGTACATATTTAATGACACAATAAGAAAGTGAGAGAATATTGCATTAAAAAAATTAAATTCCCCTTTTCTCCTGTACCTTTCTTGACCTACAAGTCAGCAACTTGTCTTCTCAAGAAATATCTGAAAGCACCATGCAGTCAAACTGCTGAGCTACTGCATATAAAACTGGATAAATAGGTCCTGATAGCCTCTGCTCTTGCTTTATAGAATATGTAGCATGGATTCTTAGGAAATCTTGCATGAGTTGAACAAAGAAAAGTAATTTTATGCAATGCTAAAGGACAATTAAAATATTCATATATTGGCTTGTATTTATAACCTAATATAATACACTCTTCTCCTTCATTCTTCCTTGGTTTTTATCTAATTTAAATCTAAATATAATGACACAATGTTTACATATCTCTACTTCAAGCATAAGTATGTATAAACATTGTCCTTGCTGCTTTTCCAGGAAGGATTTCTCAGTCTCTGGGGTATGATTACACTCTGTAGTGTGTGTCAGTTAAATTCGTCAGATCCCGAGAACAATGGCAACATCCCTATTCATGTCTCATTGCAAATCCTGTGTGGAAATAAACAGCTTCTGCAGCTTAGCTCCCAGGAATCAGAGACGTGCCCTGCCATGGAGGGGTTGTTCCAGTGCGGTGGTGTGTTTTAACTCCAGGAGCGGTGACTGCTCCCATCCCCGGCACCGGGAGCTCTGCCTGGCCGCAGGCATCGGGCAGAGCTACCAGGGAGCGCCTCAACCCACGCTTTGGGCACTGAGCCGTGCAGAGGCCTGGAGAGGAAACCACAGAGAAGGAACAGCCCCTCCAAAGAGCTTCCCAGGGCCTGTGCCCTGAGCTCCGGCTCCTCCAGGGTGCATTTCCAAGCAGCTCCATCTCTCTGTTGGCAGCAGCCGGAGCCTCCAGCGCTGAGTGCCCCGCGCGGTTCCTCGCTATAAACAAACCCCTCTCACCTACGATTTGCTTCTCCACTTTCCTTTTGACCAAGGTCAAACACAGTAATTCGATGAGCATAGGATGTGCTGTGGCTTTCTTCTCACACGGCTGATGGAAACATTTAACTGAAGGCTCCTGACTTAGATCACTACAGCAATGGCTTTAATCCAATACTTTTTAAGTCCATTGCTAACAAAGGGTTTACAAAGACCTCCATCTTTCCAACAAACTTCCTGCCTCCAGGCTGCTAAAAATGCTGTCAGTCTGCCAATAAATTCAGTTCTCTGCATTTTTGTTATTCTCTGCTGTTGTTTTTAAGACATTTAAAGACCTTTAAAGCACTCCTTCAGTAGGAGTGCTCCTTTGTATTTTTACTTTTTTGTGTTTTGTTTTAGTTGAAAGGCTTAATAGCTTTAGGGCAGATGTCCTCGATATTTTTGATTAAAAATGTGACCTCTAGTAAATAGCTTGTGCTATTTTTTCCCCTACTTGACTCAGTTACTGCAAAGATCACATACAGCACCTAAAGAAAAGGTTAACTGCCCAAGACATGTCACCTATTAATTTATGAGTCATGATAATCCTGAGACTTCTCTATGAAAGTGTTTCTGCTACAGATCCCCAATGGGATTTAGTTTGTCCATTGTCTAAGCATGTCTAGGTAATGGGTATACTTTCTTCTGAAAACAGTTAATAATTTTCATGGCAAGTGTGGTCTTTAATTCAAACTGGGGTTGGAAACAGAGCTGCTGGGATGCACAGAATGTCATTAAAATCTTGAAGTTTCAGGGTGTATCTGGTGTACCATATTTAGCACTAGAGCATGCTCCGTGAGTTATGGTGCTTTTGTATTGAGTCTCTTCTTGGCCAGAGAGCTCGTGGTGTGCTGGAACAGGCCATGGAGGGAGCAGCCTCCTTCTGCCCTGTTGTAAAACCATCTGCAAAATGAAGGCAGTGCAGGTCTCAATCCTCATAACTGGGGAAAGCCTGTTAAGAAGAGCCAAATCTCTGCAGAAGACCATTTCTCTTTGTTATGTGAAATAACTTTTGGAAAAGAAATAGAAGCAGAGGACAAACTCCGCAGCTGTTCAGTCCACCCCTGTCTTCTCTCATGCTGCTTTTTACAATTGTGTTTAGTCAAAGTATGTTCAGCCATCTAGTATGTGAAAACTGAATTTCAGGTGTCTGTTTAATTTTGGGTGTCTGGGAGCTGGATGTGTAGCTTGTCAGTCCAGAGCTAAGCAGCTCAGAGGAAGTTCAGAAAGCCAATTCCTGATGCCTGAAGAGTTCTGAGGTCAGAAGGAAAGGGTTTGGTAAAGTTTTGTACTTACAGAGTTGAGGAGTCCTGGCCTAGACGTTTTAGGGTCTCTTTTTGGGTACTGCATTGAAAGTCCTCAGCTGTTTTTCATTTGTATGTCAATGCTTCTTTTTGAATCCCTGAGTCACATTTGGGAGCTCGGGCAGACCCAGCACTGCCTGTGTTAAATACTTGGCGGTAAGTTAGCACTCTCTGTGCAAGAATATTCTAGTGCTTTGCAAACATTAATTACATTTTACAGATCCTCTGAGGAAAGATGGAAAGCTAACTCTGGTTTTGGAAGACATGCTGATTTTGTTGATTGACTGTATGCTGAAAGAAATGTAAAATCAACCTTTATGTTGCCCAAATATATAACCGATGTAAAGTTAAAAGAAAAAGCAGCAAGATTCCAAATCCTGCTGCTTCAGTGCCAGAGAGGAAGAAACGAAAATCAGTTTGTGACTAGAAAGGAGTACTTTGATAACTGGGAATATCGCTTTACATATGCTACCTGATGGGTCCCTCTTTTGTCAGTATATATGACACTGTTTTGTCTAATTATCCCTGACACTTCTTTTGAGCTTTATTTTTGTTTTGTATATACATATTGGAGAAGAAAGGTCTGCCAGTCCCTCGGAATCATGTATAATTCAGAATAACTATTAGCCCTTTGATGGATAGAAAGCATATTTAAAACATAGATACAGAGCAGCAAACAAAATAAGCAGTGGGGGGAAAAAAAGAAATGCAATTAATGTGCTCGGCATATCAAGTACAGATCCATGTTCTCATATTCAATAACTGTCTGAAAGAAATAAATACTGCGCTGGGATATTGGCTAGCATGAAGGAAAAGAGGAAGATCATAGGAAACCCTCAGGGAAGTGTGAGATATCACAGGATCTTGTCCAAAATCATTCTCACAGCCATCCTCCATTCATGTCGTGGAGTGGAATTCAGGGCTGTGCTCCTCCCATGCTTCCCTGTAAGCCTGAGCCTGGGGCAGCTCATTCCTTGCCTGTTGTCATGATCCCGGTTCTCAACCTGCCAAGCAAGAGATGCTTTGATCTTTAGTTTCTAAACACAGCAGAGACATTGGCAGATGCTATTAAGACAGAAACAGCTTTTAAATTACGTCTGTTTAGTCGTGCTTTTACTACAGTCCCTTTTGTAACACATTGTTCTCTTATTATAGCTTAGACATTCCTTCTAATGATAATTGAATCCTTTTGGGCTTTCAACACCTGTGCAAAGGATGTGGTTACTAATTTGGAATAAGAGTCAAGCTGCTGGAAAACATCTCACTTGAGGTTAGATCCATGTTGTGTTTTAACAGAAAGAAACAGCCCTTTGTACTTTTATGTTTATTACTTAAAGCAAAAAGATATTACAGAGCTAATGTACTATGATTTTACTCATTTAGAGATGGAATAGTGCATTGGACCAACTAAAACTGATAAACTCTGAAACAGTGAAACAGTTATTTCAGGTGGTACAAGCACCTGTGTAACACAGTAGGTGATTGGTCTACATGGGGAGCCTGACAAAAAGATGCTTGAGCTGGTTGTGGAATGAGAAGGATATGAGAGAAATGGGATTTTTGCTCAGGTTGTGACCATATGCTTTTGGTGCAAGGAAAGATTATTAAGCTGTGGTTGGGCCAGAAATGTATGTGTGGCTCTAGGTAACAATCTGTGGAGGCACTGGCTTTGCGCTGTGAAACATTACAGTGGCCATAACTGAAAAACGTATTCATGTCGGTCTGATTCCTGATAATTCCTGCATGGCACTCGGAGAGACTTTGGCATTAATAGTCTAAGCAAGTACTAACACTGTAGCATTTGAAGCAAGTCATTCTCTGTGAAATACAAGGTGTGTGTAATAATATACAATAAATTATTTACTCCCTTGGGAATTTAGCAATTTCTAAATTATTAAATCACAATGAGTTCCTGTGTTGCTGTGTTTGCAAGCACAGCCTGAAGTCAGGAGTTCTTGGCCCTTCAGACTGGACTTGGGAACTTCTCATCACCCACCAGGACTGGCCTGACCCAGGTCGAGTTTCCTGCAGCCTTTATTGTGCCTTTGTGTAGGTCCTGGAAGGAAGGGGAAACGTCCTCACAAATTAAGGTTAAAGTAGTGGGGTGTTTTTGTTTCGGAAGGAGCAGGATGAGCTCATGCAGTATCTGACTGTGATTGTGCAGCCCTGATGATCTGCTGTGGGCTTAACTGTCCTATCAGCAGCTACTGTGAATCCTCCTCCCGTGGCCTCCAAATGCATCTCTGTTCACAGGACCTGGAGTTCTTGATACCTTCTGAAGCAAGAGCTACATCTGGATTTGGTCAAGAGTTTTGGGCATTTGTGAATCATGGAATAGAGTGGTTGTGAGGCTGAGGGTGCATACCAGGAGTTTTTCCTGCTGTGCTCTCTATTATTGAAGCACAGAACTTAGCCATGGTTTTCTCAAAGTCAGAGCAGGCAGGGGATAGCTGCTTGTTCTACAGAACAGCAGTCTCTCCCAACTTATTTGTAAGGCTCGAGTTGATAATTAATGAAGAGAGTAACACTGAATTTTAATTGGGCTGTAATTATAATACAGCAATTTATAAAGTGAGATTTTCAAGACTGTTCAGCCCCTACAGCATTTTGTTCCTCAGCTAAATCTAGCTATAAAAGTTAGAGGGAGATAAATAATTGGTTCTGAAACATACTGATCACAAGTGGGTCGAGTGTATTTGTGTGTGGGCACCATTTATTATGATTTATGTGGAGGAAGCTCCTCAGTGTCAGATCTGATAGCCTGGAGACCAGGCAAGTTAGTGCATCTGCTAATAAACGGGCAGAGCTGACACTGGAGCAGGACTGGGCTTTCCAGAAGTCAGGAGACTTCCAGCTGGATTCAATCCATGCCCCAAGATTCATGAAGAATCTCAATATGACCCCCAAAACTGCCAAGAATATGAGTGGTATAGGTGCAGGGATTTCCTTCCCCGAGATGTTACAAGCTCCATGCAAGGGAAACGTCAGTCCGCATGAACTCGGATTAGCCGAGAGGGAAAGCAACGAAGCTGATGTGGTTCTGTAGAGAATGGTCTTCTTAATTGGGCTTTAGATGTCAAGAAACTGCAGATCAAATCTCTTCCCCCTGTTTGGATTTTTGTGTCAGCAGCATGAACAGTGGTGGATTTTTGCTGCTGCAAAAAGGTGTCAGACTTACGAATGGGAAAATCTCAAAAATGTCCGCTGCTGGGCTGGCTCAGGAGATAAGATGCTTATTTCAAATACCTAACCATCTAAGGATCTTGATCTCAACTTCTCTTGTGAGATCTCTAATTTTTCTTGCTTCCAACTGGGTTAGAAATGTTAGAAGGGCAGATTTTCCTCTGGCGTGGGAGAAAGATGTAAGAATTGTGCTATTGCTTCTGCTATCTTTATTCGTAAAATTCCATCTGCAAATGCTGCTTTTCCTCAAGTAAATGCAGTCTCTAGAAGAAAAAAAGTCAAAAGATGGCCAGCTGGTCACAGTAGGGGTCAGCATTAAGGATTCCTGCAGGAGGAAGGTAAAAACAATTACCTGTCCTCAGGTAGAAAAAATCCCAAGAAAAATAAGAACAGCAAAGTCCATAATCCAAGTTGAATTATGAAAGAGGTCAGGTTCAGAAGGCTGTAAAGACCCCTGCCTTCAGCTAGCTCATTAACAAGCCTCCCATTCCCACAGGAAATTTCTCTTGTTTAGTGAGTTTTCAACTCTGAGATTACAAATGATGGAGAGAAGTAAATAACCTAAGTATGTTGGAGCAGGCTTTTAAACCTGAGCTTGTGAAAGCAAGTTGAGGAGCTGGAATCCCACCGCAGATCTTCAGGAGCAGGTCAGAAAAAAAATCTGTCAGGAATGGAATAACAGATATCCCTTGGGAGAGACCTAAACTAGTTAAATTACAAAAGATAGTGACAGATCGACTTTCCTACAATTTGTGGTTAATCAAAATTTTGCCATTTCATGGGCAATGTTTTAGGTGTAACCATTATTTTCCAATAGCAATTGATAATGAATGGATTTCTGACTGAGTTTTTTCTGGAAATTGTTGTGGTCTAATTTTGGGAATTTCCCCAAAGGAGTGAGGAGAAAAAGGGAGTATCTACAAATGCCTTAACAGTAATTAAAAAATGTAATTTAAAATTGTTGTCCTGATAGAAATATAAGAAACCTTCATGAAAAGACCTCCCTCTCTCCTCACTCACACACACACAAACTTCCACCACTACTTCTGCATTAGCCAGTTCTGCTTCATACAAGGAAATATCCCGTTAGGAATCTTCACATATACCAGAGGATAAAGCTTTGGATACATGGAAAGCAATATAGGTGGCTATTGCAACTGTCATTTTGTATGGTTGCATTTTTGTGTTACTCTCCTAGAAACTAATCATTCCAGTATGATGTGGAGTTAGAGGCATCTTTTCTTTGCAAGAATTGAGAACATCTGAAGTGATTGACGTTTGGTGGAAGCAAAAAAAACCTGAACATGAATCTCTCAGAGCTGAAGCTTTCTACTCAATAAAGTGAATATTATTTAGGAAAGAAAAACATGTTTCTTTTGTGATGCTTGATTATGATTTCCTTCATTGTCAGCTGGCAGAGGGGGGTTGCTGTATATTATTTTGTCTGGGAAGGGGTTCTGCCTTTTCTGCAACAGCAAAATTATCTCCATTTACCATGGAGAGCTTAATGAATTCAAACGGCACAAACATGCCGTTTCCAACTAGGACTTGTGTTTATTTGTTTGGTTCATGGCGTCATGAAGCTATCTCTGTCCTGGAAACTATCAAGGCTATGCAATTTGGCTGCTGATAGAAAAATTTCCTTTCGTTATGTTTCCTTTCTCTTATGTAGGAGCATTTATGTTATTGAAATTAGTGAGAATGCTTCAGTTTGTTTCTTCAGATGTGTCAGTAGGCAACAGCTCAATTTGCAGCTGCCACTCATGTTTAACCAAGCAAGTGAGCGAGCGAGCCAAGAAAACAAAATTGTGTTTGTCTGTGCTGACTGGTTAAAATACACAGCTAGAAGAAACAGCTCGTGGTCAGAAAAGAGATTTGCTTAACCAGACCATGCTCCATGGCCGGTTCTCATTTGTGTTCTTGTTACAGTTGCCATTCTCTCCACTTTTATAGGAATTATTTGGGCATGGACACTGTGATATCTAGATGAGTTTTCCACCAAGAGGAAAAGCTTAATTAGGCTGCAAGTAGCAGCAGGATGTATTCCACAGTGGGTGACACAGTGTCCTGAACAGCTCTGAGGCTCTGGGTGAAAATGAGGACAAATTTGAGCTCACACTGTCTTTTATGATGACTGTAAGCACCAAACAAGAGCATACTAAACACAGCCAGGTTTACCACATTCTCCCTTTCTAGGGCTTCCCGTAATGATATTCAAGAATTGGGCCAGATTGGATAGTCTGAACTCAGGTAGACCTGAAATGGCCCAGGGCAGGCCTTATGCCTAAATGCAGCTGCATTCAGGGCTGCACTGTGAGTCTACAGCCCCTGGAGACTAAAGCCTTGATCACCATCATAAAACAAGATAACAGCATTGCCAGAAGATATTATTGAGAAATCCAAAAATACTGCTTGCAGGTGCTGTAAAATCAAGCCTTAAAAATGTTTGGGTATGGTTGAGCTAGACTGATGAGGGGAAAGACCCTTTACACAGAGGGAAAGCTAAGACAGGAAAGACAGTTATGATTTGGAGTTGGATAGTTGATGTCTGATGTCAGACAGCTGCAAACATGGCCTTGAACATTCAGCTCTCCATATCTCCCTGCCCTTGATCATCTCTATCATAAAAAGGCCAAAATGTTGTACTATTAAAATCTGCAGTGCTTCTAGACATGGCAAATATATTACTTGTAAGCAATAATCATTTTGGTTATTGCAGAATAATGCTGAACACCTTTCAAAATGCATGTACACGTAAATATAGCATGCATATGCATATATGAAATGGTTTCTAATCGGCTTTAATTGTCCAGGTCTGTGGTTTTAGGATGTTTCTTAATGTTCCTTCTTATTCTTTCTACAGCAATTTGTTGGGAGATTATAGTCATCTTTGACTGGTTTAATGAACATAGCCCATATGGAGAATCTGATGGGTGCACGTTCATGCAGGAAAAGAAAGCCAGCAGTAAAACCCAACACCATGGCATCTTTCTAGCAACAGAATAATAGCAAGAATTTTCCAGGATTTTCTAGAACTCTGAAATGGTTAGTTAAGGAAAAATCTCCTCATTGCAGAATTTTTTCTGTTTGTTTCCTACAGATGTAATGTCTTCCTAAATTAATGGTTTTGTCTGAAAGGATGTATTTATTTTTTTGATGAGGCTACAAGAAAGTGATAGTCCACCTATTCTTACTAAAACAATATGGAATACTGGACCTGTTTTAGTGTCCAAACTTAAATAAAATGAAATCAATCTCTGGAGTTGTGACAATATTTTAAATAACTTTCTTTTTACTATTATGTTCCCTAGAAAATATTATTGCATCAATTCATTGTGGGCTTTGATGTCTTCAAGAAAAGTTCTTGTAGAAATGCAAGTAAGAGAGGCTTAGACACAGGAATTGTTTTGTAATAGATTATATGTTAATATACTGAAGCTACTCTGTAAGTAAAAGGTTGTAATGACTCTGTTAGTTTAGGGATTAAAAAATGTTTCCTATTTTTCGGGTTGTTTGAGTTGCTATCATGAGGTTTTTGTGGGAGTTTTTAAAAAAAGTTTTTATATTTTTAATTTTTTTTTATTTTGTACTGTAGTGCAAGATTAATTTGCAGTAATTACTTGACAGTAGTAATAAGTGCTGATACTGGTTTGCCACAGAGGTAAAGAAGTGATTTGTGTTTCTAGAATTGGAAACCTTATTATGCAGACCACATACAAGCTTGAAAGTGCTCAAGAACAGAAATAATAATGTAGAACTGAAGATAGAAAAGATACAAAGACATGCAAGGGGTAAACGAATTTTAAAGCTTTCCTCAGAGCAATGTTTTTGTCAGAAGACTTTCTTGCTGTGCCAGGTCATGCTAAAAGTAAAGAAGAATTTATGTCAAAACCACAATGGAAAACTGCTTTGATAATAGAAGAATATGAGCTTTGTATTGTTCTTTTGCTGAAGAAGGTCCAAAATAACTTGTAATAATTTGAGGGGCAGGTCAGGGTCAAAGTTAGTAAAAGGATCAAAGTCCGTGTGAATCCCAGCCCGGGCTCACAGTCTGCAAGGCTGTCACAGATTCCCCAGATCTGGCTGCGGGGCTGGGCATTACTGGAACGCAGGGAGTTTAAGCCTCTTGGATGCTACTGTGTCACTGGGCTGGCTGATACAGCCTGCAAATTAATTAAGGATATAACCAGATTGGCACTGAGTTGTGTGTCCTCACAGGAACACAGTCAGCTTCCAAACAGATTGCTTCTGCCCCCAGAAGCTTTGTTTCCAGGTACAGCACAGAAACCAGCATATTTGCTTAGGAAATTATTTTATTTTTGAGTAGTCGTCACAAGGAGCTTGCTATAAAATTCTGCTGTGAGTTAATATTCTTGGAATTTAGTTTAAGATGCTGGTCTTGGCAGAAACTTGTTATGCAAATAACATCCTCCAGATGTGAAGTGTATTGTGGAAAATACTAAAGAATGCATCTCCATGAGCGCAGCTGGAACGTACAAAGTAATCTATGCAATGTCTTTTTATATTAAGAATCATAAAATAGAAATAAGAATTGAGACCAAAAAATGTACGTTATATTGCTCTCGGAAAGCTTTGACCCTGCCCAAATTCTGAACAGGGTTTTTTTATGGTAGTGTTCCTGGGATAAGTTCCTTATACAACACTGTAAATTGCTCAGGGATGGATTCACCTGTAGAATGCATGCACTCACACTAGGTGGGCACGAGAAATGAAGACAGACCTGGGATGCCAAGGAGCTCTTAATGTACCGTTGGCTTGGTATCAACCCACAGTGAGTCAGAGAGGTGTGAAAACCTAAAGTCTAGGAAATAGGAATAGGATCTTCTCTATTTCAAGATCATTTTTGTATAATTTGGGAACTGAAAAATGAAACACTAATTATTTGTTTATACTGAAAAAGCAGGGCAGTCTTCAGTGACAGCTTTTGTCTTGAAATAGAGAAGCAAGGACTCTGAAAATATATCCAGCATAGCCATCAGCTTTGAAATCTTCAGAGCTCCCATTGCAACATGTGAAAACTTTGATCAGTTTTTGCAGCAATTATTGCACTTTAGGAAAACAAAAGAAAAGCCCTACACTGTAACAGGGCTTAAGCCTCAATCATGCTTCAGGAACCATGGTGATTTCCACCCTCTATCATGCAACAAAGCCCCATCTCAAGTCAAGATGTAATTGTTAGGCGATGGGGATGAACATGGTGCAGGCTGGCAGGGTAGAGCCGAAGGGAGATGAAGAGTTCGGTGAGAAATGCTCAGTCCCAGCTCACAGCTTGCTGAACAAATACCAGCTCTGCAAGGCACAGGGCTGCCCCAGCAGAAGGAGGATCCTCACCACCTCTGCAGCCTCAGGTTCATAGGTCATGACTGAGAAATCTTTTTAAGAAGGCTGATTAGGTGATGCCAGAAATAGTTCAAATCCAAAACTGCTTATCAGCAATATTTAGTTATTTTAGAAAGTTTTGCCAGGTCTTTCAATGGATCTTTAAATTGGTCTTGCGTTTAAACAGTATGACTCATGATGCACTTTTATACAAAACTCTGGATCCTGACCAAAGATGCTCATAAACTACAACCTGGAATATACTCTTGTCTTCTGCCTTAAGAGGTTTTGCTCCTCTTCACATCATAATTGTAAGCTTCTCCATTTGTTTCAGCCTGTTTTTTCTTTTATTATTTTAGCACAAAATGGAAAGTAGTTGTAACTCAGTAAAAACGCTTTTTATGCAAGGCTTTTATATCTATCCTATAAAGCTCTCATTTGTTTTTTTCTTCTGTAGGCATAAAAGTTTGTTTATTAAATATAATAATAATAATAATAAAGTAGAGATAAGCGCTTTCTTAGCTGGCATTACTTCAGACTCCAGTGTATTTTTCCCCAGCCTCACTTCATTATAGCTCTATTTCCTAGTGCATAAGCAGCATGTGTCACACTGAATGATGGCTGGCTTCAGAATAACGTGTCAGTAAGATGATTGCTCTTGGAACACACAGTGACCTTACTCTATAATTAAATGCAAAACCTGTGTGGAAAAAATTGATGTTAAAAGTCTAAGCTTATGCTCACCAGAGACTGGTGGTGCAGAGACAAATGCTGTCACATTAACCTCACTTTCTCAGTTTTGGCACCAGAGTGCTCCTGCCAGGGATCGGGGCACCATGGGCTGAATTGGGGGTGAAACAGTGCCGCCTTCCTGTTCAGCTGAATTTGTCATGAAGAGAGCTTTAATCAACAAAACTTTTACAATTTAATTATCTTTAAGGATACCAAAGCCTCAGGTTCCTAGAATGGCATTTTTAGATGAGTGTGCTGGGGGAAAGTTTGTCTCAGACAGGAAAGAAAAAGCAGGGGACTGTGCCAGGATTTCTGGGTGCCAGTGCTCTCCATCTTGCACTATCTTATAATTCATTTCAAGTATGCTGCAAGATACCCTAACAGAATCAGTCCAATTTCAAGCTGAATGCAGAATATATTGTAATATTCTCCAGAAGTAAAATGTATTTTAGGAAAGTTTCAAATTTTTGTAGTTTCCTTAGATTAGCTGGAAGAAATCTGACATTAGGTAAATAATTTAAATAGTGGTTTCTAACCCAATTTTTTCAGTCAGTACATCATGAGCATTTAGATAAGGGAACTGGCTTTCTACAAGGTGAACAGAACAAAATTATTTTCAAAACATTAAAAATGTATCATGTTTTGTCTTTCAATTTCCCTTTGCTGTCCCCCTGACCTTCTTAGGAGAAGTGAACAAAGTTTGTGTTCATCCAGGAGAGCTTGTAGACTTCCAGACCCGAAGTTTCTACCTTTCTTTCCCTGTAATGGTCTGTTTTTTTCTCATGAGGTTACCTTCACCCCTACCAGCCCTTCCATTAACTCAGTTCTCATAAGTCGTAGCCACATCACACTTCAAATCAGCTCGGCGTTTCAAGGCTGTGAGCTGCAAGCTCCTGAGACAGCCGACAGGACCTGTTTGTCTGATACCCTCTGTGTCCTCTCCTGAGCTGACTCCACCTTTTCCAGAGCCATATTTTCTTTGTGTCTCCCGAGACAGGACGTTCACTTTTGATCTTGTCTGTGTCTTCTTTCTTCACACACAACTTCTGTATTTCAGAAAGGCCATCTCAGTCACCCGTCCTTTGGAGGAGCCCACCTGATTTCCTTCTTGACTTAGCTTTAAACAGTAAAATACCAAACAGTAAAAATAGTCACCCCAGTCACCAACTCAGTCAAGACCAAGGCCCCCTGAGATGTTCAGTGAGAGTTGGGTTTTTTCCCTCACACTACCTTTTGAAGTCTTTAATTTCTGCCCTTTAAGTTGAGGAAGTCTGGTTTTGCAGGAGGTTCAGCTTAGGATGCTGTGTGCTGCTGAAGCACGCAGTCGGTAGGAAGTGAATGGCTTTTATCAACAGGTTTTTTTGCTGATGAAAATAACAAAGAAAAAAGGGTGAACCTTGGCTGCACCTCACTGCTATCAGTGTTCATTTTGGTTTTGACATCAAAGTGCTCTAAATGACCAAGAAAATGATCTGGGAGACACCAACAGAATGTTATGAAATTTTCTGTGACATTGCCAGCTCCTTTCACTCCCTCCCCTCCCATCTCTGCCGAAATCTGAGGTAAAGTTGTATCAGTGGAGGAACTCTGAGAGTCCTCTTGGGCAGGTTAGGTAAACCTTGAGGGTCAGATTTTGACTGGTCTTTAAACTGCTTTTCACCAGTAGGAAATACTACAAGTGCATCTTTTAAAACTCTAGCAAAGATATATTTTTTTTAAATTTTATTTTTTACTGCCTCTCCAGGCTATCAGCCAAGGGTGTCCTTGTCCTCCCTGCGGGAGGTTGGCTGAATAGAGGAGGTCACCACGAGGGAGGGGAGCTGGTGTCACCCTGCCTTGCTCTGTGATGGTTGTTTCCTGTTTCCACTGAATCCTCAGGTACTGCAAAGCGCAGCTGGTGTAGATCATATTCCTAAAGGCTTTGACTATTTTGTAGCAAAGGAGCTGGATATCCAGCTGTGCCTTGAAAGTCAGCTGGATGCTGCTGTGGGATCAAACCTCTTGGGGAGGCGTTTCTCAGCGTACAGAGAGAGTCAGGATTTCATAGACCACATGAAGTTTCCTTTGGATAAAACTTTGCCTCTTCCTATCCAGTCAGCAGCCAGTAGAGAGCAATATTGCACACACATGAGAAATTAGTTCACTAAACTGTATTATTCTAAGGGGAATTAGCCACTATAATTATTGTTTTCCTTCTCAGTACCGCTGTAATAAGTAAGCTATACGTAAAGGAGTTTAAGCTTTGCTAATTTTTTCATTCTTCTCAATACTTACTTTTTATCTTGTGTGTAGCCCATGGCTTGTCAAACCTGAAGCTGACTTATTTGGTATTACATATTTAAAATGATTTATTCTCTAAGAACCCACTAATGGGATGTAAAGCATAAAAATTAGATTAAAGAAAAAAAAAATCCTTTAATCAGCTAGTTGAATAAAGCTTTCTGCTTCTATGATGAATTTATATAGGCTCCCTATTTTGTATAAACTAATATTATTTTCAGAATTCAATTTGGATTGGATTACCACAAAGGAGTCACAAAATTGTAATGTGTGTACATATTACACTACTTCATTAGTACTTCAGGATCTCCTTCAACTAATTTTTTGCCATCTCTTTTATCAAATTTAGTCCAAATTTTTCCTAGTATAATATTTATGATATAAAAATATAACTGAGTCATCTTGTACATTTTTATATATATATATAGAGAGAGAGAGATATCCATATCCATATCCATATCCATATCGAGATAGATAGATAGATATATATATATATATATATATAAGATGACTAGAGAGAGAGATATCTATATACATATCCATATCCATATCGAGATAGATATATATATATATATATATATATATATATATATAAGATGACTCAATTTCTGAAGCAAAATAACTTGTCACCTTAAAACCTCTCCATAATCACAGTTTTTAATCTGGAGTCTTTCAAGTAAAGAACAAATGATCAAACTTTAATAATTTATCCAGTATGTCCTGAAGTCTCTGAACATGGTGATAGAAAACTGGATACACACTGAATATATCTGTATAGTTTTTATAACAGACCCTCAGTTTGAGTGACTCTCAGTAGCTGTTGCCCCCTCTTATCCCACACAACACCTTAAATAAATTTCTACCAAATTTCAGATTTACCAAGGCGGAGGAAAGTCCTGCATTTGCTCTCCAGCAATGCTTTTGAACCTTTGATTAATTTCCATAGAGGGACCTTGGAGAGCAAAATTCTGCTGAGCACCACCCCCATGGGCTGTGTGGGCAGAGCAGGAGGACATGGTATATCAAAGAGCAGAAATTCCCAGACCATAAACCACCACCGGTCTTCTTTCATACATCTATTCTGGAGCAGAAATGATCCTGAACCAAAAAAGCCAACATCTCTCCTCATTTGGGTCCAGACTGTGAAAATGGCCTCTGTCTTCATGATAAGTATTTCAGGTCTAGCTTCAGGACGTGAGCATCTGCTCCCAGGAGCTGAAAGCTGGGCCCTGGCCTGACAGGAATGTGTTTAATGAAATAAAAGAGCAATAAGATCAGCTACATTACTCAAGATTATTACTTTCTGCCACATTGTGTATTCATACTATAATTTACCACCACAGGAGATCATAGGAACAAACTCAGGCTTTTACAAAAGCCTTTGTGATGTTGTGGCTGTAATCAGAGGCAGCTGCACCAAGTGCCATAATGAGGGCAATCAAATCCCACCCTTCAGCACGCCTGGGACATGCGGAGGGGGCTGGAGGGACTTCCCTCTTCTTCCCCACCCACTCAGGAGACTGCACAACTGGTAGTGTGAGTTACATGGATTCAGGATTTTATTCACATCTCAAGAGCCAGGTGTTCCTGAAGGCTAAGGAAAAGATTAATGGGATAAATGTCCACCAAATCCACAACAAAATTTCCTTTGCTTTGGGAATTCCTTGCAAATTGTCAAAGATCCACTGATTTAACTGATCATCTGCCAGAAAGAACATAGTAGTGGCCTTTGAAGCAGAGAGAGATACTGCAAAAGGGGAAAGGAGATTAGAATGTGAGAAAGAGCAAGTATATGTCTGTTAACAGAAATAGACTTTACCATGTTTTTTCTCTTCCCCTGGAGATCTTTCAGTGACTTCCAAGGCATGCAGTTTTTTATCTCCAGATTTTGGTTGACTCCTTTCAGCATCCTCATATAGAGTCTTACCTTGCTGGAGAGCACAGCCATTAGCTTTGGGGTATCAGCATAAAGCTCACAAACCCCAGAACATCTGGCTTGCTGGGAGTGGAGGAAGATGGTTTTTTACTATAGATTCAGTATGGCTTTCCCAAAGACATACAGGGTCATGGATATGCACAACTGGCTGAAAAGAGCAGGGTGTCCTTGTTTGAGTCCTCAGGACTGGGCAGAAAAGCTCAGCTCTCTATAATGACTTCCCCTGCTGTCCCCGTGCCTGTGGCCACCCCCACTGGGTAGCACATCTGGTTGCTGGCCTCTGTTCTTTCAATGTGCCTTGTGGTCAGCAATCTGTATCATATTCTATGGTATTCCTGCATAAAGGCAGCTCAGTCTTTTGCTCTGTTTGCTCTATTATTCAGGGTTTTCTTTTTTAGGCACTGGTCTTTATTAAATTTTAATCTTCCAAGACATGATTGATACAATGACTGGAGAAAATAAAAGAAGACTGCAGAGCTTCCTCCTCAGGTCAAAAAGCTGTGACAGGATAGCTTGGTAACACGAAGCAGAAAAGAGCTGGCAGACCTCACTCGCTCATTTCTCTTTCTCTCTGATGAAATATTTTCAAATGCTCATTAGCTAAGCCCAGGTTCTTACTGTCTCCATCAGCCTACGGAAGTAAAGGCCAGAGATCAGGAAAGGGCCCCAGGAGGGCATGCTGGACACCGGAACTGAAGACACAGGGTCAGCTGGAATGAGACTCTGCCACCTGCAAACTGATGGCAGCTTTTCCCGGGAGGGTGTGGGAGCTGGGAGGTGTCTGTGCAGGGGCTAGAAGGGGAAAAAAAGAAGCCTGAAGTCTCTGCTGTGTTTTATTCTGAAAATGCACCTTTTTGTAATGAGGGGTCCTGGCTTCTACCTCTTTCTTAACATTTCTTTCTATCAAAAAGAAAGAAATATAACAGAGAAGTATTTTCAATATGTAGCAAGGCAAACGTGAATAGGAAAAGAAATAAAAGGGCAGCTAGCCAACTCCTCTCCTACTCCCACTGCAGAATTCTGACTTTTCTCTCCTTTTAAAATGGTTTCACTATATTGTTGGGGAAAGAAATGATGAACCACTGAAAATAATTTAGGATGACTTTCTAATAAATCAGATTTATGAAGAGATCCAAGAGTAAATTAGGATGAATTTTTCAGGGAAAATTAATCTTGAAAAGAACTATGAGAAAAATATATCTTCCAAAACTTTTTGAGATTTTCTTCCATTGACATGCCTTTTGCTTGTCCTAGGTTTCATTCAGACTGTTAGTACTTACGATAACTTTAAAAAGTAGTAAAATAAACCTCTTAAAAAAGTGCTACAACCACCCCTGATTTAGGATATGTACATATGGAGACACTTTCATTTGAGGAAAGGTCGGGTCCTGTATGGTGTGAGTACTCCCAATTCAAACTTTTTTCAGAGGAGGTGAAGGGTTCTCAGACTCAAACAAAAACCACCAGCACTCTCAGGAACCTTCCCTCCATTTAACATTATCTCTTGATCTTAGCACGGCCTCAGTTTGCAGCCTTGAAACTCCGCTCATTACTCCAATGTGGCTGTTTTCAAACAGGAGTTTGCTTTCAGTCTGGATTTATTGGGGGTTCCAGATAAAAATACCCTTGGGATTGAATGTGATGCTCACGATGAATCCATTGAAGAGGAGATGGATGTTCCCATGACAGTGTAGGCATTAGCTGTGTTCTCCTGACCTGCTTGGGATGCCTCTTGTGCCATGGATGTCTCCCCAGCAAGGCTTCCCACCCGCTCTGTGCTGCTCAGGCGGATTGTGGTAGCTGTGTGCATTCATAAATGCACAGAATTGGCTCACTATGCTCAATTTGAAATAAATTGCTGTGCAAAAAGTCAGTTAGGCTCTGACCAGGATTCAGGACCGACTTTGACAAGATTACAAAGCAAGCAGCAGAAATACGCTGTTGTTTCCTTCATGTTGCTGAGTTCTTTTTCTCTTGTATGTTTTTTGAATTGTGTTTAACAGTAGAACTGCATCATGCTACAGCTTCTCCTTGCCTCTGAGGAAAGCTCCAGAGGCTTCATTTAGACAAAAGCAAAAGATTTGTACTGTGAAGTTCTAGGGAGAGATTCAGAGGACTGAGGTTGATACTAAGCACCTACAGAGGTGAGAGAAGCAAAGCTTGAGAGGCAGAGAACATCCCCAGTGTAAAAAGAATGAGAGAAAAAGAGAGGTGTTGTCCCCAGTAGGAATGATATGCTGGGTCAGGTAGGGAGGCAATCCTGAGCAAATGTCTCCTTTTAGCTCATGGCATTTTGAAAGGTTATTTTGAATTCTTATTTCGGATTTAGAGTAGTTAATCTCACCAAATTGGTTGAATAAATAGAACTATTCTGCTGTCATCTACTGAACTAAAAAATCTCACCAGTTTATTGTGGTGATCACCTCCACATTGGTGTGAATAATAGTCAGTCACAATTAAAATCCCAATACTTAATCTACATTAGCTGCCGTTTATTTTTCTCACTCCTCCTAGACTGTCCAGTCCTCTGGGACAAACCAGTGTGTGTGTGGCTGTCTCAGAGCACACAGAGTGGCAGGACTCTGTCTGGCAGTGCAGTCTGCCTCTGTCCCTGTGCTCTCCCTTGCTGTCAGCGTGGGGCACTGGCTTCTCTACCTCGTGCATCGTTATTCCCGGGCTGCCGCAGTGATTCCACACTGTCAGCTCAGAGCCTTAATGTAATGAGAAGAGAGAGAAAAACAGATATTGCTGTTGTCTGAAAGTTCAGAACAGCCCCGTTACTTTAACTTACTAGCACTAGGATGTCAGAAGCCACTTGGATTTCAAAATAACCTATGGACTAGTATGTGCTTCTGATGTACTCCATGTACAGCCTGTGTGAGTAGTACAGATACATCATAAAATGACGAAATAGTTCAGCACAGCAAATAGCCGAAAGTATAAAAATTTCACATCGATCCAATTCCATTTACAGCTCATAAATTCACGTAACATTTCCCACACTTCTGACTTTGCCACTGCACAGCACGGATGCTCTGATTCCGAGGAGACGCTCCCAGACTCTCCCCACAGCCCCTCTTTGTGGCGATGGGGATGGGAACATGCAAATGTTGCCACCTTCTTTTTGAGCCTGTGTGGCCACCGGGGCACAGAGCTCAGGCAGGGAGCGTCCCAGGGACACAACCGAGGGACGGGGGCGGGCAGCGCAGTCATCCCCGGGGAAAGGCTGGCAGAGGGGAGCAGGCTGCAGCCGCCGTGCTCCTTTCCCGGGAATGTGCAGTAGCTCCTGCTGACATTTGCATCCACCATATGCGGGAGTGAAGCCTGGCCACCCAAGGCAGAGCTCCTGCCCTTGCCCTGAGCCCTGGGATGTGTTTCAGGCACCCTGTGCTGCCGGGTGTCTCGGTGGACTGCTATACAAGCCTGTCTCTTTCTTTGGGAATGCCAATATCACTATCAACGCTCTGGAAGTGTGTAAGCTGCATATGTACAACCTAGACAAAGCCAGATAAAGCAAAGGTTAATTGGATAAAGCTGTTTGTGGTCGTTGTGCGAGGCAGACATGAATGTCAGTTTTTGGTGTATGTGCATGTTCTCATCAGCAGCTGCAAAGGCAGGTCCTACCACTTCTGGCTAATAGCTCATCTTGTTTCTTGTAGGAAGCATAACCTTGTCTTCCATTTAACAGTGAGGTCTGCAATGGAAATTGCTGTAGTGAGAGAAAAAAATACAATTATTTTGATGTTTTCTTTAGGAGGAAAATGTAATTGTGTGAATGAACTCATTTATACAGAATTCTGTGTGTAAGGACAGTAGCAAAAATAAGACTCTTTCCAAGACTCTGGGGAGCAGAACATTATGAATTTAACATGGAATAATGCATAGAATAATCTGTGAAAACTCTTTCTGTTTATTTCAAATCTATCTTACTTGTTACCATAAAATCAAAATACATTGTGTACCACAATGTGAATATTACATATTAATATATTTTGACTAGTTTACTAACTAATTAGTCTGGATTTACTTTAGAAAAAAGTAGTTTGATAAATGCATATGATGGTTTTACATTACAAATATATTTTGTTATTTTATTATGCCTGTACATTCATCTCAGCAGCAGTTAAAGCAAGCAACAGAGAAAAGTTACATGTTTATAGTTGCCAGAGCAATTAGTTGGGAATAAGGAAGTTTTAAGCTCCTTATGTGCATGTAGTGAAGGCCATGATATTTCAAGGTGATTTTGAGGGCAAACACTATTACAAAGATTTTGAAATGCCTTGATAGGCTAATCCAGCTCATGGGTATTGCATGTCAAAAATAATCCCTTTCCTTGGAGTTGTCTTCCCACAGTTACGGTCCTTGCTGCACCTTCCTGTTAGGTCACTTCTGCAAAGAACAGATGCGGAGATAAAACTACTTTTTCACCTTCAGAGCTGTTTCTTACAGGTCAAAGCTAAGGGATTTTAATGAAGTGTTATAATGAGAAATGTACTACATGCTATGTAAATTCTTAGGTGTGGATAAGCAGAGGTTATCACTTGCTACTGCTGTGAGTCTGGCATTTTCTGAATGATTCTATTTTGAAAGAAAAAGCAAGAATTACAGCTAATTCTGTCCTGTGCGTTGCATGGGGAGTGATATATGAGTCTTATTAGTATATACAGATTTATGAGAGAGCATACAGTCCTTGAGAAGAAAAGTCTCTCAAATTATTGCGTTTTACCTCTCTAGCCTTTGTTCTTATGCAAGGTCAGACTGCATATTTAAAATGCATACTTGTCACATACTTTCTTTAAAGATTAAGACTGCTGAAGACTGGGCTGAATTTGCCATCCTAAGCACCGTCGACACTGGAAGCAGCATGAAGAGTTTGTCGGGTCATGATTCCAATTTGCCTGAGACACGAGAAATGATTGCATTCTGTGGTACTCAGATCCTCATTCCCATTAAGGCAAACAGAAACTTTTTCCAGAGATGCTATTTAAAATAAGCTAACGTTTCTTAACCATTTGGTACTCTTCTCTTGGTGAAACCAATTGCAATGCATAAAAGTAGCAAAGAAATACTAAATAATTGTTATTTGTACCAGTGGAAGAAGAAATTAAATGTAAGGCTGCTAAAGAAAGGGAGGCAGTGGAGGCAAAAGGGAAAGGTAGAAAGTGAGAGGAATGGAACTGAATTTCTTATTTTTCTCTCAGTAATTTTATGTGTTGTAGTGGTCCATTTCAAATAAAACTTTGCAGTATATTGAAGGTCATCAGCTGTGGGTGTGGGAAGATTCAATGATATTAATTTCTCATTGGCAGATAAAAAAGAACTTTCTGAAACTGCAGGAAGGTTGTTAGAGAAGTGTTTAAAAAGGCATAGTTTACTTAAAGCGTAACCACAAAGAAATTTAGGCGAAGAGGTTTAACAAACAGGTTTGCTTTTAAAATTTAGCCTTTCTTAAGCAGTTTTATAAAGAAATGCCCAAGCATCCACCTCAGCAGTGAAATAAAGCTTTCCCCTCCTGTCAGAGAAGTCCCAGCAGTGCTGTTGGCTCCTGGGCCAGCTTGGTGCAGGGCTCCCTCCCCACAGGAGGTGATTTGGTAAGAAACCAACCACAGAGGAATGGTGTGATTTAGTGGAGATGACTCCATGATAATTCCTAGGGAACAGCAACTAATTTAAAGGAGTACAAATGAAGAAAGCTATTTCTTATAAGATTGGCTTGTGCTTCTCTTTAGTGATCTGGATTATCAATTCATACTAAGGTTAGAATGAGATGGAAGGAAATTCAAGCTTAATCTCATTTTGACACAGAGTAATTAGGCACTCCCCAAGAGCAGATGGTTTTGTGTTGTAATTATAGTGTCCCCAAATGATCACTAAAACAATACTTACAGTTCCTCTGTGACATGTCTTGACAGATTCATAAATTGAAGAAAACTTTCCTAAGTCCCTTACTGCTGCTGTATTCTTAAGTTTCATTTAGAAAACGCACTTGTGTGTATGTGTTAATGACTTTTCCTGCTTGAATTCAGTTACTGGAAGTGCCCTGCAAGAGTAAAATCTTAGATTTGTCCTGTATGCAGGCACCTGGGACCTGGTGCTGCAAATGCAGTGTGGAGAGAATTATGTGCTCAGGACCCAGAGCACTGGTTTCCAGGGGGACACATATATCATGCTTGGAGTAACAGAGATCTTGGGAGAGTGAGACTGGGTAGAACAGTCCTCTGTTTATCAATTTACTGATCAGGAGCACAGAGTAAGAGCCCGGTACCTTTCTGACGACTGGACACATGGCAAGCATTAACTGTGAGCTGTGGCAGTGACCAGCTCACAGCACCAATGCTGAGCTGCTTTACATCCCAGTTATTTCCCAGAAAGAGTGACACGTGTGGGGCCTCCTTGTGTGTTAAAAATCGTCATAGTGTTTGTCACCAATAAAATGCAGTGCTTAAGGTTCCATTTCCTCTCTCTGCTGGTCACCCTATGACCGGCCGGCGATGGTCATAGGCAGGCACAGAGCTGCTCCTCGCTCCTGTGCCACCACCCCCTTCCAGTCCGGAATAATCTCCAGCAGTGCAAACAGCAGGGCATGGCAGGGCTCAGAATAGTGAAGCTACCCTGGTCTCTGCCATCAATAATCCCCCGATGTAGACATCGCCTTCAACGCAGCAAAAGCTCGTGGTGGAAATCCCCTGGAAGTGGACTTAGAATAATCTCACTGAAAATTAAATAGAAGTGCTGTCTAGACACCTTGTTCTGAAATAATCTTTTATTCTGTGAACAATTTAAGTGGATTTTCTAGTCAAATTGCATTAAGCCTGAGTTTAACTGTGTGCCTGTGAACATATATATGAAATAAGGTACAAAGCTGGAAAAATCGGTGTTTCGAATTGTATCCAGCAGAGATACAGTGTAACAACCCAAAGTCTTAATGGCTTTAGTGACAAGCCATACTACAGCTAAGTGGAAATTTTTTTATTTCTCCTCAGAAAGTGAAGTTATTTGTAGGTTATTTTGGTAGGTGTTCTGAATGGAGTGCACAAAACTGCAGTCATGTAGCTGACAGGTAATAGGAGGCAGATATGGACTATAAAAGCAATCACATTCCCATCACAAGGTAGGTTGTAAAACCTGGGTTTTTCCTGACGCTGTGAATTCAAGCAGTAGCACTCTCTGGAGCGGATCAGAAAGTAGCTGTAAAATACACATTCACTATCAGGTGCTACTTTTAATTCCTTTGATGTAATATGTCTGTCAGCTTATCCATTCTCACCGCCCTCCAGAACCCAGCGGAAGTGTAGATAATGTGGATAGTCATGGGGGTTTTTTTATTGTCTGTTGATAATAATGTATTTAGTAAATGACTTATAAGAAGCCAGACCTTTCTAGTGCATTGTTTTAGTAGAGAAGGTGAGCATAATAACTCAGTTTCTTATATGTGCCCAGGTGACAGAGCTGTGAATTCTCCCTCAACTTAATTTAAAGACAATTTTCACAACTTGATTTAGTCTTGTACCTTCTCCAGATATGTTCATTGAGGTAATAGATGGGCAAAGAAAAACAAATCAATGCTCACATCATAGTACATGCTATATTTTGCTCAGGCTAAATTATATGTAGTATTCTAAGTATGTCTTTCTTGCCCTGAAGAAAAATAAGTGGGAAAGACAATCCTTTTGGGGTTGAGTAATTGCATAGAGCATTTTCTGTAGGAGATTCTGCAGCTGCTTCTAAAATTCCACAAAAATTCCTATAAAGGAAAATCTACACATAGAACGAAAGCTTGAAAGAGAATGCAAGGGAATAAAAGACTCTTCTAAACCAAAACCTAATTAATTGGGGTTTGTGGTTGAATAGTGGTGTGATGTGTTCAGGTGGCACTCAGTACACCAAGTATAGTGTTTGTGTGTCAGGGGTGTTAGGAGGCAGTTAGGAACCCTCAAATGCTGCATTGTTTGTGGGTTGATGTTGCCTGCAAAGAGCAGTCGGGCTCATAGTAAATGCATGGGACATTTTTAACGCAGTAAACACCAACGAGTGCGGATAAATGTCTTCACTGGGAAGACAGGGAATGTCATGAGGGGAGGAGTGTGGGCAATTCATGAGATTAATGTCTGTTTGGACACGGGAGGTGGAGAAGAGCAAAGGGAACTTTCTGAATGAAGCACACCAGAGCACATTAGCAGGGTTTTATTTCGCAGTGCTCCTGTTCTTTTTGCAAACACACAGAGGCAGCTGAACACAGTTTGAAACCCCATACCGGTTGTTATTATGTCTTTTACAAACCTGCTGATTTGGAATGCATATGGTCATTTCAAAACCATGGCTTTGGCAGAGCACCGTGACCACAGGAGGATGATCATTATTACATTTGCAGTTGTTACCATGCCAGTGTGGTATGAGACAGAAGTGCCCAATGCAAGTCTTTTATGGCCATATTAGAACAGTTAAATGAAAGGATTATTTGGACGTACTGACCATTACTGTTCCAAGGTATTTTGATGGAACATGCCTTCCGATTATATGAAATATATCACGACTACAGGTTGACTTCCTCAGAATTTCATTGAGGAAAAAGGCAGCATTCCTGCATGAGCAAACAATACAGTTTGGCATTGCAAAACACACCACTTCAAATATCATGTAAAATGGGATAAAAATGAAATATTTGTAACAGGGAGAGGAAGAGGCAACATCAGAAAGAAAAGGAAAATGGAACGTTTGGATGAGACACAAACATTCCCTCATCACTGCCCCTGCTCCCTTCATTGGGAAACATCCTCATATCTGACCTGATTCTAGAAGAGAAAGAGATGTTATATCTTTTACTAGCAAAAAAACCCCCAAAACCCACACACTTTTATCTTTAACAAGATGATGATATTACTTTCAGTGTTTTTGAAAATGATGTCACTAGTCTAATCTATGAAGATAGTTTATGGTGGCCTTAAACAGGATTACTCGCTGTGTTTACTTCCAATCTCATTCTCCCAGGGTGAAGGCGAGTAATGTAGATCAGGCCATGGTCACGTTGCTGCAGAAGGACAGGGTATTTGTCCTTCCAAGGTAGCTGCCCAGGGAGAGTTGGCTTTCCTGTTACATAGGTGTCCTCCAGAGGAGGGGCTGGAGGGGTGCCAGGCTTTCCCTGGCAGCTGGAGCACGGGGACAGTCCCCTGCCATTCCCTCGGCTGCTGGAGCACAGGGACAGTCCCCTGCCATCCCCTCGGCTGCCTGTGCCGAGGCTAGGCTAGGGCAGGGCCAGCAGGGCGGAGGGCAGTGGGCAGCCTCCCCCAGATGGTACCCACGAGCCATCGCTGCACTACAGCAGTGAATCTGAAAGAGATCCCCAGTGTGCAGAGTTAATCAAGTTCTGGCCTAATTAAACCACATTGCTGCTGTTATGTCTTTCTTCCCGTGGTGCCCAGGACAATAAGCTGCAATAAAGGAGGCCTGGCAGTGTGGGTTTATGCATCTCCTAACAAGTCACATAACTGTGGTATACGAGTGCTGATCATACAGACAAAAGGCTAAGATTTGTTAACTTTATCCCTCCTGCCAAGTTAAATTTGGTACCTATTCGACAGTGCTAATTAACCCGTATTTCATTCTTTTCCATTCCCTACTAGATAAATACTTACAAACACAACTATTGAACAGCTGAAACCTGTTTAAAATTACTTCTACTTTGTCATATGCAAAATTTTGTGGTGAATAAAATACTTTAAAGGCACAAGTTTCTCTTTTAAAGAGACTGAGAAATATTTATGCTGTCAATCTCTCTGAGATCTCTAATGATCACCTAAACACACTGAGCACCACTAAACCAGGCTTTATTTGTACTTCTGGCTTTGTGTAGAAATCCAATAGTGTTCAATGACAGATGTAACATTTTCCCTTTATGCCTTTCACAGTAGTGTACAAATAACCATACTAAGCTGTAAACAAGAACTGGAACAACGTAAAAAATATTTAAGAAAGTGGTGTAATTTTGGACAAACATAGAACTGACAGGCAGAAATCATTAATAAATAATACTTCATTCCTAGTTTATTTCTATTGAAATGAAACTCAAAGTTTAATTTCAGTTTTCTCTATATTATGAGACAGTGTAAGAGTGTAATGATGGCATGTCATGTAATTTTCTTCTGAGTTTTCCATACCTGGCATTTCTTTGTAAGTTCAGAATTCATCCAGAACCTCAGTTTGATTTTCTCATTTGGTTTGGTTTTATTTTGTTCTGTTTTGTTTTCCAAGCAAGATTCCAGCTTGTTAAAGGAAAGAACTTATAAACCAATTCTAAGTATTCAAAAGCTAATAAACTAAAGAACTAAAAGAACCTGGAATACAATAACTGTGATCTCATGCTTTACAAATTATCTTGTTCATGAATCACCACTATTTACACTTAACAGTGTAACACATTCGATGCAAGGTTAGACTATTTTTTTTTTTCCATGGGTGGCAGAGGAGTCTGGCTATCTGGAACTCTTTTTCAGTTTTGCTCCCAAAATAATCTTGGGAAAAAATAGAAAGTGCTTTAAAATATGGACCAGATTATGGTCTTGTAATAAAGTAGTTCAGGTACAACTAGACTAAGAGGAAGAGAACAAAAATTTTATTAACTGTTATGAGATCATAATGTGGTTCTTTGTTTTCATTCTGTCTGTGGTATGCAAAGTAAGTAATTTCTTATTTCTGTAGTGCATCTTTTTTTAGTAACCAGAGTTGCCTCTTAATTAATACGTCAAACACCAGAATATCTGCTTACTAAAATCACTCAGATTTTCCCTGTAAGCTACTCTCCCCTTTCTCAGGAGAACACAACAAATAAAAGATCTCAATGAACTGAATGACCTCATGTTTTTATCTGAAGAGGATGAGAATTTATATTTGTTCTTCTTAATCACTCAAGGAACAGTGAACCCCTTTCAATTCTCTGCTGCTGGAACCACAAAGCAGAAGGAGCTGACATCACAGAGTGGCAGGAGATTTCTGGTTACTTCCCCTTTGGGCTTCTGAGCCCTAGAGATCCCTAGAGATTCACAGAGCAGCTGCTCAATATTTTGAGGACCTGAAAACTACCTGTAAAGAATCTGGAAGCTTGATGCCTGAAAATAGATACTGTCTGAGAAATGGGAACTCAAAACTGAAGGCTACCTAAATCAAAATCACTTTTCCAAAGCTTAGAATCCATACAGTTACTTTAAACATTTTACCCTCTCAAGTCCATCTTTAATTTTTCCATAAATGTATCATATCTAAAAGACATGTGGTGCATATGTGAGAGTCTCTTGCAGGGTCACCGTAATTGAAAATTATGATTTCAGTGGTGAAAACAGTGAAACCTCCTCAGGGGAGGCTCCAGATTGGCTTTCCCTGAGCAGTTTGGCCAGCAGGGAATGTCTAGAACCTCTTCCTTGGTTCTGCAGTATCCTCCTGAATTTGTGCCTCAGAAATGCTGCTCCCCATATCTCAACATCAAACTGCTCTGGAATCCAGGACCTGAAGCACACAAAGCAATGAGATGAGGGAGGGAGGGCAGGAAAAGAGATGTAATTTTGTCAATAATCATACAGATTCCCATTAAAAATCCCATTTTACATTTGTTGAAAATACTGGAAATATATAGTTTTCTAATGAAATTGATTGATTAAACACAGATCAGTTGCAATATTTTTTGACCATCTAATTAGGCAGAAGGAGGGGCCATCAAATGTTAAGAAATCAATCTGATAATGGGAAGAATTTGCATTAAAAGGCATCTCAGTCTCATAGTGGCAGAGAAACTGTATATGGAAGTCATGCCAATTTAGCAGGTTAGGTCTAAGTATTCATGTGACATATATAATTTAAAAAGAAACATTTTATATCCTTTGTTAACTAGTTTTGTGATGGTTTGCTGAGGAAATCTGCCATCTCTAGTTATGCTAGATGTCCATTCAACTGCCTGTCAACTTCCCTTTGAACCTGATTAGCCTGACAGTAGGACAGACCTCAGAAAACTCTTTTAATATCGACCTACACAAAAACATGTGCCCAAATAATTTCACACTCTATTAGAGGGAAGGCTGCAATGTCAGCTCAACCCTGCTGGGAGATTCCAGAGAATCAGCTCTTGAGAAACCTGTGGAAAAGTAGCCTGTGTAAATGCTGCTAATTGTGCTAAAACTGCCTTTTCCTTGTCCAGTTTGCTATCACTGGTTAGCAGAACTGCATTCACCTCAGACTCTGGTGTTTTGCTCAGTAAGGGGGAAGGTTGCCATGTGCAAGGAAAATCTAAATCAACTGAGCAAATGCTGCAGGACCCCTCTTCTGTGTAGGTTATAATGTCAACCCAAGAGGTTTCCAAGGCTCAGCACGTTTGCCATGCCAGCTGCAGGCACGTTTTGATCAGATTGGTGGCTATCCTGACAAGTCATGCAAATCTTGCAACGACACAAGGGACTGGATATGTGTTGTCAGATGCTATTTTCTTTTCTATTTTCTCCCCTCTTACCCTGGCCCCTTCTCTTGCTTCCAGGATTTGACAACATCTGAAATGACAATGTCAGAAACGACACAAACCTGCATCACGCAGGATGCTGCCACTGCAGGAAAAGATGAGTGAGGCGAGCTCAGGCTGTCTGAACATCTACAAGAGCACTGTCATGTCTCATTCATTCCCTGATCACAGCTGCACCACCAAGGGGTTTTCCTAGCACTGTGCTTTATTTTTTGAGAGGAGGCTTATTTGAAAGAACATACTAATACAAGCAAATTAGTTTTGGGCATGCTGAACTGAGATGGAACCATTTGGCTTTCTGATTTATTTTCTCTGATCAGTAATTCAAGAGATAGATACGCATTCTGTCTCTGAGTGATTTTTCTTCTGATGGGACTCACAGAAGTGTGAATTTAGACTGGGTAGCCCCTTGTAGCGCTGAAATTCCGCTTCTGCACGTGAGTCTGCTGATACAGTGAGACCAGACACAATGAGAGTCCTCTGCTCTCTCCTTTCCTCTGCAGACTCTCTGGTATGTGGGTCAGGCAGCAAGGAATTGCCTTTCTGACCATGCAGTCTGACCTCAGGCATCACACAAAGCTGTTGCCTTCCCACAATAACACATCCTTTCTCTCACATGAGTTTTATTTGTTGCATTGCCACTTTATTCTGTAACACATTTTCTCTCTGTCCTTTATCGGCTGTGGTTGTTGTGGCCTTCCATGGGCCACAGGAAAAAGGACACAATAGACACTGAGGGATGTCATGGAGCTTCCACACATTCATTCCCAGCAAGCTTTTGTGCATGAAGTGGGGAAAGGGCCATGATCTGTATAGAAAATGCATATGGTGGGGGAGGATCATTGTAGCTGCCAGATTCAATAGCATTGACTCAGGGAACACTTACGAATCAAGAGGATCACAGCGTGCAATCTATAAGGATACATGTCTCAGGGCTGAAAGAAAAAATGCTCTTAGGGTTATCGTGTTGGTTTTCTTATTGAGAAAAGAGAGAGCAAGTGTGCCATGTTGAAGGGGACTGAGGAAGTCCAGTAAGAGTGTAATAATAGTTGTCTTGAAGTATTAGGTCAAGTCAACCCACTGGACAAGTTTTATAGCTGTTATTTCTTATTCCTTGAGTTTACTGCTTCTGAAGGTAGTTTTAGTCCTGTATCACACAAGGCAAGAGGCTGCTGTCATCTTAAATAACATGAGGAAATGTGAGAATTACAAAAATAAAACTTAAATTAGAAAAAGAAAGACTAAATGCGACAAGCTTGGATTCAGATCGGGGGCTTTTGCTTCCCTCTTGCTCTGACTAGAGCATAGCTCCAAGTGAAGTCAAGGTGTCGATAAAGCAAGAGGGAGATACTGAGTAATTTCACATCATTTTCTAATGAAATGTGTCCTTCTTTGGAGGTAAAATATGTTAGTGGTTAAAGGAATAACAGGACAACTAACCATGAGGTTATAAAAAAGTGTTGAAGACCACGTCATAACTCCAGCAAGCCTGGACTGTGCGTGACAAGGCCAGCAGTCTGTTGTGGGAGCTGGGACATGCGAGCACTCCTCCTGCTCCTCACTGCCCCCAAAGGGGCTGTCAGACCCAGCTTCTGGCCCACCATTGGTCTACCAGTGCTTCTCTTTCTTCCTCCATCCACCAGCCTTCATGTGGTGAAGCTTCCATAGTTTCATTGTTGAAGACTGAAGGCTGCTCTGTGGCTGGAACAAGTCATAAGAAAATGTATTTACAGTGCTTCAGAAGTTTTAGTGGCACTTTTGTAAACAGGAGTCCAAAAGCACAGAAAAAAAAATTACATAACATTTAAAAATGGTTTAAAAAGAATTTATAAGAAGACTCATGAAAAATTTTAAACAATCAGTCCTTAAAAATAAGATATTCTATAATCTACTGGAATATGTTTTCTTGTGTGCTCATATCTGTTGCTCTTCTAATCCTTATTTGTGTTCTTCCCTTGCTTTTTTAGCTAATGTCCCCACTGGCTGCTGAGTGAATACTGTGAGACTTCCTAGCTCATTCCTGACTTCTACAGGATAAATCTACACTGAGCTGTAGCTGCCTTTCCTCCAGAACGTAAGTCATTTTTTTCTATTTGACACAGTTGATAACTAATGATTTTAGGGACTGGATGTATTTGAAAGTTACCTCTGTCAAATTTGAATTTGAAATTGTCCAATTGCCAGGAATTGTTAGTGAATGGACTGGAACAGACACATGTGAATCGTGCAAGTCCTGGTTTAGCTGCAAACCAGAATACAAATGATGTGAAAAAGAAACAGTTTTAAAGAAGGGTCATCTTGGGAACTGCTGACTGTCTTCTCCCATGTCTGGTAAGTCAGGGCTTGCTTGTCCAAAAAAGAGAGACAGGTTGTTAAAGAGTTTGCTTTGTCTTGCTCATCACATATATATTCTAGTTAGGGATTACAATGAAATATTTAAGGAACCAGGCAAAGAGGATGACTTGCAGTGGCTGTTCCCCCAGCAGATTTCCCCAGCCTGCTCACGGATCTCGGTGAGAGGAAGCAGAGCATTTGCTGAAGCGCAGAGTCTCGGTGCCAGAGGGCTGTAGGACACGCTGCTGCCTCCCACAGGGCTGCAGATACCTGCTGCAAGATGTGCTCATCATTTTGCGATCTCTTTCCTTAAATAATGAATGGAATCACTGTTTTCTCCTGGCCTACATGGCTAGGAGGGCTGGGCTTTCATGTGAGTTGGGGTTTCGAGCAGGCCGTTGGGTTCGGTTTCAATGAGAGCTTGGCAATCACCTGCTATGCTTATTCATGGGATCAGACCTCACTGGACTTTAAATAAAATCATGGTACAGGTTTTATCTTCGGGGGAAAAAAACGTATTCTTTCAGGAATAATTTTTTAAAATCCAATTTATAATTTATCTTCTTTTTGTTGCCAGTCATGTATAATAAGTTTGAAATGAATGTAATATAGTTGTTCTAACTATCAGTTGAGTCATTTCCATGAATAATTCTTGGCTTAGGGTTTGTTTCTTTTGTGAAATTCAAACAGACTAGATAACTGTCTGTTCTCTGTCTAGCTAAACCCTTAGAATGATCCTTCTGGTAAATCCAGGTAAAAGTCCAAAAACCTCTCTCTTTGAGTTCATGATGCATTTAATTCACTTAGAAAAGGTACACAAGTGTGGACACAGTAGAACTAAAATCTGTGAGTGACATAGGCAACTACAAGAACATAAATTACTGTTAAAATAGTCAAATCAAGAACTGGATGGTTTGGGGGAGACATTGCTGAGCTAAATATGAGGTACTGGGCTGTCTAAAAGATTAACTTGGTGAAATGAGGTCAGATTATCCGCTGATCCAGTGGTGTCTCCTTATTTGAAATGTCTTGATTTAGCTGTGGCACAGGAGTGGTATACACCTGTATATCCGAGTTATATCCGGCACTTAACTTCCCAGTGGTACTCAGCATTAATGGGGAAAAAAAGCAATTACATTTTAAAGTGGTTTCTACTATAAGGAGTGGCAATATCTATGCAGACTTGCAGGCTGCCTATGAATATAGTGCCTGTACATAGTATGTACCAAAATTCCTTATGTCTTGAAGGTAAGACAATAAATTCATGGCATGTCAGGATTGCGAAACAGCTCCAATTTGAAGATGCTTCAAGATCTGGAGCGTTAGCTTTAGTCCTGGGAGAGAAGGATTGCAATAAGGCAATTATAGATGCATACTAAATTAATTAATCCCACAGCTTTATCACACAGCTGATGTTTTTGAGAAATAATTTGCAGGAAAATGTTTCCTCATATTCATCCTCATATGGGATTTTCTGTTCAGCAGCATGGCTGAACTGCAGGGTTCTGAGTGTACTCAATACCACAAGAGGTTTGTACCAGAGATGGAAAACCACATGAATAGCCAATCTGGTATTCTACAGTTCTATTTTGCTTAGTGTTATGGATACAGAAGATTAAATTCTGGGGTAAAAGCTCATCTGTTTCTATAACAGATGAAGCTATAGGTTTTATTGTATTTTATAACTCTAAATGACAAGAGGCAAAGTTTTTGTGTTGTTCAATGGACCTAATGCTTTCTTCTGCTTTCAAATTACCACAGAAAACAGACTGTAAAGCTGGCAGTTCTCTCTCTATAAAACTAGCATATTTAGATATATTTGTGGTTCTTTGCTGTAGAGTTATACAAAAATTCAACTCAAATGACATTAGGCATCCAAATACCAAGCATTTAATCCAACCAAGTGTAAGATGTGTAAGTCTCAGTCAGCTGCCTAGGATGGACTGTAGCTGGCTGATGGAGAGAGACGGGAATGGCCCAAGCATCCCGTGTTTCCCACAGGGGAAGATGAGCCCCTTCTGTGATATTTGTGTTCTTCTCTGACTTGGAGGACAGAGTAGGGAAACTCCCTCAGGTAGAAACCTGCTCTAGCTGAGGGAAAAGGTTAGTTCATATTAAGGCTATTAACTCCCTTTCACCAGAAAGAGAAAGAAAACCCCAGGACCACTGATGTGTTCTCAATGTGCATGTTTACAGAGAGGCACGTGTGTGCCTCTGATAAGTTTGCCAGGCTCTGAACCAATTTACAATAATTGTACTTTACAGAGTAAAAGGGCTGGGCTGGTACTTGGGGTTATGGCACACTGGCACTTCTCCCAGCCTGTCGACATGTACAATTGAATCTTATTTTTCATTTCTGCTTCTGCTGGGAAAAATAAACCTTAAAAACATTTATTGAGGCGCAGAGTGATGCGGCAGTGTCCGCCCACATTTGCAACCTGAGCCAGTGCCGGTGAGAGATGTGAGCTGGCCCTTCCGTTTCAGTGCTGATCGTGGGGGTTGTATGATAGCAGTGCAGAAGTCAATATTAAGTGCTACTTTGCAAAAGAGTGGGGAGGAATCACATCAGGAAGATTTACACATCTATCTCTGAGTGGCCCTTCATTTCCATGCAGATGGAGCTAGATAACAGTACACCTCTCACCTCTTGAAGTCATAAATAGCATCCCTGCATGCTAGTGCATGTCTCACTCATCTTACACTTAATTTTTAGGCTACAAATAGATGCAAAGTCCACATTTCTGTTTGGTTACAGTGTTAATATTATTTCTGCATCTGCTTAATATGAACAACATTTTTACTAGCTTTTGAGTTAGATTTTCTTGTGGCAAAAAGTTATTTTTACTGTGTTCTAAATTAAACTTTCATGCCTTTTCAGCCTGCACACATTTTTTTTAGTCAAGGATGATACTGGAAACATTAAGGAGTTATTAAAAATTATGATTAATCAATTTTATTACAGTAGCACTTAGAAGTCCCTGCTGAGACAGGAGACCTATTGCACTGGGCACTGTAGGGACACATAAAAGACTGAGTTTCTGCTTCAAAGAGCTGAAAATTGAACCAGAGAAGACATGTTTCTGTTGGCTTCAAGGGAAACTGAATAAGGGCTTTTGTGATATTCTTGAGCAAGCTGGAAGCCCCATGTTTCATTGAAGCCTTTTCTTTTTAATTCCACTGTTTCATAAAAAATATATAATGAATGAAGCTGTATTGAATTTTCAATTAAAAGAGTCTCAGTCTATCTGGTGCTCTGTCTCCTCACAGCCTGCTCCTTTTGCTCTCTTCATTCTTCCTGTGCAGGAACTGTACAACAGCACTATGTTCCCTGTTCAGCAAACCTTTTCAAACAGCTGCATTTGTGTCTTCTCATCACATTTCTAATATTGAATTTTCATGTTTCAAAAGGCATTTTACTTCTCATTTTTGTTAGCTCTGTAGTTATGTGAAAATAGTCAAAACTCTCAAAGTAGCAAAGAAAAGGAGCAAGAAGGGAATGTCCTCCCCTCTCTCATTCTCCTTTCTGTCAGCTCTGTTAGCAGCGGAGTTATCAAAATGCTGCATGAGAACTGCAATAGTTAAAGACTATGTTCTCTCTTACCACTAACCTTGAGTCACTTTTTCTTTACTGTACGACAAGAAGAGAAAAAAAGGAAGAGAGCAGAGTTGAAGGTTATCGCCTCTGTTGATGCAAAGGCAGAGAGAAATCTACCTTGAGAAACAAAGTAGAATAGCAAGCTACCAAGTTCACAAAGTAAATCTTCCATTGTGCTTGGATTCAGCTTTATGCTTCCGAGGTTCCTGCATCTGGTGAGTTGTCCCTCTAAGCTCTCTCCTACCAATCTCAGAAGTTGAAGTGAAAGGGTAAGCAGAGGCTGGTGTGGGGGGGGCCAGCCCCAGAGGGTGCCAAGCAAACTTTGAAGTGACTGATTAGTGCAGACAGTGACAGGAAAAGTTCCAGCCAAGCATGATTGCTGCTAAGAAGAAACGGCCCTGTTTTAACTTGACTATTGTTCCCTGATAATCTGTGAAACTGGAGCGGAATTCAAAGCAGCATTGGTCTGAGCATTAATCTAATGCACAGTGGTTCCTTGCAACTTCCTCTGATCTCCAGTGCCTTTAATCTTGCAGTAAATTTTGATTTGATTTCTTGCTATGATATATCTCCCCGTGGAGACAGAGGAAGGAGAGCTGAGGGAAACTGCCCAGGCCAGTTGAAGTATTGAAGGACCTGCTTGAAGCCATTGTGAAAGAAAAAAAGACAGCTTCTCGGGCTCTGCAATTTATTTTCTCTTATGAATAACAGGCTGGTGGTTTTAAATTGAGTAAAACAAGTGGCTAAATCACCTTCTGAAAACGAACTACTGAACAGGAACACAATCTCTCCCGTGGATTTCTGTAGACGACAACCAAGCTCCCTGTAGTCTCTCTCTGACATGAAACACTGTTATTTAGTGTGGAGTCTGGTGAATTATATTAGCTGGCTCAGAAGCTCCGCCAGGACTCCTTCTGTCTGCTTCAAAGCATCTGGCTTCCAGGGGTGTAACCAGCATCCCCCACTCCAAGCGTGGGGTGCCCCAGGCCCAAACCAGTCGCAAGGTTCATGATGCTCTCTCAGGCAGACAAGGACTGGGTGGTCCAAACCCAGGCAGAACAGGACTGGGAGCCAGCTCCTTGCCCACAATTCTTTCTGTCAACACCTACCTGCTTCTTCTGGGGGAGGAAAGCTGCAGCCTTCCCTGTGCAACTGTGCCAAGGTCCGGCACAACTTCCTTCTAGGAGGGATAGCCCCAGCTGCCCTCAGCCGGGTGATGCTGCCCAGCAGCAGCAATGTGGTTGTGTCCCTGTTCCCCCTCATTCAGCACGTGCTGTTAACAGCCTTGTCTTTCACTCAGTCTAGTGAAAACTTGGGATCGGTTGGGTTCTGCCACTTCGGTGCTTTCTTGAGAAATATAACCAGGCAGCCTCTTGCCAATGGCTCAGCTATGGAGCCAAATAGAGCCTCTGAAAGTATTTTACACTGTGTACATTTCTTCCCCATCCACAAATGCTAGGCAGGTTTAAAAAAGAGAAAAATCTTTGTAAATTGAATTATGCTGCTGTGATAATTTTGTAACCTATTCTCATTCTGTACAATTTCAAAACAATGAGCAATTCCTTAATGGAAAATTAATTGGAATCTTTCAACACTTTTAAAGTGCTTTCACTGTTTTTCTCCCTCCTGTATCAGGAATTTTATTATAATTGATATTTCCTGTTTCTGTTGGGTGAATTTACACCTCTTTTTAAAAAAAAAAAGAGTGGGAAAATTTCTTGCTGACAATCACGCCTGTGGTGAACCTGTTACTATTATGCTTGTGGATTATTTAGGAAATAGCACAGCAGCAAGATGGACTGCTCTTAGCTGCTTGCTCAAGTTGGCAGCAGCTGAAGCACGCAGAGGAGCCCTGGGTGCCACGCTGCTGGGCAGGGGCGAGAGAGCCATTCCTGTGCCCTGACACCTGCTGCAGCTCTGCTCTCCTGTCCTGGGGCTGCATCCAGGCACTCCAGCTAGCTGAACCGTCAGCAGTGCTATATTCCACAGCAAGTTTTAATAAAGAGGACAGTTCAAGGCAAATATCTGGATTAAACCTGAAGCGAAGGTGAAAGCAGGGGGTGTCTTTCAGGTGCAGGTGTATGAGATTTTCAGAGGAAGAAAGGGAAGTAAGCATAATGGGAGGAGTGGATTATTTTGTTTGTCTGTTGGGTCTTCAGATGCCTTAGACTCTCCGTGTTCTGCGGTTTCCAGTTTCTTGGTGTGTGCCTCCAGTTAAATTTTCATAGTACTCCTCTCCCCGCTCAGCTGTGCCGTGTCACCTTGTCCTGTAGCACCAGGCATCAAAACTTAATAACGGGACAAACACAACAATCACTTTAAACTAATGCTGCCCCTCTTTCATTATTTAGCGAGTTACATCCTGGTCTGCTGACAAGGATGATCTTGGAAGTAAATTTAAATGCATATTTACATAAAAACTCTGTGTGTGTATGTAAGTTAGTCATTTCAATGCTCTTTTTGTGTGCACTCAGTTCTCCTCTTGGGACAAAAAAGTCCTCGTTCAGTGAGGACATGATTAAAAGGAAGAGGAAGTGGGCACAAACATGAATTCTTGAAGAAGAACTTTATACATATAATACACATATTTAAGCTCAGCTTCTTGCATTTTCAGAAGGTTTGTATCAGCCTTATGCTTAATATTGCCTTAATTTACAACTTTAATTTGTAATATTATTTTACCTTCATAAACAAAGTGGCTTGAGGATGAGTTAAATCAAGATTGTGCTATTATTGTTTGATGAAATATTTATAGTTAGTTGGTGTTGTGACACAAGAAAATAGCAAGACAATTCTAGTATTTTTTTCTTGCTTCACACAAATGCTGGGAGAATGAGTGTGAATGGCAGAATTGGCAAAATATTGAGCTTGCAAATGAACACAGTAATGAAATAAACAGGCGAGTTGATCACAGTATGAAGTCATACTGATCATTCACTTGGCAAGTGTGGATTTAGTACTAATTATTTATGATACTTCATACTGTGATAATGAACGTTCTTTGGTATGCTTTGGAAAGCTAATGAAGTTCTGCTGCCAGATTCTGACACCTTTATTTTTAATTATCTATCAGTTGTCATGTGCATGGGCTCAATGATTTAAGAAGGAGTACCATGACTCTCAACATGCAAAAGAGGAACAGACTTTGGCTGTTCAAAAAATTGGACAAATATGTGACATAGGACAATCTGGTTCAAAGAAAGGGTTTGCACTGGTGTTCTGTGAAAGCAAGAAATATATCTATTTTGATTCAGGAGAAGTCTTGCTGGAAGAGTTTATAAAAAAGAACTCCAGCAGAGGACACAAAAGCATTTAGAAGAGGCACAATGAATTTTGACTGCCTTTGAGTCTATTTATCAAAGCCATGGCTGTTCCCATTTCGATGCAGGTGGAACAATAATAAATATCGAACAAAGCAACTCAGTCTGTATTCAGAGCATTTCAATACATGGAAAGTTAACTGCAAAAAGAAAGAAAGCTTGCAGAGTCAGACCTATTGACTCCTGCTACTTCCATTCCTCATTGAAAACGAGTGGTGAATGGCGCACAAAGATCTGCGAGATATTTACATTATTGCCATTAACATATAACAAGAAGCACATTCAGTAATGTGACTTTATTATTTAACAGAATCAATAATCTTTTACATCATAGGAACCTAATTCAGCTGTAAAACTTGTCACTTTCTTTCATTTTAAATGACAAACTTTACATGTCAATTTTTAGACTCAGTAGGGCTGTATCATTTTCCTACCTGCTATTTACCCCTCTAGGAGTGACTTTTTTCCATGAATGCCCCCTGTATGGTTAGAAACTGCTTCTTCTGTGGAGGACAGGCAGTAGGAAGGCTCCAGTTTCAAGTGGTGAGTTCTGGCTGACACAGTTCATAATCTTTTTTGGGTGATAGTGTCTGCATACCCTTCCTCCTTTGGATTTTTCTCCTACTGTCCCTATAGTAGATACTTAGAGAAAATCACTGGAGAGAATTCCACCCGGCTCAGGCAGGGTGCAGCTGAGGCTGACTCCTGTCAGCCACTCAGCAGAGGTTACCCTAAGGAACCCTGCTTCAGAGGCGGGCTGGGCTCTGCATAATTCCTACCTTAACCACAAATCCAAAGCAGGTCCTTGATGACATAAGAGGGAAACTAATGAACAAAATCTAGATATATTGGGTCGTTATAAAATACAGTTAAACACCTAAAGGACATCATCAGATCACTGACAAAAATAACTAATGTTCAGTTCACTGCTGCTGCTGTCTGGACAAAAACCAAACCACAACAGCTCCCTCTCTTTCCTCTCAAAAAAATAAACTAAAAAATACGCCCCCCGCCTCAAGACAACTTAATCCAAAATTGTGGTGTATATGTCTTCTGGCCAGATCTAAAATGCTCTGAGACCAATGGCAGAAACCTCACTGCCTTCAATGCCTCCTCTGGCTTTTGGGTCAAGTCAGCCCATCTAAATGAGTACTTTATCTCCATGATTAGTGCCTTGCAGCAGATGATAAAATTTCAGTATCTCTCTTTTGTCTTGAAATTTCCAAGGCTTGTGGGTTTTATCTGATTTCACCTGAGTATTCAGCAAACAGCCTGGCACATCACTGTTTGCTTTTGGTCATTTGATCTGTCCTTTGGGCAGGTGTTCGGGTGTTTTTCATTTCGGATGTCCTCGTTCACAGTGCGCTGCAGCATTTCCTCAAAGCTGGTTCAGACCCTGAGAGCAAAGCAAAGCAGTGGATTTTAATTTTGAGTTGCAGCTGCTGTTGTCAAAGTTCAGTGCATTAAGCATGGATTTCATTTTCATTGCTCTCTCACAACACCAGGAACTACATTAACTACAAAACACATGTGCTTAAAGTAAGTAAAGTAATGGAGAAATATATTGTTCCTGTTATTTGAAACGTCGCACAAGATCTCAGGCTCGTTTCAGTAGCACAATGAAACCAAGCTGCAGTTTCCACAAAGGCATAATTAGGGATGCTTAAAGTGAATAGATGAAATGTTCTTTTGTTTTTTCCTGCTGTTGCTTCACATCAGCACAGCAAACAGCTGCCTTCATGCTGTAGTTATGGAGTTACGAAGCCTTCTTCTACCTGCCTTCAGTCACGCGGGAGTTCAGGGAGGAGGATTTGATGATCCCCCTTGTTTGCAGCCATATCTCCTTGTAGTCCTGCACTTTGCAGTTCTTTCATGTGTGCAATGTTTTAGGTTCTGAGAATAGTTTCCCATGCTCTGTTCTGTAAACACAGCACTTTTTATTGTAACCGGTCTGATGTTTTGAATTCTTGTAGTCTGTATGATAGACAATTCTGCTAACCAGTGAACAGTAGAAGGTGGTATTCTCTCCCTCCAATCCTGGTTGTTTTCTAAAAACATATAAATAAAGACCAAGGGCAGAGGTCAGCCCTTTTTTTGGCCCTTCCTTTGCTCCATTGCTCCTTGGCCTCTGGCCTGGCTGGTGGACCCTGAAAACTGCGACTCGCGTGCTTATTTGTGTCCGAGAACCACATCTCCTCTGTTCAAATTGACCAGCTTTGTATCATCTTTTACCCATCTTTTTCCTCAGCTCAAAAGCCATTACACTGCAACCACCTACCATATTAAACTGTAACTTGAATGAAATGGAAGCGGGAAATGGAATGGGTGGGAAAAGAGCCCAGTCTCTGTGAAGGATGGCTTGGACATCAAACATATATTAAGGTATGAGTTCTCCACCTGGCTCAGTCAGGAAGAAAAGGTGGTGCTGCACACCCTTGTGAGGCTGTCAGGAGTAAAGGTGTGCAGGCTGTCATCTCAGCCTCTGCTCACTTCCCACCCTCCCCCAAATGCTTCTGTTCCCATCGGTAACATTATTCGTCTTTCCTACTCTACTTTTGGAGTGGTTTTCTCACCCTTTTCGTTCTCTAGCTATGTTATTGAATAGGTGAGACAATGCCTGAGAGAGCCTCACTGCCTGGCTGGAAGAAAGGAGGGGGGAAGATTGGTGTTGCTATGGAGCAACGCTAAGGTTATTTCAATCCCTTTAGTATCATTTTGGCTGCACAAATGTTGCAGGGGAAAGCTGCAATAATCTTATTATTTCTTCTATTTTTTTTTTCCACCCTTGACTTTAAAATATAAGTTCTCCAGAAAAAAACAAACCACAGCATAATAATGTAAAATGTTGTAAAGCTCATCCTGTACATGTGATTGCTCTGTTCCATAGACATACTCAGTACATCTCTTTCTGTGGCCATCCCTGTGATTAGAGCTGTAACACAAATCAAAAGACAGTCACCTCCACCCATCTCCAGGCACCATATTTAAGAGATGAATATTATGGAAACCATTTTCAAGTTTAAAGTGTCATCCTGAGTGTTCAAACCCGGAGTCTCATGCAACTACTTATTTAAATCTTGTGAGTGGTAGATTCCTTTGTTGCCAAAAAAATCCCCCAAACAAACACTATTTGAACTGCTTGCTACAAATAATTAAATTGATATTGTCAGATTGCCAAGCAGAGATTTTGTAATAAAATAATGGTTCTTTTTATGGCTTGTTAAAGAGGTTTTTATGGCATCAAAACAGTTCCCAATAAGCAGACGTTCATGATACAAAAAAGAAAACATTTTTATACTTGACACTCTTATTGGAAGCCTCAGGCCAAAAGCCAAGGAATGAATATAGAAGGCAGAACCATACAAGTGGAACCGTGGCACTCACAAGTTCCTCCACCATTTCTGAAATAAATTTTCAACCTAGGCTGCCTCTGCAACAAGTTTCCTCAGTTGGGATGGAACCTTCACCACCGTGCCCTGTGCAGCTCATGCTAGGGTTTAGGTACAGAGTGCTGACAATCAGGCAACACAAACCAGCTGGAAAGATCACTTACAGATCAATTAACTCAATGATAAGTTAAAGAAGATATAAAGGTCGGCCAAATATGAAAAGGCCCTGTGTTCCCACTTACTGACTTCTTATCTCCACTTATTGACCTGATTGCATCAAGTACAGAAAGCTTCCTTCGGATTTCACGGAAGCAAAGAGAAGAGTTTCTTCCTCGTAGAATGTTTTGAAGATCCTTGCCATGGGGTTGAGTTCTTGACATTTCCCTGTACTTCTCTTCCAAATATGAAGGTTCATTCTCTCCTTAAGGGTTTGAAAGCTTGCTTTGTTTTGTTGTGAAAGCCTCCATTTTCATACTTTTGTTTAGCTTTTCTTTTTTCCTTTTCTTTTTTTTTCCCTGAAGCACTTCAGAAGCATCTATTACCAAAAAGCACGTGATGGCCGTAACTGACTATAAACTATAACTTCCCCTCAGCAGTGTATGGACTTCCCATGAGCTGACTGCAAGAGACCTTTCAATGAATAATCCCGTCACTCTTCACTAGCTTTTACATCCTTTCCAGAGATGGAATTCTGAATGCTGTTCTTTTAATCTGTTCCCAGGACTTCCTTTAATTCTGTTGGATACACCACGTGTGCATCCAGTGGGAGTCTGTCAGTGTGCAGAAGCTCTTCACTCTCCTACCAACTATTACAGACAATCCCAGTTGTTAACTCACTTGGGTGACCTGAAACTGCAGAGATGTGAGTGCAAACTCAGATGTGTCCCATATTTACTCTGGACTGGCCTGGCTGAAATGCAGATGCAAGTAATTAGAAAAAGACATACAGGCTTAACTTCCTGCTTTGCCTAGTTACAGAGCACAGACAGATACATATGAAATATGAAGGATGTCTCTTTGCCAACTTCTGAATAAATTATTAGTTACTCATCTGAATGATTGGTTTAATGCAGTTTTGGATTAGTGTCTCATGACATGTTAGGTCAAAACTGAAAGTCTGATGCCCCAAAGTACTGATGTTCAGGTTTTCAGTACAGCCCAGAGCAGAAGTTTATAGACTTTTCAAGCCTGAAATTTGGTACCTTGGGATCAGGAGCTTTGTTTTATACAGACAGGCTTTGGAAGCCTGAATTCACAAATAATGAAATACCCAGAAAATGCCAGGGAATTAAACTATTCCAGAGTAGTTTTTCCATAGAATTAATAGCAGAAAATCACATTTGTGGTATGATGCAATTGTCTCAACTACAGTCCCTCAGCGTGAGACAGATGATGTATGGGGAGAGTTGGGAACTGCATAATGCATGAGTTGAGAAAGAATAGTTTTTGCTTAAATGTAAGGTTGAGAAAAAACTGCACAAAATTTAAGAGAAAAGGAAACAAGCCAAAGCTATTTTTAAGGCTTTACTTTTTAGATATTTCCTAAGCAAATTAATAACACAGACACAAGTAAAAACAGTGTAACATGAAGCCACTGTGCCTTATGAAGCCTGGCAAAAATGATGGTAATTCATCCACTTCATCCAATTCATCCACGAATTCATGCTTCGTGGCATTTCCCAGTTCAGACTGACATTTCACGTCAATGATAGAAACTGTTGTGCTCTGCCTGAAATATCCAGAGCACTGTAATCATAGATGAGGAAGGACTTTCGCTTCAGCTACACACGTAGCATGAACACGCAGAGTCAACTTGTGCCTTCCGAGTAACCTTTATATGTTATGGAAAGATAATCCAGGCCATAAAATGAAGTATAAGCATTGCTTTTTGTTGTTTTTTTTCTGCTCACATTTAGGGTCGTTGTTGTATTCTTGAATCTTTCCATTTCACTGTGATAAATAACACCACTCGTAACAAGTTGAATGTGCAGCTGTTGCCTTAAATGGGTCATTATATTGCTACTAGGAAAATATGATAGACTTAAAAGCTGAGGGTGTGGAAACACAAAATAAAACATCAAATGATTCCAAAGGCTTTTGCAATGTTGGCCACTCTTTCAAACACCATATGTTCAATATCATCTGTACCCACAAAAAATTCTGATATTTCAAAAGCTGTCTGCAAGCTTTGCAGCACAGATGCTGTACTTTCCCTTGGTATTATGGAAATGTATAAGTTTGGAGGCAGAATAGCAGCTCAAGATCTCAGCAAACTCTGGATAGTCTTTTCCCTTTCCCTGTCTCTTTCTCAGTCGAGACTGGAATTTGTTCTACAGCTGAACCTGTAGCAAAGAAAACCTTAGGTGGATACCTAAAAGATGTATCTGCTTGACAAGGACAAAGATCTGATCATATTGCCCATAAAATCTCAAAAACCTCATGTGTTCATCAAATAACTGTCATGAAATATTAAACTTGCGGTCCACTGAGCTTATGCATTACCCCAGAAACAGTCAGACGAAGAGGTTGCTGTGTCCAGGTTCATGTGTTTGAATTTTGGGACAGTCCTGTGCTGTCATAATTTATTTTGACCTGATATTCTGTGCTTTACAATGATGGCAAATAGGTAGTAGCAACCTTGGTAGCACAATTTGTAAAAACATATCTTCCAATAATAATGGTGTGCATGCATGTATGAAGAAAAAAAACTTTGGGGTGAAGGGAAGATGTCAGGGAGTTAATGAACACTTTTCTAACTCAAGTAAAAAGACAATAATTCTAGACATGGATGATAAATAGGTTTCCATAGCAATAAGTAAAGTTATCTCCCTCTTACTCTTTCATCACCTGAACTCTGCAAAACTGCAAGTGGCACAGGAGGTTTATATGGTAATATATGTGAGAAAAATCCTGACTGAGCAGTCTGTCCTGAGTGGAGCCATAAATGCTCTGTTGCTGTGTAGTCTGCCATAATAATTCAACGTTTTTTCTTCACAGTTATGACTGTTCCTTTAGCAATGCAGTAATTTTTTATTCCATCATAAATGCAGTTTTGATAAGGCAGAATACTGAAAGTGTATTCATATTTATTCTATATCTTACAAGCTCTATTGGAATTACTTTGGTTTTAGATTTGTCTCTTGCTTGTGTATCCCAGAGCTTTCTTTATAGCACCAACCCTACAAGTGAATTTTTCCTTGGGTTTCTTCCTGCCTTATGCCACTCACACTAATCATCAAAATTGAACATGAATGTCTACGAATCTTCCCCCTCCCTTCCCATCCCATATGGCTCAAAATGCCTTAAAAATGAGAAGAATCTTTATGCGTCCTTAACAACTGGGAAATCAGAAAACAAAGAGGAAATATTTAGCCTGTGGTCACAGAGCGAATGACAGAATTTGGAATAAAACTCTAATTTTTCAAACCGGCAAGAAGACTTAATGAGTTCAGGGCTGTGTTGTGTAGACACAACCATCGTGTGCTGGAGCTGGCGTGGGCACTTCTGGCAGGGCACGCTTTCATCAGTGCTGAGAACTCCTTCCTCTCCAATGCACAGTCTCTGTGTTTGACCCAGTGTCTGATAACAAACACTGTAGCTTATCTCCCATGCCTTGCTCACTTCTATGAATCTTACAAAAAAATGCTTCTACTATAATTAATATTTGCAGAGCTGGTTACAGTTTAGAAAAGCAATAAAATATGCCAGGTAGAATAGAGGGATAAACATGAAGGTGAAAAGGAAAGAAAATAAAGTGATTATGAGGTTATTTTTCTAAAAGCGATTCAGATGTTTTATTTACATTTGTTATTGTTAGACTGTTATTTAGTGTGTCACAGTTAGTCTTGGCCAGCACAGAATGCCAGCGCCCGTCTCTGTGCACAATGATGATTTAAGATCTGCAATGTTTGGCTTCATGCATGAACTTTCTTACCAAAAATGGGCTATCTGGGAAAGGATGTTTAATCTCACTTGAGATATTACCTTTGGGAAAGTAGAAAAGAAAAAGGATGGCCCAGCTGAATCAGATCTGATACTGACGTGGAATAAAATAATGGAGGGTGTCTTATTCAGGGCTTTCTCACGAAGGCATATATTAAAACCTAGCAGTAAGGACAAAAAAAGAGAGGGAGACTGGTCCAAAACAAGAGGGAGCAATGGAAGAGGGAAGAGTAAAGTGCTTTGCACTTGAATCCCGCTATGGTCAGGACTCACAAGAAGTATATCTTTGGTCATTAACCTTTATGAAGTGCTGATTTCCCTCTCGGCTTCCGCCCGCCCATCAGCCCTGCAGCGCGGGCTGCCTTTCTCTCACAGCCGAGCCCAGTAATTGCCCAGTGTGATCCTCCAGTACAACATTTTCTCACTACCAACCCCTCACCATCTACCTAACAGCTCTGAGACAGCTGTGGTCTGCCTGACTGAATGGCCACTAATGGCCCAACTGTTCCTAGGCAGACAGAGCAGGGTTTTCTGCCAAGACTTTAAATGTTCCTGTTATGTTTAGTACTCATTGGGTATATGATGCAGTGTGAAGCCAGCACAACGCAGCCGGGTGTTCTCAAAGACATCTTTCTTTCCCTTCCTTGTGTATACAGCTTCTTTACACACTATAAACCACCTGAGGCTTGTGTCTACAGCACTCTGAAAAGTGCAAGTCAGGGCTGGTGGAGCTCTCTAGGGCCATTTAGAACAGTGAGTGTGTTGGTTTTCAGAAAATAAACCAGTTCTGAGATGAGAAAACTTTGATTATCCCATGTTAGGTGTTTTCTGACTTTTTACAGAAGAGCTCAGGTGGGTGTGAAGCCTGAGTTGCAGTAGTCTAAATCACAATTTCCTTAATAACCTCACAATTATTTCACAATTTGCACTATTTAAAGTATCAAACCAAAAATTTTCATTCTATGTGCTTTGTAAGTATTCAGGGAAAGAAAAGGATATCCCTGTACTCTCTATTCTATGCAGAAGGGGTTTTGAAACCCCTTCTAAATAGCTAAGGAACAGGGAAACAATGACGTGATAACAGTAGTTGAGTGATCAATTAAAAACAAACAAAGAGCAAAACAAAACTAAAATCCCCAGAAAATGACGGTCATCAGATGATTGATGGAGGGAATGTGGATCCCTGTCTGGAACCTTATTATCACAAACTGGTCATGCAAGGGAGTGTCCAAGGAAAGCAGACATTCGTAGAAAGGAAGTCTGGGATTGTACAAAGTACCTGTATATCCTTAAATGACTCTTAGAAAGTCACCAGATCTTTTATTGTCTTTGGTTTTGTCACACCAGGATGTTTAAAATCACTCCTGCGTGACAACCAGTACGATAATGGGTAGAAACAGAATGGGAGTTGAAAATAAGGAAGCCATCCTTAATGGCCAGAGTGCACAGAAGTGCTTTTAATATTCAGCAACTAAAAATGCAACTTTGACTGAACGATTTTCTCTCACGAAAACAGTCAGTAGTTTTTCATCAAATGTTGTAAAGAAACAGGGATTAAAAAATAGGTTGAGCAAATAGACAGATAGCTTTATAAAAAGGCATTTTTACTTAGGTATCTGCCCTAGAAAAAACTGGCAGAAACAAGAGACGGATATGTTTTCATACCATGAAAATAAAATGAAACCCATGGAAGAGATTAGGTTTTTAAAGATTTAAATACATGTCGTCTCTCATACATTTTTCTCTTAAAAAAAACCAAAGAAAACATTTTAATTAGGTATCCTTTTTCAGTTTCTCCTTCTTAAATAAGAAAGCCTCCCTTTTTACACAGAACTGTTTTTGCATCTTAAGTGATAAATTGGCTTCTGTAGCCTGAGTTCTAAATCCCTGCACTGAAAATCTAAATTTGTTTTGGGGTTTATGAATTCAAGAAATAAATAAAGAAAAAAAGTAGTGCATTAAGACTCAAACATTTTTCCAATGATACATGATATGGAGCCTTTTGCAATACTTAAAACATAATATGAGCCAATTTATACTCAATCTGCACAGTTTGAGTGTGTCATTTCTGGGTCACTTCCTTGGTAGATGTCGCCGTACCTGACCATCACATCAGCCTCGCTTTTCTCCTTTAATACTGCCACGCCTCTGCCTCCGTGTTTGTACACAGCAGCACAGTGTATGAAATGCCCCAGGAAATATGCCTTTCTTCCTGAGAAGATATTTCTCCAGGCTGTACCAGGCTGATTCTTGGAAAGGGAACAATTCATCTCACACTTCTACTGAAGACTTCAAACTCAGTGGCCCTATTGGGAAAAGGGGGTTCTTCTGTCACCCACCTCATCAGGAACTCAACACCTCTTTTTTTTCTCTTTGCAACACTGTTCTCACACAAAGGATAAACTTCCCAGACACTGTCTGTCAAGGAGCAGCAACCACTGAAGTCCTTCTCTGAGAAACCTGGCATTAGATTATTTGAACAGAGAAGGAAGTCAGTGATGCTAATAATCCTCCTGCAGCAGGGAGAAGCTGATATTTTAATAAACATTGCCTTTTAATATGATCTTTTTCCCTCTCATGTTAGGAGGATTGTTTCTATATAATAAGGAAAAAATTCAATTCCCATGTCTCAAAAAAAAAAAAAAATTTCCTTTGTGGGTCATCGGAGCTGAAAATAAACCAAGCTGGCTGCCTCTGGGGATTTATTGAACTTCAAGTGCCCATGACTCACTCCATGATTACAAAAAGCAGAATAACTTTCAAATTTGCTACATGAGGAACTAAAACAAGGTTCTCAATGCTGTTGCATGCTGGAGAGAGGAAAAATGGAAAGACCATGCCAACTCTAGTACAAAATGTGGCTCTGTTTTACTTCCCTAGCATGCAGCGCCCACTGGAGCCAGTGGAAAAAAGGTTTTAAAAAAAATCGTATCTGATTTAAAGAGGAGGAATTTAAAAGTAGCTGTGCATGCACTTCACAAGACTCACCATCAGAAAGCAAATGAACTCTGTGGATTGAGTGTAGTGGATGCAGAAACAAAGATGCTGTTAAGAGGTGTTGTCTGGAATATATATGGAAAGACCAAAATGTATGGCAAGACTCTTTCATCCTGATTCTGCTGAGGGTGGAAGAGAGAGATCATTGCTGGAAGGAGAGCACAGATTGAATAATACACAGGCAGCACTTCCAAACATAATTGTAAAAAATCCTCAGAAACACAGAGTGCTCTAAGAGTCATGCCCTGCCCACCCTAAGCCAGCCACTGAGGAGTTAATGCTGCTGCTGACCTCCCAAGGTGGGAAATCAGAATAAAAGGTTGCAGCTGTGCTGTGAGTTAAAGCTAGGCCTTTTAACTACCTTCAGTCCTCCTGGTACTGTTTCTCTCCATGAAATGCAGATGGTGCCTTGGTAAGCTGGGGCCATGCTTGGTTTGTGCTTGTCACATCTCTGCTTCCTTAGGGGTTACATAAATATCTCTTTCATTTGTTGCAGTCAGTAAAACCTGACTATCTCCCTCTGACTAAGGACTTCTTGTGGTGATGGTCTTCAGATGCTTGGAAGCTGCATGTGAAATCTGTGAGTACCTCCTAACTGTTCATAAACTCTGTAAGTCGTGGATGGGACACTGCAACACTTTATTTACACCCCAGATGCTGGAAATGCGGGGTAAATCTACCAGAGTGTGAGAGTGCTGCAGCTTGAAAAGAGGACAAACCAGGGAATAAGAGTAATGTAGTTGAGTGTGGAACAGCCCATACTCCTCAACAGGTGGAGGTGTCTGATGACTAAGGCCTGTGGCTCCTCTTGTGGCTGTATCTGTAGTTGCTGACACATGAGGTGGTCCCTGTACCAATTTCTACCATTCAGGCAGCTGAGTCTGCAAATCAATGCACTCATAAAAAGGATAATGCAGATTAAGGCTGCTTACTACAGTCCTTGTTCCACCAGTCTCTTTCTCCATTCATTGCAGCAGGAGGCAGCTTACAGAGAAAGCGAAAAAAATTTGAGGGTATCAGACTCAAAGAAAAAGAATGGCTCATATTTTATACACTGCTTATGCATTTTTGACTTTCTGGGAGAATTATGAGGATTGATTGCTCAACAATCGGTTCTTAGGGGAATTAATAAGCAATTAGTAGCATGATGCCTATCTGTGTCTGTATTTTATGCCTGCATGCCTCAATGCCAACCTCTGCAGTGGTGCCCTACAATCCACAACAGTGAGCCTGGGGAACACTGGCCCCAGAGAAGCTGAGTGGGGTCAGTGGGGGAAGGTGCTGGTAATGTCCCTGGCCTGGTCAGGTATAGGAGCTCGTGGGTGTCTGCAGTTTGATAACCAGCTTTGGGAGCACAGATGAATGTGGGTCATTTCAAAAGAGGTTTAGGTGTCTTTTCTGTATAGACACAGCTGTAAAGTGATTTGGCTTCCTTGTGAAGCCCTGGACTTGTTCAAAGAAAATAGACAGAGAGGGCAGAGGAACATTTATGAAGCAGGAAGAGATGTTAGTGGTAATGATCTGAGTTTCTCTCCTTGTCTTTTTTTTTTTTTTAAAGTGTTCTTGATTGTTAAACTGCTGTGCTTGATGGCGGGGAGAGAGGGGCAGAATTTTCTCTCTGCTCCTTCTGCTAGAAAGAATATAGAGGCCTGGGAAAGGAGCCAGGAGCAGAGAGCCAAATCTTCTGTCTGGTGAAGGTGGTAGTGTCCATGACAGTGGATATCATCTGTAAGAGACTATCCAAGGAAGATGGGAAGGATGGAAAGAAAAATAGGAAGAGATGCTACAACTGAAGTCTCTCCTTTCTCACTCCAGCCCAACTGAATCCACTGAAAATCTGACTTTTAACTCTACCTCCTCTACTCCCTCTTTATTTTGAAAACCTCACCCCTAATAGTCAGTATGGTAGAGTTTGCTAATGGTTTATCTATTGCGATCATTCCTTCATGGAGCCAGATCTCCCACACATGCCAGTCTGCATTGAGCCCAGCATCTTTGGGTAAGGCATATTCCCCAGAAGGCAGTCTGGCATTCATCTGAAGACATTAGGAGTTGTCTACCAATTCTCTGAGTAATTTCATTCCTAACTTAAATAAGATCTGTAGAATTGGTTACGTAAGATACTATGCATCTGGTGTTAGAAGGAATCCCAGTTTCTGTAGCGTTTCTGAGTAAAATGCAAAGTAGTCGGTGTGAAGAGTAGACTGAAAAAAATAATTAAATGAAATTAAGATTCAGGTCTAGCTTTTTCCACACTTATTTCAAAGTCTGTTGTCATAGCTACTGCTGCACAAGGCTGGCTTAGTTTGTTCACTTTTGCTTTAAAAACGTGCACCTTTTTAAGAAATTTTATGTAACTGAGCAAACACCTGGAGAGAAAAAAATCAAAGTTGTCCTTTGTGCAACCATAATTTTATCATGAGTTATTATTTGGATCAGAGATATTCAGCCTTTATCAGCTAGGAGTCCTTTATTCCTGAGGCTACAAACCCAGAAAATAGATGCATATCAAAGTATACTGTGGTGCAAAACAGTTGCAAACTTCAAAAGGGTCAAAATTTAGCATGGCTACATCCCCTCAGTCTTGGTTGTTAACATAAGTTATCTAAACACATTATGGTCTCAAACTTCTGGCTTCTAGGAGCAAAATAACATTTCTATTTCTGAATGTGGGATGTACCCAAGGTTTAGACATATCTGAAAACAGTAATCTTTTAAATTTGGCTTGCAGTTATGACAAATATATTGTATCATCTAGCTCTTTATTTATACTGCTCATTTTATAATCTCAATCTTTTACTCTAGAATTAGTTTTTATATGACATTATTGGACAATGAGGATGAAACATTTTGCTTAGGTAAAAATGTGGTCTTTAGATTGGACTGGAAGTTGGCAGTTAATGAGTATTTTATTGCAGGTCAAGTGTAATTTATGTCACCTGTCTAAATCAGCCTGTGTGTCTGGCCTGTGAGCTTGCTCCTGGATCACTTGTCTCTCTTGTGACCCTGTCCCTTTGCATGACTCACTTCTCCCTCAAGTTTCCTCACAGCTTTGCCCCTCAGCTGAGCTGTATCCTGGTTTACCACATTTGGGGAATTCCCTCTGGCCAAGAATTGCTTTTTATACACAATATGTCAAATAATAGGTACTGGCAAAGATCTTATCTATCATTCCTGTAATGATCTGACAGATGGGTGTCTTATCTCAAGAAAAGATGGAAAAAGGAATGTCTTGCTGTGCAGATAGGAAATATCTCTAAACCCCATGTGTCATCCACGAGTTGATAATGTACCTTGTTTCTGCTTTGCCTGGTGGCAAGCAGTTTTTTCCTTGCCCAGTGTAATGTGAATACTTTGAATCATAATTTAGTCAGATTTTTGAATGTTCCTAAATCTGTAATTTCATACATGTGGTTTCCAAAAGTCTGCAGTGCCAATAGCTGTTTCATTCCTTTACAGGGAAACTTTTTCCCTATAACACTGAGGGAGAACCAAGGAGGAATGAAATGGGGTATTAATCAGACAGTTCAAGACAGTTTTCTAGAACTTTCAACTAGGCAATTCTCTGACAAGAGGCAAAGCAATGATTGTGCATAATGCTTGATCTTGCAGATAATCCTGAACCTATGAGATATTATACGTAGAAACTGAAATCCATGCCCTATTTAGCTTTCTGCTCTCTTTCAACACAGTTATTTTAAGTTGTTTGCTGTCCATAGGCTCTCTTGCTGGCTTAGAGATATGTATATACTTCACTGGATCTGGACTTAATTAAGCAAATTCCATCTGGTTTTGCCCCTGGCTTTTCTGGCTGATAGTGATGCAGTAATTCATGGGGACTATATTTTCCCAATTTTTACTCAGTTCTAAAAATGAGATAATTAACTGTGTTTATTTGTGTACTCTTTCAAGGCACATAGAGTGGTTCTTCACACAATCTACAAAGAAATAAATTAATGTTTAATGCAATATTTTACATATGGCAATAGTTACATGCTATAAATTGCCAGTTATGAAATAACTGTCTACAAGTTTCATTTTGTCTGTTATAATGTTCTCCTGTTCTGGAGCTTGGCTCTCCTCAAGCACAATCCTAGAAACACACTGTTGGCTGACTGGTTAGGCTGTGCTCCTGCTGGGTTGTATTTTTTTCTTTTTATCCAGTATACAGCTGAATAGGCCCTGCTGTTCAATAGCCTACATTTTTAAAAAGGCAGATTGCTATGAAATAGCAATAAGCATGGGTGGGTTTGTGTGTTTTGGTGTAAGGGCTGGTTGCTGAAATACTTCATGATCAAGCTGTAAGAGAATTGTGAGCTGCGGTGGGGCTGGGAGGTGGCAATGTGCAAATGCAGGTAACCAAGTATGCAAATACCCACCGATGGCAATGTGAAATTTTGTAGAAGAATCAGGTTTTTTTCGAACAATCACTTTTTAGAGACACTGAGCCATGTTTTGATGTAAAACTAAAAACACTTGTACACCTGTTCTTTGTTCCTCCTAGACACTTTTTGTGCCTAGCATAGCCCGGTTGGATTGGTTTCCCATGCACCTGGCTGCTTGAGGGGTGGGCAGGGAGATGGATTTAGCAGTTCATATCCCCAACCCCCTTTATGTTAGCCAACATCTCTTTAGTATTTAAAGAGCTGTTTCAGCTTTTCCTGAGCTCCCTTTGGCTGGCTGGAAGGCTTTCATGGCAGACTCAGCTGAAATGTGGCTGAGAGGCCATGCTGTGCTCTCAGGAGGATGGGGTTAATGGAAACCCAGCCAACCCAGAGGGGAGCTGGATGTAAACCACTCATACAGCACAAAGTGCTTTCACCTCACCTGCGCAGAGGGCTGGAGAAGTGTATGCTTGACTGGTGCGGATGACACTGGCAAGAAAGACAACTGTGCACTGGGGGCCCTCAAGGCACAACACACCCAGCCTCCTTTGTTTCTACAAACAAGCAGGTCCAGGCCATAGTCAGCAGTACCAGTGTCTTGTAAGTGTCTTAATTTAGCATGTCACTCTAACTTACACTTCACAAAAACTGTAATTTCACTGAAAAAGCTTTGAAGTCAACTGTAAGGAGAAATTTTGCTTGTCAGCTGTCTTTGTGTTGCTATGAAGTTGATAGAGCCAGATATAAAACACTGCTAGGCAGCTGATCGGATCTGGAAATACAAATTTTGGATCTGTCTCCTTTTTCTTTCTTGGAGGAGCCAGAGTCCCTCATAGCTGCTCCAGAAAGGCTCCTAGGAACATCTCTTCCAGCAGATTGCTCCATGAGGTGAAGAAATCCCTCTTGAGTAATATTATATGACGATAGGTTTCCACTCTCCCACGTAATGAGATGGCCAGAGAAATCCTGGGCTGTAGCAGTATGGGCACTATTTTGCTCAAGCTGTCCTTTAAGCTAAACAGAGTTGCTGCAATAGCTTCTGTGTTCTCTCTGATTCAGTAGCACTGAGACTCCTTGGCTTTATGAGAATGAATGAGTAATCTGGAGTCGATTTGGAAGGAGTAAGACAAAGTTCTCTCTGTTAGTGACTGGACTGAATGAAACGTGCTGCAGTTGAACTGCTAGATGACTCCTGGGGTCCTGGCAAGGACATTTCAGCCAGCTGAACTGTATTTTTCTAGTCAGATCTGTAGATACTGAAGGTTTAATGTTATATTTGATCATTCAGCTTTAAAAAATGATCCACCTCCCTATGATAATGGCTTTTCTTTAATAGCAAACAAGCTGGCTTCATCCTCCTCACTTTGAAAGCTCAATCATGTGTCATTTATGGGAAAAGTTCTCAATTGGCCCAGGTAGGAGGGGGGCTCTAAAAAAAACTATAAAGCAGCAAGAAGAAAGAACAAAGAGATTAGAAACACTTTCGTAAAGATCCCGTTAAAGCTAGAAAAATCATAAGTTCAGAGCCTTAAACAGAGATGATATTTTTGTTTTGGTACTTATATTAAGATATTCAAAATAAAATATCTTCATATGGTAGCTGATTTTTCTGGCTGGTGTGCCCTCTTGGAGGGGGGGAAAAAGGTGAGAAATTAAGTTAGACATGTCAGTGATAAATCCACTGGTGATTTAATAGTATCAATCATCATGAAGATGGTTGAAGAGGAACTTTTACAGAGTAAAACTCAAACTTTCTGGTTAGTCAGTGAAAAAGACTCAGCTTTTATCTGAGGTGTTCTGAATCACCACTTGGCAAACATCCCTGAGAACACAGAGCATAGACTGGAAGTTTAGGTGCCTAAGTTAAACAGCGACAGCTCAGCAAGTGCTCCTTGAGTTTTTTCAGCAATAAAATATTTGGATGGTTTTATGTGGGATATTTTTTAGGTAAAGTGATTTGTTCTGTCACAGAAATATCCCAGTAGGTGCTCATCAATTTTAAGAGCGATTTCTAACTTTATTAATATTTCGCATGGTTGTTTCCCATAAATTCAAATTCTTTTTCTAAATGGCATATTTCAACCTTTTCATTTTTAATCCTGTAATATTTTGTGTTCTTTGACCTTGCACACCCCTCAAACACCGAGAACGATTAGCACATATGGGAATATTCCCCTGCTGTGATCCCTGAGAAGTGTAAAACTGTTGTTCAGGATCACTGTTCATGTCTCTATTTCATTTGCATGTGTAAGCACACCTAATTTTCATTTCTTAAATACAGCAACAGTGCTTCACCTGTGACTTAGCAAAGAGCATCCCTCTGTGTGCCCAAGCTGGTTTCTCTTCAGTAGTTCACACCTGAAGGTCCTCAAGGGTTATTTAATAAACCATACCAATGACACAAATTCAATATCACGTTGCTCAGGTGTGTGTGTTAGCCCCTGCACAGGTACACTGCTTCTTTAACAGATAAAAAGGTTTCACAGCTTGGCCACTCTCTAGGCATGCAGTGAGCAGCGTGGACAAAAAAGAAGCCTTTGGGAAGGTTGTAATAAAAGCCAGCTAAGCTCACTCTATCTTCTGTTAATTTCTATTACTTGCAGGTATCTAAATCAAAATAGTGTGTTATGAGAAGGAAAAAGAGACTGTGGCATGCAGGTATATAAGGCAAAGAAGTGCAGCCTGTGGATGTTTAACCAAAAGCACTGCGGAGAACAGAGCTGTGTGAAGGGCACTAACTGGCCCCATCCTGAGGAAGATGGGGAGGCTCCTGAAAAAATCTGTTTAGTTTCTAAAACTAAGGGAGGAAGAGGGTAGCTACAGAACACGGGTGCTTTATGGCAGTCTCACATGAACAGGAGAAATCCAGATGGGATTGTTGTTGAATAATAGCTTCACAGAAAATATATTTACCCAAGGAAGCGGTCAAGGAATACGCAAGACAACAAGTAAGTGCATAGCCATAAAAAATGTCTTTTGCAGGTAGAATTAGTACACTGAGGGACAGGATCTTAAAGGGCAATTTAACACCAGAAAACAATCATCAGAACAGATGAAGAAAGTACTTGAGGAAAACAGATGTATCTAAGTTCTCATAAGAAGCAGTTTGGACATATGTGTAATCCCAAAGACCTGCAAATACGAAACCAGCCAATCTTCAGTGCACTACACTGCTACTGTGTGCAGGAAAAGCAGGGTGTGTTGTTCAGGCAAGCTCAGGAAGCTAAAAAATAAAACTAAATTTCTAAGTGGTCTATAAAGTTCTCAGCGAATGTCAAGACAAAAGTAAACTGCATGGCAGAGGTGAAATATGGGGAACATTCAGCTTGTAGCACAAATATCTGTCTGAGATGTGGGAAAGAAGCTGTTTCCTCTGCACAGCAGGGAAGAGCAGGGATATGCACAAGAGAAAATGTTGCCAGCTAGGTGCTGTGTGGCACGTGCATCACAAGAAAAAGGCAGTGGAGGGCAAAACACCCCAGGATTTTTCTAGGTATGTGTTTGCTTAGAGTAGTCTACTTGGCCACTGCAAAAGCTTCAAGCACGAAATTGACTCTCATTAGGAGTAATGCCAAAAGTGATGGATGATAATGAAATGAAGGAATTTTTGTGAGGTGATGTGTGGCTATTTTAAGAAATGATAGATATGGCCCAGACATGTGAAAATTGTCAAAAGGAAGATAGTGAAATTACCCAATTTATCCAAACAGATGGAAACATTTTTGTGCTGGTTTTGGGTGGGATGGAGTTTTTCCTTCGCAGTAGCTAGTACAAAGCTGTGTTTTGGATTTATCCTGGAAAGAGTGTTGATAACACAGAGGTGTTTTCATTAATTCTGAACAGCACTCACACAGAGCCACTGACTTTTCTGCTCCTCACCCCACCAGTGAGGAGGCTGGGGGTGCACAAGGAGTTGGGAGGGGACACAGCCAGGGCAGCTGATCCCAAGTGACCCAAGGGATATTCTAGATGATGTGACATCATGCTCAGCATATAAATCTGGAGGAAGAAGAAGGGGGGAGGATTTGTGGAGTGATGGTACTTGTCTTTTCAAGTAACCATTGTGCATGATGCTTTCCTGGGGAGGCTGAGCCCCTATGTGCCCATGGGAAGTGAGGAATGAATTCCTTGTTTTCCTTTGCTTGCACGCATGGCTTTTGCTTGCCCTGTTAAACTGCCTTTAACTCAACCTTTTCTCACTTTTACCCGTCTGATTCTCTTCCCCATCCCACTCAGCGGTGACTGAATGAGTGGCTGGGTTATGCTTAGTTGCTGGTTTGGATTAAACCATAACATCTATACAAAAGTGTAAAAATATGTATGTTCCAGACTTGCTTAGATAACTGGGAGTTACTATTTCATTTGGTTCTGCTGGGAAAAAAGGAGGAGAATTTATTGCTTTCAAAACTCCATTTTGTAGATGACATTTCAAAGGCTGTCTGCTCAGAACAAGAGGTATTCCAGAGATGATACCATGTAGATTTTGCATATGGCAGGATCTGAAGGAAGCACAGGATAAAACCACTTGCACAGTTACAAATGAAGGGAACTTGAATATTAAAAGCAATTAGAAGCAAGGGTTCTTTCTACCTCTTCTTTTTGACCTTTGGAAATCAGGTTAAGAATGATTAGACACCACTGATGCTACTCTAAATAAATAGAAAACAAAGCACTTGTGTAACACATTAGGGAAAAGGATGTGGGTGTACCTTTAAGCAGTAACTGGGACATAGAGAAGACTTTCTGAAGATAACTAAGTTTAGAAAACAGAATGCTAAAAATCAGGTGTAGTAGCTGCAGAAGTATTGCTGCAAAAACACTCCCTGGTGGGGTTTGGCTCGTGAGTGGAGCTGTCAGCTCAGCTGCCCTTAGCTCTTGTCACTGGGTATAAGAAACGTGTCAGGGTGTGCAGGAGGAGCGTGCATTGTGTGGCTGGATGGTTAAAGTATACAACAAAATACAAAAAAAAAAGGTGTTCTCAGCATAGCAGCAACTTTTACATTGCTGAGATTCCTGTGTCTGATCTTGATCCCACAAAGGTGAAGCCCAAGGTGCAATATTGTCCTGGAAAGAATTTCCAGTGGCCAATCAGTTCCTGTGGTGTTTCAGAGGGACTGAAATAAAACCAACAAGAACAAAAGATAAAATGTGGAAGACTCAAAGTAACAAGTGACTGAGATACAATAACTGTTCTGTATAAAGATTTTATTAGAAATAACAAAAGAAATGGGTGAGTATTTATATAATTGTCCTGAAAGCATCAATGCAGGCAAGATTTCCTGTAATGAGTTCAGGCCAAGGTAATATTCACTCGATGCAGTGCCCTTTTCATTGTGGATAGTGGATTTGCATGTGCTTCTGAAAAATTTCAATGGTTCTCAGTTCATCCTGAGATGGCAGGGCTAGCAGAAAAATTACCCCATGGCCCTGTAAAGCAAGTGAACAAGGCTAGAGGAGAGGTTGAAAACTTTTTTGGTTTTGCAGAGCATTCAAACCTCACCTGTGTGGCCAGAGTTCCACCCATGCAATTTGACATCTTGAGCACGATGCTGTAATCCATAACATCTGCAGGCACCTCTCCTGATTCCTGGCATTGCCAGTCGTGGCAAAAGGAAAGATGGTTGTATGGAGGCAGGCAGTAAAGCTCCTGTTGTAATAAAATGTCATAGCTCACAAACCTCTGAAAAGAAAGTTCCTGGCAGGGCTGGGAAGCTGATGTATGTGGAGCTGAGTAGCAAAGCAGCCGAGCCCATGTGAAGTTAGGGCATAAGCATCTGTCCAAGTGGCAGGTCAGACACCCAAGAGTTGCTCCTGTTAGTGCAGCCACACCTGATGATGGAAATACTGGCCTGGGGTGCCAAAGCAGCCGGTGAGGAGAGCACTTGCTGGGATCCTGAGAAACCATTAACAAGCACCCACTGGGCAGAGAGGACACTCTGCATTACAGCTGCCACCACACGGGCCTGGGGTGCCACCAATGGCCATGTGCTCCCTGCACAGGCTTGCTCAAAGAGTGAAAGACTTGAGATATTTCTGCATAAGACTAATGTGCAGCTTCGTTAGTGATGACATCTCCTCCCTGCCTGTGTGCCTACAGTACATAAATATACTGTATTTATGCCCATGGTGGTAACTTCAAATTAATGTGATCAGGTCTTTGTTCTTCTGTCTCAGCTTTAGATCAGCCTCATCATGTTCAGTACTTTGACATCAGCTCACTAGCCATGCTTAAGAATCCTGTGACATCCCACCCTCAGAGGGGGCTATTTTTAAAAACAACTAATCCTTCCCTGCAGACAGCAACGGTGGATTCTGTGGGAGAAAGGAAACTGATGGCCCATGCCATGACTGAAACATCTGTACCTCATTGCTAGCAGGGTCTGTGCATTGGGTGTCCTTCCCAGTCACTTGTAAACTCCTGGAAAGTATTTGTGCAATGCTTTCAAGTCAGTAAAAATTTGCAGGGCAAATCTGGTAAAATGGGAAGAAAAGGAAAATAATGATGAAGAAAGCATAGCAATCAGAATAGTGAAAAGGCTACTATTGAAAACAATAAGAAAATATGATTTTTTTATTAAAAGGAGGAGAAATTTTGTTCAAAAGCTGGTTGCATATATCAGTGTTTGTCTGATATTTTGGGGGACATGTAACATAATTTTTCAGTGGTGATGGCCAGGAAAGCAAATACTGTCATTAGGGATAGTTTTAAGAGGTAAGGAGTGACGAGTAGATAAAAATATTGAATTATGAAAATTTAGAATTTTTGAACACCTTGGGGATTAAATTAATGGGCTTATGAATACTTGCTCATAACCTAGTAGATAAAATCGATATTTAGCTGCTCTGCTATGGGCAAATTTAGTTTGGAAGATTCTCCTCCTTCTCTCCTGTAGGCTTTCATTTACATATTCTGAAATCAACTCCCCCAACCCAAAAATAAGCAAGTAAATAACAGGGCTTTCTACATAAACGGAGTGGGGTAGAAGTATGATGGCAGAAGTATCTGTGTGCAAAGGGGAACAGAGGCTTTAGAGACAAGAGCCTTCTTCTCCAAGACTGGCTACAGGGAGAGAAGGACTTCTGAACGCTTCTTCCCTTGTATTTGGCCAGCTCATGCTGAGAAGTTCAAAAACAAGGTTGAAAGGAGAAGGGAAATGTTGAGAAGTGAGTGGGGAAGTGGCTTACAGAGAGGAAGAGAGGGGCTGAGAGGTGACAGCTGGCCCCAATGAGAGAGATCAGCCCCAGCTGTTTGGCTACAGACTGAGGGTCTCTCTGCACTGTGATCAAATGCTTCCCCCTTCGTTCATAATGAGCCAACCTGCTGAGACACGTCAGGCTCACACTGCCTGTTTCCTTGCCTGGCCTCTGAAGAGAGCCATCACCATCCACTGAAATTCCTCTGGACAGAGAAGTCCCTATTTTCAAGCTGGTGCCTACAAAATTTTCCAGACTGTGTGCTCTGTAAACAGTGAGGGGATTTGGGAATGGAAATGAAGGAATCTCTAGCACACACAGGAGTGGATTGCAATTCTGACTTGGAGTAAATGTTACAGGTTGGTTTTTGTCTTTTCCCTGTGCCTAATGTTCTTATTCCATACCGTTTATTTAAACTTCTCAATTTTCCTGCTGGAAAATGTTGTCTCAGTTGCAGCTCTGTAATTCCCCAAAGCCATGGAAATTTGCTTCCTTCAGCGCCTGCTTCTATCCAGCCCATGTTGTGTATGTATGATACAGCAGCTGAGTTAACTGCTCTGTGTCACTTTATTTAAGCTCTAATACTTTCTCTACAAGACAAGTATGATATTAGAGGCAATTAGCCTGAAAAAACCCCTTTATTTTCAAATATGAAGACGCACCTAGTTAAGAACAGTTTTTCACCTGTGCGTGCCTCCCTTTTGAAATGTGTTGTGTGGGGTAGCAATGGCAGAACTTTCAGCTGATGCCACAAGTACCTTCAACCATTGTTTCCCCTTGGAATCCTTTTCATTGAGTCTCTTGGCTGGCGGTGTTATTCACAACACAGGCTACTCCCATTTCCGTACATCTTTGCTTTGAGCTTTGTAGGTGACTCTCTGGCAAACAGCAATCTCTCTGTCAAGACTTAATTGAGTCCTGTGCTCATGGCCAAAAAGAATGTTCTATCTCATTCTAGAAGTACAGACAAGTTTCTTATTAGGGATTTATGCAGGCTCCCAAATTCATAAGATGGTTTTCTGAACTCTAAATCAATTATATGTTAAAACAACCCCAAAACAACCAACCAAAATAATCATAGAATTCCCCCTCCTCAAAAAAACCGAACCACCCCACACCTTGTCTCCTTTGTATGCACAAAGTCAGGAGTTCCCAAAGTATGCCAGTACAATGTTGTGTTAGGCTCCCCTTTAGTGTTACTTTAATGTTCCTTTTCTCTGCCGTTAAGTCTGCACTTGAGGCCCCGTTAGAGGGCTTTAACCTTCTTTAGTCATGGTGCTCACTGATGACAGGCTTATCTTTTTTTGTGTGTGTCCTTCTCTCCTTTTTCCCCAGCTCTGGCAGAGCTGTTGGATGTTCTGAGGGGTTTTTTGTGTTTGTTTCCATTTGGAGTGCTTTCCTCTGGTACACTCCCAGTATCAGAGCCAAAGTGCCTACCGGGTCAGCTTCCTTCAGTGCCTTCCCGGCAATGCCTGACAGGAACCACTCTGCAGCAGAACAAGCAGCAGCATTCCCAGCTGCCTTTTGCCAGAGCTGTTTAGAGCACAGCTCTCCACAGAGAGTGGAGAGTTTGGTAGAGACAGAGCCAAGCCTTAGGGGAGTTAGGGGAGCTGGGAGCTATTGCACAGGGAAGCAGCAGTTTTGCTTGGACAACTATGGAGCTAATAGACTCCATGGGAAGCTTGTGGGCCCTCCAGCAGTTAGTGACTATACAGACTCATCACTTTTTTGGTGACCTGAAGTCATTTATCAGCTTAGCATTTCTTTGCAGCCTTTTCACACTGTCAGTGATTTACTCGATAACTAAAATTAGCCACTGTCCCTGTCACAAATATCTTTATACTTGCAGCCTAGTAAAATTTAAAAAGTCACTTTTCCTTCCTATGTCATAAAGGCCATATTCTCCAAACCGACTCCTGAGTTTCTGAGAACCAGGATCCCAAGCCTGACGTGTAGCCAAAGTAGTCAATTGTATCTCAGGTCACCAGAACTTCTTAGGTGCCTCCTCTAAAGGCATTTTTGTCTTTTCATCTTGAATATAGGTCTCAGACCCTGTAGATCCAAAGTAGTGAAAAGAATTTGCTTTATGATGGGGAGTAAAAAATATCAGTAGTTTTAGCCAGAGACAAGGACTGAATTAACATCAGTATGATTTGCCTTGTGGAGGAGGGCTGAGACATGTTGGCAAGAGAGCGTGCAGAGACCTGGCTTGCGCTCCCACAGCTTGGCTTGTGCCATGCTTGCGGTGCATGGCCATGTCACATTTAGCACTCTCCTCTGCCAAATGCCACTACTTAGATTTCTTCCTTTATTTTTTCCTTTTAAAGCTGCTATTAGTTTGTAAATTCGAATTTGTAGTCTGAACATTAGTTGATCACACAGAGATTGCCTCTTGTTGAGAGTATCTACTGTACCTTTCTTAACTCATAGCCTGGAAAGTATTGGAACCAGTGACCTCAGGCCACTTGTTTCGTAATACAACTGTTTTGCAATAGAGTTCTAATTGGACTCTTCTCACAAAAAATGCTTTTATTGCCACAAGGAATCCTTAGTTAGTGGTATAAGTTTTATTCTGTTGCTTAGCATTGTTTTGTTTCACTCTGATGGAAAAAAGGAAATTAATGTTTTCTTTGTTTGGAAATGAGAAATGACAAACATTAAAAATGATATTATTGTGCAACATCTCAAAATATTTGACATTTAACAATGTTTACAAAAAATTATATCAGCTACATATTTTTGAATAGCGTAATTACATTCACAAAACTGATATTTGATGAAAAATCAAACAGCAATGTATTGTTATTTAACCAAATAACTGTTCAGATATCATTGGATACACATATGATTAATAATAACTTAGAAAAATATTTCCCTTAGGGAAAGTATAGAAAGCCATGGCATTGCTCCCTCTTCCTATTTCTTCTTTCTCAAATACTAAATTCTTCCAGTTCTGCTTTGCAAGAAGACATACACTTGGAATCTGCATGCAGTCAGAGGGAAAACTCTGATGGGAGACAAGCACTTGCCACAAATTAGCACCTTTATGAATATTTGAGTTAGTTTCTCTCCTGGAGCATCTGAGTGGGTCAGCTCTGCTGTGGCTGCACGACTGTGCTCCTCTGTGACGTGCAAGCACTGTGAGAAATGGATCTGGGCTGGCTACAGGCAGACTCTCTGTGCACTGATTAACATCTGAGCATGGAAGCAGGGGAAGATTAAAATGAGGATAAAGGATATTTTCTGTTAAATTATAAAAGAAGAACATGCAGTATGAATTGCCCTCTTGTAATTTTCACTGTGTATGTATGTAATGAGATAATGAGTGTTAATCCTCATGAATCAATCAGGAATATGTTTAAAAAGTTTAACTCATCTCTTCCTCTTGTGGGTGGCATTTTTAAAGATTCCAAATACCCTGGACATATTCCTTCAAAGGGATAAGATTTGAAAGGATCATAGCTGTGAACTCAATACTGTATTTCACCTAAGAATCTCTGAGTAATTTACAAGCAGCCTACATCTAAGGTGTGAAAGTGTTACTACATCAGCTAGAACTATATGAGGAACCAGCAAGGCACACTGGTCACTATCTAAAATTTTTTTTGTTTGTTTTCTGTTGTGTAGACAGAAATTTTCAGGTTTAGAATGAGATAGATGACCTGAAAAAGTCAGTGTAAGAAATCAGTGTCCAGTTCTAGGGATAAAAGGGTAATTAATAGAATGCTGATTAAGTAATGAAGAGCTGTGCAAAGTTCTGTGAAGTTCTGTGCAAAGGGGCCTGGATGACACTATGAACCCAAAATGCAGAACAGCAGAGGTTCTTTCATTGTTACTAGATGGCAAAGCCCTGAAAGACAATTTTCCTTTTTCTGAACATTGAATTTTTACTAATAAAGCATTAGAGCGTGTAGGCAGTCTATTCCTGTCTCCATTGCCACGCTGTGTTAAAAATACAGCAGTCTCAGGACTGATGTTGTCAGTAAAAGGAACTTTTGTGAGAGAACTGCATATCTTTTTGTCTCACTTATAACAAAATAGCTGCTACCTTTATAACTCTCCTTAAACCTGGCAGATTTTTTTACCCTTCTTCCCTGGAGCCACTTACATTGCATCCCCTATATTAGGTAGAGACATACATAATTCAAAAGACATAATTAGAAAATTGAATGTAAACACTTTGTGATAACTGTATTACAAGTTGTGGAGCTGTTGTTGTAACACGAAGCTGTGTTCAGCCTGTTACTGGCTTAAACAAGAGAAATGGGCTGCCTGACTTTGAAAACTGGTCGGATCTGAGACTTCACATGGATCAGCCTGAGAGCACTATTGTAGCCCACTTCTGGCAAACCTTTCCAGGTAACTTTCTAAAGAGAGAGGAGAAAAAAATCACAATACACAGAATTGCTACTGTGATTTGTTTTGAAAGGACATGTGTGTGTGCAAGTTTAGGAAGCACACAGGTATTTGCTTTTTGGAAGAGGTTTTCTTTTTTAGACACTCTTCCCACCCTTTAAAGCTCTCAGATTAATCCTGATGCAAAATAGGAAAACCTATTAATTACAAAAAAAACCTTCACAGGATGGAAAACCCATTTTACATAAATCCTTATTAGCCATATCTTCTCAGTGTAGCAGAACTTTACTTTTCACGCCTCTTGACAGGTCCCAGTTTGACAAAGGAAGCTTAGCTTCACTAAAAAAAGCAAATCCGTTTTTGGGATTCCAATTAACATTTTGACGTTGTGTTATAGAGCTGGAGGTGTATGAAATTATTCCCTGGGAGTTTACCACCACCGCGAAAGGTGATTGATTCTGCTACCTGGAGAAGGTAATAGATAATATATTAAGTAACACAGGGATAGTTTGTTTTGCTCCCTCTAAGCAAAAGACAAATTTCATCTTCATTTAAATTTTTACACGAGAGGCAGCACCACACAGAGGCACAGCTGCAAAGCTCAAACTTCTGCTGCTACACATTGGGACCCCAATGAAGCAGAACATTAATCTGTACAGCAAACAAATGACTATCATTTACATAATTACATTTAGTCACAACTTATATTCATAAGCGCATGAGTGAGAATGATGCATTTGCTGTGTAAGGGATAGAAATTGTGGATCAGCCTGGGCTTTGCCAGGACAGGAGGAGTAACAAAAAGAAGTGATTTTCCAGCGTGTTGGAAAATTCACACTTGTGATTTTGAGCCCAGCTGTCATTACCTGTCCTTTCTGGTCTTTTTATACTTGTGGGTTTTATTTCTGTGGGTGACTGTGGATTGGAGCTCTTTTGTGTAAATCAATGGTAATTCTTACAGTGATCTTTGCAAAAAAGAGCAAAAATGTATCTTTCTCCAGAAGTGTTTCCATCAATAACTCATTATTTACATGGAAATGAAAGAAAGTGACTGGAAACTAAAGGGACTTCCACAAAATCTGGTTTTTATCTTTAACTATGGCTCCCATGATTACTATAGTTGTACCACACCAGCGGTTAAATGGCAGGGGTAAAGCTTCCATAAAGTTTAAGTTCCCTTTCCCTGGAAGAGTATCAAGTAATAATCTTAGACAACACTTTTTTCCCTCCTTGACTACCCGTGTTTCCTTTCTCCTCTCTTACATTTTTTCTTATTTTTAGCTTTTTTTCTGTTTTACTCTCCTTTTTTTCCTCTTGATTTTTACATTACAAAAGGAAAGCAATCATACCACCACCTGATAGAACTGGTAGAAATACTGTAACAGTTGCTTATATCTTAGTCTCCTTGTTTCTTATCTTTTCCTGTAATTCTGTTACTTTTTGAGCAATTGGACAGCTATTTCTGAGGGTTTTTTCAGTTTTAACTTCAATCGTTTCTCTGAGGTTTAGACTTCTCATATAGATGTGTCACAGCACCAGCTCTGTAATTCTGAAAAACATACAACTACAACTCAGATTTTGGAGAAAACAGAAAATAAAACGTTATAAAAAGCACCATGTCTGATATAATCAGTTAAAAAAGACAACATTCCATTAAAACCAGACTTTTGTTTTCTCCTGAAAATTAGAACTCTGTCAGATAACTCTCTGTACAGAAAAGAATCAGTCTCCTGAACAGTTTATTTTATTTTACTTATTTTTATTTTTTTTCCACCCAGCAAATTTATGGAGGATTGCTATCCACTTAGAGAGCAGATCAATGGCACAGCCAGGAGTAGGAGGTTGGAGATTTCGTTCCCTATTTCTGGCTTTGCCTGGGCACTTGGCTGACAGGGTGCTCCAAGGTTGCATGTTCAGCTCTGGAGGTGTGAGGGGTTCAGAGGCAAAGAGAAGGATGGAGTTGCCAAGAGGTAACCCACTGGTGAATGGGAACTCTGGGATGAAGAACAGTATCTCTGCTCAGGCTGTCCATGATTTCACATGCCCATTTTACAAGCCAGCAAAGAGCCTTAGACGCTAATATATCCCCCATGAACGGTGCTGCATTTAAACACGAGGTGAACAAGAGGGCTGACAGTTTTCCTTTCGAATCAAAACCTTAGTCTAAATTCAGCTTTGGGAAGGTTGCCTGCCAGGAGTGCTAATATTCCTACAACTCCTAGTTACTCATATCTTTTTAGACTGTTGTGTTTGAAACAGATGCAGTCAAAGAAATCCCAAAGAGAGCTTTTAAATGCAACAGCAATGTTCGTTTTCAACTCCCACCCTTTCTATAAAAAATTAAATGTAATAGTTTTTAGAGTAATTTTCATGCAAATCTATTGCATTCTTCATAAAATCCAAATACATTCATCCCACTTGCACTTCACATGACCTCCCTGTTTTCAGAGACTTAAAATCCCATAACTCTTCCTGCATTCCTAAACACTGGGTTTAGTTGTTGGTTTGGATTTTTTTTCTTGGTAAAAAAAAAGTATATTATGAGAAGAAAAACTGTTCCTCAACCAATTTTTTTTTCCTTCTTTTAATCCTGGAAACTAAACTTAGCAAATTAAAAAGACGCATCTTGGAAATGACTTTGCAATTGGTGTACATTTCAGGCCATTGATACTGTGGATTTCTTTTTTTTTTTTTTTTAATCCAAGTAGTTAATCTGTTGGGGAACATAAGAAAAGTTCTGTGACCTCTGGACTACTTCTGGCTTCAGCCATTTTTTTGCTTAAATAAATCTTTTGCCTTTCTGCAGCTCTTATTAACTCTCTGGTAGTTCCCATGATAGAATGGAGTTTCATGCAAAGCAGGACATTATTTTTCCTCTCAGTGGGATGTCTTGTATTAGTTCATCCTGTGGTTAATCTCTGGCCATAGGCAAGGAAGGAAGTGGTTGCACACTGAGTTACAGGAAATGAGGTTCTATTGAAGGATTTGGTACTCGCCTGTGGAGTTTTTGTAGGGTGTTCCTACCCTATCCTTTGGTTTCATTTTGATCTTGGGATCTGCAGGCATTCATTTCAGCTGGCCACCTGGCTGCATGACTGACCAGGACAGCTCAAATTTGAACCATCACAGAATAATTAAGATTGTGAAAATTCAGGCCAAGTTTTGAAAGCACATTTTCCTTAATTTAGTTCTTGATGAGAGATCAGGTGACTTCTGACTTTCCTTTTTGAATATTGTCCCAAAATCCTGAGGCAAATATTTCTAGAAGCCCAAACTTTGTTAAAACTTATAAAGAAATACATTGCAAAACATTTATTCTCTCTGGACTCAGTCAGTCCTTTCAGTCATATATGATTGATATTATACTTGATGTACAGAAAATGAATATCACAGGGATATCCAGGATACTGATGGAAAATGCCAAGATTTAGAAAACATCAGATACTTGAACAAGGCAAGAGAATGAAAATAAGGTAGTGAAGGGTAAGAGAAGACCACAAAGGAGGCTGAAGTGATGAGGAATGGAAGACACAACATTACAAATATGTAAAAGGCTTTCTAGGGAAAAAATGTATGGAGAGGACAGTTATATTCTGGAAATGGTTGTCTGAAGGAAGTGGTAAAAGTTTTATCACTGAAAGCATTCTTAGGTCAGCAACTAACAAGGTTTTGAAATGACAATCCTAAATTCAGTCCATTATGGACCCCTTTATCTCATGATAGCAATTTCTTTTCTTTTGTGATTGCTTGAGGTGCTGTATCTCTCAGTCTGGGCTGTGCTTGGTTCTCAGAAGTGTGGTGCAAATGGGACACATCATTATGAAAGGGGCAGGGATTACTGTGGGCTTCCATAAGCAATGTGAAGGGATCTAATGGGAATCATCAAATGTCTTTGTCTCAAAAAAAGATGAAAGTGCCTCTCAGTACTGCCCTACTGTGAAATATTTCATTCAGAGAATCTTAGAGCTACACATTAAATAATTATAAGTAATTTTTGCTCTTAGTAAGTTTAAGTAAAATTTAAGCAATAGGTTAATACTTTTTTGGTGGGTGTAAATAGAAATTACATATAGTAGAGGCATATTCCAAATGATCAATAAGTTTAAGTTTAATACTGAGTAGCGAGTTGTTTTACTACATATAGTAAAGTGTTATTGGAAAATAGACATGCCTTTCAGCATAGGCTTTTGTCAATGAAATTGTATAAAGAAGATCCCTAATGTCAATCTACCCGATCATTTAATGCTAATAAAAAGCTATCTTCTCATTTATATTCACTCTGCAATTACTGAACTGTGTTTCAGTGGGAAGCTGACAAGCCCCTTGGAAGCAGTAAAATAGACAGGTTCTTGAAGATCACATTCCAACCCAGCCTTCTATGTCTCTATAATCTTTTACAGGTGTTAGAACCTATGGGATTTGTAACTGACTCTCATAAAAATGATCCACCGTTTTGAGGATTAAATAACACTTGGGAAGAAACCTGTTCTCAAGCCAAAAATGACCAGGTCTGGAATGGTGGTCATATCTGTCAAAGAAATGAGAGGAAAAATGTAATGAAAACTTATTTTCTAGCCATTATGAAAGGCATCTCCATGCTGAAGAGACAGCATCTGTACTGCACAAGGGAAATACAGAAACATAATTTCCTTCCGTACATCAATATGCTCCTGCCCTGCCAGGAGCCAAGTTGTGGTACTTTAGGAAGATAAGAGTGAGAGGATGAAGGAGAGCATGCTTTTAAAAGACTGCTTAGGAGGATTTAGTCTTCCTTTCCTGATGACATGATAAGTACTGTCTTGGGCAATTCTTAAAACCCGGAGTTGTCTAAAGTATCCCAGCACTCTGATAACAAACAGTTGTAACAAATACCGTGGGATGGCTTTGGGTTTTGTTTATAGAATTTGGTACTTAGCAAAAAATAGTTAAAGCCCCAAACATTAAAATGACTAGGAAAGGCTTACAGCTTTCTGTGAAGCTACTGTGGTAGATGTGGGGGTGTAGAGAAAAAGAATTAATTTACTGCACAGTGGAGTGATTAATAATATCATGAGTCAGTCGTAATTTATGCAAGTGCTGTGGAAACTTCTTGCCTCTGAGATTTGTGAACACAGTCCAGTTCTGCAAGGGAAGTGAGCTGCTCATCAGTCAATGCAGTGATAGCGTTAGCTTTATCAAATCTCTGGGAGTCCCATGGCAATTTTATAATCCAATTCAATGCACTGCATGATGGCATCCAAGAGGCATTTTAGGATGTTGCCTACGCCTCCCTTTCTCGCAGCTTTGAGGAAGAATGATGTGTTTTGCACATTTCTCTTTGCAGTGTCTCAGTTGCACTTTTTGATGTGCTTATGGTGTCCATCTCAAAATCCAGGGTCCTTTGTCTCCAATTTGTACAAGTGGTTCAGATAATGGTTGCTTAGATCTGTTTCCTTAGGCCTATTCCACGGTTATGTTCTAGCAAACAGAGGGCTGTGGAATAGGAGTAGAACTTCAAAATTTACCTAGATAGTCAAGTGCACCTTCACTACAATGACCCATGCGGAGAATAGGGCCTGATGGTTGTTCCTTTTAAAGTAACACAGCTCACAGTGTACCTGCTTCCCCTCAGAACACAGCTGCAATGTGATTATCATGCTTGAGGACAGTCTAAAATACATCCCTAAGAAATCCTGGCCTGATGTGCAGTGCAGCTTTGTGTGAGCCCTGGCCTGGCAGCGCTCGGGCCTCTGCCCTGCGTCCGTTTCTCCATCCAGTCCGTGCCTCCCTCAGACACGTCACAAAAGGACAACGTGTTCACCCCAGGATCAGCTTCCCTTTGTTGTGTATTGACTTCAGACTCTGCCCATGTCCTGCTCTCTATGTTGAAATATTTCCCGTTCACATCCTAGGACTGAGAAGACCTGAATTATTCAGGAAACAGGTGTATGCAGTCACAATAATCACAAAACTCTTTTCACAAGTGGAACTCCTTTTTCGTTTTTGTGAGTTTCAGTAAACTCTAAAAAAGTTATTTTCTAACAAACTGGCAACAATGTATGCATCACTGAAAGAAAGCAGTAATTCAGCAACAGTATGATAACACAAATTAAAAATTATCTTTTATAGTACATGACTGTAAATTACGAACTTTAGAGGTCACATGCCAGACGGACGGAAGATGACATAGTAATTTAAGTAATTGTTTACTGCTCTGGGGGCCTGCATCTCTTCTTGTGTCTGAGGCTTTCTTCAGCCCCAACACACAGCAATTACCATTTTCACAAAGATCAGCTTATTAGAGTATCTGAATGTGTCAGGGCAATGGAGGGCACATTGCAGCTGAAAGATCAGTGAGAAAACAGCTTCCCAGGAAAGGTACCCTGTAATTGAAAAGAATGACTAATCACAAATTAATAATTTGCCTTCCCTGGGAATTACTGCGTGTGATTGCACTTCAGGCCTGTAGTCATTCCACTTGCTGTTGGCCAACATTTAATGTTTGCTCATCATGATCCCATCACACCATGGAAAAAAGCAGACAGCAGACTCCTGTGGTGCTACTTGGTGTTGTTTTCAGAAAGGGGATGGCCAGGCTTATATGGAAATCGGTTTTGAATGTTAGTTTTGGACAGAAAAAATTGATTTTTGCACGGTTCACCACCTTATTTTTGCATCTGGGCAATAAAATAAGTTGGTAACGAAAAAGTCTGAGACAGTGTGCCTGTCCAAGTGTCAGGATAAGCTGAGCCAATTACAGTATACTTGAGTTCCACAAAAGTGGTCAAGTGGGCAAGTTTCCTTGGGGCTCTGCCTGGAGATTATCAGACTCGGGGAAAGTTTTGCCAAATCTCCACAGCACTGAGCAGTTTGTGATGCTGTCTTTAAGGCAGTCTTTGAATCTTTTATAGTCTGAAGCTCAATATCTGTTTATTTTTTGTTGCCAGAGGTCTGAAGACATGGCACTATTCACTGAGTAACTTTTCACCCTTCAAGCTGTCATCCTAAACCCTCCCCCTCATTTCCAAACTTTCAGTGCCTTTTGTGAGAGGCTACTTTGAGCCACAATATGCAGTTGTTTTTTTAATTAATTTATTTGACAGACATTATAGAGCACTTCATTTTCAGATTGTGATCTCTGCAGAGAAAAATCACAGAAAAACTCTGCACAGAAAAAACATTCTTAAATGGAGTAAGTCAAAGGAAAGAGAGGTTAGGTGATTTGCTTAAGAGACCATCCCAAGAGAAACAGTCCTGCAGAAAGAACTGCAAGGTGGAAAATGCAGATTGCAGGTGCTCCTAGAGGAGTTTGTCTAGATCAGTGTGTTGCATCTAAACTACATTTTCTCTCTGATTGCAAGAAATTCTGATGAGAGTTAGAAATTTGTTTCCTTCCCTTTCCAAGGCCACCAAGCACTCTGCCAACACAGGAGAGTCAGAAATAGAGAAGGTGGATTAAAGGGTCATATATACATATTGCAGGAACTTCTTCAGGACTTAGTTTGGAACAATGGGAATCCCAGAAGTCCAACAACAAATCAGCATGGTCAGCATTCTTTGTTGACCCTATGAACCCTCAACATAGAGGTCTGCCTTTATAACCAAGAACAGTAATTGCATTTTAAATTTACTAATACACATTAGATGGTAAAACCAGTGTTTTAAACTTCAGGGGCTGCAAGCTGAAACAAAATTCGATTCAAGGTAGAAATGACTTCAACTGAAGGGGCGTTTTTCTTGGGAGTCAATGCACAAAGGAGGATGCAGCAATACTCTCTCTTAAAGGTTTCTGAACAAGAGAGGAAGAAATGCTCTGGCTGATTAGAGACTATTGTGCTCACTCTGGGAGGAAATTGTGCTACCTCTTAGACTGATGTTTAGTTTCAAGGACAGTGAGATCCAGTCTAATCTCAAATCTATGAACCTTTTATCTGTACAAGAACACTTGCTGCTGAGTCATAGAGAAATAGAATGGTTTGGGTTGGAAGTGGCCATAAAGATCATCTGGTTCCAACCCTGTTGCTATGGTCAGGGAACCTCCCACAAGCTTCACTGCAGAGGGAAGAAAGGAATGCACAAAGAATCGACCAACCAGTGCTGAAGTGTGTAGGGCCGGGGAACCCTAGCTTGTCAAGTGGCCTTCATTGACTGAGCAGAGTCCAAATTCCCCCAGGAATTTTGTCAACAATGCTTGAAAATGCAGCTCCTGATACTGTAATGTGTTTCCTCAGGAGCTGAATGCAGAGCCTTTGCCACCTTGCCTCTGGTGCCCTGTGTTGGGAATACGGCCAATGTGACAGGGAGGCATTTTGTTTAAATATTTCTCTACAAACCAGAATAATTAAAAATGCTTCTCCAAGCACCTTCCGCTGATTACCTTGCTGCAGCTGAAGCCATCAAACTGCTGCATCAAGCGTGTGGCACAGCCAAAGCTCTCATTCAAAGCTCTGTTGGCCTGGCACAGAGCACGGCTTTCTATCACTACCCACCCAGTGGTGGTGCCTTACATCCCACCTGCTTCCCAGCAGGAGTTTCAGTGAACTCTTCACCACCTTCCTGCAGGCATCAGCATGGGAACAGCCTCTGATTTTCCTCAGATTTGTATTTTTGAGGAATAAGAGGTGAATATTGCAATGTGGCTGGGCTGCTTGGGCAGCTAAGAGTGCCTCTCACTCGTGTGCAGACAAACCTCTGAAGTAACACGTATACCCACATGAACGCTGCCTCTCTGCTCATCTTCTGTCGGAAAATTGGATGAAAACTGTTGGCTGCAACTCGGGGCACATCAGTAAGTCAGAATGAGTTCTCCCTCGACAGCTTTAACCTTACATGCTCTCAGCTTTGCTGTACATGAAATGCACAGATATTCCAGCAGTGTAACCAGCTTCCTTTCCTACCCCACCAAAAGGCTTTTGTTTCAGGAACTTGCTGGTTCTCTTCCTCACACTACAAGCAAAGCTCGAGGATATGCAGTTAGGGGAAAGCTATCTGAAGGAATAGCAGGAACTTCTATTGAAGCTGATCCTTCCCTTCATTATCTTCTGCTGAACATGTGATGAGCAAGACCTGTTTTCACTTACACTCTTGTGAAGTTCTGTATTTTTTTTCCCCCCTCCTTGATTATCTATCACACATTGAACTGAAACTTTGCTGAAAGTTTTTTTGGGAAAAAGTGTTTAATATTTCTATAGCTTCCACTAGATGTGAAGGGATTCAAAAGGTTAACAAAATAGTTTCTTTACTACTTTAGATCATTCCTGTTCCTAATGGTTTTCGTTTTGTCCCCAGCATCCCAAATTCTATTGCTTTAAAAAGTCTTTGACTAGATATCCAATTTTCTTACATTTTATAGTACATTAATTTCTCATTTGTAACCTGAAACTTGCTAATTAAGTAAATACATCTTTTAGGAAGCATAGAAATGTGTCTGCTATAAAACTAATAAACAGGCATATTCCATTGAGCAGCACTGAATTCCTGAGTAAACAGTCCTTCCTTTCAGACCTGGGTACATTTGCAGACTTTGGATCTGATTCCGTATTCTGGTACAGATTTCTAGTATCTTTTGTGGGTTTTTAAGATAATTCTTTTCTCTTGAAAGCCCTTCCCTGCTTATTTGTTTCCTTTTTATTTATATTGTATTTATTTAGTTGCCAAGCCATATTTATCATTTTGCTTCTGTTTTCATTATTTACTACATTAGCAACTGCTTGGTTAAAACCTTCCCACACACCAAAGTGCAAGTCAAAATATTCAAGTGAAAATGCAGCTCAGATTTTTTCTATTTATGTTATTAAGAATTAAGTTTTGAAAGCAGGAGGTAAATTATTTGAGTAGGTCACGGAATCATTGCCTCCTAAATATAATTAACACATAGTAGTGAACTTATATGGTCAATTTAAATTTTTAGTGCTAGAAGATCAGTGTTAGCATAATTGGAGCTTTCTTTGCAAAGTCTCTTCCCAGTTACTCTGTCACAATTCTGGATTGCATCTTCCCACTAGTCTTATGCTCAAGAAACCAAGTTCAAGCAAGTATCACCAGATAAAATAATACTGACTTTGCTGTTGGACAACTTAGGAGGATATAGTGAGTGATTACAAATATTTATTGTTGAAATTTCTTCTGACCTTCTGTTGATCACTCTCTACAATCATTCTAACATAGATAAAATCTTTATTGCCCATGTGCTATTTGATTGTAAAGCAGACTCCCCTTGGCTGGAGGCTACACTGCAGATATTATTTCTGGAATTTTTTTTCTAATCACATTTCAATTTTCTTTAGCACTATTAGCTTGCATTGTGTTAAACTCAACTGAGATATTAATTAACAACAAATAAAAGTCTTCTGCTTTTCATTTATATTTATAGTTTTATAGTTTTATGTATATATATTCGAATATGAGGATAAATACCACACTATTCCAAAGTGCTTTACCCAGGGGAACTACAACAGAACCTGCTTTGTGTCTGTGCCTGCATTTGATGTGGAAACATGCTGTGATAGGCAGCTGCAAAACGTAATGATCAAAAATAGTGACCTTTGATGGGCGTTTACTTAAAAGCATGTGAGACTCCCATTTCTCCTCTATCAATGAAGTTTTCCCTACTTGGCTTCTCTCACAGTCTCTATATTATATTCCCAAGTATCTTTAACCTCGTTGCCCACCCACAGAACGTCTCCTCAGAGCATTGGTGGGACTCTTCCAGAGTTGCCCCTGGCACCACGAAGGGCACAGGTGGTTGGTTTTTTGTCCCTTCTTGTAATGCCATGGGGTGACAGCTTTGAGGGGGTGTCCGTGGGCACTGGAGAGGCTGCTCACAGAGGACACTTCAGTATTTTTTTAGTTTCTGGAAGCCTGTGCAGGCCTGAGGCAAGAAAGCCACTTGTTCTGTGTGGTTACACTTTTTTATAGAGCGTTATAGGTCTTCTGTTACAACCATTCAGAGGCTCTTCAGTTTGCTTTTTGAAACAAGTACTTTGGATAAACACTTCTCACCCCTATAAGCTTTCCATTCCTTTGACATAAAAGACACAACGAATAGGAAGGAATTCTTTCTGTGAGTGAAGGGGGAAAAATATATTCTATACAATTTTTAAAGTCAACAGAAGGGAATTTATATCAAAACAATTGAACAATTTTTATACTTTATTTTTAGGGGAAAAAAAAAAGGAAAAGAAAAAGCCCAAACCACTCTACCCTGCAGTTTTTCATTATAAATAAATCATAAATCCTGTGCTGGAAAACTATGTTTTTTTCATAAACTTGTCCCTTCAGTTGTCATTGTTGAGTTTGCCTTATGACTGCACAATGTGATAGCCCTCTTCCTCACATTTGCATCGATTTATTTTCACATGTTCCGAGATAACATGTGAAACTTCTCCTACTTTTCTACTTAGTTAGCAAATACAGTGCTCTAGAATTCAAATAAGTAACACCTCTCCTCCAACAGCTTTCCAGTTCACTGCAAATACCCACCACTGCAAAAATGAGAGCAGAGGGGGATTGGTTTGTCTGCTTTTACGTAAAGCCAAGTATTCTATGTATATATCCTGTGTATGACCCTGCCAGTTAGAAACAACAACAACCTGTTTTTCATTTGTCATTTGTTTGCTTCTTCTAGAGGTGGGTAATACTAAAATAGTGGCCTCTTTCCCCAGGTCAGAAGAGAGACTCCTTTCCATACCCTGTGAGAGGCAAGAAAGACATGGCTCTCTTTGCCACTTGTTGGTTGACCTCAGAGCACGTGGAATTAGGGCAGCAAGTTAGCATGTGTCACTTGTTCCTTTCTGGATGAAGTCTAATGGGTGACACAGATGCGACTAGGGTGACACGGGAGTAAAATCCATATGGAAATAGGCCTCAGGTACTCCCTGGTTGGGGAGCAATGTGATTCCCCAGCAAGGTCAATATCTGTGCACTGCAGCACACAAGCACTTCTTGTGTGTTGCCTCTGAGTGACTTGTAAATGAAGAAGCTCTGTAAATGTTCAGTGTTTAGGGTTGAAAAATTAAAAAAAAAGAGAATATAGAGATGTAACACTCTCTTGGAATGGAGCTTTGTATCTGCTTCCCCAGTTTCCCTCCAGATTGCAATGGGACTGAGTGGGTGAAATCTGCACTGCCTTTGTTCAGCTCATTCAGGGGGTGCTGCAAAATACCAGAAGTGTGGGGTTAGGAGCTGCCAGGTGAAAGGAATACTTGCCCCCTCACTAAATTCACCTCTTTATTGTCCAGATGTGCAACACTCTTGAACAAAAGACAGCTGTAAGTTCTTTACATTTTGTACGTACAGGTATGGAGAGAGAGAGAGACAGAAGGAGAATTTTGTTTTCAAATAAATAAAAATGCATAGGGCAGTTATTCCCAGCCTTGTGAAATTTTCACATGTATACACACAGGCATGTACATGCACAAGATATTTCATACCTTACAATTCCTTGTGACATAACCCTGCATCACTGGAGCAGCTATAAAATATTATGTATTGCAGTAAAGTTGTTAAAGAGATTTTTCTCATTTACTTGGGTAAATGAGGGATGGAAAGACTGAGGGCCACAGTCAGGTCTCCTATAGTATTAAGACAGTCCTGTTACCATGTCTTTGTGTATTTTGGTTTTAACCAAAGAAATTTCTTGGGTTTGGGGGAGGTGGATGTTGGCTCTTTTGCTTGTTTGGCATTTTTTTTGAATCATAGAAAGGAGTTTAATTTTCTGTGTTTGAAATTGAGAGATTGAACTGCATGTACATTTGCAGTTTAGAGATCTGTCTGCAGCTGTAAAACTAATTTTGCAACAAAGGGTGGGTTTCAATGCGTCTCTTATGTTACTCCTTTGTAAAATTTAATTTCTCAGTTTATGGAACCTGAAGGGAGGTGTAGGTCTACAATGAAGTGTGAGAGGATAGCTAGTCAGGATGGAATTTGTCCTGGGTTTATACCCTTTCTCTATCTACGTAACTCCTTTGCCTGCAGCAGTCATGGCAGCATGTGACTAGAGGAACATGTTTGTATAAATTGGATTATGTAAAGTAAGAATTTTAGGGCATGAATTTGTATGGATTATTGCCAGAGTGAAATCAAGAGCTCCCACTTTTGTACCTCCTTCTGTTCTTATGGAAAGTGTAATTTTGTCAGTACAGAATATATAGGATAACAGAAAATGTGTATTTTTATAAAAGCACTGTACATTCTCGTGTGCTTAGCCTGTTGCATGGCACCAGCAAACAAGCTTCAGATTTGTTCTGGAAAGTCTCTTGCCAGAAGAGAGCTCAGTAACGTGGTCTTGACCCATTTGTCACAGTTCCTCAGAATAAGTGACTGTCACAGCTTCACATGGACACCTGCCTGATGGCTCCTTGCCAAGGTCATCCCGTGCATCCTTCCAAATAAACCTTTTCTGTGACACTGTCATGAGAGAGGGGATGGCGCCTGTGACAGGCACTCACATCTGGGATAGGACCTGAAATTTGCCATTGTAAGTGCACTGACAGGACATTGGATGTCTCTGAAAGGTGCTAAATTTCTATTCCATTTTGTTAACTGTGCACATCCTACATAAACCCGTGGAAAAATAGAGTTTTTATTTAACAAAGTGGGAGGTTTTCTTTTTTCGTTCCACACAGAAGTAGACGTGGGCAGATTTCAATACGTGGGCAGATCTCAAGAGTAACAGAGGCACAAGAATTGAGCAAGGGGAAAACCAGGACACAACCAGTCCATACTCTGCCAAGGATTTTGATCGCATCATGGTGGCCACAGCACTCGTGAATTGAGCGGAGAGCAGTGACCTACTTGTTTCACCACATTGCTAATCACACCTTCCATTTACTGTGTCAGCTTCAGTACCCGATGGATGCCAAACTTTTCACTTACAACCATTTTAGATTACCCCAAATCATATTCTATAATAGCCCTGGGGAATATTAATCACCATTTTATTACATTTGTCGAAAGAAGCTGGAATTCATTATTGTAATTTTCAACTAAACATTATGGAGTAACAATGAGATTGGACTAACATATACTTATTAATTAGCTTTAATGATAATTAGGGGGAGAGAAAATATTATGCCATCAGTAGATTTTCCCATATGCTTCTGAACGTGGTAGAATAGAGCTATCTGAACTACCTTACTTTGAATACTTTCTAAAAATCATTGCTCAGCATTTCAGAAGTTCTTTCATTGTGAAATACAGGTCAGATTGTATTAGACTGGGATCTAATTTAATGTAGCTCCTACTACTCCCTTAATTTCCCAAAGCACTTTACAAAGCAATAACAGGAACTAGTAGTGTGGTACAGAAGCAGGTAAATCTATAACTTATTTGCAGTGGGCCAGTTCCAGGCTTGTTTTTAGCTTGTGTAGTACCACTGCCTGTGGTGTGAGGTTGATTTACACTAGTTAGGATTTGGACCAAAGCCAAAGGTGTGTACATAATATGGCAAAGCATATGAAATACTATTTTAAAGAAAATTGAAAGGTTAGCCAGGAGAACCCATTTATTCCTATTACTTTTTAAAGCCTTGTGATCCAACACCCACAGAATTTAATAAGAGGTTTTGGCTCAGGTCCCATGTGAGCAGTAAGATCCTAAATTTTTCTCTGAAGGACACTAGCAAAGGAGATTTCATTAAATGTCCCATCCACTACAAACCACTTTTACAAGCGATGGTGTATTGAGGGTACAGAAAAGCATGTGGAAGAACATGTGTGTTCAGAAGAGAAAGATGAAAACGTAGTATTGTTTCTAAAATGGTTTATTGTTTGTCCCCTGAATAAATCACTGGCATTTTGCACTCTGAGTGAAAAGGAAATTTGAGGACAAGAAGATGATCTCCCTAAATACTTGCCTGAAGTACTTGTAGAAGTATCTGTAGTGTCACCATCTTTGCAGACCCTCACTGACAGAGATCAAAAGTTGAATGGGTTGTTCATGGCACCCTAATTATTTTCAATTTTTTGCCCCTCTCCTTTCTAACCATCTTTTCCCATGAAGGGCAGCAGCTGCACATCTGTGTATCAGGTTCCTTTGGTGTTTACAATCCCAGGGATCCAGATATTTAATTTTTTTTTTTAACCTTCTTACCTTTTTCAGTGAATAAAAGGCTCATGGATCACAACTCTGACTTCTAATGCTAATGTAAATCCAGTGGCCACTGCAGATAAATTGGAGTTAACAAACTACTTGTACATTCTTTCAGCCTTTAAAAATATCAGGTCTGTTTGCTTAGCACCTTTGAAAATCTTGTCCTTGACCCCTGGTGCTGTAGATATCTGAATCAATGCCTTCCATTTATAGTTTGCACATCTTATTTCTTGACTGCACGGCAGGACCATAAGTATAGCACAGCAAGGAAATGTGAGTCTTGTTTAGGGATTATGCATAAAATTTGTTTCGTTATGGGCTTCTTCAGTATGATGTGTATATAACAATCTCCCTTTAGCTGTACTTCAGTTTGAACTTTCTGACTGGAAAATAAGATTGATATTTTTAAATTGTACACTATGTATTTTGCTTATTCATGTTGAAATTTCTTGGAAAGGGCAATTGCTTTTTCTGGTGCTTTTTCCCTAATAGTGTTATGATTGTTCATTTTCTACACTAAAGCATTGATTCAAAAACATTTTTCTTTTTTAGCACAACTGATCTTTTCATCATCGCTTTTTATACATGCAAAATCTGTTTAATAATACTTTCTTGAGCTTTTTCTACTAGTACCTATCTTTAGCAAATTGGAAAAGTTGACTGACTCCTCCAGCATTTCAGCTGGAAGCTTTGGAAGGACTGATTATTTCAGCCTCACCTTTATCAAAATATCTACACATTCAGTCAAAAATATGCAGCACTAGGATCTACAGCACTGTTAGATATCCAGAGAAATGGGAAGGAATCTCCTGTGGGAATTCTTCACGAACAGACAACAGCAGCACATCAGCTATTTTAGCTCCTTTGGAGATGGTTTGACAATCTGTTGCAAATTATACCCCAACATTCAGCCTTCCCTCTCTGCTTTTCTTCAAGTGATGACGTCTCCAGATATCTAGCTCCAGAAAATATTCCCCTTCGATCCACTTCAAATGACACTCTTTGTGTGATGAGCTTTCTGCAGATGCCCACTGATCAGCAGCATGGCTCCAAATCCTATTATAATCTGCCAGGTAGAAATAGATAAATCTATTAGCCCAGACTGGGCTTCTTTCATCATTGTGACAGCTTCCCATGAGCCTGCATTCATCAGATTCCCTCAAAACAGCCAGCTTCCACATCATCTGACAGCTAAATTTCCATGACTGGACTCTAGGTTACTATATCTTTAATATGTGTTTAATTACTGATTAATAATCCAGGTACTTATCCACCCCCAGCTCCCCTCTTTTTTTTTAAATTTTAAGTTAATTACTGGATATTTACTGGGATACCAAACTGATGACTAAAATTGCTGTCATGAATGTTTTTACGTGAACTTCCTGGCAATTTTGTCAATCAAAATAAAATAAGCAGCTAAATATCTTTTGTTTCTTATTAAAAGACACTGGGCACAGCCAGTTAAGCCTAGCAACAGGTTTGTGTTGAACAGAGGTGGCAGGAAGATTACCATGCTATTGCACATGCTGCCACACCCACTCTGGAGAGTGGATAAGCACTCTCTCTGCAGACTTGCAGCAATTTTGCCTCTCTGCCTCCTTTGTTAAAAGAAGAAAAAGAAAAAAGGTCAAAAACAATGAGGGGAAAATCCTGCTTACAACCATATAATGATATGTTGTCAGAATTGTGCTATGTGAAATACATACATTACATGTATCTCGGTGTGTTGCATATGCAACATGAAACTGTTTTGATTCAGTTGTGTGAGAGGACAAGTGACACAAATCAGGTTTCTGCATGGCATCCATGTGAGTTTTCCTGGCACCCAGCACTAGCAGGCTCTCCTGTGAACATTTAGTGAAATGTGTAGCAGCTTTAACCCCGGTAAGCCAATTCCTTATTAGTTCTTCAGCGCTTTCTGTCTCACCCAAGTCAGAGACATGAGCCATTTTCCATCTTGTTTTCTACTTTTCAAGTCACTGGGGCTCATTTTCCACCTTCAAATCACTTTGTTGAATAATTTAAAAAGCTAAAATAAAATTATTTCCTTTATTTCGTTACAAATGAAAACATCAGAGACGTTGATGACCAGAGCATTGCTGTTGCTCTTCACCAAAAGTGTGTATTTAGTAGAGTAGTTTTAATCTCACAGGCAAAAATAGTCAGAGCAAAATATCCACGGTCGTGTCTCAGCTTTGCAGCTCTCTGTGGCTGCAAATCCATTAATAATGACATGAGATCATTGCATCAGGCCAGCTTGAAAATATATCAAGGCAAGATATTTTACCTCCTACAGAAGAAAGCAGCAGATATCTAAGAGTCATATTTCCAATGTATGTTCTCCAAAACTCTTGTGAATTGCAGCTTAAATCTTGAGATGTGTAGAGTGCCTGCATGGAGAGAAATCTCAGTGGATTTTTTTTTTCAGTATGCTACTCTCAGAACTCACATAAACTTTTAGCATCTCCAGCATCCTGTGGTAATGAGCTCCACAGTTTTAATTGCAATTTGTGTGAACCTTTTAATATGCTTTTCAAAATCTGTGATCTGTTAGTTTAACTCCCCTTAATCTTTGCATTAAAAGAAAAATGAATAATTGTCTTCTGTGCACTTTTCCATTGCTCTATTGATTTTATAGATCTCTGTCATTTCTTCCTCACTTATCTGTACTCCAGATTGAAAAGTCTTCATCTGCTTAGCCTTTCCTCATATAGGAGAACTGTTCCTTACCCTGGTAAGATCACCATCTCAGCTAGTTATGTAAATAGAGATTGCAGTAAGTCTCAACCATTGAAAGATTTATTTTTTCTTTATTCTGGCTGTAAAGTTATACAAGTGGTAACAGCTCTGTGGTAAATATTTGTTTTCAAAGCTTTTTTAATAATCGATGTCTCTTAAATTTTCTGCATGGTGAGGGGAAGAAGTGCTCCTTGTCTCCAACTGTTGCATAAATGTTTTTCAGCCCCAGGATCCTGAATTGATTGAAGGTATAGCTTAGTGCCTGTTGCTCTCTATATTAATCTACAGATCTCATCAGATCTCACAGTCCTCAGGCAGGAGACTTCCATGGAAGGCAGAGGATGTGGGAGAAGCATTGTGGCTAATTAGCTGAATGACAAGAATATCAATTACTTCATTATTAAAGCCACCGTTTCTTCGCAACAGCAGAGGGAAATGCCTCATGAGCAGCAAAATCTGATTCATGCTTTCTGGCCTTTGTAGCGAACCTGTGGCCTGTGCCTGTTTCTGGCCAATGTACCACTTTGTCCCATCTCCCGTCTGTGGTCTCTGGCAGCAGTGACCCATCCTCCCCTCCACCCTCCCAGGGCAGCAGATTCTTCAGCTCTGTGTGGCCTTCTCAGGGCAGCTTGTCAGATCAAGTTCAGTCTCTACACAGCTCTCCAGAAATTAATTGTGTGCTTTTAAGCCGCAGTGTCTTTAAATGAGGTCAACACACCTTCTAAAATGCAAACTTTGCTTTTTCAGAAGTTTTTCTCTCTGTCCCTAGGGAAAGTGTGATACTGTCACAGAACAGCATTGCTCACGCTTACAGTCCACCATGAACATGGGATAATAATTTCAGCTTTTGAACCCAAACTCACAAGCCTGTGTAAGAATCCATCTACTAGGAGAAACAGGATTGCATCTGCCTCTAGGCAGCCAAACTGTTATAAATCTTCATTCAAATTCCACCTTGGGAAGGCACTGTGTGGAAGCAAACATGGCACCAAAGCCGTGGCTCTACATCAAGCTGCAGCACAATCCTGTCCTGCACGGAGCTGCTGGGCTGGGCACCCTCTCAGCAACATTGCTCCAATGGGCAGGAGTTTTTCCCTGGCTGTGACATATTTCCAAATGCTGGACATGGAGACATGATCTGTTAAAGCACAGGGCACTCTCTGATTTGTGTTTGTCGAGGAAGCTGCCAGCAATCCACCCATCATGTGTTTGGCATCTCATGACATTCAGGAGCACAGAGGGACAGGGATGAGCAATGGGGCAGGGAAAGAGCACGTGCAGTAAGTCGCACACAGAGTGTAACATATGACAGCTTGCAAGTACGTAAATAGAAACTGATAAAAAAGCAAAAGTTAGCTTTCTCTATTGATCTGAGTTGCAGAAGGAGACTTTCCAATGTCTTCATAGGACACATTTTTTTTCTCTTAGTTTGAGGGATTGAGTTGTCATCAAAATAAAAGACAGCTAAAAAGAAAACAAACCCAAACTCCAACCAAACAAAACAAACATGAAACTGGATATAGATGGAAAAAAAGGTAAAAGGATAGAGGAAAAATTTATATCAGCCTAGCAGTGGTGACAGTACTGTGGCTGTACCTTTGAGATATGCTGTCCATATTTGATCACTTTGCCTTGAATTTGTCCTTCATGGCTCCCCAGGTGTTCATCAGAACACTTCAGTGCTCATATGAAACACCAAAGAAGACTGAAGTCCCGGGTCCTCCTTTCCATTGATCAGACTTTTGGTGAGGAGTACATTTGGTGATTAAAGCACCTGCACTCATTTTCACTTGTGACTCAAGTTGGAATATTCAATTTAAATCTTAAAATCTGGCAGTTAAAAGCTGTCAGTAATTGATTCAGTACTCAGAATGGTTTCCCTTTCATTTCCAAGAAAGAGCTCAGATTGATTTTTATTTTTAAATCCACATCACTGTGTCTACCCTGTTATGAATTACAAAGAACTTCCTTGGCTGGTTCCAATCCATTCTAATCTGTCAGTCTTTGGAAGAGACTACAACTATAGGCACTTGCAATTAGATTAATTTCTGTTAAGGAGAAAAGAAATTGCTGTTTTATTGTTAGCATGTGTGTCAGAACTTGGCGTTCTGAGCACCACCAGGGTACGGAGTTATCACTTTAAAACCTCTGGGCCAAAACTTAGCATCGGTGCCACGAATTTGCTCCTCCTCAGTCATATCCGATTAGCAGCAGGGTTAGATGGATGCATTTTGCGCTGTGTTTAATGAATGTGTCAGTGTTTGAGCAACATGATCATACAGTGACCACGGCTAAGGCCGCAGTGTCGCTGCCCGGGGTGTCTGTGGGTGTCAGGGTGCTGCTGCTTTGGGCAGGCTGTGGCTGTGCTCCCCGGACCCTTTGCTCGAGAACACTCACCACCAGCCATCCCTGCCTCCTCCCACACTCTTACGGGTTACGTGGGGCGTGACCCTGAAAGTCTTTGCCTTTTGACACGCATGGTTTGTGGTGGGATGTATAGCTCTGGTCTGGATACCTAAATCATGTTTTGTGTTCCTTCTTATGCTGTCTGGTAAATCTCTCAGTTTTAGATCTATGACTGCTCAATCAAGGGAACAAAGAAGAAAATGCTGACTGCATTGTAAAACTCTCTGAGCTGTGAGGCTCATACATCAGCTTTATTTGAGCAGTAACACTTTTTGGAAAAGCTACTGGCAATATGTCCCTGGGTTAGATGCGTGCTGAATGTATAATTTCCTTTCTACCTCTTCCAAAAGGATGCAGATAGAATAGCAACCCAACACTGCTAATAAGCCCTTTCTCCTGTAAGGACAAGTTGTTCTCTTCCTCATGGTGGAGAATAGCTCTATTTATATTAGTGTCCCTCTCAATTTCAAGAGGATTTCTGGGAGTGGGTGGCACAAGCGGGTAGTGCAACACAAATTTGCATAGAGATGCCAAAGGTTACATGCCTGGTCAGAGACCAAATTAATTACCTTCATATTTCACATTTCACCAGCTTTTCTGCTCACTTTCTAGTTAAGCTGGCATGGCTTGATAAAAAAAAAAAAGAAATATAAAAGCAGAAAATAAAACTACAGCATGATGTTGTCTGCAAACTCAATCATTTGCCTCTGTGGGAGGTTCTCACACCTGCCTGATGACAGGCAGACATCGGAAGGAAAATCAATATATCTGAATCTATTTTTTTCATATAACTGGACCTGTGCAATACAGGGAGGAAAGCTGAGCAGAAAGGTGGCAAGCCAAACCAAATTATTTCTGGATGATAACTAGTTTTCTGTGAACAAATGAAAATAATCCCTTTAGCACTTTCTCACTGGAAATGATGCTCATTCAGGTTAAGGTACTGTTGTAAATTGGGGCTCCACTGAATTTTAAGGTAAGAGGCAGTGGACCTGTATACATAACCTAGAAATAAATAGTTCTGACTACATGAGATTTTGCCTCTATTAAACTTGAACCTCACAATATGAAGTAGATGTCATATAGTGCAAGAAAATCTTAGGAAAATTTGAATGAGGTCTGTTTAGGTTTCACTCCTATTAGACATTTCATATCCCTAAACATCATCATGCAGAGTTCTTTCCATGCTCTAGATGTGGAAGAACATTTATGGCTCACAGAGAACAGAAAAAAATCTCTGGTATCCTTCAAGTAGTTCTTTTCCTGCATGGGACATTTGGGATATATGAGCTAATTGTTTAGGAACAAAAACTTTTTACAAGTATTTTATTACTTGCTGAATTTCACTGCTGCATCCAAGTAGTCTGTTTAATAAATATTTATTGACTAGTAAAGTATATTCAGAGTGAGTTCAAAATAACTAACTGCATTGAAATCTGAAGGAGATGAACATGCTACGGTTTGATCCAGTCCTGGATCTGTTAAAGAGTTCTTTTGTTAGGCGCAGCAGAAGAGAATTTGCATTAGTGAAATGCAAAATAGAGAAATTAATCAAGAAACATATTTTCTGAATAATATTCTACCAGCTCAACTTATGATGGATTTGTTGTTGACAATAATGTAAGATTAGCATGCGCAACAATTCCACCTCCCTGAAACAGATCCATGAAGGGTTTGAGCGGGAGCATCTGGCAGGGAAGAGTCTGTAGCAAATCAGAAGGGTACAATTACTGGGAAGCTGCTTGAGAAGAGGTGGACTTCAAAAACGCACATCAATCAGGGAACTCTGGAGATGAAAACAAAGTCTTGGGAAAAGCCTGAGTGAATCTCAGTCAACATCATGCCATAAAGATGGATTTATAATTTCAGGGCTTTACATCTCTGTGAGTGCTACTTCTGCTATACTCATGAAATACAATGAAAAGCTGAAATCAAAATGGTTTCTTTAGATACACTATTATCAAAAGATCCCTGCTGCTCTTTTTTTCTTACCTTGACAACCCCATTTCTCTCTCCAGATATTGGGCCTTGTAATTCTTTCTTCTTGTTAGACAAAAATGCCATGCAGAAAATAAATAAGTAAACACATATCATTGCTACTTGAAGGTTCAAACACTTTCTAATTATTATTCCTTTTAAGCTGCTGACACTACTCTGTATTTTGCCTACCTACACCTGTGGATCAAATTCTGATCTGAGGTATTTTGGCTTACTTTGATCAGCGATGCAGCAGCTCTTGTTCTGCACTCTGCTCTCGCCAACTGGAACATTTAGGAAAGAAAGAAAGAGGGAAAAGATCTGTGATAATGAATTTCCAAAGAGAGCCCAAGAAAGTGTTCTGGCCAGAGAAAGTACAATAGAAGGATCAGAGTATAATTCCAATTGTTGGTTATAGCAGCAAGATTGAATTTTTCCAAGGACATCTTGTGCTCTATTTTCTATCCTGGCATTGTGCTCTGGTTGTATTTGATTGACCATATTTGCTAATTTTGAATATTAGTTATTTATGCTGCAGATAAGCACCAAAAATACCAACTCTGGGTACTACTGCCAGGTTATTCATGTGCAGTGGTGGTCAGCAGTGGGGAAAGGCACGTCCACCTCTAGCTGTATGAAAGGGCACCTAAGTGCCCTCACCCTAGGCACGTGCAAGAGCCAGCCTCTTCCTCAGCTATTCGTGTGGTCAGTGGCAGAAGGGAGGTGCCCAGAAGTGAGCTGCATTCCCTCAGGGAGTGTGACAGCAAGCACTTACTTTAGACCAGACATTTATCCATTCCAATAGGTAAGATTAGCCTCTCTTCAGGTATGCGAGGGCTGGCACACAGCCTAAGAACACCTTCCTGAGTATTTTCATCCAAGTCAGGGGAGAAATAACATCCTCAAATCTTACAGCAGAAAGGACTCTTGCTAGAAAGCAGTGCTAACAGCTGCTGTAATCTTTTCCTAGTGAAATTAATCCCTACAAAGCACTCCAGCAAAGCTCTGTTCACAACCTGTATTTTTCTCACATCCTCTCGACAGGATTGAGCAGACATTGAGTGGTGCTCTTTCCAGCAATTGGCATGTAAATAATTTTATCAGTAAATTGTGGGATCTTGTGATTTCTTTAAATCCATAGCACTATGAGCACATGAAACATGGAGAGTTAAGGAGGCAGCTAATAAGAAAGAATCTGTAGTGAGATAAGGAAGAAATAGTTAGTGGCCTGCGGGGTAGTAGGAAGGTCAAATAGTCAAAGGTGCTCACTGATTTTTGGTGTATCTTCTTGGCTTAGTGTTTCATCATCTTAGTGTGGATTAGGTCCTTTAAAGCCACAGAAGCCTGAGAGGAAAACAGCAGCAGTTCCTGACAATCCCCAGATCATCACTGTAACACTTGCAGCACCAGCGCTGCTGGTTATACACAGAAATATCTGGGGGTTTTACCTCACAGTTAAAATTCTAAGTGAAACTACAGTGAAAGCAGAATTTTTTCTTTCTTTCTCTTTGCCTTCCTGCTATATTTTTTCAGCTACTATGATCTCTCAGTGTCAGACTTCATAACAAGAGAGGCAGTGGACATGATAGGGATAAATGAAGCCAATAATGCCAGAGAAAGGAAAACAATCCCACACAGATCAGTCATATATTCCAAGGCAGCAAAGAATTGACTGCAGTACAACAAAGAGGCAATATAGGATTGATAACTCAAAAGTTATAAATAGAATGCAAACATCCAGTTTAAGGATAAAAATATCTGGACTCAAATTATGTGCCTTGATCGGGATGTGCACACTTTAACCCTTTTTGGTCCCAGCTGTTGAAAAATAAATATAATTCAGAATTCTATAAAATATAAAGTTGCCATCCTACTTTGTCTTACAAAACTCATTAGATTGACTCTCTGGTTCATAAACTGAGATCAAAAAAAGCACTAATGGTAAAGGAAGATAAAGTAAGAGTACAGCACGTAATGTGCTGTTTCACCTGTGACACCAAGATGTCCAGCTGAACATCACTCATAGCATCACTTCCTCTGATGAACCTGAATTTTCTTCATCTTTTGTGTGTATGCCATGGATATTTGAGGTGATGATGATGTATTTTTCACATTTTTTTCACATATTTTTTGATATGATGTAAGTTGAGGACTGCAGTAAGGTGACTTTCCAACCAAAATTGTCTGACTGGAAGGTCAAAGCGTAGGCTGCAAAACATAACTTGCTCAGCTTGTTGCCTAAAGGCCTAAGAAAAGGTCAGAGACAGTTCAACTACACATAGAGAACATGTATTTTCCAGGCAGCAGCAGAATCTCCTATTTTTCATGCTAGAGAACAAATAATTACATAATGTACATACTTTTTACCATGTTACCAGGTGGTTTGTTGGTTTTTTCTTTTTTCCATATCTTTTTGTTTTTTATACCTTTGGAAAGTCAATTAAGTAGTAAAATGCATTTAAAAGTCCAATTGACCCTCTGTTAGCCAGACATTTTCTAATAAGAACCAAAATATCTTCTACTGAGTATCACACCAATGCACCTGCTTTCTCTAGGAAAATTTACATTAATATAGATAATTCTATCTTGACTTGATGTAAAAAATGAAATAATATTATCAGCTACTGATAACTGTCTTTTTCAAATTATAATAGGTAGGAAAGAAGAAGGTGTAGTTATAAACTCTTTTATCCCAAATGAAAAATAGATAAGGCTGCACTGAAATTTGAAACACTGAAATCTACCTTAAGAAAATTTTCATAGAATATTGAAATCATAGTAAAACTTGGATTTTAAGTGTAAATACCACTTATTTCAATGCAGAAATATTAATCTTTAATTCCCAACTGGTGTTAATATTGTCTAAAATGGAATATTCAGAGATTACACAAGCAGAATCTAAGGTGTTTTCCTTTAGCTAAGGATGCTGAAGATTTAACTGTAACAGAGACACATTTTACTTGCAACACAATAATGAGCAGTGCCTTGGTATTCATTATATAGCCCTTTCTCTAACCCAGTTATTCGTTCTGTTCTTTCTCTTATAAAGCCACCCAAAATGTAATTCCAAATTCCTCAAACAACATTCATAAAGGTTGCCCAAAGAAGCTGTGGATGCCCCATCCCTGGAAATGTCCAAGGCCAGGTTGGATGGGGCTCCAAGCAACCTGGTCTAGTGGAAGGTGCCGCTGCCCATGGTGGGCAGGTTTGGAACTAAAGGATCTTTAATGTCCCTTCCAACCCAAAGATTTCTATAATTCTATGATATCACCAGTGTCACTTCATGTTCAGATGGAGTGCTAATATGTCCAGTCTTAAGAAGTATAAACATCACAAAATTAAAATGAAGGGTGCAATTTTAAGAGAGTTGGTTTGTGGTCCTTTAAATTCAGGATACACACAGTACACGTGCAGAGATTTCCAGATGTCAAACACCTATATCTCAACTCTTGTGGGATTTCCTTCTCTTTTACTCTACTGAAAAAGTGTGCAGTAACAGTTACACAAACATAATACACACTTTGTATTTTAATGAAATCCTGGTTCTCTGATTACTGACATTAGCCTTTTGTCAGAAAATTGTGGTTTCCCCTTCAGAAATAGATACAGCATTGTAAAAAAGTTGAAAAAACAGAGTTTTGAAAAAAGTGCTTATGGGTTTTTTTTTTAAAGACCATTCAATAGTTTATATAGCTCTAAACCATAAAAATAGCATTATTTTATGTAAAGAATTTACTGACAATATGGAAACAGAAGTTCTAAAAGGGACTGGGGAAGGGGGAGAGAAGAAATGTGTGCTGAATGACAGGAAGCTGCAGACTTTTAATGCTTCCTAACAGCTACCTTCTGTGGCTGTGCAGCAGTCAAGTTAGAAGTTCAAAGATTGATTAATCATCCACTCAGATGTACCATAAAGTTTTAGAGTTTTTCCCTTGGTAGATGTCTGGAACATTTAGGGGGGAAAAAAAAAAGAGTAGGCAATTTACAAACAAGGACAAGGAAACCTGAATAGCTGTTATGATTTAAAACCCAGCATTTACTGATAAAAGCTGCCTACTCACTTTCAAGTACTTTGATCACAGAGGGTTGAGGGAGTTGACTGCAGTATGTCCTACCTTATTGAAGACTTCTCTAAACTGGGGCATGTCAGTCCTGTGAGCCATTAAGTGTTTCTTGGCATGATGTGTAATTTCAGAATGTGTTGGTTTAGTAAATGATGCACTTTCATATTCAAGAGTTCTTCTGAAAGGCTAAAAAAAAAAGAAAAGAAAAAAACGCAAAGGAGAGAAATTAGATCTATGCTAATTCAGACTAAAACATAACAGCTGAAAAGCTGAAGGAAAGTATTTTGAGGTAGTTGTATCCTATTGTTGTGGTTTAACCCCAGCTGGCAAATAAATACCCTATTGGAAGAGAATGGGGAAAAAAAGTAAAACTCACAGATTGAGATAAGAGCTGTTTAATAATTTAAACAAAATAAAATATGATAGTAATAATGATAATAATGATAGTAATGAAAAGAGAGAATGGGAGGAATAAACCTCAGAAAGACAATGATGCACAATACAGTTGCTCCCCACCTGCTGACTGACACCCAGCCCTTTCCTGAGCAGCAATCCATGACTCCCAATACCGGGCCTGATGCTCTGTGGTATGGAATATGCCTTTGGCTAGTTTGGGTCGGCTGTCCTGGCCATGCTCCCTCCCGTTATTCTCACACTGAACGCAAAACACAGCACTGCACAGCTACTAGGAAGAAAAATTAACTCCATCCCAACTGAAACCAGGGCACCTCTCCAGAATTAACCCTGAAAACAAAGCTGAGTTCTCTCTGGAAATAGGAAAAGACACAGAGTGGAAATATTTTTCAGGTGTCAATGAAGAAATGAAGCAGATCTGTGCACTTGAGTCTGAGACATCACTAGGTCTTGAAGGCCAGCATCTGGACATTGGTCATAATCATTCTTCTGCATCCTCTTGTTCACTGGGACTCTTGCATGGGAAATCTAATTTTAAGTGCATCCTTGACATTTTCTCCCTCAGCAATAATTTGACATTTTCCACACCTTATTACTTGTGAAACCTGACATCATGTCAGTCTTCTAGCATGAACCTTCAGCCACTTCAGTTTTCCTCCTACTTAATTACAACCATGATTGAAGGAAATTGTTAGCTGCTCTTGTACAGCAAGCACCCTTATGGGTAAATTATGACATATCCAGATCATTTTTCTAAGTTTATTAGCATATTAATATAATAATAAAATATATGTATATATCTTTATGTATATTTGGCTATGCATGCACACACATGTATCTAAACATTTTGCAGCATGTGCATCTTTGACAGTGAAAAACTCTTCTTTTCACTCTTGTTGAGGTAAATCCTTCCAAAGCTATATATATCAGCATTTTGCAAATACATCTGGTTTTCAGTTCCCACAGGTTACCTGTGGCTTGGTTGCCCCCTTGCAGGCAAGGATTTAGCCAACAGAAAACCATGCCCTGGATAGAAGTGAAAGCAGCGTGACTAATTTATAACAGATCCTTTTAACTGTTGTGCTTTGATACAGTATTATCAGAAAGACAAAAAAGAACTCCTCTTGTGGTTGTGTGATAGCTATTTCAGTCTTTGCACCTGCAGCTTTTGGTATTGCTTTTGGCTATTGGGAAAGCATTAAGCAGTAATGAATTTAAAGATATGTTTTCTGACTTGTTTTTACGTGAAGCAGGCCTTACATAAATGGTCCGACAGTAAGGCAGTGCTGAGAAAAATGTATATAGTGAAAAGTCCTACTGCTTCTCTGTAGAAAAAGCCATGGAGCTCTTCAGGACTTCCCAGGGATAAATGCCTGTGGCCAGAGACCCACTGATGGGGTCATGGTGGGGGAGCAGAGGTCTGCCACGCTCAAGGCAGGAAGAGCAGTTACTGTCCTCACCCCACTGCTCTGGAGGTTGTGAGTCCTGGATGAAATCCCAGAGGCTTTGGGACACCTTGGCTGAACTCCAAGGGTGGTTGGAGAAGCAGCAGCTGTGTCAGTCTCGCGTTGTGCCTCTTTCCCTAACTCCAAAATTCCTGCTGCTTCCTAACAAATGTGTGAACCCTCCTGGTAGACCATGGAGGGCATGTAACACTGCATGTAGCTTATTCTTCTGTTCCACTTTCACGGAAAATCCAAACCCTGGTGGATTTACTTCCCAGAATAGATATTGTATTCTGCTGATTGGGGAATTTGTAAAGTTTACCCATGCTCCATATTCAGGCACTGACACATCCCTGTGAGCCACAGAGGTGAAACAACGCATGCTGCTCAAGCATTTTGGGATGGGGAGCTGGCAAGGGCATCCCAAACTTCAGGGCTGGTTGGCTGGCATGGCTGTGCTCTTAGCCATCTGCTGAAGTGGCAGAGTGCCTGCTTAAAAATTACTCAGCGCTGCAAAAGTGGACTGTGCACCGCAGGTGAAAACGGCAACTTAAACATTCCTACTTGTCCTGTGAGAAACAGGTGTTTCTCAGGAATTTTCAGCTGACTCCTTCTACATGTACATATGTGTGACTGTGTGTATTTTTATATATTTATGTTATATATATATGTGTGTGTGTGCATGTGCACACACAGAGATATATGCCTTTTGTTTCCTCCAAATATGGACATAGTAATTGAGGAGTCTGGGGTTTCAATGTTGGCTGCTCTGCTTTCCCTGGCGACTGATCAGAAGCAGCTGAGACTGATTTTTTTTTTCCCCCTTACTACCATCACTCACTTTTCATCTAAAAATGTCAACTGAGTTTCAGAGTGAAGTCTGAATTCATCTGGTCAAATTAACCTTCTCAATAGTCTTAAAGCGAGAGTTGACCTTTGCTGAGGTATAACTTACGTCAAATGCTTTAAGGAAATCTTTAGAAGTTACAGATGGTTCTGCAAGTGAGCTGCTGTCTTGAAATTAGGAACACTATTTTTTTATATACAGAACTTGAATTTTGTCAAAATACAAAAAAAAAAAATCCTAATATTTTTGCTTTGCATTCTGAAACAGAACCTTTAAGTGGAGCTTCAGTTTCCACTATAACAAAAAAATTTCAAACTGTGAACCTGTGATTTCATCTCATATGATTGATATATTGTGCTATAGATTTCAATTTCAAGCATGTAGCTTTCACTTCTGTCTATGAAGAATTAATGTTGGGTATGATTTTATTTCTTGACTCAGCATTTTGGGAGGAAAGGGGAAGCTGAGAGGAATCTCTGCATGTCCCAGAACAGGGAAAGATGAAAAACCATAAATGCCATCCATGGTTTTTGAAGACTAAACCCAGTCTATTGCAAGCTCACTGCTGGATTGTATTTTTTATAGCAAAAGAAAGTGGGGGAAAATACTGGTGGAAATGATACAAAAGCTAATTTTGATACAACTGTGTCTGGTTTTAGATTTAGGAGCTTCTTTTAGTCACTACAATACTCAGGGCAGCACCATTATATGCACCTGTACTACCTGTTCAAGAGCAATTTGATGCTTTGCTCTTTTTGGTTTGAAATCTGAGTAAATGATGACTCTTGACTTACGTTGGTCAGTACCTTATATTGGGGGGGAGGGGGCAAGGAAAACATACCCAGGGTCAGCTGCAAGAATTAATTCAGATTAAGTCTTGCACATATGAGACACTTGTTTTAAAATCATGAATTACAGGAGTTGCAGGTTCTCTACTGTTCTCAAACTTCCATCCCACATTTTCTCCCAGACTACAAGGAATCATTTAAAAAGGTCCAGGAGTATAGAAACACATCTGTAAGCCCTGCACTGAGCTCGAAAGTATTTGTGCCGTTTTCCTTTTACTGCAAATCTTGAATAGATGGTTATTTCAGCAGCTTAAAACCGAGGGGATGATGCTGAAGTTAAACTGTCCCTGCGAAAATCTCAGCTGGGAGTAAAGTCACAAAGCAGCAATTGCAAATAATCTGAGAAAACTAGAAGAATGTATTACCATGCCTTAATCAAAGAAACTTTACTCCAAGTACAAAACAGCCTTGGGAAGTGGATTGTGGCAAGGCAGAGTTATCAGTACCGGGTTTTAGTATCAACTTGAAATGTAAGTTCCACAGAGATGGATTGAGAATCACAAAGAAATGAGCATCTGTTCAGCTTCCAGAGATGCTAAGCTGTGTTATTCCTCTGGCACAGATTTATTTATATGAAGTGAAGCACTGAAACAAAATGTTGGCTTAGCTTCAATCTGTTTTATATTTTTAATTTTTTTTTTCCAGTCTGGTGTCATGAAAACCATTTTGTTTTGTTGCGATTGTAAGTTACATTTCCATTTTCATTTTTGGCATTGTGGAAAATTGTTCTCGCCAGGTAAATATTGACAGTTTATAAAGGCTCATGTGAAAACTGAATGGAAATTGTGTGGAAATTCAGGGGCTGTCCTAAGTTTATAAAATTTTCCTGCCACAATCCTCTAGGAAAATAATATAGAGCTACACTTGCATTTTCAAGTGCTTCTGTATGTGAACTCAAAAGCCCAAGGTAGATTTCAAATGCATAGTTTTTGGTCAACTCAGAAATTGAAAAGCAGCTGTGTTTCATATCAAATAAACCCTCCAAGGTTAAATACTTGGTTTAAAATGTAGGTTGTTTTGGATCTGCCTATAGCCCAAGGATTTCAATAGAAAGATTCAAAGGTCTTAATGGAAATTTGATCATTGTCTCCTGAGAGAGCAGGGTTTTGTGTAAGAATTCAGCCTGTCTGTCTGGGCTGGAACAGCCCTTACAGCTGCATTTCAGCACCTAGCCACAACAAAAATGAACACATAACTTACTTTTTCTGCAGCCTCATTAAAATTGAACTAATTTTTGAGAACATTATGCCATAGTTCCAAACTTCATAATAAACTGTTTATTTTTTCCCCATATAAACGAGTGTGAACCATTAAGCTTTCAACAACAGCACCTAAATAATGAGGAGGAACACATTTTTATAATGAGGATAATTGTAATTGCAGAACTTTCCAAGTGATGCAGTAAATTTTCTCTCAGCTGTAAGATTGGCCTTTCTGTAAAATAAATGCTTTAGTTTATCTTTAAGTTATTTGGCTCATTACAGAAGTGACTGTATAAAGTTTGGTGGCCTAAATTTTCCAGAACAAACTGACTGAAGTTTATCCTGTGCTTAAAATCTTTGAGTCTTTGAAAGTATCATTTACCTCATTGAAATCCATTGCATTTTTGCCATTTTTGTCACACAAATTTTCCTCTGCTACCTGCCATGTTATCGATAATTCATATACACTAAAATTATTTATAAAGATAAACAGGAATCAAAATTTTCTGCATAGGAAAAAAGTTCCTGGTGTCCAGGAAAGGCTAACCCACTCTCACGAGCTGCTATCCTCGTCAGGGATTCCCTGCTGTGTTCCCTACTGTCAGCCACATAAAATGTTAAAACTCATGTTTCTCCAGGTTGTAGGGTAAAAGTCACATAACTGCAATTGGGTCATTACTTGGGAATAATGTTTTCTTTCCTGCTTTTTTTATATAGTAGCCACAGGGTTAGAGGAAGTCAATTAGACAGGGGCTGTTCTGGCTCTTCATGAAGATAAGCAAACTGGAAGACAATTAGTAAGAACATCTTCCTGCCTGTTCCTGCTGCACAAGCTGTCACATTCACTCCCTTCTTTAGGGTTCAGGTCATGAAGGCTTGAGAAAAGCTCCAGTTCTCCTTCAGCCTCCCATTGTCCTTTAGGTTACTCAGCAGAGCTCCACGGAATATGTGGGTGGTTATCGTCAGAGGTGCAAGGAGTGTGCCTTCTTGTATTTATTTCTAAGGATATATTTGATTTTCCTTTCGAGGTCAAGGCACATAAGTGATCATACAGCATTTGGTGCTTCCAGTCAGTAGCCTTTCTGGTCCAAAATGCAGTATCAAAATCTAATGAACGGTCCTTCAGGGTTTAGCTGAATTGCCAGAAAAAAAGGAACAAATCTTCTTCCCTCACTGTATGAATTTATTTTCTTTCCTGTTCTTTTTTCCTCGGCTTTCAGGAACACAGATGCGTAGGGCTTAGCTGCTCAGAGTAGCAGACAGATTGATTTGTTCATGTGTCAATTTAACAAAACAAACAGAACGGACATCTAGAGAAGAAATATCAGAGAGAGCTGAAGAGATGATGAGAAACATCAGGTGATGATACATAACACGATGTGATTATTTATGTAAGGGCTTCCACCCCCAACGCCCATCTACCCACAGCAGTTCAAACAGGTTTTTCCTTTGAATCAGTTCATCATGTAAAATATGAATACAGCGAAACGTTTATTTAATTAAGTGTCACCAGCCTGAGACAAAAAGGAAAAACCTATCCTATCAAAATATGCTAAAAAATAAGGGTGGCAGCACAACAAAGTGGTGGTGTCAAGGATCTGAGGTTTTGCGCAGAGCTCTCTAGAATATTGGTTTGCTTTTTCTGTTTGACTGCTTTACTGTAGTGTGGAGCAGTCAAACTGCAGCCCCAAGGCCTCAGGCAATGGATGTTCATTTTCAGCAGACACTCAGCCCAGCACTCTGTGATTAGCACCTGCAGACTGAGGGTTTAGCAATTTGGGCTGCTAACACGCTTTGGGGCTGCCAGTTCTGATGTGGGCATTAGTCTGTGCATCGTCCCCTTTAATGTCACTTTTAAATGTTTAATAATCTGATTGTGATAAATGGTCTGGATATTTATCTCCTTCCTCACAGAGAAGGATCCCATTAGTGAATTCAATAATTTCAAGAGGGTCAGGCTTACTTGCCAGAGGCTTGGGTCGAATTTAGCACAGGATTCGTTTCTTTCTGTGCACTACGCTCCTACCAGAGGTATCATAAGGGTCCATTATTCCCCCATCAAACAGAGTGCAAGCTGCCAAACCTTGGTGTAAAAACCAGTCCTGCTGAAAGGATGCCCAGCAACCCTGAGGCCCTTCAGCCCAGCTAACCCTTTGTTTCCTCTGACACTCTGGATGTTTGAACATTGATTTACTTGTTCCTGGCTGAGAGACAAATGCATCTTTTCCTTCAGAAGGACACCCATTTCTGCTTGTCTCATGGAAGAAAAATTCCATTTAAGACAAGAGAGAGATTTCAAGTAAAACAGAATACAGTTAGACTTTTCTTGTAAGATGCCACTGCAAAACGTCCAGAAAAGCTTTGTTAGTTATGTAAGTAATACTAAATTACTGTTGTACTATGCAGCTCTTTCTTCTCGCCATTCACCCATTTGTCCCAAAAATAAAATTTGGCACATGTTTAGATTACAATGAAATCACTCTTGACTATTGCTACTACTGTTGCCAAAGTAGTAGCTCTAGGTTTGAAAAAATTATCCTAGGTAAACAAGTTTTGAAAGTCCTACTTGAGACTGCCAGCACCACTTCACTGAAACACATTGATTTAGCCTAAAGAAATTCACGTTTGCAGGTGGTTTTAACACACTGGCCTTCTCCAAGTGGTGTTTTAATGAGATACTTGGATTTGATTATGGTGACTCAGAGATCATCAAGAGGGTGAGGAACTGCCAGGGCACATCTGGACCAAAACTGAGGTGTCATGAGGACTCTGTCCCAGGCTTGTCTGTCTGCTGCTGTCAGTTTTCTTAGACTGTTAAGGTGGTCTTGTAACAATCGTCTGTCTTGTTGATTTTAGTCAGCTGACTTAAGTTTAATATCACTTACTTTGAACTAGGTGTTTTTTCCTCTTTTGCACACCTGTAAATTCATACAGTGAAATCCTTCTGGAGCACTAGCTCATGTCTGAGATTTCGCCTTCTGCTGATGATATGACAATACTTGAATGGTCCTCATAATGTTTCTTTTCATAGACAGGAATGGTATTAAAATGTAATGTAGAAAATTATAGACAAAGCAGGAGTAGTGAATGACAGCTTTTGTCTGCTCTGAGATTGACTGTGCAGTTATAAACTCGTCAGTGCATCACAGACTGGAGTATTTTGCCCTGTGTGCACACACACACGCATTTTTTCTTTTTTGCCTGGTGCCTGTCATGAGGACCAGCTGTAAATTCCTAGGGAGAGAGAGAACCTATGAAATCAAGTGCTTCATGCAGTACCCTCTACTTTCTCTTTTAATAGGAAAAGCCTTGCAGAGGACACTGAACACAGTAACTAGTAAAGACAAAAACTCTCTCAGCAGAAGAAATGCCAGTATAAGAAGGTAGGTTTCTTTGTGCCAATGGTCCTTATGTTTTCATAAGGCAGATGCCTCATTCATATTCATATAAACAACAGGAAGAGCCCAAACTTTCTAGCTTGTAAGGATAAAAGCATGAACTTGGACAAAAAGAGCAGGATGGATCTTTCCCAGCGGCATCTCGAAACTACTTTCCTCTGGCAACCTGCTGGGTGCCTGCAAACTGGGACCGCTAATGCCTCTTTCCAGAAAGCACATCGTTGGTGCTCTGAGTGCCAGAGGGAGGAAACACTAAAGAAAATGGAGTTTTGCTGTCTCCTTCCCTGGACAGAGCAGGGACCACCCTTCCCTCCCCGCCGTGACCTCCTCCCCTGCACTGGGCTCAGGCCACAGGGCACAGGTCTCTGCTGGAAAGAGCAGAGCTGCTCACTTGGCTCCCTGGCAGCCCCAGCCAGAGCCTGCCAGTGGGGCTAACATTTTAGACATCACTGTTTGAGAGTGCAGACAGGCAGTCAGGGAATCAAGACAGACAACAGTAGACACAACTTGATTCCCCTAGGATATTCAGGGTACAAGCTGGATTCACAGAGGCTTTTTTTAGCTATGACCATCTTTCTGTGCTGAAAGTTGCCTAGTTCTTTTTCCTTTCTTTTTTTTTTTTTTCCTGCCCTGCAGATAGACACAGGTTCAAAGACATTTACAAAATAGATCTGAACTAGTGTAATGCTTATTGTTATGGACAAGTACAGTCTTACATCTGGGAAGTGTTTAGCCTGAAGACTTGCATTTTCCTTCTGCTTTTCCTAAAATTGAAACATATACAGCAATGCAAGTGATCTTTCACCAGCGTGAAAATTCTGACTAGATTTCAACTTAAGGTCTGATAGTTGCTGAAAGCACTCAGTGAATATTGTTTCTGGAATTTACCCTGCCTATCTTAAAGCATCTTGTTGAGTTGTCTTGATACCTTGGATTCCTTCTCTGGGTGGTGGGTCTTCAGTAGAGGAATCACCCTGGTTTCTATTCCTGGCTTTTCCTTGACTGTTGACACAAAACTGAATGCTTAAGTGACTCTTCTTAGAGTCTTAAGAGAAATCTAGGCCTTTGTACATGTTTACTTTTAAACGGCAGATAGAGGTTTGTGCCATTTTGGAGTGTTTTGTTGTTTTCCTAGTTTGTCTGCTGCCAGCATCTGTGCTTCTATCTGATTTAAGTTTTTTATTCTGTAACCACCCGTATTTTCTGCTTTCCTATCAGAAAATGATGACTGAGCCTTTAAGAAGCCGGTGCTGAACAGTCACCCCAAATGCTCTCACTGTGATGAGTTGTTGCCTGTTAGAAAGTGTTAGCAGCCCCTGCAGTGGAGTTTCCTCTCTTTTTTTAAACATTTGATGATTTACTCATAGATTTAATAGAGATTTTCAGCTCCCAGTTATGATCATCTAAGGACACTGCATGTCTCACACGTACCAAAAAAAGTGATGCAGATGCCTTATATACAGAAAAAATTCCCTAGGTGAAGGAGCGATTTCTTGACATCAGGGAAGTATCCTCCAGTTAAAATTTTACTTAAAATAGAAGAAGCATCCTTTATAGCCTGTTACTAACTGAAGCAGCTGAAGAACAGCTTCATCAGTTAAACCAGCCTATATTTTTGTCATAGAACTAAAGCTTGGAAGGCAATGTGGGGTGCAGTGTGAGTCCACCTGCCTTATCTCAAATATGGATGCTGGTATCCACTACATCCAAATTGTCTTGGTCTAGGGCAGAACCATGGGATTACAAAAAATAGACAGCATAAGAAAATCCAAGCTAGTTCTGAAAGTGGTATGTTTTGGGAGTGATGAAAAGAGCCAGGGGAGGAAGAGAAGACTGCCTTGGCTCTTTGTGCATCCTGTGCCCCAGAGCACAGACAGGCTCAAGGGTGGGAACAGCAGGTGGCAGGTCCCTCAGCAGCCCCTGGAGCTGTGCTGGGCTATGTCCCTTTGGAGAAGAAACAGTGGCAGGGAATGGGTGTAAATATTCTGTGTGCTAAATGGTGATGGTTTTAGTCTAAAGTACATTTCCTTCAGTAACCCGTGTTTTTTCTTTTTTTAAACGAGTACAAGTGGCGCTGCCATTCATCCTCTAAACAGAAACATAACCAGGTAATTCCTGGGAAATGGAGACATTTGTGTTAGATATGTGTACTCATGAACATATAGGAAGTTCCTATAAGCCTAGGGAAGACATTGCCATTTCATGCCAATTTCAGGTAGGCTTTACAAGTCTATTTTACTCTCCTGTTTCCCCCAAATGAATGTTACCTTAGCAACTGCCAAGTTGCATACACACGCTTGCTCCGAGAGGCAGAGCTTAACAATGCTTCAGGAGCCACCAGGAACACAATGTATATTGTGGGGCTTTTAACTCTCATATATACTCACCTACATAAACGGTGCCTTCTTTTATTTCAAGTTTTCGGAAAAAACCTCATCCAAACCTTTTAGCAGCTAGTCAGCCATAGCATCAATTTTGTTCTTTCCTCTTCTTTCAGCTTCCCAACTCTTCAAAAACTAATATTTCATTCATAGTAAGGGTGATGAAGACCGCAAGGTTGGTGATGTGGGTGCCCTGGGTTAGGATTGAGTCGAATTGGGTGAAACAGGAGGCAAGGCTTCATGTGCCAGGTGGTTCACATTCACTAGTTGTGTCCATCTGATATCCATTTTGATCCACATACAGTCTATGACATTTGACATGGAGGAACATGATGGGATAAAATTCAAATAAATTTTGAAATTTTCACCAACCACTTAAATCTAATTATTATTTTGTAAGATTTGAAGAAAATAAGTTAGAAAACCACCTACTAATCTTTTGCTGTCTTTTCCTCTGTACTGTCTAATTTAAATGTGCAGGAACTGTACCCTTGTATGCAGTGAATGAATACAGGTGTGTTTTGCATCTGTCGTGTTTGGTTATTCCTCCCCTGCCCCACGAGGTACCCATCAGGCAATCCTCCATCCAGACAAATGCATGTCAATTAGGGCTGCCACAGCAGCACGTTTCGGTTTGTGTCAGAGGCCAGCCTTTATGTTCGTTTTCCAGCTGATTTCCTGAGATGTAATCAGACAAGTGATTTATCCAAGGCTGTACACAAAGTTATTGGCTAAGCCAAGCCTTTAAGATCCTGGGATGCTCCTCTTTCTCACGCTTTTGTTTTGTTTACTTCTGCCACAAGTATTTCTCCATTCCTGTGCTGAAATCCCAAGACAGTGATCCTAAAATTGAATATTATTAATATCGATGAAGTTTTTTCTGCCCAGAGTCTTCAGGGTTGTTTTTTGTTGGTTTATTTGGTTGTTTGTTTTACAGCAGTTGTCTTCCTATATTTGTTTTTACTGTGACACTTGAGTGGAAAAAATCAATTCCTTCAATTTAAATATCCTGCTGAATACACAATTTGGAAGATATTTCTTACTTCATTTTGTTCTGAATCCACTAGAGGCCTCTTCTGTGGGATATTATACCTGTAGTACAAAGCATGAGCCACTAAGAAGAAATAGACATCAGGAAATTACACCAAGTGTTATGAGTTTAATTTGAAATCTATTTCAAATTGGTTTTCCTATACAATGACCAAAGATCATCAACTAAAGTCAATTTTCTGGCAGAGTCACATAGCCACACCATTAGTACTCTCAGAGGATCTGTTCTTGGGACTATTGAGATTTTTATGTATGGAGTTACACGGGTAAATAAAGAAACTAGAAAGGGTAAGGCTTTTAATTTTGTACAAGCCTTTTAATTTTGTATGTGCTTGAGTCATAGTCATCCAATTCTATGTTAGCCAAGGGAGGGGAGGAAAACATGAAGCGAAGGAAGAGGAGGAAGGGAGATATTAAAATTCAGAGCTTCACTGCCTTATTACTTTCTCTTACAGATTGCCCCGTCATAGGCAAAAAGTCAAAATCAGCATTTTAATAAAGTACATTACAAAGAATTTGTTTTCCTTTCCTGCAGGTGAAACAGAATTGAGTTCTCCGTTTATCACAGCACCTCGGCATTCCAATGTGGAGTTCAACCAGAGTTTCATTTTATTGAAACATAGTTTTAAAGTTAAGACATTTATATCCTCTTCTCTTTCAGTCTTCTCGCTCTCTTCTTTTGCAAAATTTATACCAAAATCTTTTGTGTGGTTGAACATTCTAATCACATTTCTTGGGCCCGTGTACCTTTTTTCTGAGCAGACTGTAAGGGAGTGTACGACCTCAGAGCCCAACATTGAAATGGGTTAGGTGGGAATCCAGTCATTCTCTTGAAAAAAAGATTTTACAACAGAAGAAAAAAATAAAAAGCAAAAAATATATTCAGAGTCTGATAACAATGATTATATTCATTGCAGAGGACTGCAATTCTTTCAGCCTGTCATTAGTCTGTTTGGGGTGTCAGGGGGCGAAGTACCTGTGCAAAGATGGCAGAGAGCTATTGCCAGAGGAGAATAAAACAGCAAAGAATTGTGCATTTCCATTAGATGTGAGGAAAGAAGTAAAAAAGGCCTAGCTTGACTGCCAGCAGCTATCAGACAGTGAGCAGAGAACACTAAACTGCAGCTGGAGTTAGTGCAAAAGATGTCCAGCCAAGTTGTTTCTAGGAAAAATGTGAAAGAAAAATGGTGATATGTTCTCCAGTTGTCAAAAATATGGCAGCATAAACCATTCTTTTGAAATTTTCTTTAATTTCTGATTTCTCTTCTCAATTCCAGAAAAGACCATTAATGTTCCTAAATACGTGTCTCAGCATTGTATATTCTTTTCCCTTCCTCACCAATGGTCTCTAAAATACGACTTATCAAGTATCAGGTAAAAGGTGAAAGCTGTGTCCTAATATATTAAAAAATCCCCATCTAATTGAAGAAGTCAGTTGTCTTGGGTGGATGACAGCAGGAAGTTATGATACTGTACTGATGTAATGAGAAACCTTGCTAATGAACTAATTAGCTGGCCTACACACTCTGTTTTGTCTCCCAGTGAAGTATCTGATAGAGACATTTGAAAATAAAAGTATCGTCATGGGACAGAAGAGCACCAATCCTCTGTTGCTTGCCAAGCTCCAGTTTAGCTGCAGAGTCTCACTTAGATTTTCTTTTTATTGTGCCACACATAAACAACCTTGATTTGTATTTTCTACCTTCAGTTTTTAGTTGCTTCTTGAAAGTCAATAAAATATAATAGTTATCAGGAAGGACAATAAACTAGAAAGTATCAGATATCTCAGTGAGAAACTTCAAATTAATTACTGTATTTCACATTCACGTTCTTCACAGGTGTGAGAACATTTTCCAGACCTAGAGTTGTGTAAGGGTTATCATTCACCAAACTTTTTAAAATACTTAAATGTAGGCTATGCTGAAGCTGAAGAAAAATATATTTTATTGTTATTAATGTAAATAATGCATGAACTAACCACTGTGACAGTAGCTCTGCATTAGCAAAATTTGAATACATATGAGTGGAATATATATTTACTTAAAGTACTTTTAAATAGTAGCTGACAGATTATGAAATGAGAGGTGCTACTCATAAATTGATATTCTCAGCACTAAAAAACTTCCAGTATATTTTGCTTCTGGAGAGGGTACACAGAAGCTAAATGGTCTCATGCATAAAGAAGGGTCTGCATTAGATTGAATTCAGAAAAGCGCAGTTGCTGCCTCTTCATGTGTGCTTCACTGCTAAATCTATTAAACACTCTGGCCCAAATGCAGCAGCTGTCATTTGGGATGGCTTTCTGTGGAAATGGACTTGAAGCAAGGACCTATGGATCTCAAGCATCTGTTTCAGTAGTTCCTCCAGAAGAAAGGAAGTAGATCTTCTCAAGTGCCAGAGGTGATCTTCCTATCTCATGTCTTCAGGGTCATTACAGTTTATGGCAATAGCAATGTGGAAGAAAAGATATGAAAGCAGAACAAGATTTTAGCCCAAGCCCACAACAAAATTCAATTCAGATCCAGCTGTCATAAATGAAGCCTTTTTTTGAGGTTGGGGTAAATCGCACATTCCTTTTGTTCCACTGCCAAGGCTTCACTGAGGATTTGAGGTGTAAAAGATCAATCTTCAGCCCAACTTCACTCCCGTTCCCATCCCAGCCTTCCCTGCTTTTGTGCTCTGGTACACCTGTGCCCAAGGATGTAGATTGACAGATATCTGTCATTTAACAGAGTTGGTGCTACTTTTGAACTACAATCCTTTGTGCAGCCAAAACACAACGAAACAATCATTCCAAATAGCAAAAAGGCAGAGTGGAAACTTGACTTTGTATTTCTGAAGTGTCAGAAGAGCTGCAGGATAATAAAGAGGCTCTTTGGAGAGGAAAGCATCTTTAAATTCATTGGTCCTTTTTCAGTCGAAGGAGCACAGGCTCAGCAGCAGCCACACTATCTCAGATGGGAGAAATCTGCCAATCAATCATTCAATAATAGTGAGTTCAGCACTAGCAGAACAGTTTGTCAGATCACTGCTAAAGCAAGTGGGGATTAAAAAAGTTAAAAGTAATATTGGGCTTGAGGGCTTTTTCCAGAGCCCACTGTTTCAAGAGAAAGACAGGTTTAAGCTGGCTTCAGGATAGTGATGATGTCATCTCTCATGTCAGACACGACTTTTGTATCTGATCTTTTTTATACTGTGCTTTTAAATGTTTTTTTTTTTCACTTTCTGGTAACATTCTGAAAGAGAAAAACCCAAGCACTATATAAGCAAGGAAGGAAAAAAGTAAGGAGTAGGAGTGTGATTCAAAGCAAAGAGGGCTACCATGTCATAATGGGATTTATTAACTGAGTTGAGTGATGCAAACAACCATTGGTGGTTTTCTCTTCCTTCCTAAATCCTTGACTAAGGAAATTAAGGCAGCTCAAATGATCTTCCCAGCCTTTACCTGAGCAAGGTGTAAAGTTTGAGGTGTAAAGTTATAGAACAGTATGAAACCCAAGCCACTGGAAACAGCACGACTGCTACTGCATGCCAATACTGCCAAGAACACAAGACATAATGCTAAAACAAAGCTATGTAAAATGAGGAAAATCCATTTGATGAGCTCTGTGGGGAGGTCAGAAAATCCAGGCAAAATTCCTACCAGGCAAATGGCTGTAAAAACTTGTGGCAGTTGGAGGGATGAGGATTGTTGCTACAGCCTTACTTAGAAATCCTCTTGTCTGTACAATATTTTAACAAAGAAAAGTGAACGAGATGACTTCTTAGCCAAGGATTTCTTTTGTACATTCACATCTGTGCATTGCAATCTTCTAAACATTTCAGTTTTTCTCGCCTTTCTAAATCTTCCAGGTTACAGTGTGGTTATGATATGACAGGCAAGATGTGATTATTGTATTTTTCCTCTATTGCCTTCTCTCAAAAAACCTATGAAATGAAACATTACATGGGTAAGCAATCTGCATGCTTGATAATTTCATTCTATAAATGGAAAAAGGAAAATAAAGCAGAGGAAATTGTGATTCATGGAATCTCTTTATTCTGCTGATCTTCTTATTCCTTGAATAGTTCTTCTCTCAGTTCAAGGAAAAAATCACTTCTCATTCTGTTTCTTCAAACATGTAGCTATATTACTGCCGGAGTGAGACATCACTTAGAAGCTGAGGATTTATCCAGCTCCCAAATCTAGTCTTGTGTACTGCTGTTAGTGTCTGAGCAATTCTCAAGGACTATACCTCCTCTTTTCACAATTATTTGAGAATTTTTTTCCTTATGTGCTTCTATTTAATCATCAGGGTTGCAGCAGAGAAGAGGAGCAGATGATGTGCTGGAGGGAGGGAGCTGGATTTGGTTGCCCAAAGAAGAATTGTGGAAATGTAGTAACCATGGACCCACCTTCAAGTTTTTCTCTTTGAAAATGGTTGCTATGGTAAGTTTTCAGCCAGGTATATCCAAGAATTACTACTAAGCTAGGAAACACTTCAGTAAATACCTTTCTATGAAAACTGTATTGATATTTATATTCTACCTTATGTTGACAATTTCATTCCCAATGCATACTCTTTCCCTTTAATTCTCTTTGTTCTGGTAATTATTCATTTATGTAGCCATATTTATAAGCAGTACTGTTTCTCTTGACACTTGTATCTCTGAGAACTGTTCCCTACTTCTGTTTGTCATACTATGAGCATTTTCAAATGAAGACATCTGAAGCTAGAAATCATCTAAACCAAGCTTCTGTGGCAGGTGAGAGTGTGGTGACAGGCCTTTGCCCACTTGTAAGCTCGTATTCATCAGCAAGGGCAAGATCTCACCCAGCTCAGTGTGTGAGTCAGGCACTGGAGGGCTCACGATTTCTCCTCAGAAGAGCTTTCTCTAGATACCATCCAAACACAAACATGTTCAGCAATAAAGTTAAGTTATGAGAGCCCTTGGGGCATCTTTTTGTCCTATGAGCCTCAGAACTATCTTTTCTGCCTCATTCTTAAGTAGAATAGGAAACCTTATTTCCTAGGAGCTGCTGGAAGCGTAGAGTCAGTGGGTTTTGGTCTGGGGTTATTCCTCCATCGATCACAGCTTCTCTGAGACAGGCTGAAGCTAGTCCTGTCAAGTAGTTCTGTGTGGAAAAGGCACTGTCCCCTCCTTGTATTTGCCCAGCCTTTTGTAGTGTCGAGTAGCCAGCTCATTGCTCATAAAACAGAACAAAACGACTTTAGCCTTTGCAATACAACAAGGATTGATCAGCGGGTGATGGAAAGCCACCTCTATGTTTTCTTGCACTGCAAGATGGAATATGCCTTACATTTATTCTCTTTCAAACCTGTTTAAATCTGCATATCTCTAAACAGCATTTATTCAGGTGTTTCATAAAACTATGGTTATTAAATTTAGGAAAAAAATTTCAAGCATTTCTATAAACAGGTGGAATGCTGATAGATACCTGGAGTACTTGACAATTTATGGATGTTTAAGGCAACTCAATTACATCATACACTGCAAAATGAACAGTACCCATAACCAAAATATTTATCATGAGAGCACTGAAATACTTTCCTGGTCTAGCAAATAATGGTGGATGTTGTTAATGACAAAGCATAGCTGGTTCTGAACCTTTCAAAGTGGCAGACCAAGCAGCTGCAATATTTCTTATTTTGGAGGATGATAAACAGAGCTGTGATATGAACTCTTCTCCTTCTGATGGAAAAGAATTTGTTTCTCTAAGGCTGCTGCCTCCAACACCTTAGTATGAAAAAAATAAAAAAGAAATGTTCTCAGTTAATCCTGAAGGCTTTCAAGATGAAAGTCAGCAAGATGAATGAGCAAAGAAAAACCAGCATAATATGTGAGCTTACTTTTTCCGTACTCCAAAATGGAAATTAATCCCTGCTCTGAGTATTGGGAGACGACCACGTAAAGGGTGAAAGAGAGGTTAGAAATGTGGGATTTTAAAATTTTATTTATATCTGAATTATTTGGATAGCCACTTTCTTAAGAGGAGAGTCATGGAAGGGGAACTGCTGGACTTTGTCCTGAACAAGTTTTTTTCAGATACGTGAAGTTCCCTGAAGAATCAGCAACAAATTCTGGAAAGCCTGAAGGCCCTCCCGGGGTGCCTCATGTTTGCTTTTACTGCTAGGCCTTGTAGTTCTCTTGTAAGCATCACCCCTGGGAGTAAGTAAAGCAGTACCAAAAAAAAAGAAAAAAGGAAAAAAGATGACTGTGAGGAAAAGATTCCTATGAATAAGAGGAGCAATGAGAGACCCAGAAGGCTGCTGTGATACATAGCCCAGAAGCCAGGGCGAAGGTCACTTTGCCACTGAACTATCTATGAGGACATAAGAGGGAAGTTAAGAAAAGACAGCTGAGAACCGGGAAACCCCGCAGGACATCTAGGAAATTGTATTAACGTATATAAAAAATGAAGTGTATGGAGAAACAATTGTCTGTATTATTGGGGTCTAACTTGGTCTTGAGCAAGGTTTCAAAGAAGGAAAAGGGATGGAAATTGGAGCTGAGAAAGCATCAGTGTTGGAGTACCCGGCTGTTGTTCTGGAAGTGGAAAGCAAACACTGGAAGGAAGGAAATCTTATCTAGACTGGAGATAGTCTGGAAGTATTTTAGAAGCCTAACCTTCAGAAACTTGGTGCGGGTCACAAATTGCTCTCCTTAGGACAAACTACTGGTACAGTTCTGCAAGGATGTGTTACCTGGGTTAGGAGGAAAATGACAAGATATAAATCTCTTGAAGACAACCATTAGAGATAATTGAGAAATGGATGATACAAGGAATGATGAACTCACAAGCTGATACTGAATTCACATTCATCTGTCTCATCAAGATCTATAATTATACAAAATTACAAATTAAGTGTACTTTCATTAGGCTCACACGTAAAAGGAAATGGCTTTTCTAATGATACAAGTAAATCTGCACTGGAGGCCCCTCAGTGCCAGAGCCAAATCTTTTCTGGCAGCTTAGAAGGGCCCCATTACCTTTTTAAGGTGAACTGGAAGAGTTGAACCCCACACTAAATTTGGAAGTACATTAAGCATAACTAATTACACTGAAACCTCCCCTCAGCCTATCTCCTGTTTTGTCTCTGTGCTGGGGCTCCTGTGTCTCATTTGTGAAGTAAATTAAGGCCACTGCTCTGGGACGAGCCGCTTGTTTCACCTCTTGAGCTTAGTCTTGTGTAAGAACACAGAAGATTAAAATTTAAATAAATAAATGGGCTTATTTTGTCCCTCTTTTTGAATAATAATATAATAATTCTCTGTGAAACACTTCTTCTCCTACCCACACAGTCTCATATTGCTTAGCCAAACAGTATAAAGTACCTTTGGAGAAGAGAAAAGAGAGAAACAAAAGTATTCTTCTGAGTTACCTGGGTTCTTTTCTTTGTGTGAAATGGGTGCAAGACCCTTACCTGGTTGCAAACCCTGAGGCCAAATCCACAAACTAACATTTAACACAGAACTAATTGCAGTCAGTTTGAGTTCCTGTTTGGTAGCTGCAGCCCGGTGGAACCAGACATTCTTAGTGGGAAGCCCTTTGGAACACCCTTACCTGGCTCGGACTGCTGTCTAGAGAGGCACCAGGGCTGAGCTCAGCTGGACTGGCACGGATGTGTTATCCTCATGTTGGACTGGGTGGAGCTAGGTAGCCTTCCAATCCTCTTTAAACAGTTTTCCTGGGATTTTAATGTAAATCAACGGCAACTTTAGGAAAACTTTTATGTTGCAGGAATAGACATTTGAATCCAAAGAAGTGACGAAGTTTACGAGGGCAACAACAACCTCAGGGCCTCGCCAGCCTGCCTTGCCAGAAGCATTGCCTCGTGTGTCCCCACAAAGTGCCGTCGCGGAGAGCTCTCCAGCAGGACAAGCCCTCCATGGACAGCTATCCAGAGGGACACAGCACTTCATGGAGAGATATCCAGCAGGACACAGCACTTCGTCTTCTGGCTGTATGAAAAGCATGAGGAAAACTGAGGAAAAAATGCCTGAGTAAGGTCAGTGGTGAGATTATTAAACAATTACTTAGGAAGATGGCAATTTAAGGGATTGTAATTTTGCCTCTGTCTTCATCAGAGTCAAGAACTCAACCAAGAAATCTGAGTCAGTTAAGTATAACTGTAGTCTAGAGTGAATTAAAATAATTATATTGAAATATAAACTATGTCAATGAGGTTACTGTAGATTTAAAAGAAACATAAAATCTGATAAAATATGTGAGTCTCATGTACAAGAGAAAGTTTAGCACTTCCTTAGATATTCCAACTGTAGGCTGCAATGGTGAATAAAAAGAACAAAAAAAAAAGGGGGATATTTATAAAGTCTTATGATCAGTATTTTCTGATTTCTTGACATCTTTTCACACCTTTAAAATATCCTAGTTTCCTATGGAATTTACCCTGAAATAAAACAAATATCATAGCTGCAGCATCCTTTACAGCACAGAGAGATCATAGGCAGGCAAGGGTCCCTAAAAGGTTACTGAAATCAAATATGTATCAGACATCTGTCTAATCCCATTAAAATAGAGCTTTAGAAAAGATGACTTTAAAATAATCCCTTTGGATCAATTTGCCAGTAAGTCCCCTTTTGCCACACCCTCCTCAGGTTGCATTACACAGCTCATTTTCTTCCTGTAATCCTACCAGCCTCCCGTGTACTGCAGATCAAACAAAATGGAGAATTAGGAAAGCAAGGAGATAAAACTAAATAGACAATTTGCAAATGTGTACTGAATCAGGGACGGTATATTGGTTCAAGCGAGGAAATATTAATTTTCCTTGCTTTTTAAATGGAGAGAAGCATTGTGAAGAAAAACAAAATTCAAGTAGGCAAAGGAAAAAGGGAGAAAAAGGAATGTGTCCACTTACTCCTCATTCAGAACATAAGAAATACTGTCAATATTTAAACCCTCTTTTTCTTATTGCTGGGAACAGAATCAGCAGCTGATCTGGAAAGAAAGCATTTCATTTTTCAGCTGAAACTCAAATTTTCCCCTTCCTAAGTGCCAAAGAAGGTCTGTGCAAATATGCTCAGCTCTCAGCAGAGTGCAGATAAACAGCAGGCACTTTCTTGTTTCTGTGTCCCGTATCTGAAAAAGCCATCATTTATTAATAGCTCTGTTGACAGTCACCTGGAGCCCCTTCGTTTCCCCAGATTGCCTTAAATCCAGATTTGTCAATGGTCCCTACAATTAGAGAACCAACTTTGGAGTCTAGCCTCTTTCTAAGAGTTCATGTTTAGGACTCACTTTTTTTTTTGCAGCTTTTCCCTAGCAGAATTTGTTTTCTTTTCCTTTCCAGAGAGACCTCATGTCATTTTCCCACCTGAGGAGAGGAAAGAACAGGCCATCTTATCAGCAGAGAGCATCATCTTCTTCTCAGGGCTGGAGCAGCAGGTGGTGGAGAAGGGTGCAGTGCTTTCCTCTTTTTGTGAGGGCCTGCAACTCTCCCTCTGCTCCCAGAGATTAGAGATGCTGGGTGGCAGAAAGAGAGAAAGGCCCATCTTCCTCCTTCTTTGGAAAATAAGAGAGAAATTGTGGGAGGGATTCTCCAGAACTTTTAAGGATTTAGGGGTGTAAATTTCATCAGATAAAGTGTATTCAAAGCTGTTACATTCTAAAAAAAAACCAGTTTAAATTTACTTCTAATTTCATAACATAGAAGAAGCTGCTGAATAATAGCTTTTGCACAGTTAGAAAACCTAAATAAAGGCTTCAATAGGCACATATGTTTTAATTTCTCACACTTTTATGTGGAAAATTTCCGGTACTTTTTTGGGAAAGGAATGTATCACAAACTTTCTTTTCACTTGTCCACCAGTGAGTTGGCCCCATATGGATATCTAGGGCAGATCAGTCTCAAAAGAATTTGACAACTTTTTCCTTTGCCTTTTTTCTATAACTGAACCATCTACAATATAACCAGTGGTTTTAGACATCTTTTCATCATACAAGAAAAATGGCTGCACAGTTTTATACCTACATGTGTTTATTTAAGTGCTGTCAAACTGTCCAGGGCTCTTTCCATACCTGTGTGATGGTTGGGATCACCACTTGGGTGACTGATTCTGCATTACTCAGTCTGCTTTTTGTTGTCTGGATATCATCACATTTATAAACAGAAATAGCATCCCAGATAGGAAAATATTATAGAAAAAGATATGTTAAGAAATTAATATCACCTTTCCGTATTGTGGTGTCCTCAGTGAGAAACTTCCTTCTATGTGTACACCCAATGGAATTTTCTGCTCAGTGTTTGGGTGTTGGGGTTACACGTGTTTAGATTCAACTGATTGCTGAAATGTGAATGTGCAAATGTTGGTTTTAAATGAACAGTTTTTCTTTGAAATCAAGCTCAGTCTTCCAAAAGGATTGTATTTTACTGACAATTAATTTTCACATAGTCTATATTGAACAACACTAAATGCAAAAAGAACTAAGTCCTGAAGATCCTAAATCAATGAGAAACTGATTTTTCAGGTCTTCTGCTGATTCATCCAACAGCTATTGAGATTTATATGGTATTGGAGAGAGACAAGAAAGAACATTGATCCATTTGTACATGCATGCATGAGACACCCCTGCCAACTGCAGTTAACTCCTTCACTCTGCCTTTTAAAGCCTTAGCCTCATTCATGGCAGTTCTCATCTGGTTAAATGCACCCACATCTATGGGTTTCAATCAAACTGAGCACCAGGCAAACTCCAGCCAACTAATACCACATTTCATTATCTCTTCTGGAACTGATGCTTTCCACCAAAGAGACTCTGCTCCCTTAGTCCATTCTTGCTACTGGCAGGAAGCAATACTTCCTCTGTTATCCAAAATCTTCATTGAACTCTGGAGTTTTATAATCCAATGTATCACCAGCACTGGTGCATTGAACTTAACATTATACATCTGCAAAGCATGGCTGGGTTATCTTACGTATTTAATTTCTTCTCTTTATCTCCATCTCCTTGTTGCCCTTTTTTTAGTTGTGCATTAAAATAAATCAATATCCTGTTTCACATGAACTATCACAAAATGCAAATAAACCGCAGGAAAATGATTCAGGGGGAGAATTAAGATGAGATAAACTCTCAGGTTATAATAACATCTTCTTTTTATCACAGTAGTTTGGGGATTTTTTTTTAAGAAAAAAGAAAAATCATGAACATTCCTGTGGCTGTGGGAAAACTTGCACTTGACTTGTCTGTGAGAATTTCCATGAGATTGTTCCTATCAGGCACATAAATTTCTATGGAGAAAGTTGTGTGGCTTCTGTCCTTTGCCACCAGCTTCTCGACTGCTTCCTAATTGTCATGTGATACCACAATTGTTTCTGTGACTATCCTTGATGATGGAAAAACTGGATACACTGGCTACTTTGCCCTGGTGCAAATAGAAGAACAAGGAACAATTCACCTACGCTCCTCCTTTGTGTTCACCACTGAAATGAAATGCTGACTGGGCACAGAACTGTCTTGGGCAGAGCTTTTTATTTCTGGTTTCCTCTGATACTGGACTTCTACAGTAAATCGAGAAGTCTTCTTCACACAGAAGACTGTATTGCAAAGGCATGCTGCTAAACCTTGCAGGATTTTAATTTCTGAATAAGCCCAGAGGCAACAGGCCTTGCTGAGAGAGGGTTCCTCATGTGTCCCTCTGGATGAACGGCACACCCAGCAGTGCCACCTGCTTACACTCAGGTGTTCAAACATTCCAGAAATGCAGATGCCTGGGTGACTGCCTTAAATCCTCAATATTGTGCTTATCGTGGTGATATGAGTACAGGGAGGAGTTATGGAGTTGTAATGTGCAATCAGTGATGCCACAAAGTCCGGTGATCAATGCTTCCACCCTCCCTAGGTTTTCCTTAAGAAAAAGCTGAATGAAGACATAAGAAACACGGTAGTATTATTTCAGGTGAAGCCAAGCATGTGCTTTCTGTGCTTATGGCAATTGCATTTGTCTCTAGAAATATGAAAGGCAGAAGTATTTAAATTAATATTTATGAAGAATTCTGAATTAAGTTTTTGCTTTCTGTCTCAATGCTTTGTTATCACATACAGCTAAAGCACAGTATATAAAGGTACATTGAGGAGGATTATCAAACCATGGGTTCTTGAGAATAATTTAGAAAATCTTTAGAGAAAATGTCAAGATACAGGAACTGAAGGATGGTGGCAGTTGGAAAACTAAAGACATTTTAGACTGTGGTTAAAAGGCAAGCCAAGAAATCAATCACAATTGTTAAAAGTTGCTGCAAGAAAGCACTGCATATGACAAAAGAAACGGCCCACTCAGAATACATCAAAGAAAAAAAACAAAACATGATCAAGACATCTTAGAGAGCATGTGATGTCCTCCAATTCTTATTCTACTGCAGAGTAGAAATAAAGAAATGAAAAATGGGGAGCATTTAGTTCACCTCAAGCATGTGCAAAAAACCTAGAAAATTAAAAAGTTAAATATGATTCATATAACAATTAGAGCTAAACAAATGACAAAATAAAGTTACATATCATAGTAATAAAATGCCTTTTGAGATGGCATGACCCTTAGGGATAAAATTGAAATGCTCTAAATATTTCACTGTTTTCAGAGCAGCCAGTAATGAAGAAAATCACTCCCATGAGAAAAAAATAAGGAAAAATAAATGGAAAAGAGAAAAGAGAAGGGAGAAACTAAATTTCGTCTTTCTTATGAAAGGCTTTTTATGTTTAGATGTATGTCTCAGCACAGTTAAAATTTCCCCTCTGTAGATCTGGCTACTTTTCTGCCAGATGGAGCACCATACTCCCTCAGCTGGATTTCTGCAGAGAAGTGACATCCAGTGACTTTCCCCCCTGTTTTCCATGAATTTGATCTGTGTAGGCAGCCCACCTGTTGCTGCTTTTCAGGAGCAGTCCCTCTTTTCACAGCTGAGGTTCCTCATCCCAGACAAATGCTCATAAATACATTGATATATCCCTTCCTTTGATACATCTGTCTGCTTTCCTATGGACTGACTGCCTTCTGCAATAGTTTTGCTCCTTTTAATTCCCTCTTTCCAAATGCAAGGCATTGTCCACGTGCCTTTCCAGGACTCTGTGCATTACGTATTCAAGCTTACACGGGCTGTTTAGAACGACATGATCGCTGCCATGTGCTGCAAGGATGAGAGTGGCAGAGCCATCTCCCAGTCATACATATTGATTTGCTTTATGAATTCTAAGGAGAATTTTAAGGAATTCAAGGGGGATCTCACAGAGCTAAGGTGATTAGAGGAGATGATGATGCAGACGTCAATTGAGAAGAATAAAAATGCAACACAAGCTGTAAAGAAATGAGTTCTGTGAAGGGAGTCCTGTCACAGTGAGTGACTCAGCAGAGGTGTCAGCTCCGTGCACTGAGGGGGATGGAGCAGGACCATCATGATTATTGACTATGTGCTTGTCTGTTCCAGTGAAGGATGCTCCTGTGAACAAAACTAATTCAACTCTAATGTTCTCCCCACAGAAAACCATATGGCAGCAGAGCTAGAGAGCCTTGAGGAATGATTACTGGATTAGTATAGGAAGGAACTTGTAGAAGGAAATTCCTTTGACATTGTCTCTAAAGTGTTTCAGAACATATTCTGTTTGCTTTAGTGAGAACTATGCATGTGAAGTGTTTTAGAAAACAGTTGTATATGTTGGTAAATATGGATTTATTATTATTGAAAATTATACCTATTTAGACAGCTGGATGAGTGGTCTCATTTAAGCTTCTGCATTTTAATCTTTCTTTCTTTACCGAAATCATTTATTGGGGAAAAACTTTACTAGAAGCAGTCTCACAGCCTACAAAGTCACTGGTACAGGGTGTTCAGGGATTTGATCTTTAGATGAAGATTACATATATTTCTTTCAATTTCAGGCAGACAATACTGAACTACAAAATTTCAGCCAGAAGTTTCTGCATGTCAGTTGACTATAACAGCTGTAAAGTTTTGACATTTACAAGAGATACTGACTAATAATAAAAAAAGATGATTTAATATAGATGATGGAGCACACAGCTGTATGTGTGGGTTTTGTACCCTAGTGCATTCAATGAACATTCAAATAAATCAACACATTTAAATCAACCCATCATAATCCATTATACTCCTTATCTCAAGACTTTAATAAGGCAAGCAGTGAAGTTTTTAAAAAACACTAGATACATATCTGAATAAGAACAAAGGGCAGCCTGGCTCTGTTGTGCTCAGATGACATTCTTTGTGTTTCTTAACTTGTAAAGTCTCTATGCACAGCAACTTAACAATATCTCCAGACAGGAATGAATGCCTTGATTCAAGTCGAGTTGAAATCAATGATAAAGTCAATGAAATCAGTGTAACTCCGGTGGAAATTCAGTCAGGTCCAAAATTATGCCAGACAAATGTTTCTGGAAAAACTGCTGGATTATGTCATCCTTATGCTGATTTACTTCACTCAAATCAAGCCCCACGTACTGAAAGGCACCTAGGGGGCGGTAGCTTTGATTCAATCAAACCTACTTGGACTAAAGGGGGGGAAAGTCTTTTCTAAGTTCAGGTTTCAATTAACCTCCCATGTGTTACCACACTGAGTCACCAGAAGAGTCATCTCTCTCGCAGTCATATTGACTCATTTATTTACAAACAATCTGTCCATCTTTCAATGGGATATGCTCATGTAAAAACAGGTTAGCATGGAAGAAAAGCAATTTTCAGATTATTTTTCCTTCATGAACTTAGACCAAAAGTTTTGTGCTTCAGCCCGTGTGAAAGATGATTCTATCAGGTCAGTAAGAGTACTTTCAGGTTGAAAGTGTCGCAGCTTTACTTTTTGTATTGTGTTCCATTTATTTAAAGTAACAAATGCCTAAGACATTAAATGGTACAGTGTACAGTGCATAGTTGAGAGCACTTCTTTGTGCAGCAGTGGGATGCAAGACAAGATCTCCCTGCTTTGAATGAAGCTCCAGTAGTGTCTCTGAAAGGAAAACAAAGAAAACCAAAAAAAGGGAAGCAAGACTAGAATCATAATGCTATACTTTTCCAATTTCTTGTTCCTTCAAAATTAGCAGAAGCCAGAGTAAATGATCAGCATATTAGAATTACGTCTTTGTTCTGTTACAACCCACTAGGATAATGAAAGAAAGCACCCTAGTTGGGTAGATATTCCCACACTGGCTTTGTAGACTGAAAGTGATTTGTTGTTGTTGTTTTATGACATTACAGAGTGTAATGGTTTGAGTTTCAATGGAGATTCTGGAGAAGGAACCTAAAAGTTCCCAGGAGAGTGGTTACATCTATGCCAGCAGTAATTCAGTTTCAGAGGAGTGGGTTGGTAAACTGAAACAACTCATGCAGAGTTGTTATCTACTGATATTATGTATGTCTTGGGGGGGGTTATACTAGGTGAGAGACAATCTGGTCCTTGGGGATAAATGCCTCTAGGATTTGTGGTTTGAAGCTTTGTGCAAGAAAGAAGCATTAGGGAAGGTAGTGAGAGAGCCATGGTGAGGTGACAGGGCCTCTTGGACTGCGTGACTCGTGGCATGGAGCCACACGTGGGTCTCCTCCAGAACGAATCTATTCTGGGAGCATCAAGTCGGTCTGAGAACTGAACCAAAGGCCTGTCAGGGGATACAATTTGCAGTTGCCCCATTGGTCTTCGGCAAGCCACTTCTTTGAACACAGCCAGGCATCCCCCCATTCTGTCTTCGGACACTGTAGGGATTTGTAATTTTGGATAAATAATGGGATAATAGGGCATCTTGATGCAAATTAGTTTTGAGCATCTCTGCAGAACAATGACAAAAGGGAAAAAATTAAAGCAACTCAGTGGGAAATTACAGGGAATCTGTCTAGAAATGTCACTAAGGGGTTTCTCATTAGTAAATAGAACTGGAGTTACCAGTGAGCTAACTGAAAGAGCCAGCCCTAAAATTCCCTGCATGTCACACCTCAAAGCAATGAGAACAGTAATGCTCTCAGTAGCTCTGTGTTCCAGTTCTTGATTTTTATCTCATTTACCCCATGGAGCAGCATGGGACTGAGTTGTAGGAATCCTTATTTCCACCAGCATTAGGAAGATCAAGACCTTGTTTGCAAATGAGGGAAATCTGACATTTGGAGCTCTGCAAAGAGCAGTCAGTTGACTTGTGCTTTCTGTCAGCTTTTATATATGCACCTAATGAATGGTGGAAAATGATTACAGTGGGGGCATGGAAGTAAGCATGGGTGCTATAGCAATAAATTAGAGCTGATATAAATCAGTGGCATTTTATTGACTTCAGTTCTGCTGGTCTGATTTAAATCAAAAATGAATTTGGCCCTAGGGCCTTGCAGAGAAATCTCTGGGACTGAATCCTGCTGTCTTGGCTCAGGCAATTTTTGCCTAAATTTCAGTGAGAGTCATGGTTGAACAAGGATCTTGGGATTCTGCTGTCACATAACACAGAAACAGCTCTCTCATCAGCAGCTCATTTAGACTTGAAATGTATCTAAATGTTTTATGGAAATTATAAGCTTTGAAATTGTTCCCATTGTGTTTTTAATGCTAAGGCACTTCCACTCTTCATATGTTCAGAAATGTAAGTCACATTCTCCAGTTAAAAAAACTCAGAAGCAAATATAAAAAAACCTCCAAACAAAATAAATTTTTTTGTGTGTGTTATCTAAAATGTAGAAGTTGCATATTGAATAGAAACAAGTAAAATATCAGTGGATTCATAGGCACGCAGCACTGTAGGTGGGGAAGCCACATAATATGAGGTTTCTTCATTTTCCTTTCTTGTTGCTTTTCTTTTGGTGTTTTCAGTGCAGACCCATCAACTTTACAGGAGTGTCAGACTGAACAGAACCACATGTTAAGATAATTACTAATTGTGGAAAAAGGAAAAAGGCACGGAAACAACATGAATTTTTTAAGAGACCTGGTTGTCTCCGGGTTTTGTCCTTCCCAAGGAAAAGTAATTGCATTGCTTTTGAAATCACAAACTAAGGCCTGAGTACAATTCCATATTGCAGTAAGTGCTAAAGCAGATCTACATTTTTATAATCTCCTGCCTCATTTTCAGCAGGCCACTCATGTCTGTGTGTAAGGGAAGGATGGCAGAAGGAGGAGCAGAAGGCATAACACCGCTTGCCTTGCTCTGAGATGACAGCATCCATAGCCCCACATCCAGCGTGGGAACACGGCTTTACCAGCATGGCAACAACTGCCGAGTCTCAGAGGATACTGAGCACAGAAGCTGCCCTCACACCTGGGCCTTGCAGGGCTGCACTCCCCCAGCCTTAATTAGGCTCAGCTGCAAGCCCCAATCAAGCCTAATGAGGACACAAGGTGGGAGGGCAGGAGGGACATAAACGCCTGAGCTGCGGGGCAGTTGGGGCTGCTCTGTTGGGGTCTGTGCTCTGTTGCAATGAAGATTACTTTTCCCTCCATCGAGCAGAAAAGGTATTTTCTCTTTTGGTCTATGAAATATGTGAATGTGAGTAAGCGTTTTTGAGGGTGGTGGGTTTGGGTTGTTTTTGTCTGTTTTTCATGTAGTTTGCTCAGAACAGACATACTGTTCAGGTTAAATAGGAATGAAATTTCCTGTTGTTTTACTCTTTGGGGGAGTGGAGAGAGAGAAAAAAGATGACCACTGCAAGTAAATTGCCAATGTAATATAATTCCCAAATAAGCATTTTACTTTGTCTGGGGAGAATGAGATTGTGTTAAAAAATAAATTTGTATGAATTTAATAACAAAAATTCTTATTTCTCTAAGAGAAAAGGAAAGACTTTATTTTCAGGCTGTTGCCTTGATTGTTTTTTTTTCCCTTGCTGTTTTGATCTGTTGAAATTGCTTGACCAGTTATTGTAGGCTCACAAATGGATTCAGACAAGTGCATGTGAGGGGTCTTTTTAATGCGAAGAAAGTAGTCTCCTGTGATATTTTCCTATTTCTCCACATATGAAAAAGATCTGGTTTTGATCTTTGATGGATTAAGGGGCTCTGGAGAGGTCTGAGTGTCCTGTTTCCACTGAAGCCATGAGATAATGCCCTGAGAGCAGGTAGCATTTCCTAGGGTTAGGATGCCAGCTCATGCTGGAACCCTTGTAAGCATTTTAGCTGCTCCCAACAATTGCACAGCTCTGAAATGTCTGTCCCACTCAGGAGAGAGCTGCTTGCACATGTGTCAGCAAACTTGTCTTTTTCTTTTATTAAAATATCTGTAGGTAGTGCTTTTTTTTGCAGCAGATAACTTTGTAGTTTGGTTTAGGGTTGAGCAGCTCAAGAAAAGGGTGAAAATATTTAAGCCTTATTTCTTAAAGGCACTGTGAAGGGGTATCCCTAAGTCAGAAACCTGGCCTTGTAATGAGTGACTATGTGCTGTCCCCAGGCTAGTCCTTCCTGGGAAAATTTGTGTATCACTTGAAGTGTGACCATTCAAACTTTGCTAGAATGAGAAAACTCCCATTTAATTTATTTTAAATATGTTAGAAAACCATGAAGACTGTCATGCAATTCCCCCTGGGCCTAAGCACGAGCTCAGCCATGCCCATGTTGCTCAGATTCCTTGTTTCCAGAGCAACCCCTTTCTGCTCCCCTCCCTCAGCACAGATTACTCATTTTCCTCACCTCTTGGGCTGTTGCTCATATTCCCTGATCTGGCTTGGCACCAAGGCTGGAGCAAGCAAAGCCAGGTCCTCTTTGCTTACTGCGTTTTTCAGGAAAGCGCATATCAACCAAAGACCAGTGTAAAGCTTGAAGCAACTCACTTTAAAGCAGTGGTTGGCATATCCTGATCAGGAACTTGGTCTCTGCTGCTTGTTTGCTGCACAGCCATCCCAGGTGTGCCAAATGCAAACTGCAGGGGGGTCAGGGCGGTGCAGAGAGTGTCGGAGCTGCCGGTGAGCACCGTGAGGAGAGGCAGCGATGCCAAGGATGGGGGCAGCAGTTGCCTGTCATGCCTCGGTCTCCAGCACATTCCACAACCTGTGCTTTGTGTCACATTCATTCCCTGCACCTGCCGATTCTGTAAAGCACAAACTTTGCCCAGGGAGAGCTTCAGATGGTTTGTTGCTGTGTTTAGAAAAATAAGTTGCATTATTTTTTTCATTGTGAGGTTGTAAAAATAAGAAATAATTCATGGAGGTTGGAAAGTAACTATTGAAGTCAGAAATAAATGTATGTTTTCTTCAATTCCATTGGAGCACTTTTGTATAATATCCTTGGAGTTCCAAAGAGAAGGTGTCCTTTATCTGCTGGATAAAGCTATCCTTGGCTATTACCATTTACTTAGCCCTCAAGTAAAAAAATGTTGAAGAAGAAATGAGCAGAAGTCAATGACATTTATCAGAGCGGAATGATTAATCCTGAATTATGTGGCTTAGGCATGGATATACAAGATCAATGTTTCAACTGGGGAAGAGGAGAAAGGCTAACCTTGTTTAATCTGCACAGGAGAAGCAGTGGGACATACTGTTGAGGGATATTTTGGCCACATAGGGTAAAGCAGCATTGGGAGAAAAGGGTGAAAGCAAAAGAGGATTCTAAAACTAACTGGTAGAACAAAGGGCTTACACCTGGAAAGAAATATCATGTGATAGTGGTCTTCCTTGTTTCTTTAAACTTTGAAACAAATTGATTTAGCTCCTGCACTGTCTGGGTGAAGGTGGGATGTTGTGCATAGGATCTCAGCCCAATTTTTGCAGATGAGGTGGGTGCACATTTCCAAGTATATGGGTGATTGACTGTCGCAAACTTCAGACTCTGCTGAGGCTGATGCCTGGGATGCCGAGAGATGTTAATTTCCTTGACATTCCACAGAAACCTTTGGAGTGGACATTGCTCCTGATTCATAGCCAAATACCTCCATTGTGAGGATATATAATATTCATCAATACTAAGGAGTTAGAACACTTACTTAAAACCCCAGCTGTGAGCTGGGAAGAAGCTTCTAATGTCAGTGTGGGTAGTTAGCAAAGTGCTGTTGGGATTTGGGTATTTTAAGCTTTAGTACACAAGGGCCCTTTAGTGTTCTTTGAACCACTCTTTCCACGTACTGCAAGGGAAAGCATGCAATGATTTGTGGGCATCATATCACTCTCATGAAGAATAATCAAATGTTTGTAGTGACAGGAATAATGAGGGGCTGTTTTTGATGAAAAACGTGTCCCTGCTCTGAGGGCAGAACTCTCCTGACACCCTCCAGCTCCCTGGGATGGAAAGGTGGGGTAAAGCCATAGGGCACTGCAGGTTGGTGAGAAATGTATGGCAGCCCACACAAGATAGGAGGATGTTCTGGATTGCAATGGGATGGGAAATATCTAATTGCAGGCAAGCACAGATGATACGGAGATGCACTTCCAAAATGTGGAGGTCAGCATGAGACACCAAATCAATGTCTCTTAGCTGGGTGGATTAAATAGCTTAAAGACAGGGTCTAACATTGAAGTGACAGCAAGGAAGGCAACATCCTTCCCTTGGCATCCAGAATCTAGTCTGAGGTCCCAGCCATGTTCAGAGCATGCTCCAAGCACAAGGATCATGTCGGTGCTGGTGACAGCAGCCACCTGGCTGTAGGAAGGTGATACAGGAACACCAGGTTGCCAGTGCTTTTGATTGTATCATTGGCTTGATTCTTCTTGATAGGTCAGGTCTGCTTTTTGTAAGGGCCGTAATCCTATGTTAAGGTGGAAATTTTTTTTTCCTGCAGTTGAACTGTTGCCAGATGTGTGTGGCACTTCACATTTAGAGCTGTAAAGGACTTCACTTAGAGGCATGTCACTGCCATGGTATTGTTAATTTAGTTGTTAATAACACATGAGACCATCCATCTGAGCTTAGGCAAATTTGATTCAGCAACTGGACTGTTTTATATTGGCATTAGGTTCTGAAGATCTCTGAGGGGTTTTGAATGATTTTGTATTTATCAAAGCCATGATTTATTCTACAAACCTTCCTGTAAATGTCTGTTTTCTGGGAGTCATGAGTTCTGAAAAATGAAGAGTTAAAAAATCTGCATTTATCACTTGGCATTTTTGACAGTTCAAAAAGCTCTGAAAGATCTAGAAATTTTCCTCAGTTTCAGTTCCAAGCAGCCTCAGACTTCCAAGACCTCAGACCATAGCTTTTAATGGAAACACTGAGAAATCCCTCTGCTTTATGCTCAAAACCACAAACACATAGAATATTTTAAATATTGTTACTTTAGGCTTACTTATCAATATGAGGAAGCAAATAAGAAATTACCATGAGAAATATCTCTGAAAGATCAGTCTATCTCCTTTTAGCAAGCCACAGTTTAAGTCAGTGTTTACCAGGCTGCCTGCAGCTGAAGTGTGCCACTGCTGTTGTATGGGGGAAGAAATGAAGCAAAAAAAAAAAAAAAACCACAAAAAAGACCTGTGCAGGGTTTTAACATTCTTTTCAGTGTAGTTGGTTTGTTAATTTGAAAGTTGGTGGGAGAAGCTGTGATAGTTTTGTCTTGTTGCAGTAATGCTCCTTGTATTTTTTTTAATTTCAGCTGAAGTGAAAAACTCAAAGCAAGCTAAAATTTAAAGAAAGCACCACTTTTAAACTGTATTTAGTGATTAGTACTAATAAAGATAATTGTGAAAATAAGAGATATTGATGCTAATGTTTGAGCCTTTGTTCAACATGCTTCAAGAGACTAAATTTTCTGCTTAAATTGATAACAGAAGAGTTACAGTAATTAAATAATAGTATTTAGAAATTAAGCTGAAGATATTTCATGGATTTAGCTGGTTTAAAGTTAATGCTATTTGAATATGGTTATTGTTTTCTTAATTGTAATTTCTACTGCTTTGTAAGCTAAGACATCTAAATACATCCTTTTGCATCACAGCTCTGTGTTTTAAACCCTCTCCCTTATTCTTCATAAGATTTAAACAGTAGGAGCTTAATCCGCTGTTTTTCTGCTTTTTGCACCAGCTGAAAGGCACAGATCAGTGATACAAAGCATCACGGAAACCCCATCAGTCTTCTCTGTGGACTTTGTATCCTCTGCAGAGCCTCATGGTCCGAGGAGAGGCAAGGAATAATCATATATAGCAGCTTGTGGGAGCTTCCCCTGAGCTGGGCAGGGACAGGTTCTCAAAAGGTGATTGTTTTCACAGCAGGATGCTGGGCTGTTTCCAGATTTACAGGTTAAGGGATGTCTGGGATGGGTGTTAGCATCTGTGTTATCTCCTGTGTCCAACTGGACCTCCTGGAGCCTGGGATATCCCATACCTGCTCCACAACATGCACCTTGCCACAGGTATCCCTGCCAAGGCCTTGCAGGTTCCTACAGCACAGCAAAGGGTTCTTCAGCCCCTCCTTGTTCCTCACAACAGCACACCATCCACCTTCCAGCTGGCTCTGTGCAGCAGATGAGTTCCCTGGCTTGTTATTCTCAGAGATTTTCTCCCAGATGTGAGCAATCCCAAATGTAAGATTTGACCCTTAATGTTCCATCTTCACTGTTTTTTACCTCTTTGGATGTGGTGTTAAAACATTAGTCTATTTTGGGGACTTGTGAGAAATGTGTAAAAGTAAGTTTGGTAATTTAATTTGTATTTTCACGGCCTGGTGAGTTGGTTATAGTGAGAATGGAAGCAGATAAGATTGTTAGTGCAGAGAGTGACTTCAGCTATTCCAGAGCTAAGTCAGCTCTTTCATGTTGCCAGTGGGAGGTTACATTTAAAACTCATGAAGATAACCCTGAACAGACTAGATTAGTTCTGATGTGTTATTCCAGCCTTTACCCATTATACAAGCAGCAGATGGTTCATCATGTTATATTTTATTGACCTACAGGAAGTGATAGAAGAGGTGTTTTTGTCACTCCTACTTGCTACAAAGCCTACAAAAGTTGCTTTTAAGCTGTTAACCAGTGACTTTAAATTGGATATGTGTCTTGTTTAATGAGCAGAGGAAAAGAGTAAAAAAAAAAATAAATAAATCAATGAAAGTAGGGTTTGTAAATATATTATCTGAATCCCCTGGGCTTATTAGGTAGGATAGTCTTGTAGACAGCAAGATCCATATGGAAATCCTTGAGGTAATTTCATGCAGTGTTGTTCCACACTTGTAATTCCTTGGCTGTGCAGATGATTTCCTATCTGACCAGACTAAGTAAATCGGGTGAGTCACCCATTAAGAGGATTAAATGCTTCTGGCTAGAAGAAAGCAGAGACCAAGCTTTCATGTGTGGCATGGAATCGAGCTAGTATGATAAAAGGAATGCAAAAAACAATCTAATTTTCATTTCTGACATGCTTAGATAACAGAAGAATTTGTAGCTGCTCTATTTTAAATGGGAGACATAAATGGCTTACAAAGGACCATTCAGGGGTAAAGCAAGTTTAGAATATAAACTAGATGCCTAAAAGCAACCTTTGTAACTTTTCTGAGAGTTATTCTCCTGAAACTAATGTAGTCTGCAGCTGTCAGTCTCTGAATGTTTTAGAGTCTTAAAAAGTAATGTCAAAAATCTGCAGTTTGACAAAATTCTGACCTTAGGGCATAGGAAGTCCAACTTTTGAACTTGTACAGGGAAGTGGTTCTTTCTGAGCCAAATTTGGACAAATGGAGACTGGGAAATGTGGCTGCAGTTCCTGGAAGCATAGACAAAAACCTATCAGATGTGCAAGTGGCATAGTTCAGTAAAATCTACAGATCTGCCATAAAGCTGGAAAGAATTTATAGACATATTAATTTCAATCAGCAGGGCATGGGTGGCATTTACATAGGAAGGACTGAGGCTGCAGGGATGAACAGATAGAAAAGTGGACTCTAAAAACTGGTAGCAATCCTGATTCATATTCAGCTTTGACCCGTTTGGATGCCCTGAACCTTCAGTGGGAAGGTGCATCTATTTAATTTAAATAGTTTCTGAATAATGAAGACTTATAGGGGTGGCTCTCCTTGTCAAATTGCTTGACAGGTTGTATGCCCAAGGAAAATTTTGGAAAGCAAAGAGCTCTGAGGTATTTAATTTTCTTGGAGTATGTTTTGAGAGCTTATCTTGTAGCCAATGGCTATCCAACTTTACTGTTCCTCCATGTGTTCCTTGAATGGGCCACCACTGTGCTTCATGCTCCAAATCTGATAGTTTACAGGAGGATTGCTCATGACTTGTGCTTTCTTAGTGTACTAAATGAGCAGGCGCTCCCATTCCACACAGAGAAAAAAGACAGCACACTTCAACCCAGAACAGACAGTTGATTTCAAAAGGCCTCTTGAATTATAGTTGGTATTCTAGGGCAAGATGCCTTAAAAGCAGGCCAAATGTAGTTTGAGGCCAAGGCAACTATGGGCCCCTTGGAGTTTAATCATTTCTACTGTAAAGAGGCACAGTGGCTTCCTGATAAAATAATGCTCAGCAAGTTTTGACTGGCGTTCAGTGCATTTTTCAACTGTGAAATTTTTTGTCAGCTACATAACAGCTTTCATTGACTGAGCAGAGAAGTCCAGCCCAGCCAAAGACAAGAGAATGAAGCACAAAATAATTGACTCAGAGTAATGCCCATGTCTTGTGAAAGCCTGCTGTAGTAAAGAGTAGAACAAATCTTCTTAAACATTTTTTTCTGTGTAAGTATATTTTGAGTTGCTGATGAAACGAAGACAAACAGCAATAAATCAGGGACTCAATGAAACGTGCATTTGAACTAATTTTCTCATGCATCTCAGCAGCTTTACTAAAACAGTTGGGTGTTGGCATCTATCTCTTTCATCCAACAAAGCTTTGCCTTCTAAATGCAAAATAGTTTTTTTTCTTTTTGTAAACTGAATATAGTCACTCAACTTCAAGATTTTTCTCTAGCAAATCAAGTTGGTCTATCTTGTTAGTCATCCATGAAGCTTGGTGAAGGCTTGGATAGGGAACAGAATGAAGCCTTCCTCTGCTGTTGCAGTACCTTTGTGCTACCCTTTGCCTAGAGAAGTTGTGGATACCCCATCCCTGGAAGTGTCCAAGGCCAGGTTGTAGAGGACAGATTTAGGGAGCAACTTGATCTACTGAGTGGCAAATAACTGAACAAAATGATAGAAATTTGTTGGTGAGAGACCAACCTGCAGTTTCTTGTGGAAGATGCGTGTTAGGAAATCCAGCCTGCTGGGGCCGTGTCTCCTCATACACTGCAGCCACATCCCAGTGTCCTTGAAGTGGATACCCACCTTGCACTTAACTCCCTGTTCCATCTTCCTTGGCTGCAGGAATGGGGGTGATGCCCCATCCACTGGTGTCTGAGCACTACTGCTTTGTGTGCTGGGAGTTACTCCGAGCCTGACTGGGGTCAATATAAGAATGAGGAGATTCCAGCTCAGGAATTGTCTGTAAATGTGTTAGCTCTGTAGCATGCTTGGACTTGAAATGTGATAGTGGGGAGAAAAATAACTCTAATTTACTCACTGAAGGTCAGAAAGGGAGAGCAAAGAGTGAAAAATAGCAGAGCGGTGGCTATAGGAGGTGCTTTATCTGATATTCTTACAGAAAAGCCCTGCAGAGCTGTGGGTATGCTGAGTTCAAACCAGTAATTTTCACAAACCTGTGAAGCTGTGTGATGTCTCCCTGCACTCACAAGCAGTGCCTTGAAGCCTGAGAGCTCAGGGCCTGGCTGGCTGGTGCCAGGCTCCCTCCAAACTGTCCTGCTTCATCTTCCCTGCTCAGCAGGCAGGTCTCAGCCCCCTTATTCACTGAAAGACAGCTTGGGACAAACCATGATAATTTTCTATATGAGCTTTGCTATGAGCAACTTGTGCATGTCATGAAACTATGCCCAAGTATTTGCATTGCCCAAGTATTTTTCCTCAATTGTAAGCATGTAGTCATGTTGAGAGCACATTTCCTATTTGAGAGCTGGATATGCACATGAGTGGTTTGGCAAATGTTTTCTGAATAATGAACCAACAGTTGAGAAACCCACTGTACACTGGCCAAACACACAGAGGACAGGTATGGGAGCTGTGTTACATTTTACAGATTGTTCAACTGGATCCAGTATACTTTCTTTCCTTCTCTTGAGGCGAGACCAGGGAATGTGTTCTACAGTACATTTCTATTTGATTTCTTCCCCACTGAATGGGGTTTACATTTGAAAATTATCTGCTGGAGATAAACTTTGTGAAAATGGCCTCTGCCCTTATGTCAACCTGCTGTTATTTTTTTCTCTCCTTTTGGTATCCCACTTTTTTTCCCCCCCCAGCCTTCAAAGAGTAGAATAGCATTTCCAAATTCCCAACCTACAACTCATTACCCTAGGAGCATCTTGCAGCCAGAGCTCTGTCAGGTGAGGGATTGAGGGGAATTCCCACAGCTGTTGGAGCATAACAGACAGAAAAGCTGCTGTGCTGTTATTTTAAGCAGCTGTGTCTTCACTAAAGTTAATAGACCTGTGCAGGATCAACTTCAGTGAATATGTGGTTTCTTCACTCTACTATTGCTAGAAAATGTTATTCTTCTTTCTTTTTGAATTAGTGGGTTTAAATCCTTTACTTCTGGAGAAGTGAGGGCTGAAGAAGTAGAGAATAGTGCACCATGAATGTTGTCAGAATTAGGATTTGCACACCTTGGTGCTGGACACTCAATGGCAGTGAGCTGTGTCTCCAGCCAGCTGCTGGCAGAGCCCTTAGAGCCCATGCAGGACACAGTCCAGAGCTCAGATAATTCAGCATCATTTGCTCTTTCATATCCATTTGCTGGTATCTCTGCACCCAACAGTGAGAGCTAAACCTCAAATGAGCTGCTGTCATAAACGTGGCTGTATGGGTAGTTTCTTGTTCTGTGCTTGTTCCCTCTGGGCGTCCTTGGGGATTCTCCTTTTCCTCTGCTGCAGTTGAAGCCAGCATCCAGGGAGTATGTAGCGTTGCCTGTGTTGTGGTTGCTGCCCTGTGCTCCCAGTGAGGATGGCGTGGGCTGGCTCTGCCTGGCACAAGCTGTGACTGCTGGATGTGACATGGTCTGACTCCTCACCTTGTACCTGCCAGGGGCTGCCAGGCCCCTCTGCCAGCCCTGTGCTTTCACAGCCCTCGACTGCAAGCCAAAGGGCCTGTGGGACCAGTGTTGGCCTATTTGCCAGGTGGCACTTGAAGCAGAGTGTGTGGCAGTGCTGCAGTGAAATTACAGGACCAGCAGAGCTGTGCCCATCCCCTGCCCTGGCTTTGGAAGAGAAGACAAAGCAGCTGCCTTTGCCTCGGCAGCTGGAAACAACAGACCCACCCCAAGCTCCTTCAAGAAGTGATAACACTTTACTTCCCCTCTCACCTTCCCCTCAGGTGCCCGAGGCTGTCACCATTCTGAGATATTTTAATTAGACACTTCTTGTGTTTATTCTCTGGGTATTTTCTCTGGGTTTGTTTTTTTTTTTTGGTGTGGCTTTCTCAACATGATTTTGAAATTATATCTTGAGGTGCTTCAATATTGAATGCTTTCCTCACAGCAAACCTTGGCAAGGCACAGGCACAAACATAGACATTTTCTATTTTGATGTTGTGTGCAGTAAGTGATATTTATGCTTCCTCATTGCTTATTTTTATCCACTTACCCATTTTCCTCCTCTGTTGCTACATTGCAGCTTTTCTAACCCTTTTTCCTTTCTGTAGCAAAAAGGACATGCAGACGAAGAGATCTTTTTCAGCTTTTGGAAAGTTAACATTTTTCAGTGGTCCTTTTCAAAAGTGAGATTGCTAAAGGTAAAAAAAAAGACAGAAAAAACCAGGAATGATTCTATTACATACAGTGAAAACGTTAAAGTTTAGCTTTTTAAGCTGTCTGCTGCGGGATTTTCTGGTGAATAAGTGGGGGCGGTATTAAAAAAAACTATTGAAAAAATGAGCATGTGCTGTTAAAGACACAACTGAGAATTCAGTTCTCCCCAGAACCATCATTTGGATGATTAGCAAGGAGACAGTTTCAGTATTCTCAGGAGTAACATACAGGTGGTCAGGCAGAATTTGGCTTATAATGATAGCTGCTTCTGGAAGTTATTACACTCTATTCCTATTCAGTAGATTGCATGAGTGTAGTTTGAGGCCAGAGGTTACTAAGAATCAGGAGCAATCAAAAGACTGGTATTTTTGTTTTCCAGAGCTGGATTTTTACCTTGTGTGGGTGTTAGTTTCTCACTTTGTTGGATAAGAGACATTTTATTGTTTGCTGCGTCATTCAGTAGCAGAAGGTCTGAGCCAAATGTGTCCAGCACACATTTTCCACTCGGGAACAGGGGGTTTCCGAAGGGAATCCCAGAGGATTTCTTGGGCTCTCCCAAAAACTCTGAATACCTGTGACAAGGAAAACTTACGTTCATGGTGAAAGTTGTGATGTTTGGCTTTGTAGGAAATGGTGAGGTTGCTAAGGGTTGGTTTCCTCCTCCAGAGGCAGGGCAGGGATGACGTGGAGCTCGTAACACCCTAGGATTTTTACATCCCATTACCCCAGCACACAGGTTTGTACCTGTGTCTCCATCTGCTCCCCACTAGAGACCAGGCTGGCTGGGTGAAACAACGCAGCATTTTAATTTCTTGCTGTAGGGCTTGAGAAATTCATGACCAGTTCCTGATGCTTATTTATATTTGGATGTAAACACTATATCAAATGTGCTTTTATTGCCATTTGCTCGATTAAAAAGGTAAAAATACATAATCTAAATGTAAATTTGTCAGTGAATAAAAGGGGGCCACAAAAAAATAGCTAGGAAGTTATCGGTCTTGCTGAACATGAAATACTATGGAAAAATATCATAAATGCATACAGAAGGAGAAATGGAAGAAAATACATTTATTTGGAAAAAAGATTGCAAAGAAGGAGACAACTGTACTCCATTATGTCAGAACATAATACAATAAGCTCTCTTGATTCTTCAGGGAAGTCTTTCAAGGAAATTTTCTGTAGCTTTTAAAACAGTAAACAATAAGAAACCAAGAATGAAACATGGATTATTCGTCTCAGTACTGTCTGCAGCATTAGGCTTTCTCAAAACCCTTGTCAGTAGAAGTTCTTGGCCATTATGTTAGGAAAAAGAAAAGTGTATTTGCCATTAAGATCATCTTCAGAAGAGCTGAGCAAGGCAATAGGAAGATAGTTGAAAGAACAGGTAGCTTTTCAGCAGCATAGAGCATTCCAGCATGCTGCTTCTAAGAGTCTGCTGTGCAGCCCAGTGAGTTATCTAAATGTAACTTCATTCAGAACTTTAAAAGGAAGCCAGCAAAAGCTTTCTGTGTTAAAGCTGTGTCCTTTGCTGTGCTTTCACAGGCTTGATGGAGCTGCAGGGTAATGCACTGTCTGCTCACCTTCATGTGCTTGAGACCCTGGGTAATTGCTGGGGAACAGGTCCCCCTTGGTCCCAAAGGGAACCACTGAACAAGCACAACTAATGAAACTGCTTTCTTCTTGACTTGTGTTACTTGGGTCAATTCATTTTTAAACTCAGTTATAGATGGAGTGTTTTGCTGACTCTGCATATACCAAAATGATTTCTCTGCCTTTTTTTTTTTTTTTTTCCCCTGGAGCCTTTCCCCTCTTCCTCACACTGAGCATTTGGCAGAATTCACCTGCAGAAAACAGCTGCATTGGCCATCATCTTGGTTTTTTTAAGCTGTCAACCTTTGTTCTCTAAATCCCTATTTTTGTAACACTCCCAGGAAATTTCTGATCATTGAGAGGCAGGAAATTTGGGCATTGTTCATGTAGCATTATTGTGTGGTTCCTGTACCATCAACCCCTTGCCTTTTCCTTGCTCCTGCATGGATAGCAAGTGGGTTCAGTAGTCATTTGAGGACTTGCAGTTGGGTGTAGCCTTGAGTGTCCTGTGTGCTAGGTGAGCTGCATCTCAGAAATAAACCCAGAGAACCTGTGCAGAGCCCCTGTCTGTACCTCGAGGGCCTTACAGCCAGGTCAGCACTTTGCAAAAGCACATGCCTTTGTCTCTTACCTTAAAGTGACTATTTTTCAACTTTGAAATATTGCTAGAAATCATTAATAACTTGGAATAATAGGATGCTTCAAGAGCTGCTTTCTAGAAGCTCTAATGACACCTGGAAATAAATATATTTAACCCCCATGAGAGGGGACAAACCATGCTTGACTTAAGGGGTTTTACATGCAGTAGTATTAATTTTGGAGGGTGAGAGTTCTCACAACCTAATCTGAGGATGAAGAAGTATTTATCCTATCAGATTGCATTTCAGAGTGGGTTTTGGTCCTTTTCTTAGCACATGGTCATACTTGTGCTGCTCCAATGTCAGCCAGGAGACACTGCTGAGATTGAAGAGTTCTGAGCTGTTTGACCATGCAGGTTATAATAAAGACATAAATTATTTTTATTCTAGATTGGAACAGTAGATTAGAGTAATGTAATATTTTAATAATTTATGATACAAGTATTGGCTTTTATTACTTGTAAAAATAGTCAGAGAATGCATCAAATATTTTGAAACAGAACAAATTTCGAAGCAAAAGGGAGCTCTGCCTAAGAGTTGGTGTTACAATTTAGTGATATTTCTTTGGTTTACACCAGTTGTTCATATTCTTGGGTTTATGTTGCAAGTCTTGCATGCTTCAGAGAGTGGTGCATTACAAGATGAACATATGTAGGTTCATATAATCTCATTTGGATACATTTAAGCAAATAAACTACTTTTAACTTAACGTTAATAAAAGTATTTTTCAAAATCTTCTAAAGGCCACCACTGGCAACATCACCTCAGAAAAACTTAGATTTGGCTAGATAACTACTTTGCTCTAAACAAGAATGGAAATACATTTTTTCCCAAGTTCTTGAATTATTTTTCTTAATTGTTTTTGCTATTTATTTGCTTGTCTCAACTTTTCTTTTAACATTCTAATGAAGAGCAACGTGTCAGGTGTCTGTAAGAGGAGCTTTTATCACTGTATTTTGATGGCAAAATTCTCCAGGCCCTTATCCACTATATTTTCATTTCTTTCAATGTTTTCACTATTTTTCATTATTTGCTATTAAACTAAGCCATATTCTCCCTATGACAGTACTTGTCCACCTAAATATTTCCTGTATTTCCAAGAGCACAACTGATGATTCCTTTTTGCCAGCCGGAGAATCTTTCAGCCATGATGAGCTCGTGTACTGCATATTAGCAAACATTAGATGCTTTTGCTCCCACAAAAGCTGATGGGCAGAACAAACATGTTTGTCCTGAGTGCTGGTGACATCAGTATCATGGTGACATCAGAGGCTGTTTTTTTCTCCTTTCAAGGTAGAGGAGGACTTGGAGATTTTTCTCTCTCGGTATAGAGAAGCACCAGCCACATGTCCTGTAACTTCAAGTACACGTAACACAGGGAATGTGCATCGAGGCCTGTCCTTCTTCCAGAAAACATTTTTTTTTTTTTTTTTAAATTTCTCCCTCATCCAGTTTCAGAACAATATGCCTTGGTCATGCCATGTCAAAGGTTTTAAGGGTTTAGTCACTGTTGACACTGCTGTTGCAGTCCCAGGCCCCTCAGCCTGACTTCTGTGAGACCAAACATTTGCATGAATTATGAGTGTGGCATTGAACCAGCCAGGCAGGGGCAGACCAAGAGTGCTGATCGTTATTGTCCCTTTCATGTTGGCTGTTGTCCCTTCTCTTTCTGGGAAGCTACTTATAGTGTCTTTCCTTCAAGGAGAGCATTTAATTTTGATTTGTGTGGCACAGCATGGAAATGGAGATTGAAGTGATGAGCCACTGAATTTTGTGTCCTTTACCTTTTATTAGAGGTGTTAGTTCACATCTTGATGAAGGATGATGAACGTGATCACAGAAATAGAATAGATTTAATTCGTTTTAAATGCCTTTTATCAATTTCCTCTTGCCATAAAGTGTGAGTTATTGACAACTAGGCCTTCTGTCACACCTACTCCTCTGCTTTAGTAGCCCTCTCCTACGTGCCCTTGTTGCTATGGTGCTCCATTTCACAGCTACAATGCCTTATATATTGTAATAAGTCACATATGCTCAAGGCAGCCCAAAAAAGTCAGCACACTGCCAATTAATAACTTTCAATTCTTAGTTAAGCAAAAATTTTTGAGGGTGTAAGGCAACCAAAGGAGTGACAGTAATGGCAAAGATGTTCAGGAGATAATTCCCATGCTATCTTCCTCTTGAAAATGCATTATGGGATGAAGGATTTGCCTAGAAGTGAGTAAAAAGTTTTCTCAGATATAATTATCATATTTTATTGATTTTTTTAGTTCAAAGTAAATAAACCTATGTCCTATGCTGGTTTCCTTCTGTCTTGTAAGTAAATATCGACAGGAAGAGCGATTATGTCTGAAATGTGTGTGAGATCTCAGATGGTTTTGTCCAATAACTTAAAATGAAAAGTCTGGAATTTTTCAGATAGGGAAAAAACTCAAGAAACTTCCCATTACCTCTTTTCTTACAATAACAACTTCTATTCTGCATTTATTGTGCATAGAGCTGCCAGGATTATTTAAAAAAAAAGGAAAATAAAAACCTCTGTCTTGGGAATGGAATCTTACGTGTCTTTCTGGGTAAGTTAATGAGATGGTGCTATCCTTGTTTCAGAAGGATTAGCTTCTGTCCTTTAGGACAGCTGTCCATCTAAAAAGCATTTGCAATCACAGATATATTAACATGTACATTCACTGTAATGCCAATGAGAAATTTAGTAAAGCTACATTTATTCACTGAATATTAAGGTTGATAATAACAAAGCATATGTTATTAATGTACAATAAAGTGAAATAATACAAACCCCTACAGTAATATTTGACAGGAACTGCTAGAAATTGTCAAATAGAAATGGGTGCAGGTCTAAATCAATTCTTGCTATGTTAAAACACAGTTGTCAGGTCTTTCTAGAGAAGTGTTATTGCTAACACCATGCTGTAGCAAAATATATTGTCCAAAATATTTTTTTACCTCAAAATATGGACTATAAAAGTAGGAAATGAGCATGGTCTCAAAGATCCTGTTCCCACAAATTAATGAAACTGAAGCACAAGCCCCCAGCTCTTCTGGTGCTCAGTAATGGGATACCCACCCTGCTGTCAGCCTGCACAAGAACACTGGGGGCAGAGCTGGCCGAGACTGGTTACACTTTAGAGAGCGTTGAGTGTCCAGTCTTGGTGGACATCGAATGTTCTGGCAGTGGTGACTCCCCTGGAGGGCATAACTCGCTTAGGAAATCCTCCAAAAGAAGGGATGTTTGTGCCTGATTTTGTCGTGTTTGCTGAGTCCTCTCATGACTGTTTTTGGAGGTTTAATTGCCCAGCCGTGCCTGGTGCTTGTGCCAAGCTGGTTCTCAGCTCTGCCAGCCCCAGCCCCAGCTCCAGGCAGGTGCTGCTGTGACGGGCATCTCTCCCAGGGGAGGGCAGACAGGTGGTGGCTCCACGACTCCCCAGTGGTGACAATGCTGCTGTTCCCACTGTCCAGGCCACGAGCTGTCTCCTGCTGCCAGCACGGGATGAAGCAGACATCGGTGTCTCCCTTACTTTTTTCTCTTGTGCCAGCTTGTGATGTTTATCTAGTGTGCAGGAGTAACCTTAAAAATAACTCTTGGGAAGAAGTCTTACAGTGGCTTTGTTCTGTCTTTAACCTCAGGCAGACTGTGTCAGCAAGAGGCTTTGAAATGATTTTTTTTCTCTCATACCAGCTTTTTTCTACCAGATAGCACTGTACTGAGACCCACAGACAGAGACTGTATTCCCAGCTCTGATGTTTTTGGTACCTCTTTTTATCCCTTTCCAAACCTTCCACCGTGTATGTGGCTTGTCATACACCACCCCTCTTGGGCATCAATTTTTTGCTCTTTGCTGCACAATTTTACATCACCTACCAAGTCTCTGCTGGGGTCCCTGGTTGCATACAAAAGGTAAACAACAAAACTAAAGGGAAATTGCTAATAGGACCAATCTCAATATTTTTTTTCCAAAATATCCTACTAAAAAAGCCTTATTAAAAGGCAAGAGGGTAGATAGTGAAAAACACACACTTTAACAAGAGTCAAAGTGATGTGTGTGCATGCACTGCAGCTGTCAGGCAGAACTTAACTCTCTGGAAGCTTCTGATCCTCTAAAATGTGTTTTCAACCCAAAATGGGCAAAGGCTGCATTCTGAGAACCTTAGACTGAAATCCTTCTAGTTTTGGATATATCAGATCATTTTTTAGTGTACACAAGATATTTCCTAGCAGGGAAAGAAAACAGAAATCTTTCTGGAATAGGGTCAAACTTTATGATATAAACATCAAATAACATCTATTATTAAGCAGGCTGTATAAATAACAATTGCCACTAAGTTCTTTGACTCATTAAATCATTGAATAATTTAGGTTAGAAGGGACCACTTGGAGAGTTGCAGAGTCCAACTTACTCAAAGAGCAGTCAGCTTGCTGAGGGGCTCACACAGCTCAGCACTCAACATCTTTGTGACAAAGACTCCACAGACATTTTGGACAACCTTTGCGGTGCTTAACCTTTTCATGCTGTTCTGTTTGGTTTTTTCCCTCTCACCTTATACCCAGCTGTGATTTATGAACGTTTCTTCAATCTTTTGCTGACCACTTCTGAGAAAGGTCAGACTCCATCTCCTCTGGATTCCTCTCCACGTGGTTGAAGACTCTGGCAGGTCACCCTTTCTCCTCCTCTGGAGGCTGAGCAAGCCCGGCTTCCTGGGCCCTTCCTGAGCTGGGTGCTCCATCCTCCTCTATGGAGAGTATCAATACCTCTTTCCTAGGGAGGGACAATGTTTTGGGCACTGTGAGGGGGCCTTTCAGATTGCCTCCATGATGGGAGGCAATAATTAATTTCCAACCTCCTGGCTGCCCTCTTGCTAAAGCTGCTCAGGATGAGGGTGCAGGGCTTGCATTTGCCTTTGCTGAGTTCCTTGAGGCTCCACTGGGTCCATCCTTGCAGGTTGCCAGGCTCCCTGAGCAGTAGCTGTCTGAGAGATTCCCTGTGCACTGCCATGTGGTGTTGCTGCACATTTCAAGGATGTGGTTTTTTCCCAATTATTTAGTCCCTGATGGAGGTACCCCTGTATTGATTCCTAAGGATGCCACGTAACCACATATGTGGCCACTGGTTTGAACCGCTACCCACCCAAACACATCAGTCCCATTCAGATTTTTACCCATGCCTAAAGAGAATTAATCATTACAGTGATTACAATAATTATTCTTTTCAAGTTAATTAAAAGTGAAGGCAAACAGAATGAAAATGGGAGCACTGGCACGTTTTCCAGAAGTGAAATGGTGCTTGAGCATGCTTTAAAACTGGTGTAAGTTATTTTGATATAGTCATCTTTCCTTTCTCTGCTTTTCATTTAAAATTCAGAGATTGCTAGAATCAACTTCTGAATTATTGAATTTTTAAACAAAATTAAGTAGGCACTGTCTTGGCTGTTCTGAAAGTAAAATTAAGATATAAGAATGATCCTTTGAATTTTTAAAGGAGAGTTTCAGGATTTTTTTTTTTAATTTTTTTGTTGTTAAAGGAAAAAGACAAATATGGTTGCCAGCCTGGATCTGAAATTATGAACACCAAGGAATAATAATATGCTGTTGCTCAATTTCCTGCTTTTCACTGGCTTGCTGGAGTGTTATGGCTGCTCTAGAGTATCAGTTCTGCTGAGAATGTGTTTGACAGCAGCCAGACAGGTTCCCTCTGCAGAACCGGCACGAGGCCGGCATCGGAGCTGCTACTGCTCGGAATTCGACCAGGCGTCTCTCCAAAGCTGGTCCAAAGGTTGTGATGGCCAAGATTTATCTTGGTAATTTTAGTTCTGGCCCACTGGAAATGTTTTTTAGCCTTCAGACATGCTGCTGGTCAGAGCTTTCCAATGGGATGTGAGCCACAGACTTTCTCAGTCGTCATAGCTGAGTTATTTTGCTACTCAGCTATGCAGAAGCAGCAGGCCTTTAGGCTAATTAATAAATCATCAACGCATTTGTGGTGTGAAAAATGAAATATTTATGCTTGCCAGAGTAATGTTTCTGTCTTGCAGCCCCATGCTCTGTTGATGCCTGATGGAGGATGAAGTAAATACCAGCTGGTGCAGAATGAGCAGAATATAATTACTTTCTACAAAGTTAAATGAATATTAAAAATAGAAGTCAGAGAAGCCGGCAAAAAGGGAAAAATATATAGATACATGGCTGTAAGGCAGGACATAGCCAATACATGGAGGGAACACTTGCCTAACTGGTGCTGCGGGGATAGCAAACCTGCAGGATCCATATTGTGTACAAATGTGTCACACAGAGGTCTTTTCACAGAGCAGTTAGTGGCCAGCTGGAGTAGTTAAAAGGCCTGAAGGGGAGCCAAGGATGCTCCACTTTTCTGGTTGGTCATCATTAGGGGACCAGGAGAGGACTTAAAGCATCAGCTGTTGCTGCTTTTCAAAAACATGTCCAGTAATAAAAGAAAGAAAATATTACTTCTAGGTTTTAAGGCAACCAGGAGCTAGTTTTGTTCTTTGTGTTCTGACACAATAGTAGATTTACTGGGGCTGTGCTGAGTGTCATTTTTGCAATCACTGCCCTAGTCCTTCTCCATGGAGTGAATGTGTGAGCACCAGGCCAATCAAACCCCTTGAAGAAAAAAATTATCATGTAACAGAGGATTTAACCCCTTATTTGAAGTGGAGCCTCTTTAAAATAATGAGCTAAAAGTGATCTTACAAGTGGCTGATTTTATGTGCTGGCAGTTGCAATCAGGGGGATTGAAAGGGTGAGCCATCAAAAAGGCTTTTCAAACAGATGGAGGGGTGGCATTGTGCAGGTCAGGCACCAGCCTGCCCCCATCTCCCACTTCTAATCTCAGAATTTTTTTTTTTTCTTGGGCATTGACTTTTTCCCCTTTGTTTTATGTGTACAGTCTGAGGTTGTGACAAAATCCAAATGTTCAAAATCCAAGAAGAGCATTCCATTCCCGTGAATTTGTTAATTTGCTTTCATAGCCATGTCAGAGTAAGTTGTTTGGGGGTTCAAGTCCAGTTGTGCAAACGGGCATCTGAGTCTGTCTGAGCCAAACCTCCATGCCAAACCCTTCAGACTGGTAACACCACCTGTTAAATATATTCAAGTTGGATGATTTGTAGTAGAGTCAGTATGGAAGGATGGACTTCTAACATGGATTACTGGTCTGATTAGCAGCAAAGCATTTATTTTAGAATAGCAAAGAAACATAGTTTTCCCTTTTGGTTGTGACATTTCTGAAAGCAAGATTGGCCTGAGGTCTGCACCCAAGACAGTGGACAGCTCATCAAGCTCTTCATCTTAAGGGGAGTGATTGGCATCAAGAGGAAGAAAAAAGGTTTGCAATTTGTGAGGTTTGGTCTGTGGGGTTTGGGGTCTTTCTTCATGTTAAAGATTTGCTGTATAATATTCTTATATCATTACTGTAGCTGTTTAATAGTACAGTTGCCCTTGAGGTCTTCTCAGGGCCCTGTTGTGATGGACTGCACAGTGGGACAAAGCTGTCCCCAGGCTCTGCCCTCAAGCACCTTGCCAGGGGAGTGCAGGAAGCTGGAGTTTTTGTCCCTTTTCTCCCCATCACTGTGAATGTGTGAGCAGCAGGGCAGTCATGCAGAGAGGGAAAGTGACACACAAGATGCTGAAAGGCCAATTCCCATGTGGCAGCAACAAACAGGATGCAGCCAGGTCCCCTCCATCACCATCAGACTGCCTGCTAATTAGGACTTGAAAGAGCCAGTAGCATAGGAGCAGAGAGGGATGAATGTACCCTTTTGCACTTGTCTGACAGAATAAAATCAACTGCATTCAAGGAATTTGAGAAATAGATATAAATATTTCAGGAAGAAGTAAATTTAAGATCTTCAAATGCTACTTTAAAAGGATGCTGGACCATTTGAGAATACTCATTTTAAATAGAAGAATTACAGAAGCAGCAAATGATCTCTCTTCTCTATTTGCAACAGGGATTAGAACTAAATGTCATATTTTAGGTCCATGCTTCATGTTTGCTTCTACAAGAACAGACAATTTAAATGTCAGTTATTATAGCTTGTCAATAAATTTCAGAATCTAAGCAAATCTGGAAAACATGACTGACAGCTACAAATTAATTTATCTTTGTTAAATAACCAGCCAGCACTTCACTGCTGTTGCTGACACGCACCAGAGTATAACACTACTAATTCAGAGTGTGAGCTGTTGTTCTGTCACGAAGTACAAATTATGCAGATTCTACTCATCTCCTAGGAAGAGAGAAATCTTTGGAGCTGTGGTGCCCTTTAGGAGAAGTAATCAGTTATTGCAGAAGTTCTACGGTTTGCTACTCACAGAGCAGTGGTATGGTTTAAGAGAAAGCAGGCTCTCATCAGTGCATAAAATTCCAACCACTAGCGTGGATGGTAAAAATTAGTATTTGCTGCTTAGAAAGAAATATTGTGGAAATACAGGCCTTCACAAAGTTATAAGTCAGTTAAAAGCCAGCATGAGCTACTGCTAGGTAGTCAGAACTTCTGAATATGAAGCCATTAATTTAAGCATTTAACTAAAGACACGTCAGACTAAATACAGGGGTGTGTGTGAAACACCAGGCTCTAGCCACACTGGGGTGTTATACCTGAAAGTAATACTAAGATTAATGCTGTGCTGGTTTGGCTGTAAACCAGCAGGGGAAATTAACCCCACACCGAATACCTCGAGAGATTTTAGGTCAAAATTACAATTTTAATAAAAAAGGTTAAAATAAATGCAGTAATACAGAAACACTGACTTAAACAAACCGACAGAGTCACGGTACAACCTGACACCCTGTTGACCAGGGTGGTAGCTGTGCAGCCCAGTGAGGCACTGGTCCTGCAGGAAGGCCTGGTAGCCCAGCCCCGGTGGTGGAGTGGAGTAGCTGAGTCCAATTCCGAGGAGTGGAGTAGCTGAGTCCAATTCCGAGGAGTGGAGTCGAGTCGAGTCGAGAGTCCCGTCGAGAGTGGAGTCCCGAGAGCGGAGTCCCGTCGATTCGAGGGTGCCCTTCTCCGATCCAAACCCCTTGTTTTATGCTGTGTTTCTTGGCTGGCACCTCCCCCAGGGGCGGGGACTTTCACAATGGAAGAGGATCTTCCCGATGTTCTATTGGTTGCTTTGGTAATGAGCTTGGATGAGCCCTGGGCTCCTCTGAGATGCTCCCCAGGGTTCGATGGGGTTCAGGTTAATTAGTCAGGCTGGGTGGTGCTAATGGGCCATTACCTGAGATCAGATAATCAGCTGGGTGGTGCTAATGGGCCATTACCTGAGATCAGATAACCAGGGTGCGTAGTGCTTCCTGTCAGTTGGAGTGCTTATCTCAGTTGAGATAAGGAGTCCCAGGTGTGTAATTATGAAATTTATCCAGCTTTTTGTGGGTGGTAATAGAATACATAACTAACCCAGGACAAATGCCAATTGTTGGGGTTTAGAATTGCCAGATGCCTTTGTTGCAGATTATAAAATAAACAGTTTTCTTGACATGAGTATTATAAAAAAGAAGAGAAGCTGTGTAAGAAGGTGTTTTATTCAGAGCAGGTGGCCAAACAGGGATGATCTAGAAATTCTCAAGTTGCTTCAGATTCTTAGAATGGTTTGGGTTGCAAGGGACCTTAAAGACCATCTAGATCCAACCCTGCTGCCATAGGCAGGGACACCTTCCACTAGCTGAAAGCTCCACCCAGCCAGGCCTTGAACACTTCCAGGGGTCGGGCATCCATGACTTGTGGCTGGAGCACCGTCTGGTGAAGACTGAGGCAAAAACCTCATTGAATACCTCAAATTTCCACATATGCCACTATATGTATTGTGCCCAAATTTTCTAGAAATATTTGACATTTTTGTTTTTCTTGAGCTTTTTTCTGTTTGGTTGGGTGGGCTTTTCTCATAATTTTTCAGTGTTCAGCAGAACATTATGAAGAAGGAAAAGAAATTCTAGTTGTGTTTATCATGAGGTTACTTCTGCACCTGCAGAGCAATTCAGCCTGATATATTTTCTCCCACAGAAAGTGTTAAGTCATTAATTTACAAAAATTAAAAAAAGAACTCAGTTATCTCAGTTGGCTGTTAATCCCAAGCTTTAATGATGATGGTGTAAATTTCAGCACTATTATTTCATAGAGATATCCAGAAATGCTTCTGTGATTTGAAGCCTTTTAAGAGGCCAATCAACAAAAGTTAACTTTGGTGCTATAGCACCAAAGGATCAAATAATACTCCAGTTAAAGATTTTTGTACTTCAGTAGAAAGCCTGAGAGGAAAGCAGAGAGAGGTGTGATTTGTAGATCTCAGAGGGGAAATAAAGACATTCTGGGAGACTGGATAATTTTAGTAGTTGATTTTTTTTAGAATGATTCAACCACAGTATGACTGCTGTATTCTATAATTTATTTGGACTTTCAGAGGTGTTGTCAGACCAGGTTTGAAAGTACTTGAGCGATATTCTGAGGGGAGAACATGGCCAAGTGGATACAGTCTCTCTATATGCTCTAGCAGCCACCCCATCATGTAATTTAGAGTAGCCCTTTCTTGAGCTGTTTATCTGGCTCAGCATCCTTCAGTCAGATTACCATCAGATTGTGGTACCCTTTGGATCTACTTGGTGCCAAGCAACTCCAGCTCTTTCTTTAGGGTCCTAAATATGAGGTGGTCTTTGTTTTGGTGAAGGCTGCCAGGTGGGTGCCACTCCTAGGTGGCAGCCTAGGCTGTAATATCCTTGAAAGTCAGGAAGTGTTTTGAATGTTTTCAGTGCTTGCTTCGGCCATTTTCCCCAGCTGTAATCTTAGACTAAAGTTTTTCTGTTAATGTCAGTCTTTTCAAAGCCTACAAACAGCCCTGTGATATCTTTGCTTTTGACCACTGGAGCCTTCTCTCCTCATGCGTTAAATGAATGTGTTATGACAAATCATGCAATATTTAACACTGTTAACCTGTTGGGTTGGGAGGTTCAGAGCTTTGTCTCCTCTGTCCAAGGGCCCAGAGACACTGTGCATTTGATAACTGCTGTAGTTAGCTGATCAAATTTGCATGCCATGAACATGTCAGGTTTGAGTGGTGTTTTTTTGGTTGTGTTTTTTTTTCTCCTGTCAGTGGAGGAAAATAAAGGTGATATAAATAGAACATGTAATGAAATTGGTCTAAGTAGGAAACTCATCAATCTAGAACTCATAGGTGCTGTAAACTCAACAGGTAATAGATAAAAGGCCATCCTATTTCATGAACGTTGCTTTAGATAAAATGCCTGTTGGAGTTAATAATTCTCACAATAAATCTTGCTAACATAAAGAGCTCAGTTATACAACTGTAGTTATTTTTACATCAATGACTTTAATTAATATGAAGCATTCGCTGTACAAGATTTTGTTCTGTCAACTGGATGCCCAGAGCATGGAGGTCCCCAACATGACCACTAGGGAAAGGAGTTTGTATTATAGCAGTATTTAATTTGTACCTGGTACCTTAACATCTAATTGTTCCTTGCACTTACAATGAACCACATCAGTTGGACCAGTAATTAGGTTCACCATCAAATCACAGCATTGGCAGGGAGCCATATAAAGCACAATTAGTTTGGAGTCACAGCCTGGTTTGGACTTCAACTTACTTTGAAAAGAGGTTTTGGACATGAAGAAGGACCTCTGGAACTTATTCTGTGCTTTCAGATGATACGAGCTGGCCTAAAGAGAGCTACAACCTCCCAGTATGAACCTGGCTCCCACGTATCATGCTCATACAAGTTAAATTCATTAGTTAAGCATAAGATTGGATTTAAGGACCTCTCTGGTCAATCCTTCATAGGGGCCATGTTTATTCTGCCTGCACTACCAGAATTTTTAGGTCAAACATGACCCTCTCTCTTTCCAGAAGCCAGACCCAGACTATCAGGAAGAGAGTAGCAAAGAGCTGAGGTGGTCAGCGCCTAGTTTGAATTGAAGTGTCTCTGGTCCTGGATTGTTTGTCAGCAAAATGTGCAAATGTAGAACATTATTCTGATTTATGGAAAGCTTGCTTCATTTCTGCACTGTCTTGTGAAAGAGCTGAAAGCTTTCTGCTTGCATGGAGGAAGCCTGAGAAGCACCCTGAGGGATCAGGGGCTGAGTGTTGGTAGTTTGCCTTAGCAGGCCTCCAAAATGAGCTTGCTGGAACTAACCACAAATACAAAGCATGTCTCCTGTAAAATTATCCATCTCTTATTTTCCTGAAAACAAAACCCACAAAATTACAGGGAAGACTTCAGGTAATCCCTAGGTTATTGCCTTGCTAGCTGTGAGTTCATTCTGGTATTTTACTTGTGTTTTACTGTTCAGAGATAAACCTTAGGTGACCTCTTAGGTCCCCAGTTTCTTTCACGGCATCAGACAGATCCTGCTCTGGATATCACACCAGGCATTTGTTCCAGAGTTAGCAAACACCTTTGCTGCTGCGTTCATGAGAGAGAGGCAGATTTGGAATTAGTTTTTGAGGCTCCAGGACTTAGATTAATTGGTCAACAGGTCTGATTTGAGCTGCTGTAATTGTGCAGCCAGCAAGTGTCCACTGTGTGTGTTTATTCTTTTCTACTTCCAGCCAGAGGGCTGAGATCAAGTTTCTTAATTAGTTTCTGAAAATAGGAAGCAACTGTTGTTTCATCACTTCCTACAGAAATGAGGCACATTGCCTATGAAACAGGGCAATAGACACAAAAGCTGCTTATAGATGGAGGAGAAAGAATATGATCCCTTAGGTGTCAGTTGATAGGTGTGCTGCCAGCCATAGCTTATAGGTGTGAAGAAGTAAATCAAGTTCTATTTTTGGGACCTTATAATTTCTGTGCTCTTTTTTCTTTTTTTTTGTTCCAAGAAAATTTTTGCTTTCTGAGTAAAAAAAAAAAAAAAAAAAAAAAAAAAGAATTTGCATTACAGTAGGTATGTGCAAAGTACCTAAGAAGATTTTGTAATGAAAAGCAAATGAAAGATAACTTATAAAACATTCTTCACTAGCGTACTGGATTTTGTGGTGTTTAGTTAAAGGCAGAACTATGTCAACTGTTATGGTTTATTAAGTGATATTAGTAGAAAAGGAACTATGGGAAGTACAAGCAAAAACGTTGTAAGAAGCTAATAGTTACTTGCAAATTTAACATGGAACATTTCAAGTTTTCTGAAGTAGAGATAATCAAACCTTGCTAATCTATTTTAAAAATTCTCATCATGTAAGGATGATTATATTAAAATTACTTCTTGGTATAAAGTAGGATTCGCTACCCATACTAATATGATAGATCTCTCAAACTATTTGCTTCAATGAGTGCTCCTTTAGTATGGTTCAAGGCATCCCAAAAGCTTGCAGTGAACTGACAAAGGTGCCTTTGAATACTTTAATCATGCAGAGCCATCTTTACCCTATTTAGACTGAGACTTATCTAGATTACATGATTGGTTAGCCTTTTGGAATGGATTGACCCTTAAATTAAAATGTTGCCTCTTTGAAGATTACCAATCAAATTAAAACAACCGGTCACATTTTAACCTCTAAAATAAATTGGGGGGGGTTTAAGTGTTCTCTTTTAATGATTAGTTCCTACAAAATAATTTATAATTGTCAGCAGCCCACACTACAGAAACTCAAGATCAGCTGAAGACTAGGACTGTGATGGGCCCTTCACCAAGCACTCTCTCATCTTTAGAGCTATGGTTTTGGTAAGATCATAGAACAAATTAGAATAACACCACTCTCTAACTTGGGCTCAGGGCTGAGATGAACTAAACAGAATACCTGAAAACCAGTCCTTTTCTGACCACCATGTGAAGAATTCTGACTGCAGTCAAGAGCTCTTCTTCCACTGTTTGTTAAACTCCAGCACACACCTAGTCCAGAGCCTTTTCAGAATTTCTGCTTTTGCACCATGTCCCTGAAGCTGGCTGTCAGTGTAATCCCAATGCTGGCAAGCTCCTCTCCTGTCTTTAAGCGTTTGTCAGGTGCTATCTCTCACAATGGAGGAGGCTCCCTGAGCCCAAGTCTGTTCTGTGATTCCAGAGAAAGATGTTTCTTCCTCCTCCTCTTTGCAAAGTTTAAGTTGATCAAGAGGCAGCAGATAAAACAAGGAGAACGTATTGTCTTCTCTTTTTTTTAAAATTTTGTATTTCTATACAATCTCTTAAATTATATTCTGTTGAGTGCTCTCACAGTACAGCTAGAGTTAGCTGGCAACAACTACCTTGTATTTTTTTAGCATTTCACATGCCACTTCTCTAAAATACTTAACTGTAAGAAAATTTCATGTCTATATTGACAAAACTGGTAATTAAGAGCTCATGTAAAATGCTTGCATAAAACTTCCAGATCACTCCTTTAGTGTATGATAATAATAATTTTCTATTACTCATCTTGATTTAAGCCTCAACATTGACAATGAGTTTGCATCAAAAAAATGTGGTGTTTGATTTAAACCAGAGTGGTTTTCAAGTATGGCTGCAAAATTTGTATACTTGGGGGATATCCTGGCTCCTCCTATAAAACATCCAGTTCTACTTTTTTTTTGCACAAAGTGATCAGTATCTTTAAAATAATACAATATTTCAAAATAGCTTTAAGCTAAAAATGTTTTTCACAATAAAAGGTCTCTGTGTCATGATGCCATATGTGAGATAGGGGGGATCTGCTGGATCTTCATTCTGGTCTCTTTTTCTTGCTAGGAAGAAAACTTGGGGATCTCTGGGAGGGGTTTCTCCTGTCATCCCCCTTTCTGTCACTTCTCAAGATATTTTATTGCCCACATCATGCACAGAGCTTGTGTCCCCTCTGTTCAGTATGTATCGTCTCTCTTATTACACCAATGGATAAATGGCTATAATATAATATCTACAACTGTTTCAGTGTTTCCATCGTACACAGCCATAGACATAATTGTGTTCCTGGGTATAGTTTTCATTCTAACTCAGAGTTAAATTATGTCTTGGGCCTGAGCATAATATGCACAGACCTCATGAACAAGTGTTTATGCAAAAGCTGAAAGCACAAGCACAGCCTGGTTGGTGTGGCTCTGCTTAACAGTTTGAAATGAACTCAGCTGAAGCTCTGGTTTAGATGTTAGCAAAACTAAATCAGGCTGTGTTTACCTGCATGTATTTCTTCCTAGTGAAACAGTGCCTGAGAGAACAGAGCATCAACATCAGTATATACAGCAATAACAAAAAAAATCAATAATTATAAATAATAGAAGGTACTGTAACAGTGAAATAGCCTTTAACGTCAGTTCTCTATTCACTTCTATAAACTTCTGAGAAGATACTTTCATCTCCCACTTCCTTCTTTCCCATCTCCCACACCATATGTGGGGGTATACACAATTTTTTATTAATAGACCCAACAGTAATACAATGGCCTGAGTACAGAAGTGCAGTCAAAAAAGCTTTTCTTTCCCACTTGACAGAGGCATACAGAGGCATTCAGAGGCTCTGCTATCTAACCCAGCTGTATTGATCTCTGCTTCTTACATGTTAAGTAGGAAATTCTCTCCAGAGTTTATTTGTACTGGCTCTTTGTCGCCTTGAAGTTTCAGTAAATAGCAGAATTTCGGCAAGAAATTTCTTCTTTTGAAAAAAATATTCTTTTGAAGAAAACAAATAAACAGCACAGGTGAAAAGGTGTCTACTTCTTTGCAGTTTCACCTTTTCAAGGATCTTACCCTTTTTTTAAAATATTCTTTTAGACTTGGAGCTCTGGAGCAATTCAGAGCATCATTTGAAAGACTGAGGAGTAAAAAGTTTATTTACATAAACTTTGTAGTTTCATCTGTTTCCTAGTACACCTTGGCAGAATATTCTTCCTCTTTTTCTCCCTGATCATCAAAAAAATGAGAACTATGTCCTGTTCTAAAGTTTCCCTTGCATTCTCTGATCTTGTGGACTCTGTAAGTTTTATTGGTGTAAACTAAAATTGCTTTCAAAAGGTCTGAATTGGTTTGTCCTGCCTTAGCATATGACTTGTAGCATTTCAGCAGGTTTTGTTTGGTTTTTTGCCTAATACTCCCACATCTGTCTTGTTGATCTAGGACACTTTAGAGCAAGTGTTGCAAAAATGACGTTGTGACATTCTGTGCCTCTTTGTCTGAGCTAAAAAGCGTCTGCCTGGAGTCTCTGGGGGATCACAACTCAGCCACTTCAAAGAGAGGATCTTCTAGTGATTTCATCTCTGGATTCTGCTTAGGGTCTGTAGATGGATATGTATCTTCTCTGGCCCACACTAAATAATTTACAGAACTTTGGGGAGAAAAATCTATGATTACACACACACACAAACCCCAACAATATTATATGTACTTTGATTTTTCTACCATTTTTACAAGCAGAGTGAAAATTAAAATGCTGTTAAATGACATTAATGTTGACCACAAAGCAACTGCTTTCAGAACACCATTCTTGTGGGCAACATTTTTTCATAATTATTTGCAAAATGGTTTGATTTTGTTATAACCTTTTCTCTTTTGTTGTTTGAGGCTTACCTAAATGTATATAATGGATTTTTTTTTTTTCCCCCTTTGTGCAATAATGTGTTGGTGGAACTTCTCCAGTGACCTAGAAGGCTGCCTGCATCATGCTTTTTTTGTAGCTTATGACCATTGCTGTTTGGAGCCACTGGACAGGGGGTTTCAAATGTGAGTTGAAAGTATTTAACCTGGTCAGAAGAAAGTTTTGATTAACTGTACAGCAAATTCCTCATGTAGCTTCCTATGCATGAGGGTGATTACTGCTGCTGGTTTATAAACCTGCTGCACGTGGAAAGCTCTTGGATACCTCACCTTCTTCAAAAGCAGCAATTTTAGGGACACTTTGAAGTGTTCTTTACCCAGCTGGTAACTGCTCGTGTGCAGTCCAGCCATATGTTTGGGGAAAATGGGAATGCTACCTGGAAAGATTAATCCTTGGCACGCTCCTGAAAGCAGCCAAGTCTGGGAGAAAAGATTATGACTGAAATTCGTCTTGATTCAAGTTTGTCTGAAGGGCAGAACTAACCTCGATAATGCAGTCCATGGAGAACACAGGGGAGCTCTACAACTCCATGAGTAATGCCCCTACCAGGAACAGCTTATCAGTTTCTTTGTTTATGCAGTTTTAATTCTATGTACTTTTAAAAAAAAGTTTTAAAGGACCCCCTCCCAAGGCATCTCAGAACACAGTAAATGAGAAAATAGATTTCAAATGTGTTTGTGTTCTTAAATGATAAAAAAGTTGTCTTTTAGGAAAGCAGTTTGAGACATATGTTGCAAGGAGTTGGACATCTTTTCCCATTTTTCAGTCCTTTCCTAGCTGTTGCAGTATCCTCTGGTAAAGTCACAGGCTCTGCAGGGAATCTCAGAAATTGTTTTGGGGGATTTTTTTGCTTCATGCTGGAGAAGTGAATATTAGGAGACAGTTAATTTTGTAGGTGCTTTAGGAAAAAAAAATCTGCTAATTGCATGTAAAGAACTTGTTGAGTAAGGTTAAGAGCATTTGCCATTATCCTTTAGGGAGAAGTTAGAGCTGAGGGTCTGGTCTCTTGCCTGGTTCCTCTCTATCTCAGGTTGAATGTTATTCACAACAGAAGCTGAAAATTGCTCATAATTTTTTGATAGCCATTTAGTTTTGATAAGGTCACATCTTCCAGCTAAAGTAGGCTTAAACATATTTACTCCTCTGTATTTGAGGCTGATAGCCAACAAGATTTTAACTTTAACAAGTATTTATAGTCCAGGATCTGCACTGCATTGAAGCCAGGGCTCTGGCTGGTTTCTGGAAGACGTGAGCTAATCTACATTAAAGAACAGACTGCGTGATGAGTGACCTGTTTTGGGGGATCCCAGGAAACGGATCCATTTACTCAGCTTAGAGACAACTGTTTTTATCAGTCACTTAGATGTAGACTGAAGTGTTTGGTGAGCCCTGTTTAAAACCAAGGCCACCAGGCTGTGTTTAGGCCCCTGCAGTGGCACAAGGATTCTGCTTACCCTTGTGGCTGATGGGGGAATCCTTGAGGAAGATTTGTCACATCAGTGGACCATCATTACTCACTTGGGAGATCCATGGAAAATGGAATCGAAAACACGAACTCCCACTGACAAGCACAAGCTCCAGTCAGTAGCAGGTGATCTTTAACATTTGTCATCTTTGGGGAGAAAAAAGTACATTACGTTACAAATTACTTTATTGAAAGCCTTAATAGATTTTACATTCCCAAAGCTTCCAAGTAGTTTACCAGTTTGCAATTCATCAAGAAATGCGTTTGATGTTCCTCCAAAAGGCACTTCTATAACTCATTCTTTCTCTGAGAACATAATTGAATGTACAGTAAAGTATCCAATTGCTTAATAGGTTAATAGGACAAAGGGTTGTTGCGTTTTTTTCTTAGGGGAAGAGAACAAAAATACTTCTAAAGGCAGCTTTGCCAAGTGTCTGGGGACAGGGCTGCTGCTTGGGGTGCAGTGTTCATGAGCTGTCCACAGCAGCAGGGAAACAAACAGTCTCTTTCCCTTTTCCATTGATGTGCCATCTGTGTCTATCCAGGAGCAGGAAATCAGATTGCACTGGCTGGAAAAGGGAGCACCAGGCTGGTACCAGGAAGTGCACCAAACCCACATCCTCCACTAGGCTGCAGTTAAACTGCTATGCTTGGTTGGCATCTGAGGGACATGGAGTCCCAGAGAGGCCACCTGGGAATTCTGACAGCAGTACAGCAAGGTGAGAAGTATAAAACCAGCAGAAATGCTGGAGGTCTATTTCCCTACTCAAACAGATGCAAATGAGATAAACAACACTGTTTTAACTATGGAAAATTAATATATTTAGCATATACAATTAAGTTTATGCAAGTATGTTAGATGTAACATAGGATTTTTATTAGAAGTGCAATATCTCTTTATGCATTAGATTACTTAGCTCTGGAGGTCAGGGCTTTGCCTCGCTGTTGGAATTCTGTTGTGACATTTGATCCAAAAGCTAGTATTTCAAACAAGGGCACAAAAGCTCCCCTTCTGGCCTGCAGGTAGCTAATGTGACAGCTCCATGCTTCACACCAAAGGCTCAAAATTCTGCACAGCCAAGGTAGCCTGGTGTGTTTTACTTCATAGCTAAGGGATCATGTACCTAAATATTATTTACCTATGACCAGGTAGTTATTTCAGAAATACTAATTAGGCACATTGAAATAGATAACATACATAAGTAGTTCATGTTAATGTAATATATTTTAACTGACATCAATTAAATTAATTATATTTTAACTGACACAGTGTTCATATCAAACTTGTTTGTTGATTACTAATTATTTTAGCCTGAGTGTATTTGTGTGTGTAGGTGTGGGGAGAAGTAACTGTAGCTAACAACTGCAGGTGCTTCTGTAGTGAATGTGGGCAGCGATGTCAGACAAAATGAAACTGTTTTGATATTGTGGGCTGTCTCAGTGTTCCTTTGAAGTTAATTATTTAAATGACCTACTATTGTTCCTAAATTAAATATTTAAGCTTTCTAAATGGCTGCCATCCTGGTTTAGTTAAGGTAAGATGATTGGTACTGACAGAACTGAGCTGGATGTTGGTATTGGGGGGATCTCAACTCGACACTGGTTTCTTAGCACTGCCACCACTGTGAGAGCCAGTTCAGCACCCCAGGACTGCACAGGCAAGGAATTTCCGTGGAGATTTGTCCTGCTTATGGCACCATTGCCCTTAGTGGTGTAAAGGGAGTCAGACTTTAATCAGGGAGAAAAAGAGCAAGTCATGTGAATGTCATAAAAATGAGTATGTTTTCTAGATTACCTGAGGTTTCCCAGTCTGTCTTTTGCTTTTCTAATGTTTAGTAAGATAATGAAGGAAAGTCACTAGGGGAAGAGAGTCAAATAAGAAATGCATTCTTTCTTTGATTTTTATGGAGCTAGGTGTGAATTTTATTTATCTATCTGTTATTCTAATTATAATGGGGGGTGCACAGATAATTTCAAAGTCCTAAGGCACTAAGGGTACCTTGTGCTCAAGAACTTAAATTTTAAATGAAGAACTAATAAAATAAAGTATCAGTTTATTCCCACCATGGTGCTGAACAGAAAGGGCTGGGAATGTCAGATTCATCTTTGTTGCAAGCTTTTAGTTTTTTAAAAGGCAGATGCTTCAATTCTAGTTACATGTTTTCTGATTTTGGTTTTTTGGGTTTTTTTTTTTTGCATGCACCTTAAAACTTTTGAGGGCCTGTAGAAAAAAGCAATGGTTTTTAAAATCATTTCTTAAATATGAGGATTAGGGGACAGTCACGTTTTCTTGAATATAACATGAGAGATTCTAATGATAATTTAAATTATTCATAAAGCCTAAGTAATTAGTCAGTGTAGCTTGCAAGCAGACAGACAACGAATATATACTGCATAACTAAGGTTACAATTCCGATTTAGGTGTTAAGTAGCATGAACATATTTATCAAAGGTGTCTCTTAAGAGGTCCACCCTGTGATTTTAACAACACAAGCATCGCATATTTCTTCTCAAATCTTATCTCACCAGGCACAGATTCCATGCTAGCAGATTTTAATAGTTATAGCAACCTGAATATTTTTGATCCCTATCATTTGCTGTCTGTGCCACAGCGAGGCTCTGAAGGAGAACACGAGACGAGACTGGCCAGGCTGCAATAGCTCAACATGCCCCTCATCAAATCTCCAGTAAATACCTGAGTACAAGCTTAGGGACAAGGCAAGTGTACACTGTCCCCAGAGTACTCTGCCACCCATGAAGGGTTTATATGGTAGCTCATGTCTGAGTACACATGCTATCTTTTGACTTCTATGTCCTCAGTAGTTTTTTTTTCCTCCATGGCTGTGTCTTGTTCTCTTGATTCTCTGCAGCCTTTTAACTGCAGCCATTCAAAAGCAGAGCTTTTTCTCGGTGTAAATTCATACCAAGAGAAGAAACACTTCCTTTTGTTTGTTTTGAAACTAGCAACCATCTGTTTATATCCTTCTATCGTTCCTAATCATTGCCTTAGAGATAGCTATGACTGTTCCTGACACATACCCTCCTCCATGGCCCAGATTTTATCATCCTCTACAAAGTCATTTTAGCCACATTAGACTTTGAAGTGGTTTCGTTAACTTCGTCCATCGAGGAGAAGCTGGTTGATATCCAACCATCCTTCGTACCACCTTTTGTTTTCTACACTCTTTTACGAGATGGAAAAGAGGAAGGAAAGCAACACAGCAAGCAGTAATCATGATGTAGGCAAAACAGAGGTCTATGTAATGCCTAATGATGGCCTTTCTTTGTGTTCTGAACCTGGCCTAGGATTGCTGGTATCAGTTTTCCTTTGTTCTGTTGTTGTTTGACTGTCAGCACTGTGCTGAAGCTGCCTTAGTGCTGGTTTGGAGTATGGCTTTTCTTGGTCATTAGAGAGGATGCAGAAGCAATCTTTTCATAGAAAAAGCTGCCAGGGGGGTGGCGGCTGAGGGTAAGGGTCTCCCATGTTCATTTGTCACTGAATTTCCTCTGACTTTTTCTTCAATATCTTAAAAATATTTGTCTTTTAATCATTTAAGAGTCACTAAGTCTCAGTGGTTCTTTCTGTGGCCCTGAACCGTGCTCCCCTCCTTTGAGAACTACATTTACTGTCCTGAGCAGATGCCATCCCCTCCCTGTTAAACCCCTTTCTGAGTCATTTACAACAGTGTATGTCTGCACTGGTCTTTGAAACCCCTCCTCATCTCTTCTGTAGAAAATGATATTCACATGTCATACCTGTGAATCATACATGATCCTATTCCTCAGGATCTTGCCTGGAAATGGTAAAAATTCAGACTGACACGGAGCCTGCTATTTCCAGGGCACTGTTAAAGCTGTGGATTGCACATGGCAGTCAGGTGTACAGACACCCCACTCCTGTGATGGGTGAAAACCACTGAGCCACCTGCTCTATCCCTGTTGCTGCCTGGCACAGCAGGGTTTGGAGCCAGGGGTGGCTTCTGAGGCCCTTTCCAGCTGGGGTGTCTGTGGGGCTGGGACTGCCACCAGGGCTGAGCAATTAGTGTCCATCCGTTGGTCCCATGATGGCTTCTACCACTAACAGGTGTGAGAGTCTCTTTGTTATTTCCCTAATCCCTATCCCAAGTAAGTGTTTCCAGCTCAGGACTCTCATTATCATCCTCTCACATCACCAGAGATACCAAATAAGAATTTATTTTTTTGGTGGGAAGTCAAATATGCTCTAAAAAAAATGAGAACCAATTGTGAGTGTTCTAAATCAAATAGCTGTTAGAAGTGGCGTGGCAGTATCCTGCTGCCCACATTTATGGGAATTAAATATGACTCCTGACTTGTAGATACCATTTCAGTATTTCCCTGTGCAGTATGCTTGGTAATGCAAGAATGGCTGGAGCTCAAATACATTTTCACATGTAAAGACTGTAAGGGACTTTTCTCTGGGGAGAAAAAAAAAACGAGGTGCTTGAGAGCAGAGCAGCCTGACAACCATGCAGAGACACAGCTCAAAAGTGACCAGTTTTGAAACAAAGGACTTGCTTACTTTCATAAAGCTGAATTGTATTTATTTCAGAAATGCAGAGGCACATGTGACAAATGTATGTCTTGGTAGTTTTTGACAGGGAAACTGATAAGGTCTTCACTTGTTTGTATCAAAATCCTAAAATCCACAGAATCAAACCAGAACTGTTCACAGAACTTTATAATTATGACAAAATAATGCTACTTCTTTCCTTAATAAACCTGACATCTATCAGCATTGTTAGCACTTGGCCTTTGATTTATTTAAAATTATTTTAAATGTCACATGCTATCAGTACAGAAGGAATGATTTCTAGTAAGACACCAAAATTGAATCACTCTGTAATTATAATAATTGTATTTACAGAGGAGAAACAAGCTTCTCTCATAGGGAGAATATTTTAATTTGTCCTGCTGTTTGTGATGTCTCTTTTTTTTCTTTCTTTTTTTTTTTTTTTTAATTCCTAGTGAGTAAGGTTGTAAAGTAAAAAGACAGAATTTTCCCCAGGAGACAAATTCTCCCCGGGCAGAATACATATTTTAAAATGACTACCATCAATGTGATGTGGTAATAGACCTTCATCCCTAATGCAAGTGCTGGCAGCAACTGAGGCATCTGAGGCATCATTTACTACAATATATCTGTGGATGACTTTTTGTAGCTTTTTGTGGCAATCTGACTTCAATTCAAACCATAATCAGCTAATCACTGGCAATTTTCAGATATGAGTCAAGCTAATTTCAAGACAATCCGCCTTAGTTTCATTGAGCAGCCCTGGAGATGATGTTTATGTTGATGTCCATTAGTATTCAAACTGACAGTAATGTAAGCTCTGCAAAAAGAAAAACAAAAAAAAATTCCACCAAAAACGAAAAAAAAAAAGGCCTCTCTAAAATGAACAACAACAAAAAGTCTGCAGGCCTGAAGTGCAGAAAATGGAAGTTTATTTTCCCCACCAGTGTTCCCCTGGCAGGTGATGTGAACCTCAGATTACACATTACTGCTGTGTAAGGAAGCAGTGGGTCATTTAGGATACTTGCCCTGACTGGAAGCAGTACCTTAGCTTCTCGTCAGCCCTGAATGTCAAAATGCTTGCTATGCCTAAAAATTGTGGAAACTAAGACCAGTGTTGGAATCAAGGCCTTATAGTGTGTCTGATTTTTTGAAAGAGCTCTTAGCTTCAAACCACGGGGAACTTCCCTGCCATGCAATCACTAATCTACGTAAATGAGTCTAGAATGGTGCTTGCTTGATTGAGGGGGTTTTTCCTTGTTTTTGCCTTTTTAACCATTACTTGAATCCTTTCTCTCTTTGCAGAATATAGATATACATAACACCCCATTTACAGAGAAATATCCTCCACAGCACAGAGGGATGAGTGTTTTAGTCATACAGCCAAAGATTGATGCTGGGAGACTGAACTGGGCAACAACTGTACGAGCAGCTCTCTTTTATGAAAACACTGCTTAAATCCATTAGTTTATGAGCAGAAATTGGATGAGTAGAGCCTGTCCCTGGAACTGCTAAACACAGGAATGGTTTTTGGTGTCTGTTGCAGGGGGTACACACTGAGGTCCATTTCTTGAAGCGAGATGATATTGTTATTGCAATACTAACCTCACTAGGCAGCATTTGTTTTGTTTTGCCACTGTGGTTAGCAAATACACCCTCAGTGTACCATTAACAGGCAATTCAAGTTCTGTGGTATCTATTGCCCTCCGCTTGGGGGCTGCTGAGAGAAACCTCTTGGTGCCAGAGACACATGGGGTCTGTTCTTCCTGCCTCAGAGCCCTTAATGGTCTTGGCACCTCCTTGTAGTGAGGAACAAGCTGGAATTGTAGCATGGAAGAGCAGTTCTTACACTAAACCCTGACAGAGAATCCACAGAGAAAGAGACGGGAGCCTCTTATTGAAGCTACTGTTATTTGATCAAGTTTAAAAACAGCAAATCCCACAAAAAACCATGAAATATGCAGCTTTAAAAAAATCCTTATTTCAAATCAATCACACCTTAAGCAGACTATATAGAGCAGTAAAAAAATACAACCTCAGTGTATTGGGCAATCAGATATTCAGTGCTTCATCCTGAGCACCACCAGCCAGGAAACACTTCCGTGGCCATCTCCTGTTTGGATCTCAATGAACTGTGAGCACTGAGGAAGGGGACCTGGAGTCATAAACAATTTTGCTCAATGTACAAGGTTGGTAAGATGGCAACCAGAGCAACAACACAGCTAAAAAGGGAATAGAGATTAATAAAAAAATGTGCAGAATGTCATTTTAGAAATCAGTGGTCCTTCACCCTCAATGGTGTGGTCTGCTGGCTGCATCTCAAATATATGAAAAGTAGAAACAGGTCTACAGAGATTAAATGATTGGTTTTGTAGAAAAACTTTCATAGGGAGAGCATGTGAAATGACAGTACCTGTTTACCATGGATGAGATAAATCAGACAGAACAAGCTCCTGTTAGACAAAGTAATTAACAGCATACTTGTTCTCAGAAAGGTCTTCTTTAATGAGATTTTAAAAAATAAAACATGATTTAATTACGGTAGGTAACAGCAATTGTGAAGCTTGCACTGATCATACATAATATACATTATATTACATGATGCAATGTTACATGTCATGTTACACATTATAGCATAACTTGCATATCATATATGTTATATAGCATATTGCATATAATATTCTAATGTATTATATTACACTGCATTAACTTTTTTGCAATATTACATTGTGATATGTTGTCTGTATATATACACATTATAATACATGGTGTGATCTATATAATGTGTGCACATATAATGTTATATATACATGTATATATAAAACAAAATTAAAAATCTAATCAAACACCGACAATATATTAACCCCCAATTTCTTTTGGGTCACATAAAGTCACAGGTAACAAAAACACGGAAGAAAAATAAAAGAAAGGAGGGCTACAGGGGCAAGGAGAAAATCCTATGTATACAAGATAGAATTATGTAATCTCTATATTATTTTAGAATACTTGAGTATGTATATTTTTATAGACTGCAGATGTTGAACTACGTGTCTAAAATGCATATTTCAAAATATATATACAGAAATAAAGCATGTATTTATAATATACACAAATAATACACACATATATATATATATACATTTATATATGATGTATACAGAAGAAGAGGTGCCATTGTGCTCTGTGGATATATTGATTGATAATTGTATTGGAGAAAAAGCAATTTTTTCTGCCCAGGTCATTCCATCATTGCCTACTAGGAAAGAGGTTGCCTGAATAACAAAGACTGAGCAGCAGCAGGGATAAATTACTGTGGCTTACTGGACAGAGATTTTTTTCCCTGGGACACACAACTTAGATAGTTTCACATAGCCAATGTCTTAAAGCAGTTAGAGAAGAAACCTTCTAAGGGCCTTTTTGAGGCAACACCCTCACCCACAAACCCCAAGCTATGTCCAGTTGCAAGAGTTCTGAATGTCATTTCTTTGGCATTGTCTCTGCTGCTGCTGTAGCCAGAAGGGCAGACTTGGTGCTATCTGCCTGGGGAGGTGGAGGTGTTAAGAATATTTATGTGCATTTGAGAAGCAACTCCTGCTACTTGAGGAGGCTCCAAGCTCCACAGTGATGTGGGGCTGATCCCACAGGCCACCTCATGCCATTTTGGCCTGATGGGGGAGTGTGTGAAGGCGGTGCCAGTGTGACTGGCCCAGAGTGTGATTTAAAATACTTTCCATGCAGATTTTGCACAGCAGAAGCCAGCTGCATAAATATTCATGGGAAGCAAATACAAAAGGTATTTGTGCAAAATGAATACATTTTAAAAGACCTCTAAAATATTCAGGGGAAATAACATCCACCATGAACTAGTGGCCCAAGTCTGGAAGTTACTGACACGTTTCCCCAGCATTAAGCCCCTGGTTGCAGCCAGATTGCAGCTCTTCAGATTCCTGAGCCAGGCCTAGGCCTTCAGCAGAACAAGTACTCATTGTGCTTGTTCAGCACTTTGTGGATTGCAAAAATACTGGATTGTTTGGCCCTCTGTTCCACCCTCACGGAGATGTTCTGCTGGAAGCTCTTACGCTCACTGAAAATGACGAAAATGACATGTTAGGTACTGCCATAGGTCAAGGTCAGATATTCAATGAGAGAAGTGGGGAATTCCCCTGAATAAGTAAGGCAAATGGAAGAATATGAATACAGTTTTGCTATTAAAATGAGAATTCCACATTTAAATAATTTTACATTACAAATACAGCCCAAGTGGTAGACTTAACAGTTAAAGAGAAAGGCAGGGTCACGGGTGGTTGCAGGAATGCCAAGCTGTATCTTTCTGGGCTCCTCTCAAAACCATCTTTTAGCAGGATCAAGATTTATTGAGCTGTGTTTGTTTCAGATGAACAATGGCTTCCCCTTCATAGTCTTTTGCTGGAGGTATTAATTCCAAAGGCGAGGAAATGAATCAATATCCATTCCATTGGATGTTGATTTATCTCCATTTTAAACTCTTCCTTCCCTGAAAAATGATGAAATATTTTCATCATTTGTGTGTGTGGAATACACCCACTAAATCTTCCAACTGGCTCAACATTATTAAACGATGTTTTGAAGTCATGGCAAACACAGAGGCCACAGAGCTCGCCTTCCTCCAGCTGATGTGTGGAGTCTCTCAGGTGCGCACATGTGCAGCACCTGGGCAATGCACCTGCGAGGCTGTGAGGAACAGAAAGAAGAGGCTGTGCTTTAGCACAGGCCCTGGATAAGGATGGGCATCAGACTGGGAAATGAAACCAAAGCAAGGCCAGTGCTGGCAGTGTCAGCCCAGGTGTTCCTGTGCTGCAGGGAGGGATGGAGATGGAGTGTCCCAGCCTTTCCCATGCTAAGCTGGCTTGCCAGGGTGCAATTCCAGCCAGCAGCCCAGTCTCATGGCTGTGCATTGGCTGGGTGACCAAAACATGGATGAGACCTGCATCATTATCTGCAGTGATAATTGGGAACCCAAAGCTTCCCAGTGCTCTGTAGTGGTAAACAGTATCACAGAGCATCCTGCTGATACATCTTCCCAAAAAACGCAGGCTGGGAATAATCTTAACGTTCATTTATTTATTAATGTGTCAGATGGCCATGCAAACACCTGAGCTGAAACCAGGAAAAGCCTTTAGCAAACTTCAGTTGCCTCCAGGCTAAAGTCTCAGCTTGGAGTGCTCCTGGGATGACTGGGAATGGGGTACACAGAGGCACAGTTGTCTCACATGTGCTCTGATTAGCACCCTCTCCTCTGCTGCCATATGGCACTTTATGTTGAGATAAGCTGTAAACAAAATTGCAGAAGTCTAAATAATATCTAAGTAAAAGCAACATTGTCCCAAGCGTTTCTCGGTACAACTGAGAGTTGTAATCATTCCTTCTCATCGTTACAACTAAGTCTGCTCAGCTGCCCTTACACTGAGTTTCATCTCTAACTCTTTTCCAAAGTTGGAAGTGAAAGTTCATTTGATGATAATCAATGAATCACACACTATTGGCATTGGGTTAGTTGAGTGCTGCTGCGGATGGCAGCTCAGCTGGCCTCCTATTGTAGTAAAGAGATTGAATTTTCAGTAAAACTGGCATCCTTGTAGAGCCCGCAGTGAATTATGGTGCCTGTGGGAAGTCAGCCTTTCCTGGCAAGGAAAAATATAGTGAAAAGCAATTTTCAGTTAAGAATTTCCTTTCTTCAATTCCTGATGATTCCTGGAGCAAGTCTTCAAGTTTCTTTGTGCCTGACACCCAGAAACACATGGCTGCACAGCTGTAACACTTACTGGAGTAATAGTTCAGTACATGGAGAGATAACACGATTAAAGTAGTAGTGGTTACAAACATTATTCACAGATTCACAGAATATTTTGAGTTCAAAGTGACACACAAAGATTTTTAAGTCCAACTCTAAAGTGAATGGCCCATATAGGGATTGAACCCACAACCTTGGCATTATTAGCACCAGGCTTGAACCAACTAAGCAAATCTCAGGGTCAATTCACATCACATGTCAAAGAGATTTATTTGTTGTTTGGAGACTTGTCTTGTGCAGCAGGACACATGGGTACCATTCCTAGACGAAAACTAACCACTTTCAGTATTTGTTTTCACTCTGGCAAATCACCAGCTCCTGTGGATTCCATCAGGCACTTCTGATTCCTTTCATGCCCACACTAAGCCCACCATTTCCTTCCTCTTTTCAGAAACTCTTTCCATTCATAGAATTAGCTAATCACAATAAAGGACTAAACTGTGATCACTATAATTATGTGTTACACCTGGATTTAACCTGATAGAAGACACAGTCCAGAAGAAAGCAAAAGACAATCTTGTCAAGGTTGGGACATAACTTTTCTTAAAAAAAAGGGTCTTAAACTCTGTGTGGAGTTACTAATAATATTTTTCTTTTTTTTTACATTTTTTTGGTCCCACTGTAAGGACACTTTTTTACTTTTTCCTGCAATTGACCTAAGCCTTGTGCCTTGCTTGCCATGGTTATACACTGTGTGTGTCAATCCGCTGCACTGACATACATTTAGTCACAAGTAATTATGTTTGGCCAGATAAAATTGTACAGTTAAACTTAATTATGACCAGATGTGTTTCAATATAGCCTTTAACCTCTAAATTACCCGATATGTTCTCACTCACACTTTTACTTTATCTCATTAATTGACTCAGTAAGTAATCCCAGACAACTATCTGTACTGTAACCATAATGAGGGCGGTGCTAAGCTATAGGACTACAGCCTAGCCTGTGGCTTTGCCTAGCAAGTTCAGAAGCCTGGCAGCCTCTCTTCAGAAAGGACTGGCTTATGGTCCCGAGTTACACCAGTGACTTAGATACTACCTGTTACCTCCCAGTCACAGCTCCATTGAAATGAGGAGGTTTCATTTGCATCTACATTTATGAGTCAGAGGAAGCTGGGGACAAGAAACAAGAGCTGAATACATCAATGTTCCCATTCACTGGGGTGAAGAGAAGGCAGAGTTTTGCCTCACAACTTGACTTTTGGCTCCCAGGACAGTCCCAAGGACACTTGCCTCTGTTGAGTCCATGTATCATTGCTGGTCTTTGGGCTTTTGTCTTCCTTTTCAGAAGAGCCCCTCAGATACAAGGAGCAGGAAGATCCTTTGAAAAGAGAGGAGCCAGGCTACAGAGACCTTTTCTCTCTCAATGCAATTAAGTTCTTTCCTTTTTCTTTTCTATGTCTTCTAACCACTACTTCTCTAAACTTGCATTTCCTCTAGTAAAGGAAACTGGGGGGAAAAAGGGAAAACTTGTACTGTTTACCCTCGAATCTTTGCTGAATGGATTAAAGGTATGATAAAATACTTTACCCATGATTTTTATTTAATATGGCTATATAAAAATGGATATTCCAACACCAAATTCTATACAGAAGTGATAATTCAGACGACATATGCTTTGTTTATTAAAAAGATAATAAAGTGAAGGCAACAAAGCTTTGTAATTCAAAGTATAGTAATGGCCAGATTGCTCCCTATGATCAATACTGGGCTCTCTCTTCATTTTATGTGCCAAAGAAATTATTGGTACATAGGATTACTATAATAAATTCATATTGGACATATCTTCCATCTCCATACCAACAACGATGTAAAAATGGAGTCATGAAAATTCCCTGTCTTAGACAAACTTAAATGATGAAGGTAACACATTTTTGAAGTGTGTTGGCCCAAAAGGCCTGGGAGAACAAGGTTTAAACTGAAGAGGTGGAAGAAGGGTGGGAGGAGGGGTGTGGAATGATATTGTCAATTAAACCCTGGGTGAGGGAATGAAAAATGACATCACCTGCATATTTCTGACACCCACACCGACACACAGGGCTGATAAACACAGCAAATTCCAACTTGGTGAAGTGGGACAGTTAAGAGTAGATTTAAAGGGACAGTTTGTCAAACATGCTGTGTTAGAGGGGAGAAAAAGAGAACAATAAAACATTTTGGCTGTGTTGCATGTTTGATGCTCATCCAAAATGATTTTGCCTGGCTCCTGAAATAGTAAGCTGCTTGCCTTAGAGGTGATCATTCTTCCCATCCTTTGCTTATTACTTTCTTTCGCTCTCACAATATTAAGCTCCTTAAAGAAAAAAAAAAAAAACCTACAAAAACCACCACTTTGAATGAGTGAGTGACCTCATCTCCAAGAGACTTATAAGTGTAAAGATTAGAGATACACAGAGAAATTAAGGACTTGGACAGGAAGGACAGGGAGATAGGCATTTAGTTTATTTTGTATGTGCCATGTCACATAAACTGTCAGATGATCTCAAACTTGTGTTGTGCTCATGTTTCTCATTACAGAACAATGATCTTCCTTGAGAAGATGAGGATAAATCTCCCTTGGAAGCACATAGGATTTTAGAAAGCAATTCCTCAGCCAACAAGCCAGGAGTTCCTGGCTTGCTTTTGAGTCCTAACCAACAGAAGCATTTAGGAGCCTTAGACAATGTGTCTAAGCCTCTAATATGGGGTTTATCAACACCTGGCCTTTCCTGAGTATGCACAGACTATCAGGGACAGGAGATGGGCACAGGGTAGCAGCTCTATGCTGAAACTTTACAATTACGGTAAATCTAGCATTAGAGACCCATGAATTATGCTGGCAGTGCTGAAATGCAAGACACCTGGGTGGATGCCTGGATGGTCAGAACTTTTCCCAGCTGTGTGGTCACTGCCGGCGAGGAACGCCAGAGAACACGGAGAGCCCAATGCAGCGCACAGACACTTGAAAATCTCAGTCCTTGGTTTCAAAGAGAGAAGGGAGAAAAACTAATAATAATTACAGATAAAATGTAGTTTGTTCAGGAAGCACTGGTTTCCAAAATTAGACTGGGCTCCTTCTACTGCAGCAAAAGCCCACTACAATAATAAAAATAAAATAAACTCCTCAGCCTGCCGCTCAGAGCAGAGTTGTGAGTCAAGCATGGTGAGAGCTTCTGCCCCGCACACCTCTCCAGGCCCCTTGTCAGGAATCTCTCATCCACTCTGGCTGGCTGACAGCACTCCAAGGGTGGCCCCTCACCCCGTGTGCCTCACACAGTCCTGCCCAAGGCCCCTCTGGTGCCCACCACACCTGGCTGGGCTTCCCAGCCCAGGCAGGGCTCACTGCTGCCCGCTGTCCCCAGCCCCCTTGCTGATAAAGATCAGGCACAAAGTGCATTTGCAGCACCACATCCACACTTATAGCCAAAGAAAAGCAATTTTCCCCTCAGGAGGTCAGTCCTCTGAGCTCCTTTGCACAGTAACCTCACCGAGGAGCTCCAGAAGCACAAGGTTACTGCACTTGCTTAATATGCAACCCAGCACTGTGTATTTTCATACTTAATATGCAGATCTAATTGCTTGCCTGAATTTTGATTACCTTCTCTTCCTGGAATTTGCTCTTGTGTGGCTAATCCTAGTGAACTTCAAAGCATGAACTCAGTGGCTTTTATTTTTTTATTTCTGCAGTTTGTGTCTGAGGCCAATGTCAAAACTCTTTGTAAGGAGAGGGACTTATTTTTTTAGTTTAGAAAAAAAAAACACTAAGTTCCTTAGCAGTCAGTTGTCCTCTTTTTTTAACCTCAGGACCTTTATTTTTACTGAGCTGGAATGTTACCAATTTGGTCTGGCCATAATTAGCACTTCCACATTTAGTCTACTGCCAGCAGCACCCTCAGTCCTGCCTACCTAATACTAGCTTCAAGAATGGCTCGTATGTAATTCCTTTTAAAAGAAAGGCTATTCTTCATTTCTGAGTGTAAATGTAAAGTGATTTGTCTAAGTACTTCTCTGTCTCAAACTGCTAAACCCAGCCCACACAAATGCATTTCCCTGTAAGTGCCCTCACTTCCCACACTCTCACTTTTCACATCTTTTCCAATTATCCACCTCACCAGCAATAAAATGCAATAAATTTGTTTGCCTCTTTTGATGTGGTGTCTACTTTAAATGCCACCTTGTTTAAAGATTTAAAAAAAAAAAAGGAAAGGAAAAATAGCCACAGAACAAACTAATCTCCCTTTCCAAATATAAAATAAAAGCTGTCTTATTTTTAGGCTTTGCAGCAGCTCATGTGTCATTTTCATCATTTCATTCTCTCTCGATGACTGAGAAGCAGTGAGAGGAGGCGAGAAAAAACTTTTTTTTGTTCCCCCTGGAAAATACATATTCAGAGCTTTCCCTAACCTGATTTCTTTCTGTATTAAATCATCCCTAGCCAAAACTAAAATGAACCTCAATAACCTGACATATTTGTCAACTTTTGGTAACATGTGTATTGGTGATTAGACTAATATAAGAGCATGAGCAATGTGATACATGCAGGCTGTAATTTTTAATGTTGTAAATCATTAGATTTGCAGCACATGGCAGCAAACTAAGGGAAGGAGGGCTTCCAGGGCTGGTTGAGAGCAGGATGTGAAGCAGGGCAATGTGGTTAGAAATGAACTGCCTCTTTACCCCCAAAGCAAAGGGGGAGAATCAATTTTAGGCAATACTGGCTCCATTCAATATCTTGTATGAGTCACACAGGACCTGAATCCTGCAGTTGGACCAACAATGAGTTGTGCCAGCAATTCCAAGGGCAGTAGATCCAGCCATTAACTCCTTCAATTTCTTGGACCCCTCATGAATAAGAGGAGATTTTTCTTTTATCCTTTTAATTTTTTTTCAATACCCTTCAACAGGCAGATACCAACACCAGATGAGCTTTGAGCTTCTGCTCTTGAGATTGAATTTCCCCAAAATGACAAATAATACCTTTACAGAGAGCAGAATTTCTGGCAGGTATCAGCTCAGTGAACAGAGGTGGTAATGCATTCCAATGGCTGCATGTCTCTTCATATGAGGTTTTTGTTAGCCGCTGCTGGGCTGCACAATTACAAACACAACATTCTGTGCCTTAAATATGTGACTTTGAGCTTAAACCGCCAGGAAAAAAAGTGAATGGTTGGTTCATACTACCACAACTGCTTTGTATCAGCAAGCCCTTTCGGTGTGTAAATACTATCAGCTGACTTTTTCTAAACTTATCGCTACCCTGGGAGAAGAAAGCATGAATATGTCCTGTAAACACCCTTGAAATCCATTCTTCTATCCTCTCAGCTGTGGCAAAGGTGGTTATTCAGGGAACCTGCAAGCTGAGGTACATTACAGTGATGTTACTTGTCCTTTGGGACCTTTGGTTGTTGATCAGAAGCTCCCAGCGTAACGAGCAGTGCAGCTGCAAATGGCCTGGCTGTGCTGTGCCCATGGGTTTGTCACTGTGCTACTCAACAGCAGCTCGAGATGTGGCACCACAGGCTGCTGTGGTGATGCTGCTTCGCCCTGAGTTCTATGTCTATCTCCTCCCTCTTACACTCAGCATCAAACCTATTTGTTTGCCCTGGTAGTTAACAAAGATATTTGCTGTCTAAACCATAACTCCATCTCCTGTTTCTGCCTTAGCCTTAATCCCCAAAATGCAGCCTGAGCTGCAAGTCCCCAAGCAAGTCCCCAAGCTTCTTGCTTCAACCTTTCTCCCATCTTACCATCAGCCACCCATAGCCCTCTGTGTTGGACATACACCACCTTCTGTCAGAACTCTGCCCTTAAAAATAGGACTTTTCCTGTTTCTCTCAAAGACTGCCAATGTGGAGGAGCAGGAATAAATACTTACTCTTTCAGCACACAGCTATCAATTAGCACTGATGCTTCATCTGAATGTTTCAAAGTCTGATAGATCTATTAATAGTAAAGAGTCAAGACACCTAATTTCTGGGTACTCTAAAATTCAATTACAAGTCTATTTGACTGTCCTGGATTTCTACTGAAAATTATCCTGCATATATTTCTGCTAAACTGTGTTTCTTTATCCTGATGGTATCAAGTTTGGTCCATATTTTTTCAATGGATAATCTGGATAAAACAGGCAGTGTGATCTTGCCTCAAGTTCTGCCGCAGACTGTCCTCGTGACTGATGCAAGATCCAGAACAACCGAGGAAAATGTCACTCCACCAAAATAAAACCACCAAACCCCACAACGATCTCCTGAGATAAAAAAGCAGAAGACAGAGTCAGAAGTGAGAAGTCCTGATGGGTCTTTTGCAGGACTCCAGTACTGGACACTTAGGAGACACAATTTTCCTTTAAGGGCTGCAATTAACTCCTAAGATTGTCAGCTGCTTTAAGGCTTTTACTCTGCCCTGGTCATCAGCCACAGATGCTTGAGGCCCTAAAGCACAGGGCAGCACAGCAGCTACATTTAGCTGGGTTTAACTCACAGCAAGAGCGTTAAGACAGGAGTAGGTGCCCTACAAGTCTTTTCTTCATATACTGAAGGAGGTAGTTTTCATTCATTCAAGAAAAAGAAAACATGTTGCTGGATAGATGATTATGATGACTAATAAGATGCCCGATTAAAATAGTAACCGGTCCCTTTAGGAGGCTTCAGGTGCAGTGTAACATTGCCTCTCAGCTGTATTTTCCTTTAGTATTCACTATTTACCTATTCTTTTATAGAAAGTCTCATCACAATTAGAAATTTCAGTTCTCATTCATTAGCACTTAAAACAGCATAATCTTCATGGTAATTGGACAGAGCAAAGAGACGTCCTGCTTTTAGAATGATAACTCCTGTGTGCATTATCATTCTCATATATATAGTATGGATCTTGTGCTTTGTATCTTGTAAAAAAAAAGAGAAAAAATTAGAAAAAACACTACGTTTCTGAAAGCTAGAATAAAGATTTAGCAGAATATCTGAAAAATATAACATTAAAGGTAGAAATGATGAGAATTAACAGATTATTTTGTAAATTTTGGCATCCATGCGTGATCATATTCACTCACTCATCACAGACTGGATTCGTTCCTCTGTTGTGCACTGCTCTGGACATAATGCCACAGAAACTGATAAAGATAAATGGTGATAAAGAAGCAGAAGCAAAGATGGAAAAACTATGAAGGATGAGGGTTTTAGATCCAAAATTGGGACCTGACTTTCAAAGATAACTATACCAAATATAGATCAATAAAGGAGTAAATTAGATTTGAATTAGGCCCTAGAATGAGCCTGTGGGACTTTTGTCTAATTTAGCGAAGTTCATGCCAGCCCAAGGAGGCTGGAACAGGCAGTTTGTGTGAACAAGAATCTCCAAGTCAAACCAAGGGCACCAACTGCACGTATTGCCCTGTTTCTTTAGCCACAAAACCAGTACACATGAAAAAGCGCACACTGGATCCTCTGAAAAAGCAGAAACCCAGATGAACCACAGGGATTGTGGGACCAGAAAGAAATGCTGAAGTGTGGAATGAACTCCTCAAGGAGATCTTTGCAAGCCAACAACCAGGGCTGTGTCAGGAGTAAACCAAGTGCTTGTTCAAAGACTGTAGAAGAGTCCTTTGCTACAACTGTGAAAATCCAAATTGCTCTGTTGTAATGTAAAAACTCATTTGTTTTCTTTCAGATGTTATTCAGGAACTGTACACCCCTGAAATAGATGAGTATGATTCATTCATCCTGAAACTTCGCTACACTCATTTCTCCCTTATAAATAATAGCTCATTCTTCTGATCAAACAGTAACATTTGGAGCACATCCAGAACCACAAGATCCAAATCCACACCTCTTGGGCAGTAACTCATGCCCTGTAAGTCTCCTACCCATGCTAAGAAACCATTCAGAAGCAAAACTGTCTAAACAGACAGACTAAATAGAATATATTATTTTTTAATATAGTTTCATGTTCTTGTATTTAGCCATTTTTCAAGTAAAATTTCTCTCTCTACAATAATTAAATAACACTAATTTCAGGTGTATATGAGGAACAGTGCAAAGGTCAGTGTCTGTAAGGATTTTGATTTATTATTAATGTGAAAAATATCATACATTTATTGTGGAGAGACTAAAACAATAGCATATATAAATAGGTGTCAAATATATTTAAAAAAAAAAATGTAAAAAAAGGGAAGACCAGGATAGGTAGAATTCTAAGCTTGTTCAAAAATAGAATTTTGGAATTGGATGATTTTAATCTTTAATTGGAATTTTAAAGACAAAATTCCATGGTATAAATAATATCCAGCAAATGTGCTTGCTTAAATACTTGGTCTATATCACAATTTTCACAAACAAAAAAAAGAGTAACACAAAAGGCACTATTGTCCAGAAAAGACATTTCTATAAATTTTACATATTCCTCCACCCTGGACTTTCCACTTCCCATGCAGTCAACATTCTTTTGATATGGAAAGTTGGAAGACAAAAGAAAATTTCTTAAAAATACTTTCTGTGTTACGGTTCCAAATAACATTTAGTTTGGAGTTAGATAAGACCTTTCAGTAAGGTCCAAAAGCAGATATTTGTCACAAAATACCCCAGAGGACTGCTATATTTTTAGTATCTACAGAGGCATCTCCAGGGCAGGAGCTCTTCATTCTTTCTCTCTCAGTTGCCTGACCTCTTGATTGAGAGAGTAATTTCTAGCCATCAGGATGTTTTTAATGAGAAACATTAAAAACATCATTACTGTGAGAAGAATTAGGGTTTTTGGAAAAACACACAGTGATACCGTATTTAAAACTAAATCTTTGTAAAGACACTGTTCTTCCAATTCATTAGACATCTCTATTCACAAGTCCTAAGGAATGATAATTACCCCTGACATACAATTTGAGTTGAAAATTGAAAATATAAGCTTTAAATTAAGATCACAGTACAGGAAAGATTTAGTAATAAACAGAGAGTTTATAACAAAAAGTTACAGAAGAAATAAAATATGTCAGCAGAATTTTCAACAGTGTTTTTTACCAAAGCTTTCTGTAAAGAACCTGAACCTCATTTTATCTCCAAAGACCAGTAGTGTTAACCACTGATTGATTGCTTATATCAATTATATCCAAATTTCCGAGATTGTCTAAAAATATCAGTCATATAACTTGATGTCAGCTAATCTAATTACATCCACAGAAACAGAGTTTTCTGTTTATTTCTTTTTCATCTCCATTTTTATCCCTCTTAACCAGCAGTTTGGGTCCAGAAAAAGTAATGACCCTGTCTGAAAACTGTACATGTAATTTCTCAGCTATAAAGAGGAAAGCATATTCACAGTACAAATACCTGCATTTTTTTCCCCCTGTATGGAGAATTTGAACCCCACTTACAACACTTAGACTCCAAACCCGCCTACTTTTGTCTCCTGCTGGGCACTGACAAATAGACTTTGATGCCATTGCTCCACAGTGACTGAAGTGTGCAATTCACTGACCAATTTAAGTTAAGTTTTGAGGGCAAACGGCACACCTAGGCTCCTGACTTTCCATGAGGGTGAGACTATTTATCTTTTCTTTTTGAACTTGCAAAAATATTTATTTCTATTTTTTAATGGCCTTATAATGGGCCCAGCATACTCTGTTTCACATATTGAAGAGCGGTGGCAAAATTACTCCGCTACTGCACAGCATGTCTGATGCCAGAGCAGTTAGATTAACATTTTTTGAGAGTAATAAATGCATCCATGGGCACAGTTGTACACATAAGTACAAGTTATTAACATAAATAAGAAAAAAGTTGTTGTAATGGTTGACCTGACCTGTGATCCAATTTTCTGCTGGCAAGTCTCACCATATATCAAATAACTTGCTTTTATTCTTTAGCAAAAGTGTTGCTTGACAGAGGAGCAGTGATAAAATATTGGAAGTAACCAAAAAATTCTCTGACTTTACAAGAAGTAAAAATTTTGCTGTTTTACAAAAAGAGAGTTAAAAAATATATAGCCTGGGAGAAATAAAAACAAACCACCATGATCTTGATATATGCCATTTAAAATTCATCTGATTCCCCCCACTTTCCCTCATAAATCAAAACTGAATACACAGATCCCAGGGATGAGGAGCAGCTGGTAAAACAGTGTAAAAATCTCTTTTCTATACTTCCACGGAGAACTAATTTCATCTTGAAAAGAATGGGTCATTTTTACTGCTAGTTTAGCCACATGGGCTCCCAGGTACCAATTTTGTGAAGCATTATCCATTTTTGCTGTGGGTCATTTGTTTCCTCTGCAAATCTCCTTGAGACTTATAGAGCAGATATGCATGGATTTTTCTAGCTATGCTTTTGAGCGTATAATGATGATTGGACAGGTTACCTTTCCTTTAATCTGTACAAGACATGATGGAGAATGCACAAATTTTATCCACTGTAACATAAAATAATTCTCCAATCCCAGCACCTGAAAGAGACATGGGCACTGATTCCCTGTAAATTGTCCATTTCCCACATTCCTCCAGGCCCGCTGGAACTGCTAAAACCAAACCCACCAGGCACAGGTAGCACAGAAATAGATGCACATAGTTGGAGATTTTCTATAGAAAAGCTGATAGCTTGGATTCATTTGAGAAATAAGAGCCTTGTGCTAGAGCAGAAAACACTCTTTCCCTTATTAACCTCCACACTAGCTTCTGTCCCAATTACATAAAATCGTCTGGTTTTCCCAGTCTTTTTAATATCTGCTCTAAAGCACACGTGTCCCAACTCTCTGGCCCTAAGTGCTTCATATCAAAAACCTAATGATATCAAGACTAGCAAGCCATATACCCCTGAGAACCAAGAGATGAAACTTGGATGTCTCCGAGTCACAGATGTCACTGAGACCCTGGGCTAAGCAGCGGCACAAGAGCACTCATGTCACAGCCACAGAAGTCCCTTGGGGACAGTCCGAACCACAAATCTCAGATGCACTAAGACCACCAGGTTTTTTTACATTTTTATCTATGTGTGTGAGCATGTATGTGAAAGGCAGGGCTGTGCAGTCCTGGGACCACGGGCAGGTTAAATTCTTCTCGGTCAGGGAAGGCAGTGTTCAATCCTCAGACATGGGAAGGGAAAAGCATCATAACAAAAACCCCCAAGAGAGAGCCAAGAGAGCAGTGGAAGGCTGTGCAAGGCGGAGCAAGTGTTCTGTTTCCGTGATCAGTGTGTTCAATCACGCAGCACTGGAGAATTAAATAGTATTCAGGAGGCTGAGTGCACCGAATAGAAATTCCTATCAAGTTCATTCTACGGTATCAGACATGGTCTGTCACCACGTAAGGAAATGTATTTGAGCTACATGAAGGCTGATGCCTTATGTTTTTTAATAAAGTTGAGGACAGATTACAAACCTTTGCTTTCAGCCCCAGAATGCAGTGGATGGAAGCTATTTCCTTTGACATACTGAATAATTTGCCTTTTTTGAAGTTACAATAAGATGATGTAAAAACCTTTGAATACCACATAATGTGAAATGGTAAGATGTTAAACTTTAGCATCTGAAAGGAAATGCTGTTGGATATAAAAGAGATAGGCCAATAGAACAAAATAGACCAGCAGAATAAAATCCAAAATGCCCATGTGGTACCAGTCTAAAAGGAAGAGTAGACAGATGTTTGCTCCTCCAATTACGGTTTCTTGGAAAGTTTTAACATTTGAACTCAGTGCTCCTGGTTCCTATCTATGCTCTTTGAAAAAAAGAAAAAAAATAGCAAGCCCTTCTAGAGCTACTAAATCAAGATCTGCTTTCTGCTGGCCATGCTCCTCAGCCACCAGGTCCCTTCCCCTCACCATGGCCCAGGCTGAGGCCAGGCTGGCCCAGGCACAGGACAGTGACACGTCTCCCTGCTCGTTCCAAGTGCAGTCAGCAGCCAGGAGGGATGCTGCAAGGGTTCACTTGCATGGGGAAGGCAGGATCCCTTCTACTAATCCCTTGAGGCTCCAAGTATTTTGAGACATTAGGTATGAGTTATAGCCAGTCTACATGAAATACACAAAGCTTAGAGGCACAGCTCCCTTCTGGGGCATCTGTTTTGCGGTTTTCCTTTTTCACTATTGCACATGCTTTAATTTAGTTTCTTAATTTCAGCCACTGTTGATGCTCTCTTCTTAAAAGAGCTTTTGAATACTGCAAAGAAAGATTTTGCAGAAGCAGCTTTCAGAAAGCTGTTCGAAGATCTTTATCTACCTCCGTGCCCTGGCATCCTCCCACCACAAAGCTTTCCAAACACAAATACGTGCATTTTTATGATGTCTCGGAAGCAGCATGTCAGCCTTGAGGGCTGGTTCCTCACAGTGTTGAGAAGGCTGTACAGCAGATGTAGGGAACTAAATCAAGCCAGTTGATTCCTGCACAGTGTCATGACTGTAAAAACCTCCACGAGGAACAATGTGGAAAGCAGTTGTATTTGTGCATTCATCGTGCATGCTATGACAAATGACAGTTTTATGGTTAAATGCACTTGAATGGAAGGTTAAGGTTCATCTCTCTCTTCTGCCCTAGACTTCATATATCACCTCAGGTAAAACTAGGAGTCAAATAATACCTTAAACAGCAGATTTACTTTTCATTGCCTTGTATTTTCAAGTGTGCAGTAGCAATTCTTCCCAACTGTGTCTCTTTAGATTAGGCACCTATGCCTGGAGGTTTGCTTTGGGCTTGGAGCAAGGTGAAGCCTCAAGTCAGGCAGGGACCCTGAAAGCTACAGTGAAAGCAAAACTAACAGCACATAAAGCAGGAAATAAATGAGCTCAGTCCCAGCTCCAGTGAAGAGTGTTATTCTGTCCCTTTCTGATGCTGAGCGCTTCCCCTGAGTCAGCTCTCATCTGCTGAGGGCTCCTACCAGAAATCAGACCTTTATGCTTTTTCAGAGTTGGATCAGAACTAAGATTTAATTAAGGCACTGACAGTTCCTATGGCATTAGACAGGTAACAGACAGATTTTATTTTCTTGTTTAAATATGTGAGTTTCAAAATACTCATAAATCTGTGCGAGTAAGTACACATATTCTGTGCGTGCAATGGGGAAAGCAATGGCCAAAAAGTTTGCTAAGGTTAAATTAACTGAAAGAGAAAAATAATTAAACCAAAATGCTTATGTCATTCCTGAAATAAACCCAAAGGTAAGATTTTTTTAATGAAACTTATGAACTTTTATGAAAATCAGAAGGCAGTGAAAAGACGGGGATTTTTGTCAACTGACCATTTAGCACTTTAGGAACCTTTCTGTGTCTTCTCTCCATGGTCTTTGCACATTATGAAGGAATCTGTTTCTTGGTTGCAGAAATTCATCAGTTCCTTATTCAGTCATCTTTATACACTCCTCAAAAAAAGAAAAGAACTGTGTACATTAGGTACATGAAGAATTTCTGCAAATGGTGACATTTCTCTGAGCTGCTCATTTCTGCATGGATAAAATAAATTCTGAATTCTGTGGGTTGTTTCCAGCAAGGTGAAAGATAAAATGGATGCTGAATTATGATTTAATGATTACACAGAGGCTGGGCTCCAATAACATTGTGGCCATGATGAAAGCTGTAGGGTGCAGAGACATTGCACATGATTTGTAGGTAGTGAAAAGAGAAGTTTTGTGGAGTTTTGTACATCTAGCTCTGTGTACTAAAAGAAAGGATTTATTTAATAGGCTGCTTGGTATACTTTAAATGGACAGTATTGTACCTTGAAAGTACTATCCTTGTCTGCTTAAATAGATTGAAACTATGCTCTCTTCCTTGTAGTTCCCATCCTAGAGAGATGTTTTAGGTGCCTTGTGTGTTCATTCTGCATGCAAAACTGTCAAGCAGATTTTGCTCCTTTACTTCCACCAGTTAACCAAATGCCACATTTCTCCGCTATCAATAGTGGCTACACTTTGGCATATTGTATAGGAATCAGAGAGAGACAAAAATCACACTCCAGGAAAGCACAGCACTGTCTTCAACTAACAGTACTGACCACAAGAATAGTAAGAAAAGACATGTAAAATGGAGGTATAATTCAGACAAAAGAAAAATGTATTTGCTAGAAAAGATTGTGAGAAACAATCTGGGCACTGATTATCCATGTCATAAACAGCTTAGGGGAGGAGAGAGTCCTGACTCAGTATTTCCCACGTTTATTCTTCTGCTGAATTCCCTTAGTAGTGTAATAAAAAATTCCTGGGTGGCTCATACTCCTCCCTAGCATGTGTTTCCGCTTCTCTCTTTTTTGGTGGGAGGGGGTGCTTTTTTGGTTGGTTGGTTTGGGGGTTTTTTTCCCCCTCTAATTATTTTTTCTTTATTCTTTATATCTTCTTTTATCCTCTCTCATGCTTTCATTCCTCTTCCTTCAGCTCCTCCCTTGTACATTTATTTTCTTGTTGGCAGTCCTCTTATTCCCCTTCTCAATCTATATATTTTTCCTGCTCCTGGGTTTCTTCAGAGGTGCTGGAGATGTAGACAGTGCTGCTAAAGCTCAGGGCTGAGCTGTTCATTGCTAGGAATAGGGTGAAAAAAGGCTGAAGAGATCAGGTACAGCTGCCTGAAGTGTCCGCCTGCTCCATATGAGCTGTTTTTGCAGGAATGTGCCCTGGGGTGTGGAGGATTGGAGAATTCACTGGGCAAGGGGCAAAGATGTGAGAAGCCCACACTGAGGTCCAGACCTAGATCCAAAAGCTTTTCACAGACATAAATTGTAACTACCCAGGAGGGGTCTCCTGGTAAAAGGAGGCAGTAGTTGCCAGGTTCGGGAATTTGGAGCACTTGGAACATTTTTTCAGACATGCTGCTCTTCAGGCTAATTATTTCATATTTTTCATCCAGAGATGAAGGTCATTTGATGCATTGAGCTATCATCCAGGGGCCTGGGGGCTTTGGAGTGACAATTGCCCATTATGAATATCAGCTGTGATTCTTCCCAATTATGTGAAGAGATGTTAAGCCCTAAGAGACCTAAGGAAACAAAACTTGCCAGATTTGTAGGGGATTGTATCATTCAGAGGCTCTGATGGGCACCAGTTGGATCCAAACATCATGCAATGAAGCTCCCATGATCCAGGATTAATCAGCCGGAGCTCAGCCCCTAGAAAACCCCTGCAAAGCAGAAATTGTCAACCAACTTCCCTTTCAGCCCTTCAGCTCATCAATACCTCTGAGGCTTTCACAGTTATCCTGCTTTAATAAAAATGCAAAGCTATTAATAGAAATCTCCACATGGAAATTCTTTGTACTGATTCCATTTCCTAATCCAAAAGCTTTATAGAGTCTTGAGAGGAGCAGGAATAGCTTGATCAAAATCTTGTATTTTTCAGAACAGAAAAGCTGCGAAATGTAGGAAAACATTTGCTCATTGAGGCTAATAAAAGAGCCAAAAAAAGTTAGTATTTCTTTGGCCCTCAAGGCTTTTGGAAAAGCTATTCCTGTGGCCAGAGACAAGCAGTGCAAATGTGACTATGTATTTACACAGGTTCTTGTGTCAAAAGCCACCAGTGAGCTCAAGGTGGCCCTCAGACCAGAAGATCCCTGTATCACTACCCACTGGTTGCTGGCAGCTCTGTGGTGACAGGCTGTTACAGCAATGGATGAAGAACAATATTCAGTACATGATTTACTAATCTGCAGTGAAATGGTTAATTTTTGTGAGCTGCACTGCACAGTCATTATGAGGCAATTTGACTGGAAATTTAATAGGATTATTTTTGACTGGCTGAGGTTAATGGCATTACCTGTTTGGCTTTTATAAAATCTCCATAATTTAGCAATATTTATCTAAGTCACCATAAAAGTATAGAAATTGATAGTAAAATTACAGACAGCTGGGTACAGGAGGAAATGAAACAAATTAAACCAAACCCATGCTCTTAGGAAAACACAAATGCCAAATTAAGTATGTTAGGCTAACAGTTTAAATGATCCCATTTAACACTAATAAAGATACTTTAGACCCAAGTCCTGCTTGATTTTACATTGTATGAGCGTGCAGAGGAAAACATCTGTGGAGAGGCAGACAGCCTGGGCCCAACAGGGACACCAAGGGAATGAGCAGCTTGGACCCCTGAATCTTTCCAAGCTCATTTCACATATTCCTAACAGTTTTCACTGGAGTAAAGTATGAAGGTGTTAATATTTCTATTTCTACTTTTATTGTTTCGAGAGTTCTTTGCTCAGAGTTTGGAGTGAGACGCAGGAGGCGCTGAGATGTTCTTCTAATTAGATTGTTTATTAATTTCTTATCTATGGCATAGCTGCACAGAGCTTGCTTCTCTAACTTAGCAAGGTGGAAAAATGGTCCCGAGTTGTAACTCAAGGCCATTTAAAGTCCAATCTATCCAATTATAAATTGCCAACTAATATGTTTTTACTTATAATCCAGTAACTATTCACTTATCATCCGCATTGCAGGGTTTTTGAACCAATACCAAACTATCCAGACTTGTGAAGAAGGAAGAAAGAAGTAAAAACCCACACCCAAAATCCTCCATCTTGCTACTAATACATTACTAATAACTCATAACCTAATTTTCTACATCTCTACATATTCCACCCAGTGATATAATAAGTTGCTTTTTAATTACACAGTAGCAATCTCAGTGTTATCACCAGAAAAGGAAAGCCTTTCCCAAGGCCTTAGGTCAAACACTGTGTGCTTTTGAAAATCATTACCTGTCAGGACTAAAAGACTGAAATTATCTGAACCCAGGGTTCCAACATAAAGGCATAATTTTTGTCCTGGAGAATTGCTAATGGACAGCATTTGTAACGGAAAAGCATAAAGAGCAACAAATGGTTTTGGTGGTTTTTAAGACTTTATTGAACAAAGAAGCAGCAGTGAGATTTTGGGTTCAGAGGAGCCTGGCCCCTACCACCAGAGAAGAGAAACTGAAATGTTTCCACAGCCAGTGCACAAGAAGCAGTGGCCCAGACCTGGCACTTTCCCTCCACGGAACGTTTGCTGTGTGAGAGGCTGAAACTGGCAACATGAGAGCAGGGGAGGGGACGCTGGGAAAGGTAACTCAGCCCAGATAGCATTAAAAGGGGGTGAAGGTCGCACATAATCTTACCAATAAGATGTGTTTGATTTTTATTGGCTCTGACTGTCTTGATTGTCATTGTCTCATGGCTAATATAGGCCTGGTAATTCTAATATTTCTAATTGGTTTCTGGTTTACACAGAGAGTCAGACTATTTAACTCAAAGGTTTGTACCACTGACTCATGGCTGCATCTCTGCTTGAAAGTGATGATTCAGAAAACTATTTTTCATGACAAAGTCATTGTTTATATGTAGATGCCATCTAAAGTTTTTGCTTATTATTTTTCCCTTCATTTTGTTTGGATATTGGCAAGCCAATTGGATAGAATACTTACAGGTTTTACATAGGGGTGCCACTTTGTGAATTTTATTCAGTGGCTATTTCAGACAACATTCAATGCATATCTTACATTCCCACAAGCAGAATCAAAAGAAAAGGAAATTTCTTTTCAAGGTTTGAGAGCTTTGTTTCACAGTACAGTACACATGTACAGTATGTGGCCAGGAAACTAAAGTCTAAGAATTATAAAGAGAATTGTTGCATGGCATACATCAAAAGATGTCAAGAGTTGTTCCAACAAGCAAAATAAGTGAATATGACTATCAACTACAAAGAATGATGATGCTGTAATTTTCACATAAGATGCAATTCCCGAAGATCCTTGACTCTTTTTGTCACATGTAAATGTTTTATACCTTTTTCTGTATTTTCATGTAGCTATTACACTGTTCATCTCTGGCTGTTTACATCTAAAATGGGTACCTGAGATTTTATACATGTAAAACATCTCTTTGGATCTGTGCTAGAAGAACGCCCCCACAGGAAGGCTTACTCTGGTGGGTAACACTAGAGAACACACTAGCGAGCAACTAGAGAGGCAACATTTCATCAGGCATTAGTTTCAAAGTGAAAGGAGAAAAAAAAATCTTCGATTTATAGCTTTGGAAAATTGTATGTGTTTCTTTAGAGAGTGGAGAAACAGAAAGAGAAAAGAAAAACAAGAAAGGGAAGCTAATAGATAAACGTGCTTCATACAGACTCCTACAACGATTATCAACCATTCCAATCTTCCCCCTGGTACAAGTAATTTCACAGACATCAGTAGAGTTGGTCACTCAAGTTATGTTTCTCAAGAAGTTTTTACTATAATAGTTTTTACTATTGATTCAGAGCCTCCTGAGGACTTTTGACAGATTTACAACAGAGAGAAAGTTGCATGCGTTTACTTGCTGGGAAAAAAACCCCAACCACATATTTATATTGCTGCATAAATATTAATAAAAATATGATCAACTCTGGAGCTATGACACATGGAGAATTCCTACTGTGCAATACCACAAGAATAAAGAGCAGTGGTACTTAAATGTAGGGACATTTGCTATTTCCTATCACAGGATTGATTCCAGGTGTCTCAACTCCTAGAGACCAAGATGAATTTTTCCTTATTTAGGCTAAATTGAAGAAAATTATTAGAAAAATCAGGCTAAATTTAAGATTAAGGAAGGAGTTTTATTTCTTACAACTACTTTTTTTAATGACTACTTTCTCAAGAGATTTGATATATTTAATGATTTTTAAGAAGGAATAGAAATACAGTTCTGTGCCTAGACTTCATGGGAAGATATTGTCTATATGCAGTCAAGTGTTCCAGAGCTGGGTGTATGGGACTTTCCTGGCTAGTGCCAAGCTGGAAGAGCATCTTGTTCTCTTCTCTTCCTGCTGAAATTCGAGCAGTGAGAAGAAGGAAGGGTAAGCCAGGAAAGTTCGTGTCAGGAAGAGAGACACCCATTAGGTACAAATGGGTTCTGCAAGAGAAAAAATTCCCCTTGAGCAGATAATGGAAAGTACAGAGAGTGAAATGCAAAGCCAAGAAAGAGGGAACCTATGTTATCATTTTAGTTCATACTGCCCTCGTACTACTGCAAATCCCCGTGTTTTGGTCTCCATCAGTGAGCAGGACATGCAAACCAGGCCCCTTTCAGATGAAATTAAACTGGAAGGTGTGCTCCAGTTGCTCCCTACAGGACCAGGCCAGAACTTGCCCGAAGCAAAATTTCCTAAAATGTGCACAGGGTGGATTTCAACCACCAGCTGCATGCCAACCTCTATCCTCTTCAGATCTGCCCCTTAGGGCTAACATCAGCATAGTCCCGGAGACCAGAACTTCTTGGGATACAGGAATGGGAGGATAGCCAAGGTCAACAGTCTGGGACTTTGCTGACTAAGAAACCTGGAAGGGTAATGTCTGGTGAAGCATCAAAATAACAACACAAAGGCTTGATCCCTCTTCAGCCAGTGGAAAAGAATAAAATGTAGTAGAAGAACTGGAGTGGAAGGAAAGAGCTGGTGACCTGGCACAAAGGTGAAGAGGGAGCCGAAGGGGAAGGCTGAAACAAAAAAGAACTCGGACATTGTAGCTTGAAACTGTGCTTATGTTTTATGTCAGTGTTTTATCAAATATTTGCTTTGATGCCAAAGTAAAATATCATGTCTCTCCAAAAACTCTGGCCCTATAATGGGGTCTAGTTTAAAGTATTTTTGAAATAGTGCTGAAAATGCCTGTAGTTCCTCTGCAACCAAATTAAAGCTTAGGTAGTTAGATTCATAGTCTATCAGAATTCTGTTTAGCATGCACATTTTATCACAGATGTTTTAATAAAAGGAGTTTCCATGTTATTATCTAATGACTGCTTTTTCCATTATGACAGGTCCCAGGTTTGTGACGTGCTCCTGAGAGTTAAACAGAAAATAAACATACCAGTTCTTACGAGCTGCCCTTCCAATTTGAGTTGAAAGCAGTAAATAGTCTCATGGAGGTGTCTGATTTGATTTGCATTGCTGAGAAAGTAAATCCTGTGAGAGAGAAAACTAAGAGATGTGCTACCTTCTTTTCATTAAGAGAATGTTATTCCATGTTGGATGAGAATATACTGTGCAGTATCTTCAATTTAACTGCGTTCCTCGGTCCCTCCACTCCTAGATATTTCCATCCAAGGTCCTAAAAGTGATTAGAATACTCTGCAGATGTTGGCATGTTGTGCCTGAATATTACTTGACTGAGCAATACGATAGTGAGAGGCTTCTCCCATGTCATATCTTGGAATGAACAAGGAAACCAGTAAGCTTATAAGCATCAGCTGAGAAGAAGTAAAGCCAGACAACACCAACCAGAGATGCACAGGAGGAGGAGATGCAGCACCAAGCACATCAGGACTGCAGTGTTTGAGAAGTTTAGCTCAGCCAGGAGACAAGTGAAAAGTTTCAGGAAACAGGATGGAGATAAACTGAAACTGAAGAGTAGATTCTTCTGTCTTCAGTATCCAGTAACGTGTACCAGATGCTGGAGAGCTGCTTTGGTCACTTGTGATTCCAGGAGAACCCTAACTCATGACCTACCGAAAAAGGCAGAGCTCAGCCTGCTTGGCCCCAGTGGACTGTGGCTGATCCCAGACTGCAGAGCTACACTGACAGCTGGAGAACTGACATTGGAGCAGTGGGATTTGGCACACACCAGGACCCCAAGGAGTAACACCCCCGTGGTTTATCATCTAATGACAGCTCCATCCGTCACATCCCATCAGTCTGTTATTGCCTAGAGGTGTCAGTGCAATGAAGGCAGTAAAAAGAATGCCATGGTGCCTTAGTCTCTGCATTAATGCTGGTAGTAGTGCAAACGGAAAAAATTTCTTTACATAATCAAGGTATTTTCTGAAAGGTTCCTAAAAATCAAATGTTCTGTTTACAAGAGCAAGTACTGTTCCCATGACCAATCTTTACAGCCTCCCAAATACACAGATTTCTACCAAGGACTGGATAAGAATTTGCATAGCCAGATTTCAAAACTTTTTTCGTGTACTTTCATGCCAACAACGAGGGACTCATTTTCACTCCCTCCTCTTTTCCTATGCAAATATGGCTTTGCACCTCACAGTCCCAGCTATTGTGCTCAAGACCTTGCTGCACCTAAAGTGGTGCAAGTTCAGGAATGAGAGCCACTGGTTTTCTGAACAGCAGTCAGGAAGGCTCTCCTGCTCCCAGGGGGATTGGTGATGGGAGACCCTCACTGCAGAACATCTGAATATGTCTGTATCTCAATAAAAATGCAGGCTTAGTTACTGTTATGTTGTAATATTGTAACACGTAAAAAGAAATAACATAAAATATTATACAAGCAAAATAAAGAAAAAGAAAAACTTACCAAAAATATGGAGGCAATATTTATGCAACTCATCATCCCAAAACTGCATGAATGCTGTGCCCACCAGAACCCTAGAAAAATAAAGAAAAATAATATCATTTGCGTTTGTTTACCAAACAGTTTAGATTTATCCAGTCACAGGGATTTTTTCCCTTTTCATAAAGAGCCCATTAAGGGAGGACCACATTCACAGTGTGCTGTTGCAACATTCACACTAATAGGGCAAAGGAAGCTACAGTAAATTGATTAGGGAATTCACCATTCAGTGCTTCCCTCAAGTGTTGCATCCATCTTTTACTGATTAATAATGAAGCATTAATGAAAATGTTTCTGTGTCTCCATGCTCCCACCAATTAAATGTGTTGCAGAAAAAAAATACAGCCTTTAGAAATTTTTATTTGTCTCACTTGCCAGACAAGCAGTAGAGTAATCCTTTACTGGGAATATTGGTAAAACAAGATCTGCATTTAGGGGTTTCAGACTGGTAAAGATGGATTCTTAAGCTGACATTTAAGAATCACTGACTCTCAAATACCACATTAGCAATCAAGAAATCAACAATGTTTAGAAGAAATATAATTAGCTCAGCATGCTCTGCTTGAAACCGATACTGTAGCTATCAGCTGGATCGAGTGCCAGGAGAAAAGAAATGGGGAATTTGTTTTCCATTGAAATACATTATATTTTACTTTATTAAAGCCATGAGAGCTTGAGACATTAATATTTCTGAGAAACTGCTGGAGCCAGCTTAGATCAGGGTGGATTTTTCTCCATTAACTGAGCAAATTCTGGGAAAGCAATTTGTCTTCCTTTTGTTGGGTCTGTACTAAATGCATTGCCATGACACTGGGCGAGACAGCTGGGCAGGGTGTAGGGGAGGTTATTAATATGTTTTCATTTCATTTATGTACAGAAGTTACTGAGATTGTGTTCTAGATGTAATTATATTAGGCTTTATCTAAATTGACCTTCTTATTCCAGACTCAAATGTGGAGGATGTCAAGTAAAAACAGACCATGAAAAAGCCAGTCCTTCTGGGTACAGATGGCACAGCTTACAGGTAGAGAGAGAGAAGTAACTGGAATCAAAGTAAATATTTACTCAAAGCCAGAAAGCCGGTCAACACTGGCAGGGCTTTAATTTGACCACTGCTTTGAAACTTATTTGAGTTTATGGTGGTCTCACATCACTGCAGAGTTGAATGCTGCCACCCTTCCTGGATTTCTTAGCAATGAAGATGTGGATTAAATCCTAAATGTGTTTGGGAATTGAACTATAATGTACACTCAAAGCTGATCGCTCCACTGTATAATGTAGGATGACCCTTACTGTACCTCTTCTCCAAGCAAAAAGGGGCTTTAAGTTCCTCACTGTCTATCACTTTAGCACTTTTCACAAGTATCTTTAGTGCATTTGGAATTGGAAAGAGAGCTGAAGCATGAAATCACACTTCCTTAACTTGCTCAGTGCCAATACCACACTTTCCTCAGTAGGGAATAAGAAGGAAGTAGCACCCTTCATGCCCTTGGACCTCCCCAGCACTAAAGGCTCTGTCCCTGCAAAAACCAGGGGGTGCATTTACCCAGGGGGAGCAGGTCAACCACTGCCTGCTGACAAAGCCCCACTTCAGCCAACAGGTGCCAAGAGAGTGAGAAGTCTGTTGATAAAAATTTCATAGGAGCAGAGACTGACAAAGAGTTTTCTAAAACAGGCAAGAAATTTGAAAAGCACTGGGTTGGAGAAGAGTGACAGAAACAGGAAATGTGCATTTTTAGGAGGAGGGCAGGGACAGAAGTTACAGATGCTCTTAGACTGAGAGCCAGTGTTCCTAGGTGCCCTGGTCAGATAAATAGCAATGCATTAGTTTTAAAACGCTGCTCTGAAATGTCACCTTCATCTCCATTGATCTCTATTACCAAACAGGTCCTTCACTGTCACTTGTGACAAAAGGCATTAGTCAAGGAAAAGCTCCAAATAACTTGAGGAAGACAAGCAAGCTCTTCTCTCTTAGCCACACAAAATAACATTAGAAAAAAGGCTGAGAAAGTAGGGCACTGAAAAAAAAGCATCTTGTACTGAAACTAAAAATTGAAGTATTCTATTCTAATCCTGTCACGTTTATCAAAAATATTTGGTGGTAGGGTTATTTTTTTCTCCCCTAGAAAGGATGTTTTTGTCAATGAGGAAATAGCCTAGAGATATACTCTTAATATTGAATCCCCACACTACACCAGCTGATATACCAACCAGGACAACTGGTACACAAAGCCACTGCAAGACTGAAATTTATCCAAGATGTCCCAAGGCTGAAGTTGTTTGAACCACTGAGCCACCTTCACTGAAACACTGAGAAAGAACTGGTAGACAGTTCTCTGAGCCACAGAATTTGTCTTTGTGCTCAAGACAGGCAGTTTTGCTACCCACACCTGGTGTTCAGTCCAACAAACGCTGTCAGCAGAACATGGGTGAGCCAGTTGTGGTGCCCCAGCACTTCTGGCCATCGATCTGCAGTCAGCCTCTCCCTGGCCATGCTCCTCTGGCCATGTTAGCTGTGGACTACCTGCCTGCCATTGTGCAGACCATGCCAACATTTGGGAGGCATTTAAAGCAAAAACTTGGTTTCAGCAGAGCTTGTCCACGGAGAAATAAAACAGGAGGCTTTCAGTAACTATTTGGAAAGCTGGTTGCAGCAATTCCTGTCATCAGTTTAGACAGGAACAGCTACATAGGAAAAAAAATCCAACCAAACAAAAAAAACCACAACCAGTTTTGGAGAGTTTTTGTTGCTGCTACAGGTTTGTGTGATGACCTGAGAGCAATGGCACTGCTGTAACCCTGTAACCACTAACATATCCATGAACTGCCACCACATCCATCTGTCAGAGCTTGGTGTTTCAGAAGCTGTCACCAAAGAGGAGTTTCCAGGGAAATTACGTTTCTCTGTTGTTCCCCTAAATCTTAAACTGAAGGCAGACAAAGGTGGCTGTAAATCCCCCTGGTGCTGTCCAGTCAGAGGGACATCTCCGTGGCAGTGAAGGCTGAGGCACAGTTCAGAGCAATCCTTTCTGTGACACAGCCCCAAGACTGATTTGCTCTGCTGACACATCCTTCACAGCAAGGAAAAGAAATGGAAGCAAGAAGAAGATGTTATGAGGGAGGGTGTGCGTGTGCTGGCTCCACATCACCCAGTAAGATGCAAAGGGTAAGTCTGGGCTCCCTGAGGTATCCCCAGAGTCACCACCCTGCCCTACAGCTTTTCTAAGATCACTCCTGTGCCCCTATACTCTGCAGCATAAATGTTGAACTACAGCTTTTGTTCCTTGTTTTCCATAAATATTGCAGTAATTAGCTGAATTTAATTACAGTTATCATGAAATAACAAGCATTAATCAGATTCTAGTAGCAGCTGTATTTTGGTCTTTTGAAAGCAAGAAACTATTTTTAAACTATTTCATTAAAAGCATAAAATTCTTTTAAAAACAAAGCAAAAATCATTCTATTTATAAAGTGGCATTATACCAGTGCACAGAAACACCTTAAAATAATGATAAAAAGGCCCTCTTGATAGGATGATGTTGCATTAGGAGCCTCTTACAGAGACAAAATCTAAGGAAATGTTTAGCTGGACAGTGCACTGGATCTGAAAGAGATACAGAGAGAACAACATAAAGTACAACAGCTTTCTCATCTCGTCTATTTAGGCTGCTGACATGTACTTTCTGTAGAGATGCCCATCTAATTACAGAATCATAAAGTTCTTTAAATGTGCATAAATTGCTCTAATTCACACATCAGTTCCTCCTTTGCATTGCAAGAAACGTCAGTGCAATGCAGATCAAGTCCTTTATAGATTAAAAGCAGTTTGCTTTTGAGATCCTCTGCTCATTAGCTTTCCATTTTCCCTCCTCCTCGTGTAACGTGGGATCCATCTGGGATCAGACATAAAAGCGGAGAAGTGCTGTGGGAGGTTCCCACCTGCAGACCCCTGAGGACAGTGGGCAGGACAAGGAGTCTGCAGAGAGTTTTAGGGAAGTGCCTGCCCATGATCACACCTGGCACTGTTTGCTGCCAGTCTCCTGCCACAGCTTCAGGGTTCAGGTGGATTCTCCTGGGAGGTGTCTGTATGCATGAAACTACGGAGGTGTACAGCATTGAATGGCTTCTGATCTAGGCTCAAAATTAAGACGCTGCCAATTGCATGTGGAACATCAGCTATTCATTGTTAGTCACGTGAATTAGGATTTAGGTCCCATTTTTGCCTTTCTAGAAGCTGATGATCTCAAACTAGCAGGCCTTCTAAGCTTAAGGTGCCATTGTCATGGTACCACTATTGCTGTTGATGATTAGAACATGCACCAGAAGCGGAGCAATTCCAGAAAGCTGTGTAATATCATGCAATTACCTGGATAGCTACATCACAGGTAGTGGGAATGCATTTGCTGTACAGCTACACATCACCATAGGAACAGACTCACTCATAGTACAAACCCCACCAAGCACCTCAGCCCCCAGGACTTCTCACTATGTACACACAGGACAGTCTCATTGGTCTACTTGGCCACAGGCTGATGGGACGGACCACAGGACTTGCAGAAGCAGTTTAACAACTCGTTTATTTCCCTCCAAGCTGAAGTATCCTATAAAATGTGTCAAGGCAGGGTTGCAGTGCTTTACGGACAGGCAATCCGGGGCATGAGGCCAAGGTAAGTTACAGCTTTGCATAACTCTGAAGTTGTAAAACAGCTTATACAGATTGCTATTTTAACACTGGTACTTTTGACTCTCCTCCTGCCTTTGAAACCACTTCTGCTGCTTCCTAGAGCTTCTCAGGAGAAGCACACAAGCTGTAATATATTTCATAAGTGCAGAGATATTAAAATGTGAAGCATGAAGTCTCTTCTTATCCCAGATGAAGAAACTTCCTGTGATTCTTCACTACAATGACACCGAAAGAGAAATACTTCTCATTATCAGACGAATACCTTGAAGCAACATAAGCAATATAAACTCCCTTCTCCCCGTTCCAAGATAGAAGTTAAGTTTAAATCATACTTTAGGAGATCATATATTTATTCCTCCAGGCCACACACTTGCATTAATAGTTTTCCATTTCTAACTCCTGACACACTGTAGAGAGCACTTTGCACTGGTTATTTCCTCCCTTTTTTGACAAATGAGCCCACCTCTTAAAGATAAGTTTGAGATACAGTCCTGTCTTGCCAAAATCCAGTTATTAGTTTCTGTATGTATTTCTTAAAGAATACTAAACACCACGAATACTTGCTGTGGACACAGGTGGGTTTAACAAGTAACAGAAAGCACATGCCACAAAGCATACACAGATTTGGTGGCTGGGACTAGGTGATCTTTAAGGTCCCTCCCAACCCAAGCCATTCTATGATTCCGTGACTCCATTTGCAGACCATGCACCTCTTGGCACCAGGATGCCAGGGAACCTGCCTGCATTGAATCACGTTTGCACAGGGAGAGGAAAGGGCACATTAAATCTCTCTGACTTCAAAGGCAAGAAGAAAAGGGCGTACACACACCCTTATATATATACACACACACATATATATGTGTATCTCTCCATCCTATATACATGCACTAACAGCCTCCTCCACACTGTGTTCCCCCCCTCTTTGTCACAGACCCCTGCCTTCCTTCATTTCCATCACAGAAGACTTGATCCAGGGCCCAGTCCAAAGTCTTCAGAGCCTGAAAAGTTTAGACAAGTGTAATGGTGAGGGCGAGATGCTAAAGGAGAACTACCCAAAAATACACCTGCCTTCTGATGCAAGTCCCACTGCCTCCTGTTTTTCTTGGATGACTCCCCATGCAAATTCGCACGAGCAAAGCCTTATTTAGCAATAAGATAAATCCCGATTGTCACTGCAGACAAACAAAATGGTTGTTTAAAGTAACCTCTGAATTCTAAAAATAGTGCCTGGGTCTTTGAGACTTTGATTTTAAAATGTCCTGTTGTCAGTAAACAGAGAGATGGAATAGGTCCCTTGGATGAATGAGTGCTGACAACCTTAAAAAAAAAAAAATTAAAAATCAAGCTTTGGTTTTGGAGCCTGCTGTGCATTGGAACATTAACCTACTTTGAGTGAAGTTTGCTAACCAAGCAGCAGAGAAAGCAAGCAGGGCACGCTAAAGGGAGTTGCATGTAACTTCTTTCTCATGCCTTCAGAGCTGCAAGGACTAAACATGAGGAGAAAAACCCAACTGAAAATCTGGCTGCCATCCAAAAGTGTAAAGCCTTTGAAAGAACCCTGTGGTGAAAATGAAGGTACTTAACATTTTGATATTTTCCCATCTGTTGGGAAAAAAGGAAAAGGCTGACTTTAATTATATTTAGTGGTCAAAAATTGGTAAGTTTATGTGTGTGTGAATTTTGGTATTGGTGACTGTAAAAATCTCCCCCAGGTTGTCTGCAGGGGCTCACATATGAGAGAGATCTCTATGATGAGATATCAAAAATTATTACTTATTGAAATGTGTAATCCCTGCTAAGAATGGCACTGTTGACATTTCCATCTCCTTCTGAGCACTATTGACATTTCCTAACTATTGAAAGGGATAAATAAGTATGGACTCCAAAACATGCTGAACATTTTTATAATGACAAAAGAAAAGCATTGGACTGTAAAGTGGGAAACAGCTTTTAAGACATCATTTTCCTGGAAAAATTGCTTTCTTTTATGGGTTATTTTCTACAACTCAGTAATAAATGCTTTAAAAAAGGACTTTCCAACTACATATAAAAAAACTTACATGCCTCTTTAACACAACTCCATTGACTTTTAACTTGTAGTTTGCCTCTTTGTGCTAATTATCATGTGCCCTTTAATTATGGAGCAAATTCTTCCAGGGGATGCAATTAGAGATGTAAAAGATACTTCCACCCAGGTTTCCTTTTTCCTCATGGAGTTTCTAAGTTTCTGGCATTTGATTTTTAAGAAAGCTTTTAAGTCTGAATGTGTGGCACCATAATTTACAGAGCAGGAGTCTCTATCATGTCCCAAATAGCAGCTGATTAATTTCAAAGGCTTCTTTCTGAATAAACATCTAAAACTCTGGATAGTTATCAAGCTCACTCAGCCTGCTCTTCTCTGGAAAGCAGAGAGCTGTGTGTGCAGATATGAATTGTATCACAAGCTGTCCAGCAGCTGAATCTCAGGCTGCTGATTTTAGACACGTCAGAATTCACATAAGGAATGTTGAT